>CM060614.1:24913096-26113096 GCA_030578255.1 Tiaroga cobitis | reverse complement strand
TTCTCTGGTTTTCATCGACTGAAGCGAAAGCAGTGTTGCCAACTTAGCGCCTTTGTCGCTATTTTTAGCGACAAAAAAAAAGCGACTAGCGACAATTTTAGCGACTTTTTGAACAAACCTCAGTAACTTCCAAATTTTGCCAGCTGTCATGCCAGCGCGAAGTCTTGCTTTCTCCCTGTCGTCACTCTCTCTAGCTGCGTCTCCCCTGTTCAGTGAGAGGAGCGCACGGCCGCTGACAGACGCGAATGAGCAGTGTTTTTCCACGGACTTATCACTTATCTGCTTTTCTTTTGTTTTATATTTAAAGAATTTAGTTTGACCATTTCAATTTCCTTTCTTTTCTTGTGCTTATTACTTGTAATACTCACTATCACAGAGCTTTAGTTCATCCGGTTCCCGAACTCTCTCAATTCTGATAATGTTCCACATAGGCTTATAAAAAATTTAGTAATTCACTGGCTATATCATAGCTACTCGTTCTGTTGTCTGACAAAAAAAAAAAGGAAATGAGAATGCTTTTTTTGATATTCGGCTATATTATATTATATTATACTAAATAAAGCATTAATTTAGAGAGAAAACAGGCAGACAGAATGCAAGTACGGCGCGATGACATCATTGATATGCAAATTGACGTATGACGTCATCTAGCGACATTTAGCAACTTTTAGGCAAGGCGTTAGCTACTTTCCTTTGAAAATAGTTGGCAACAGTGAGCGAAAGTCGCTCGTGGAGCGAGCACGGCAGGTTACGCAATACTCGTTCCCTCTTCTAGAGAGAACCGAGGTTACGTTAGGTAAGCGATAAGTTCTCTTATGAGAGGTTCTCTCATATTGGGTAAGTTAGCTTACGCTACGGGAACCCTTTGTCAACGCCGTGCGCGCCAAGCATCCACTCATGAGTCCCAGGGCTTCCCGGGGAACCCAGATAAGTGGGAAATAAAGGAGGCCAGCAAAGCGGGCCAGCACTGTACATAAGCACTCATAGGGTATAAGCATATAGCACATACCCACTGGTGCGGCTCAACCAGAAGAGCCAAAACACGTGAGAGTAGCCTGCGCACGATCATATCAGGACAGAACGTACATCTCACTTATATAGCCAGAAGTTTAGCCTGCAGAGCGGGAACTTGTAGGTTATAGAACCTGACAAAGGTGGACGGGGAGGCCCAGCCCGCCGTCACACATATGTCGTGAAAAGAAATGCCCACGATGACCATGCCTCTAGGACTCTAGGATCGGAGGATTCATCCTTCTGGCTCCTCTAAGGAAGCGGATGATGAGCTCATTTTTCCCTAGTGACCGGCCGCGCGTCGATTCTGCGAGCGCTGCGACGGCCGCCACATAGACTTTAAGCGTGGATGGGGACCTTCCCTTATCCAACAGCTCTTGTCGGAAACTGAGCAGCTGCGAGACCCCGCATGTCCGCGGGTCCAGATTTTTGTCGGTGCACCATTTAGAGAACACAGACCATTTAGACGCGTAAAGTCAACCATGCAACGACCAGCGCTCTGGATGGGGATGCCAGATCGAGCCGCGAGCTTGAGAGAGAGGAGATCTATTCTCACCGGAATCGGCCACGGGGCTGTGTTTTTGTGACAGCCGCGTCAGCTTCCGGGAACCAAGTCTGATTCTCCCAACGCGGGGCTATAAGGAGCACCAAGTGGCGCGTTTTCCTGATCCTCTTGATTACCTGTGGTAACAGAGAAATCGGAGGGAAGGCTTACAGCGGGCGGCTGGGCCAGATTTTGGCCAGTGCGTCCTCGCTCTTTGAAAAGAACCTTGGGCAGTGAGCGTTGTCTTTTGACGCAAATAGGTCGACTTCCGCTTTGCCGAAAGGTGCCATAGGTTCTGGACTGTTTGGGGGTGCAGAGACCATTCCCCTGGGGAAACGTTGTCCCTGGATAGCTTGTCTGGGCCCTCGTTCAGGTGGCCTGGCACATGCGCATCTCTCAGCGAGCGCAGATGGTGCTGAGACCAAATGAGGAGGCGTTCTGTTAGATCGCAGAGGTTCCTGGATCTGACACCGCCCTGACGGTTTACATAGGACACTACAGACATGTTGTCTGATCGGACTAGAACATGGTGGCCCTGTATGAACGAGAGGAAGCGCATGAAAGCGTTCTCGACCGCTAACCTTTCCAGACAGTTTATGTGAAGGAGCTTCTCCTGGTCTGACCACAGGCCAAAGACTGGTCTGCCCTCGAAGAGAGCGCCCCAACCTGAGTTGGACGCATCTGTCGGGATGACCTTTTGATATGAGACAGCTCCCATCATCACTCCCCGCTGATACCAGTCGGCCGCTAACCAGGGCTGCAGAGCTGTAATGCAGGTCTGAGTCACTCTGATTCGTTCGCAGCCAGAGGTCCAAGCTCGGCGAGACGCTCGCGCGTTCAGCCAGCGTTGAAGTGGGCGCATACGCAGTAGGCCCAGCTGAAGCACCGCTGCAGCTGAAGCCATACAGCCCCAGCATCCTCTGGAATGTTTCCAGAGGGATGATGCTGCCCTTATGGAAAGACGCGGCGCGCGCGCTGTGTCGATAAACGAGCCGTCATGTCCACAGAGTCCAGTTCTATTCCTAGAAAGGAAATTGACTGACTGGGCAGTAATGAGCTCTTGGTCCAGTTGACTGTGAGACCCAATCTCTCCAGATGACTGAGGAGCACTGTTCTGTGAGATAACAGTTCTATCTCTGACTGTGCCAAAATCAGCCAATCGTCCAGATAGTTCATGATTCGCAAACCCTGATTTCTTAAGGGGCGAGCGCCGCGTCCATGCACTTCGTAAATGTACGGGGTGCTAAAGACAGGCCGAACGGCAGGACGTGTATTGAGAAACCTGACCGTCGAAGGCGAATCTCAAGAATGGCCTGTGACGGGGTATTATCTGAATCTGAAAATAGGCATCTTTCAGATCGAGAGAGATAAACCAGTCCCTCGGGCGAACGTGCGTAAGGATTTTCCTGGTCGTAAGCATTTTGAACGGCCTTTTCATAAGCACTTGTTCAAATTCCTCAGATCTAAGATGGGCCTGAGGGGTCCTTCTTGGGCTCGAGAAAAATATCGTCTGTAAAAGCCTGACTCGCTCAGAGAAGGCGGTACCAGCTTTATAGCACCTTTGCACAGTAGCTTCGCTATTTCTGCGCGGAGTAGATGTGCTACTTCCGCATTCACTGTCGTCGCGGTCCGGCGAACGAACTGACGTGAATAGCCCTGCTTTATTGTGCTTAGCACCCATTCTGAAAAACCCCTGGGATAGCTTCCCATGCTTTTATATGTACAGCTAGGGGGCGAATGGCCTCCGCGATCTGATCGCCGCACTTTGGGGGATAGAGAAACTGAACCGGAGAAGTGGGTGCGGCGCGCGCGCCCTCGGTGCTTGAAGGCGGCAGCTCGCTGACAACCATGACAGGCAGAATTGTGTGTGACGTCCCGAATGGGGAGCGTTCTTTTACCACTTTGTGATGCGTGAGCAGCGCCCTGGGTGAATTGTCTATTAGTAAGCGTGAGCGCTTGTGCGCGGGCACGAGACTTACTGTACATATGAATGTGACGCCCCGATCGCTTTGGATGGGGAGCGTTTTATGATCGCCTTGAGACGCGAGCGCGGCGCTATGGGCAGAGTGTTTATTAGTAAGCGTGAGCGCTTCTGAGCGGGCACAGGACTTACAGTTATAAGTGACGCCCCGATCGCTTGGGATGGGTGGCGTTTTATGGTCACTCTTAGATGCGCGGGCGGGGCTCGGGGAGAGGTATGTGTTAGTAAGCGTGAACGCTCGTGGGCCGGCACGTGATTTGCATTCATAACCTGACTGATATGAGTCTTTAATGGCCGTGTGAGCGTTGCCAGTAAACGTGCGCGCTCGTGAGCGGACACGTGACTTTCATTCATAGCCTAACCAATATGAGTACTCAAATACGGCGGCTCGCTGACAGCGACAGCTGGCTGTTTTACATGTGATGTCCCGGCTGATTTGAACGGGGAACGCTTATGAAAACTTGTAATGTGCGAGCAGCGCCGGAGGCGATGTGTCTGTTAGTAAGCGTGAGCGCTCGTGAGCGGGCACGTGACTTACATTCTTAACCTGACATGTATGAGGCTGTTCTGGCCGTGTGACAGAGCGGGCAGAAAATAGGCGTGAGCACAGAGTTGTGGGCACGTTTCCTACATCTAGCACTCGAGCGGCATTTGCCAGCTTTATGAGAGTGGCCTCTGCAAGAGACACGGGGGGTATCGTGCTTGTGTGTAGGGAACACCGAGATGTGGGCACATTTTCTACACTCAAGACACCAACGGCGTGAGCCAGATAACCAGACATTATACTCACTTTGAGATTTCTCTGGGTCGCAGCGAAAACGGTGGATGTGTGCAGGCGAGCGGGTTGCATTACCGGCTCGTTGGCTGCCAAATACACCGCTGCTGTAGCCTTTTCTAAGGGGACTGACAGGGCGAGACATTTCGACGGCAGCGCGCAAGCCCGTCCGGGTCATGCAGAGAGCTCGAGAGGGCTCTGCATGACGCGTGAAACGGGGACGCGAGGGCGGGGTAGCTCTCTTGTAACGTAAAGAGAGCTAGCCGCGTGCTCGTTGGTCGAGCAGTTACTGGGAACAGTGTTTGTATGAGGGCGCGCGCACTAGTAGTGGGCATGGGACCTACATGTGACACAGATGATGCCCGTCCGGGTCATGCAGAGAGCTCGAGAGGGCTCTGCATGCTGCGCGAAACGGGGGCGCGAGGGCGGGGTAGCTCTCTTATAATGTAAAGAGAGCTAGCCGCGTGGCGTTGTGGTTAAAGACTTCGATTCGAGGCAGCAGGGTCGACATCGGAAGTTCCTCGCAGTGCTTGCATCCTCCACGAGAGGGCGAGGGCTTCGTGTTCCTGGCCCAGGCAGAGAGCGCAGATGAGATGCCGGTCTCCACGCTGAGCGGCTCTGCACGAGCCACAGGAAGTGCGAGACATCTTGAAAAAGACGTCTCGCTGCTCTTTTAGGAAGTGTAGAACACAGAATACAGAGCTTAAAAGGATATGTTGCACGGATGGCTGAAGGTGGCGAAGACGGCCGGCTTCTTCAAGCGCTGTTCTAAGCTGGCTTGTCGCTTTTCTCAACGGCGGTGGCGGCTTCTCTCAAGATCCAGCGATGCGGAAAGCTTCGCTGAAGAGATGAAAATCAGAGAAACAGCCTCCGAGCCCTGCTTATATACGCTAAGCCATGCCCATTCTGGCGGGCTGTGAAGGCGCGAGCGCCCTTCATTGGACGTGACGTTTAGCTCAGTGGTAGGCTGCTGCAGTTCCCGCTGGGCAGCCAATGAGCACGCTAGACAGCCTGCACTAGGTCTGCTAGCTGCTGCACTGCGTTGACAATAAATACAAAATTAAGGATAATTTTTTGGCTTCAATATCTCGAAAAGATGAATCTTTCCCGTAGCGTAAGCTAACTTACGCAATACGAGAGAACCTCTCGTAAGAGAACACTAGGGACTAAATGAGATAATTAGCTAGACTAGGCTTTATCCTTCTCCCTTCACTCCCGCCCATAGGTTTGGCAAAGTTATGATGGCGCTCGACGGCGTATTTATGCAGGATGACTGTGTGTCAGAGCTGTTTAGATGTTCTCGCATGAGTACTTTTCTCATGATTATAAGTCACTCACAGTAGGAAACATCATCATATGAGGATGATACTTCTCTAAAATTAACTTGGGTGTAACAAATTTCCAAAGATATTTAACATAGTTAAACGTTGACTCTGTTTTTAGAAATGTTTGTTTAGTTGCCTCACACTCTTGTATCGAGGCAACTTGTTTTTAAAGAGGAGGCACACCGCCCACAATATTAAGATAAGTGGTCAGCTGATTTAGTTTTACTTGTCAGTTGCCTATTCTTAAGCTATAATATTTGGTCCACACCACCCACCCATATGTTCTTAATTGCACTGAATGTGCACTTGTAGCGTACTTCAAATCTTAAAAGTATATTTTTTAAAAACTGTACCTGCAAAAATTACAATACTGATAAAATAATAAAAAGGTTTACTTAAAGAGAGTACACTTTCATGACTCTTCCTTAACTTTTAAAAAGTGCATGTTATAATAAAGTCAAATTGAAAGTTTTACTTTAAAGTACATTTAAATCATTATGTTTTTAATTCATTGAAATTTTTACTATTTTGAAGAATGTGTATAAATAAACAGTTGATGGGTCCCATTGACTCCTATAGTTTTTTTCTCTCTCCATATTATGGAAGGATCCATCAACTGTTTGGTTACCCATATTTTTCAAAATATCTTTTGTGTTCAGCAGAAGAAAGAAATTCATGCAGGGTTAGAACAAATTGAGGGTAAAAAAATTATGACAGAATAGTTTTGGGTGAACTATCCCTTTAAGTGCAAATTAAATGTAAAATTTTATGCCATTGCATGTTATTTACAATTAAATGAAAATGTGTTTTAGTTTAAAACAATTTTAAACGCAATTAGTTAAAGTTAAGAGCGTTAAGGACTTAAGTGCTAGGGACTAAATTGGACGAATGCCATTTCTATTGAAACTTGTATGCCTTAAATATATTTGTATATCATATTATATTTAAATGTAATAACAAATAAGACTCTACAGTTTAAATTATAATCAAGTACTTTACATGTGTTTTAGTATGTTGGTCAGTACATCCAATATAAGTGTAAAGCATGCTTCTTTAAAGCATGACAAAAGATTATTAAAACATACTGATTTAAAAGGACTTTAAAATAAAACTTTTAATTTGAAATGATTACAAAGTGCACTTGTTAAGTCAACGCATTCTCATCAATGTATTAATAGTAATGAAAGTATACACTCTTTAAGTATACATTGAAGTGGCCTTGTATTTCAATAATACGTTTTTCAAATATTTATTTTATATGGTTTGGAGTACACTATTCAATCAAATTTAGTGCATATCTTTTTCATAAGGGAAACAAATGGAATAGCAATAGCCAGAAAAATCCAGTCTCTTTAAGTCTATTCATCTAAAATTTGGCAACCAGACAGCACACATAATGGCTGTAGATGAAGCCTCACAGCAGATGGAGAAAGAGTAAAGGGGGATTTCGATCATAAGGACTGTATTTCCTCATGATAGGGAGGTTGAGTGACAGTGTCTGGGAAAGTAAATTAAACCCACCTGTCGTTTGGTGTGTGAGAGTGAATGTGTATGGTGGTACGTCAGCTTTGTACTGTGAGCTCACTGGATCCTGCCTGTCAGCACGCCAATGAAAACACACTTCATCATCTTCGCAAAATCCAGTCCTGTAAAGCTGATGACGACTGAATGGACATGTAGGTGTGTGTGTGTTTGTGTGTGTGTGTGTGTGGACATGGATAATACTCTCACCAGTCTGTAAGTCAGGGTTGGTCTCGCACACACACCAGTCCACATTGCAGTCACAATGTGTCTTCTCAAACAGGTTGTCCATCACCTCTCTTACTGTTTGTCTCTCATCCACCATCATAGTCTTTGAACTGCCATCCATAATCTCCACTTTTACGACCAGCTATCAGAACAGATGATAAATCACAAGGTTAAACTCAATTAACAGGATAACCACATGGCATGATTTATGATCATTAGCATGATCAGTGTAACCAAATTTGGTTTTGATGCTTTTTATTGTATATTGGTCAGATGGTTTCATCCAGTTTAAGTTAACAGTTCTTGGCCAGAATATTCTGCAAAGTGGACAAAAGTGGAACTTCTGGCTAAACAAACTAGTTGAAGCCTGGTGGGAACACCAGCATAATCACACGCTCGTGACAAGCCATGCTTGTGTTTTCAACAGGGTCTATGCACAGATGTTTGGAAGACAGAGATATGAATGGTCTTATAGAGAGAAACGCTCTGATAATGGCATCATGTGAACTGCAGAAGGACATCCTTGAATATCAGCAATCATGCTAAAAGCAGTTAAGCTCATTCTAAAGTCTCACATTGTTGCAGTTATAGTTGCAACTTTAAATCCGTTCTTGTTGTAACCATTATTACAACATATTGGTGTGAGTCAGTGCACTTTGAGCACTTTAAGTAACCAACTTTATCACTCAGCTGTGACATTAAGTCAGTGTGGGTCATATAGAATACAACCAGACTTTTTAGAGCAGGCTGACCCATGACACACTTTCTTTTCTTTTTTTTTTACAATCTATTGAGAAGAAAGCAACTGACAGCTTATTGTAAAAAAAGAAGGAAAAAAAAGTTTATCTAAGTGGAAACAATTATTGTTCAAAGCTTGTCTTTTATTGCTGAAGAGGCCATTTAGGCTTCATGAGATTCAGATGTTTATCCTAATATTTATTTTAAGACATAAAAACACATATTTTGCAGTCATTGACATATACTACGATTCTAACAACAATTTGGACAGTTATGTCCAAATACACTTCTAACAACAATTTTCTAACAACAATTTGAACAGTTATGTAGCTGAGATCAGCTCTTTCGAGTCAAGGTCGAGAGTAGATTGAGTCAGAGACATTAAGAGGGTTGAGCAAAAGTCAAGACAGAGACCTGAAGAAAGTTGAGTCCAAATCAATCTAGACCTGAATGGGGTTGAGTCAGAGTGAAGAACAAGACCTGAAGAGGGTAAATTCCGAGTCAAGACAGAGATCAGAAGATGGTTAAGTTTGAATCGAGACCAAGACCTGAGGGTCGAGTCCAAGTCAAGACAGAGACCAAAACTGGGCCGAATCCGAGTCAAGACGAAGAAGTGAAAAATAATTGAGTCCACATCAATAAAGAGACCAGAAGAATGTCAAGTCCGAGTCAGGACAGAGATCTGAAGTTGGTCAAGTCCAAGTCAAAACAGTGACCTGGAGAGGGTTGAGTCCGAGTCAATACAGAGACCAGAAGAGGGTCGAGTCCAATTCAAGACCGAAACCTGAAGTAGGTTGATTCTAAGTCTAGAGAGTGGCATGTTGCATAAACTGCTTAGACTAATCTTACAAGTTAGGTATAATTTTTTTTCTTCACTTTTTTTTTAAGTCAGTTACATAAAAAGGTAGATTCAGATTGGTCTAATTTGAATTCCAAAAGTAAGACTGATTTGCCCTAACTAATTGCTAGTAGGTCAGACTAGTCCTTAAGACAGTCTTCACTTATCAGCTAAGTTTATGCAACTGGCCCCTGAAGAGGGTTGAGTCAGAATAACAACCAGGCCCGGTTCTACGGGGGCACCCTCAAATGCAAGCAAGAGCACCCTCAGTTTATATATCATATTTTTTAATTTATTCATTTAGCAGACGCTTTTATCCAAAGTGACTTACAAATGAGAATAATAGAAGCAGTTAAACTAGCAGTAGAACAACAATATGCAAGTGCTATGACCCCTCTCAATTTAATCTAATGCAGTCCATGTAATTTTTTTTATATATAAATAAAAAATAGAAGAGAAAGTGTTAGTATTACTGGATCAAGTGCTGCCGAGAAATATGCGTCTTCAACAGTTTCTTGAAAGTAGACTACGGACTCAGCAGCTCTGGTTGAGTTAGGCAGATCATTCCACCAGCAGGGAACAGTCATGGTAAAGGTCTGAGAAAGAGATTTTGTGCCTCTTTGAGATGGTACCACAAGGCGACATTCGCTTGCAGAGCGCAAGTTTCTGGATGGCACTTAAGTCTGAAGTAATGAGTTTAGGTAAAAGGGAGCAGCGCCAGTGGTTGTTCTGTAGGCAAACGTCAGTGACTTGAATTTAATGCGAGCGGCAACTGGCAACCAGTGCAATTTTGTAAGGAGTGGAGTGACGTGTGCTCTCTTCGGCTCATTAAAGACCACTCTGGCAGCAGCATTCTGGATCAGTTGCAGAGGTTTGACATAGCAAGCTGGAAGACTAGCCAGGAGAGCATTACAAAAGTCCAGTCTGGAGAACAAGCGCTTGGACAAGGAGTTGTGTAGCATGCTCTGTTAGGAAGGGCCTGATCCTCCTAATGTTGTGCAAGGCAAATCTACACGACCGGGCAGTTCAAGCAATGTGGTCTGTGAAGCTCAATTGATCATCAATTACAACCCCAAGGTTCCTGGCTGACCTTGATACTATACAGTTAATACTGTAATAATATATTGGTGAACCAGATTTGGCAAACGCTCCAGTGCATATTTTATGTTTGTGCTCTGGAGAACATGAAATGTATCTATTTACAATGTGTTTTTGCTGCAGTTAGCAATGTAGCCAATCACAGACATAGTTGTTGATCTCTTGAATGCAAGGGCCAATAAGAGGTGTTTAAGCCAGAATCCACTCACCGCTCAAAACGTCAGAGCTTTTATTCAATGCTTAGTTCAACAAACAAAATGTAGACATGATGTAAGTAAGAGATGTATTGTGCATTGTTGGCAGCTTCATTGATTATAAATGAACTTTGTGAGATCGGGGTGAACTGACAAAGAGACTTTTAGAGAGTTTTAGTGATTGTAAAGGAAGGTCTTGGCTCACTTTCGAGTCCACAGCCTATATAATCCAATGAATAAAACTATTGTTTTTCATGCTGCTATGAGGACCGACAGCCAGTTGCGTGCCGCAAAGTTTCGTAGGTGACATTTCAAGTGTAGCATCAGTTCTGGCAGGTCACGTCAGTCAAGCTCACATCAGCTGACTCTCAGCAACATTTCATCCACGCAACATTTCATCCACGTCTACCTAGAGGGATATGACGCCTATCACTTTATACATATATCCTGTTAAGCTTCAACCCCACTTTTGAAAAATCCCCAGAAATGGCATACCCAAACTGAAACAGATACAGTTCATGAACCCTTTGTACTAAAAGCACAAGTAAGATCTCATTTGAAAGCTGACACCTGGCAGTTTATTGTAAATGTGGAATTAATTAGTGATACTGAAAAAAAAATTATGAAAAATGTCTTCAAAGTTTTGTAAAGTTATTAGAAATGTATTTTTATGAAACATCTTCATGAAAATAAAATTGAAGTTGGCATTGTATCAATCTAGAAATGCACTGCAGCTAAAGCCACATGTCTGACCATGTTATATTTAAAATTTGAAGAAGATCAGTTTAAAACTCTGCATTTAGTTAAATGTTTTTCAAGATCATGTCATATGAATTTATTTTGATTAGACTCTAAAATGCAAACTGGTGTTTATTGTCATCTTCTAGCATCTATTTAGACTATTTTCTCTATTGTTTTGTGGTGCAAACGAGCCCCATTCAGTGTCAGTCTTCCCTGTACACATTCACACCTCTCCAGCCTGGTTATGGGTCTAAATATGCTTTTCTTTTGTCTGCATTATAATCACTAACGACTGGCTATTCACACTGTTTCAATCCCTTTTTCTTTTATCAAAGTTCTCACTTCACATTTGAAACTGTATCAAATGCCCTTTTTGAAAAACGAAAAATTTCAGTAAGCATTCCTATTTAGAAAAATTCATAAAAATAACAGCTAATGTGCTGGCAGGTGCACAGAGTTAGCTAGCATGTTAGCTTAGCACACCATCAATACACGACAATTTATGTGATTAAAACCATGTTTGTGCTCCAAACTTACTTTATAACGCAAGTCGAGTGTTTTAAATAACCTTCTGTGATCTGATTTGGCTTCAGATGAAAAAATAAGACAGAAAATATATTAATTTATAGTATTCTGCAATGATAAACTCTATATCGATTAGCATTACATTATAAATATAATCTATTATTATGAAAATACCTGATATGGCTCGAAGAACACAGGTAAATCGAATATCATTGCAATCATGTTTATTGTCTTCAAAACATCTTTATCTGCATGTTACAGCGATCTCTGGAAGCTTTGTTTGTGTCAGGGACTTCCTGGAATGTCACATGGTTATGCCACTTCTTCGTGTGTTCCATATATGGACTATTACTGTGCATAGAGCGCTCTCAGGCGGCCAGTATGAATTGAAAACACAGTACATCAGAGTATCCAGCGCTCATGATTACATCGACGCATTTGGGTATAAATTCAATAAATATTATTCCTGTCTATAGATATCTGATGTAAACCTATGAGAATATATCAATATTTCTCCAAATCTGCACATGTTTGAGCTAAAAGCCCTGAGGGACGTTGTTTTGTCAAGCTCTGTCATGACGATCGCACAGGAGTTTTTTTCTGAATGGAAGCGGCTGACGCTCATAATTTATATTAAAGGTAACGACTCATTTTTTAATTACATAACTCCTGACACAAATTAAGACATAACTGTCACTATAAGTTTATCAGAATACAATAGTGGTCAAATACTGAAACTTGAGTCTTATATCTTTTTAATGATGTATAGTTTGTCAAGGTAATAATAACATTAAATCTGATAGTAACTTTGAACTATTTAAAAAAACAAAAACGCTTCAGTGCGCCCGCGCTCTGGTGAAGCTTAACAGGATATAAGCTCCTTCAGTATTATCAGCAGCTATCAGGTTTCTCAGGAGCTAAATACCCTCCTCCATTCGCCTTATTCACCTGGCGGCCATTTTGAAAACTCGAACGCCGTTGAGGGGTACACAAACCCGGAAGTTTGACTTCGACGCAGCAGCACCAGCAATGGAAACCCCAGTGTGGACCACCAATCTTTCCATGTATAATTGTATTGATCAGACTCAATCTGACTCCTGTACATCCTCCTCCTAGCTAGGAAAACTGATGTGATGTATCCTCTAGGTTAGCTTGTGACTAGAAGCTAAATACCACACACCGATCACGCCCACGCCCGCGCCTCTCTCTCTCTCTCCCCCTCCCTCACACACACACACACACACACACACAGAGTTCGATCGCGCCCGCGCCTCCCTTTTTATACCGTGTAACGTTATTGTCCGTGTAAATTCGTGCACCGAACCGTGACGCCCGTACCGTTTTGGTTCAATACGAATACATGTACCGTTTCACCCTACTCAGAATATGCTTATACTAGTGAATCTGTGGTGGTAGATTTTAATAACAAACATACTACTGATCTTTGGGGAAACGGTGAAACGTTTGTCCTCTGTTGGATTTTTTCCTGTGCGATGAGGTGCAGCGCTGAACACAGCAGTGAGGCGCCATTGCACTGAGAGAAATCGCGTTGTGAGAACTACCGGAAGTGGTAAGTGTACCCCTCAAGCTCGGTGGAACGTTCGAGGTGAATAAGGCGAATCCCCAGCTCCTCCTCTCGCCCAGTCAGGATTTGGCATCCTGATTCCCCTTGAATCAGAATAAATTCTCGAATTATGTTGTACTTCAAAATCTTGAATTAATGATATCTGCAATACATTCATGTTGGTTCTGTTCTGTTTACCCTAAGGGGGGTTATTGCTGCTAGGCTGCATGGATGCGCAGGGAGTTCTCGCCTAGAACGGAACCATACCGCCAATCCTAACTGTATGATAATTCTCAATCGTATTTGACGATAGTGGTCCTGACAGAACTACATAACTACTTAAAAAAATGACCGATCGTTTCGCTTGATCAGACCCTTATTCCTTGGCTGGGATTGTGTAGAATCGTGAAGCTGCATTGAAACTGCAATTTGGACCTTCAAATCGTTGTACCCCATTGAAGTCCACTATATAGAGAAAAATCATGGACTGTTTTCCTCAAAAACCTTAATTTCTTTTCGACTGCAGAAAGAAAGACATGAACATCTTGGATGACGTGGGGGTGAGTGAACTAATCCTTTAAGGGATGTTCTAAGGCCTCTTTGGGCTTACATGAGGTTGTGCATGAACAAATGTCTGAATAAGTGTGCAGCAGATTCCTGGCATGTTTTAGAATGCCATGATGTCATTGACATTGATCTGTTTTAGAAATGGATCAATGAGGTGGATGTGTGCTCACCCAGACCACCTAACACAGCCAGACATTCCTACCGCACAGCATTGAACGATGCCATGAAAAGCACCTATATTTTTGGAGTTAAATGACTCGCATTCTTGTCTCCAGCTGTTTTAGAAATGCACTGAATAATATTCTTAAACCCATTGAAGTGCATTCAAGATAAAAAAAAAAATATTAAAGCGACTGCATCGCTTACCTTTTTCACTTTGGCCTCTTTTAACTTCTCCAAAGCAAGCTTGATTTTATCTGCTTTGATCTGTTCCTCTTGTTCTTCCTGGGGTGATACAAAATGATAATTACCCAACAGACATAACAATACATATCAATGATTTTTGGAGTGATCTGATTCTGATTTTAATTAAGGTTTCATGGAGTCAATGTGGCGTCAAAAGGCTCTACATATGGGAAATGCAAGGCTTACTCTGATTCTACAGATTAAATCTAAAAATGTCAAAAGTAAGAGAGTATTGTGTATCTTAACTTAAATGGAACATCATAAATTACTAATTTAGAACGCTCCTCATAATAGCATGTTGCAAGGCATACTAGGATTCAAATAAGGATGTACACAATTCTAGCTGAGAAGACAATATAATTTTTCTGCCCAACTTGTTAAACAGCATTTGCATTGGGAGTATGTCTGTAATGCTTTAATGTGCTTGCACGGTTGGCGTCTCACTTAAGGTTGTGAAACAGAGCAGATCTACATTAGAAAGCAGTCTCCTGTTGTACATTCCGTCAAGTACTGGACTAGACATAAAATAACATTCAGTGAATATCCGGCTGAGCTAACATTGCAATCATGAGGGTAATTACATTTTGTGGTTGTGCTTTTTTTTCATGCAGAGTAGAGATGGATATTGTAGACATTCATAGGGTTCATACTTCATAAAGTTAATGCAGTTTTACAGCGTTGGCTGCACTTAAATTCCATTATATCCGTTCACATCTGTTGTTTGGCCTGGTTTTAAAATAAACCCTGTAACCTTCAGCTAAGGATGTGTTAACCACATGAGGCCTGCGGGTCTGTGGACCATTCAGAATGATACTTACCCTTGATGGTTTAGAGGCGGGTGTTGGGGGCGGAGCTGCAATTGAGTTGGAGGAAGTTGCAGGTTTTGAGGTGTCAGTTGACACTGGAAGGCCAAAGTTACTCTGAGGCTGTATGGGTGTTGGGGCAAATGGAGCTGACCCCTTTGACGTATCTCTGTCTGTGGCAAACTTTTCCTCCGTGGCACTGATATCTGCCACCAGGTCAGCCATCAAGGCATCTAAGTCATTGTCTTCCATCTCATGCAGGGATGCTTTTGAGAAACATATAGGGTAACAATGTGAAACAAAAACATCACATTGTTGACAACATACAGAGCACCCAAAGATGGGGGAGGAACAAGAAATTACAATCCTATCTACAGTAACTACAGTACAGTAATTGCGAGATTTTTTTTTTCTGTAAAGATTTATCGTTGTGCTTTTTTTGTGTGCCTATAACAGAGTTGAACTTTTGAGCTTGATGAGGTCAATATATAAGTGGGTTATTCAGGATCTGATTGCAGACATAACATAGAGAAACATTCTCCACTTCAAACAGCCCTATCTGTGCACCTTTGAGCTGCCCCCAGACATAGTTTTAAGCAATTTTATGGTTAATTAATCACTAATTTTCACACAAATTATTCAACACAGTTGATGAATTGAGACTTTCAGGTGAAATAACGTGGTAAGAAAGCAGACACTGGAGAAAAATATTTGGTTGAAATATTGTTTACCATTCAAATCTGTAAAACCGATGGAAAAGTTCATTTCCTGGGCGGCAGGAATGGAGGAAGGTTTAGGCAAAGGTGCAGACTCTGCTTCTGCTCCCAAACTCTGTGAAAAGACAGATGAGGAACAAGACAAATGATAGATAACAAATATGGAAGCTATTTTTGAAATAACAGAAATAACAGCAAAGCAACTGTCATCATATTAGCATGTTGATGTGATATACAGGTTTTGGAGATGTTTCACACTAGATATGCATGGCCTGGTTACTAAACTTTACAGACTTTACATTCCATCAGTAAAAGCAGAGTGTGAAGGTTGAATTAGCAGAGCAATAGTACAGCTGTCCATAAAATATTGCAATCCACACAACATAATGGGATGCATATCAGATGTAATAAGAGGACAAATTGTTGTTGTGCATCTCTCTGGCTCATCTGTGACCAGGACAGCAAGTCTTTGGTGTATCGAGAGCTATAGTATCCAGAGTAATGTCGGCATACCACCACGTACAAACTACATCCAACAGAGTAACTGTCGACGCAAGAGGAAGCTGTCTGAAAGGGATGTTCAGGTACTAACCTGGGTTGTATTCAAAAAAACATTAAACCACTGCGGCCCAACTCACTGCAGGATTAAATGCGCACCTGAAACTGTTAGTTTGAGGCCCACAGAGTCAATATTCATGGTTGGGCTGCCATAGCCAAACCTTTGGTCACTCGCGCCAATGCCAAATGTCGGTTTCATTTGTGCCAACAATGCAAATCTTGGGCTGTGGACAATGTGAAACATGTATTGTTCTCTGATGAGTCCACATTCACTGTCTTTCCCACATCCGTGGGAGTTATGGTGGGGAGAAGCCCCAAAGAGGCTTAAAACCCAGACTGTTTCTGCCCAGAGTGAAGCACGGCGGTGGATTGTGATGGTTCGGGCTGCAATAATCATAGAATTCCCTACTGTGCTTGATGGGCCCGTCAATACCAGGGACGACCGAAACATTCAGGAGGAACATGTGCACCCACTGGTTCAAACATTGTACACTGAAGGTGTGCCGTGTATCAACATGATAATGCACCAATACACACATCACGACTTGTGACAGAAAGATTTGATAAACATGAAAGTGAAGTTGAACATCTCCCATGGCCTGCACAGTTACCAGATCCACATGTTTTTGAGCCACTTTAGGGTTTTTGGAGGAGCAAAAAAAGTTTCTTCCACCATAATGAACCGGCCACTGTTCTGGAAGAGGAATGGCTCAAAATCCCTCTGGCCACTGAGCAGGACTTGTATCTGTCATTCCCAAGACAAACTGATGCTGTATTGGTGTTTCAGTGTGATTGTCCAACCCCTGTATATATCAGTGCTAATACTATATGTGTGCTTCCTTTTTTCCCTATTTTGTGCTCAAATTATTTGCAGCTGCTGGCTCACAGGTAGGCCATCAGTTATATTGCATAAAGAGAAAATATGTACATTTAAAAGTCATCACATCTCATTACTGGAACTGAATAAAAATGACCATTGCCATTGTTTGAATGGGAGATAACTTTTGTCTTCTGTTGAAGTGACCATAAACATAAAATGAAAATTTTGGGAAAAATTACTAAACACATAAAGGCACACATGGCACTGATTAGCTAGGTTGTCTGTCTGGAGGATACGAGATGTATCCACAGGAAACTTACCTGCGTTAGGAGATCCATCTCCTGCAGCATGTCGCTGAACATGGCATCAATGTCGTCCATCTAAAACAGGAATAGTTGGGCAATGAGAATTTAACATCTTTAGAACAAGTCATACAACAGGATTGTGAAAAACTCTGTTTAAAGACTGTGAATAATGTAACTGAAGCACAGAAACCAAACACATTAATTAAATGTAAATACAAATACATTTTCACTGTAATTTAAGGTATTATTTATCACCATGTCCATATGTAATACTTTCTGGAATAATAAAATCTGTTTGGTCAATTGACCCTTTCTTTTCACATTTCCAGGGTTCTCAGACGTGGAAGTCGTCCTAGCTGCGTTAACTTCTAAAGTGGTGAATGGAAAATCGGAATACAACATGTACAATATGTAAATATATGCATAATTACAAGTAACTAACTCTGAACCAAACCATAACCCTATTATTAAGTACATGTAGTTAATTAACATTACTCAGTACTTAATTGTGTAATTACACTGTAACAATGTCACCTTGTAATAAAGTTTAACCAAATATTTTTATATAATGACTACTAAACTGGATTTTTTCATCGTCGACCTTGGCAACATACCGGTATTATTTTCATGTCACTATGTGGTCTCTCTTTTTTAATATCAATAGAGGCATTATCTTCAAATGCTACAATGAAAATTACTTATGTAGGACAGTATTAATTCGAAAATGCATCTTTTTAAACTTGGCAATGAGCAGGGTTATCCTCCACTTTATGCTGGGGTCCTGATAACCATACCTGTTTATTTTGCCATGACTGGCAGACATTACTGTATAGTGTACCTTACATATTTTCTTAGACCAGGGCTCTTGAATTGGTGATCTGTGGTGCAAATGTGGTTTGAGAATAATTTTACATGACCCTCAGATTAAGATTAAATTGGCCCTCACTGCTTCAAACTTGTGAAAAGTAATGACATGAAGTACCATGAAGTATGTGTGGATGCAAATATTTTTGCTGCTTATGAAATCGAATAGCCTACTTCCCTATATATACTATATATTATATGAGAAAAACAGTACGCCAACAGAGTAGTATGTCCAAATATATAGTATTAAAAAAAAGTACCCCGGTGGCCTACTACTTCCGTCGAGATTCTGAAGTGGGCATTCATTGGACATTTTACTATCCATGAGGCCACGGGAGAGGATTTATGTTTGGAAGTTCAGCGACGCAACTGACAGGTCACGTGACAATGGCAACATGGCGGATGTCAGGATTTCATTAATACTACCTATATATTCATGCTATTAAGAAACTTACTTTCTTTTAACGGCCGTGAAGTAAGTTTCCAACCAAATGTAGTACCTACTATACAGTGTGTGTTTTTAAGACGCGTCTGTTTTATTTTATATACAGCTGTGAGTCAGCATTCTTAGTCCTGAACATCATCAAATCAGTTATCAGTTTTTCATCAATTAATAAAAAGATCACAGACTGAATCAAAATATATTTTCATGTTTTTGTATTTTGAATGTAAAATGATAGTTCTGTTTCAGATTTTGTCTTAAAATGATCATTATATTTAATTTACATACGGTAGTAAAGGCTATCAAACACTGAGGTTGTGAAGTTCACAGCAGTCCTCTTTTGAAGTAATTTATGGTCAGACCTAAAAAACTTTATTTGAACACCTCAGAACTCCCCAACATTCTGGATAGGTTATTTTAAAGTTATTAAAAAAAACGTTCTTCCAGTAACATTAATAGAATGTTTGTGTCACAGTTGTGTGGTTATATCCAATCCTCCATGGGAGAGGCGGGGGCTTGGCAGAAAAGGGCAACATGCGAGGGACTGAGGACCAAGGCGAAACCAGATGGAAGGAGGAACCCGGTGGAGCCGACAGGATGGATTACTGAGGCGCAGCTGGAGATCTGGAAGTCTGCGGCAAAACCAGGATGACGAGAGACCAAGGTGGAGCCGGAGGGACGAGGGTGCCCGGTGGAGCATGAGTGATTGCAGACCACGGCGGAGCTGAAGGGCTGACTGGTCGAGGTGAAATAATGGGCCTGGATGCCTGAGGTGTAGCCAGGTGATCCACTTCACAGAGCCATGCAAGTGGTGAAGGAGCCCAAGGCGGAGCCAAAGAGCTTGCATGAGTCAGCGCCGAGGACGGAGTGGAGGAGCCAGTGGGACAGGTCAGTGCAAGGGGACTGAAAGCATAGAATCCAGGAATAAGGGGGTATGAATGTTAATGGGCGGCAGGACTGGGTTGTCCAGAATCATAGCTGGCTTTACCAGAAGAGGAGAGAGTCCCAGGGGTACGGGAGAAGGTGGGAGTTGGCTCCGCTGTACATTCAACGAATCAGTGATCCTCAGCTGGCCTTGGGGTGGACTGTTCGAATGGCACTTTCTTTGTGACGGACCTGGCGATATGCTCCAGCCTAGGGACAGATATGGCAACTGGCACAAGCTCTGGGACGAACTCTTTGGCTGGCTCTGACTCTGTGGTTGGAGGGGGCTCATGCTCGTTCAGGCTCTGGTTCCGTGCCGGGCTTAGGCGTCATCATCAGGTCTGTGGCGGAGGATTTCTCTTGCTGTCCGGGACTCTCCGGGCTGGGATGACAAGCCATATCTGGAGCGGACAGGGAGATGGCTGCTGAAAGTGTTGAAAGTCCTGGGGAGTCGGAGTTGATGTTGTCTTCCTCCGCAAACCCATAAGGCATACTCCACGAACTCTGCGAAGGGACGGTGCTTCCAAGAATGTCATGCATTCCACTCCAGAAAAGCTGTTTAAGGGTCTCATCCTTGTATGGTTGAATCCAACACCAAGGAGTGTCTTCGTGAAACAGTCTTTAATCCATAAACAGAATTGTACAGGAGAATCTCAGAAGAACAAACACGTTAACCACATGTAAGCAATGACAATAACCCAAAAGGAACAGGACAAAATTGGGAGTACTTATACACAGAGTTAATAAGGGAAACATAATGAACGACAGCTGAACGTCATCAGTAACCAAAGAGACTAACTAAACAATCAAGGCTAAACTAAACTGAAGGGCAAGAAACAAACACATAGGAACAACAAGACACAAAAACCTAATAAAACAGAATTCTGACAGTTTGTTCAAATGTTATCTGGTCTTTAATAATGTTCTTAAAATGCTGCCGCAAAAATATTATCTATACATCTTTTTTTTCTGAAAAAAGTTTTAGACTCGTTCGTCTAACATTTTTAAATGTTACTTCTTGTTTCAGAATGTTCAGAGAACAATCAAAACTAACACTAATATTAGCAGAAATTCATGTTCCCTTAACATTTGCATAACCAAGAAATAATATTTTTAAAACATTTAACAGGATGTTTTGAACATTCAGAAAACATTCCAAAAACTTAATGAGAACGTTAGCAAAACGTTCTTAGAATGTATTTTTGTAAACTGGGGATATTGTCATCTGGATAATCTGGCCTTCATCTACTTTTGTAATTGCTGTGTAGAATTGGTCAACTGGACGGTGTTATTTTTACCGGTTACAGTAGCGTACAAGTTTGTGATGGATAATATAGAGGAGAGTACCTGTGCATACAAAACATAACCCAAAGCTAAACATTGCACAATATCTATCCAGAGGATAGAGATAAAAGCATGGCTTGCATAACTCTTTTACACATTCATTCTTTGCTAAGACATGCAGAATCCTGCCCATGAACGCTTAGTGCAGCCTGAGTGTACAATATTACAGAAAGTATGACTTACATGCAAAGAGGTCATTCTCTGTTTCATTCTATTGTACTGCTGCTACAGTAACTGCACAAACCAGTTCATGTTCTGTAATAAACATCATTTTTTTCACATTTAATGTGTATGAGCCAGTAGGATTAAAGAACAGATCTGTTACAGTAACTTCACTGCTGATTATTCCAGCTGCCTGCAGTTCAGCTTTAATAAGACAAACAGTATCGGTAATCTTGGTCCAAACTACCCAACTCTGTCCCACTTCCTTCTGATTCTCCCACATTCAGCAAATCATTTGTGCAACGGCTTTGAATTAATGCACATGTTAACATTTTTAAACACAGTCGTCTAGCTTGTTTGCTACAGAAATAAATGAATTACTCAAATCAAGAAGAAGTGTACTTTTCTAAGTGAGATGAAAGTTTTTCTTCTGGTGGATAATAAAATGGACAAAAATCTCATAGATTTACACTGAAGGAGGGATTCAATCCATATTAAAACCAGATTATCATAGGACACTTTGCCAAACCCACTCAAAACACCTTACCAACCACTTAGCAACACCCTGGCGACCACCAACCACACCTTATATCATGGTGAGGCACAAAAACCATTCACATTTATTTTAGAAAATGTAAAAGTTTAGATATGTTAAGTTACATTAACACCTTAGCAACCATTCTGAGTATTAGCAACCACATACCAACGCCCTATCAACCACCTTAAATACCGTAGCAGCTACATAGAAACACCTTTAGCAACAACCTTGAGTAACCTAGCAACCGCATAGAAACACCCTAGCAACCCCCGGAGTACCCAAGCAACAACATTGCAAACAATTAGTCAGAGATTTAAAACCTTCGAACTTTGAGCTTTTAAAACTGATTCAAACTTTAAACCTACCCCCCCCCCCCCCCTCTCCCTCTCTCTCTCTCTCTCTCTCTCATTTCACACTTCAAGCTTTTATAATTAGGCCTACTTCAAACTTTCTCAAGCCAACATCAAGGTTTGTTCACATTATTTGCTCATCTAGTTTTGTTTTTTTCTTTTATTTAATCTATGAATATTCACTTTTGTTTTTTTTTTCATTCTGAAATTATTTTGTTTTATATAAAAATTAAAACATATATACAGTATATATTGAGTTTGCATTTGGATTTTAAATGAACACGACAATTCAACACAAGCGAATATTCATTCGAAGATGAACAGTGCTGCAATACTCAATAAACAAATAAATTCTTCAACTGATACTATGTCAAACCAGGCGGGCAGAGTCTGTACCACCAGCACCTGTGAGTAGAACAATGCTGCGTCTTCTTGTTTAAATGAAGCAATGCCGTGCAGCCAATCAGAGAGCTGTTTGTGTCCTTCTACACATGGGGAAGTGGTTACAGCAACTTCCCCTCACAAGATGTTGAAAGCATCTAAGTTTCCAACAGGAAACAGATGACACTCTCAATCTCTATGTAGCTATCACAATATGGTGCTTCTCATATGTCTCTTATGTTTCTTTTTCCAAACAATTGACAACTACATGCATCAATAAATCATCAATACATGCTCACGTTAAAACATACATGTGTTTTGTTTGATTTATGCTACGTAGATTTGATGTGGCACAACAGGAAGAAATAAAAAAAAGTAATATGCAGCGCAATATCCTCCTCTTTTCTACTTCAAGAATGATTTTCTTTTGTTTTGTTAAGTGTTATGGTAACTATAATTTCCATATCAAGGGCATCTCTATAGGATTTCAGGTCTGGAAAAGAAATTAGCTCAGTGTTTCCTTTTGTTTCACAATTGCATGTGTTTTAAATTAAATATCGAGGAAGTTATTTAGTCATAATGTACAGTTATCCTGCTTTGATTGCAGTATGTCTCCTGAAACTTCTCAAGTTTGCCGATGCAACTGTTTGATTTGATTAACTCTATATTTTAGAATAATATTAAGTGTGAACTGAAAGTTTCCAGAGAGTTAGCTTCTTGTTATTTGCGGTTAAATGAAAATGTATTACATTTTAAATTTATAATAAATGCAGACGGCTGAACTTTAGAGTGTTTTTATCTTTATGTGTTATTTAATTACTTCTATTGTCTTTGATATGGCTAAAGTTTACTGTCAAATGTACTGATAAGCATTTGTGACAAACTAAAACACACTTAAATGACATTTCTATTGAAACTTGTATGTCATGTATTTAAATATATTTGTAATTTGTACATTACATTTGTACTGATGAAGTTTCAATGAAGTTTAACTCTAAATACAATATTGAATAAGACACTACAGTTAAAATTATAATCAAGTACTTCACATGTGCTTTAGTATGTTAGTCAACACATGAAAATAAGTGTACTTCTTTAAAGAACAACAAAAGATTACTAAAACTTAAGGATTTAAAATGTGTTAATAAACAGTCATGAAAGTGTACTCTCTTTAAATACACTCTCTTTAAGTGGCCTTTTATTTAAAAGGTTGCTGGGTGGTAACATACTGGCCAAGTCAAAACAGACTGGTCTCTAAATATAGTTTATGGGATGTTTTTGATAAGTATTAGGAAATAGTATAATAGTATCATGTGAAAATAGTATGTGAAAGTCTGATCACTAAGAAAACTAATAGCACATCTTTCTTCAACAAACAATTTGAGGTGTCATTCATTTCTGTAACATGAAAAGTGTTTTCCAAAGTTTACTTTAGAGTTTACTATTATCTGATACAATAGTACTAGTGCTTGCTTTAGCAGACATTAATACAAGTTGAATCCTTTAAACAGATGAAATATTTGTCATATACAGGACTTTTTGACATTTAAATGTCACTGTTGAGGCTGCAAACTTGTTAGCATTTACCAAGGACCTGAATGCTAGTTCCAACAATGTATTTTACAGCATTCCATGATTCAGTAAAGAGTAACTTAACAGTTCATTCACAGTTCTCTGAATATCCTAGCAGCTAATGTTGTCAGAGTAATGCTTTTTAAAACCACTGAGATGCTATCATTCTTTAGCAGTAATTTTAGTCTAAGGAAAACAGTCATTAGAACCAGACAGACTGTTGGCTTTGGGGTAACCTGATAGAAAAGCAGTCTCGTGTTTGTTTCTTCCTCAAACACTTGGGCAGTGTTATAGTGTTATATGTGAGATGTTGTTCTTGAAACACTAAACCTCTTTATGTGCTTTGAGGCTAAAACCTTTACATATGCTGGAGTTCACTTGTATGGAATATTTTTCTGTAGATGAGATAGAACAGCACAGAAACAGACTTACTTCAGTGGCCTTTGTACAAATGACTGTTATTTGCTAATTTAGAGAACTGACAGCATGTGCTATTCCAAATGAGACCGACATACAGTAATTATTGATAGAGACACCAGACATCTGAGGACATAATTCAGTTTTTGGACAAGCCAAACAGCAAGAGTTTAAACTCTAATCTTCAATAAATGTTATTTAGCATCCATTCTTCAAGTCAACATGAAATGCCATTTCCAACTCACGTTACTTCCATACTGTGACATATTTCCAAGTAAACAGATTATTCAATGAAAACAATGTCTGGAAGACTTGATTTTATCTATCATAAGGTGTTTGGATTCTGTAACTTGGATGTTTCAGAGAATTGTGGACGACTATTGGTTAACATAATAATAATAAAAAAAATTGATTAAAGATTATGAATACAATGAAACAACAAAACTGTGAACTTACTGAGCTGTAAGTAGAATCCATTTTTATTTTTTGATCTGTCAACTTTTGGATCGGCTAGTCCAAAACTATTGGATTCATGTTGTAGTCTTTTAGTAAATGATAATATCACACTGATATGGGTGTGGTGTTATTTGTGTTGTACTAATACCAGTGTAAATATACTTTTATATCTGGCCAGTCGCAACAATATAATTAATTAATACGATTTTTTATTCCCACAAAATCGTCCTGTTTGATTATTGTTAAATGTAACAGGTATATTTGAACAAAATCAAAAACACACTGAACCCAGTCCTAGTTGTCAGCCACACTATTTGTTTGAGGAAAAGCATCACTTACCTTGGTTTATCTTTCAGCTTTAATGCCTACAGTAGGTGATGTGGTCATAAATAATTTTTTTTTATAATTTTATAATAATTTTTTCAGCAAAATGCCTCTCTTTCCTGTTTAACGTTGGACACCACCCAACCCACATGCAGCAGGCTGAGAGCTGTGCGCTTGTGTGTTAGTCACTGACAGTTCGCTTACTTCCTGCCTCGCACGGAAGTTCAGGTCTAAACCTGTCTCTGCATTCCTTGTGACGCTGAAAAGCAGCGGCACACCAGTGCACAGCTGAGATTGTGTGTGAGACCGGCCAACCAGTGCCAGTTTATTGTTTTAAGATTACTTATTGGTGAATGATTGATAAGCATTTCTCTCTGTTAATGATTAATGCCACTGTTATGCATGTTTGCTTTTTTTCGGCAATGTAATGATACACGTCAGTGAAGCTATGTAGTTTTGTAAACCTGGACTTGCTAGTGGATATTTGTTGTGAAGCCAGTTGCATGTCTGAATAAACATTAAAGTTAAGAGTTCAGAGTATTTTTTTCTTAAATGCCCCATTGATCGGGGTTTTCATCACATGTAGTGTGTAATATAGCTGTAAGATCAAAGTACACGATAAATGGAGTCAATGTCTCCCAAAAGAAAGAATCGATTGTGAACTTCTGAAACGAGTCGTCAGTAATTCCAGTCTTTCAGGAAAGAGGCGAGAAAAGATGCTGCAATATGTATATACACTTTTTATCAGAACAGTGAAGTTTTCTTTCCATTGTTGACATATTTCCTATTGAAAAGTAGTCTACTTTAATACAGTATATATATTATATTAATTAGGTCATTTTGCTAACTTTTAGAAAAGCACTAGCGTACAGTATACTCTTAAACAAATAAAGGTTCCAAAAGTGGGATTTCACAGTGATGCCAAAAATAAACTATTTTGTTTATTAGACGCACTCATTTTGGAAAACTACAAAACAATCCAAACTTTACTCCTCCTAAAATAAAGAGGACGGAACTATCACCATTTGCTACCAATTATCTGCTCTTATAGGACTTTTTTATATGGTCTTATTCTGCCTTTTCATTTTCTTTAGAAACCAGCTTCTGTAGGAAAAACAGACCACCCTCCATGACACACGTCAACACTGACACCAACCCAAACCATCTGAGACCAAAAATCTTTGATGTAAGGGATAATCCGCGGCTAGCTGTGATTTTAATGCAAGACTGGAGGCAAAGAACCACCCGACGGGAAGCGGCGTGCATTCAAATCGTTTAATGCACAGCTTGCCATGGATTATCCCACTTTTACCATGGTCATTTGCCATCACTGACAACTTAAAGATGTTTGCAGCGCAATATTTGACAGTTATTTCCGTCAGTTATGGCTCATTAAATCTAGCATTCTGCCTGCCTGCAGACACAGAGATAAGTGCATAAGATTATAACATTTATTTGAATTCATTATTGAGAGAGAGAGAGAGAGAGGTGTGTGAATTACCTGCATCTGTTCAGTGTCTCTCTCTAATAACAACGAAGCCTTTAGTGTAATTACTTCAAAACCAGCAATATTACCCCATCGTTGCTGAGAAATACAATGTAGCGATTCATTGGCGAAGCTATTTTATCAATAAAAGTCGCGTTGATAACAAGTTTCTGTGCTCCTGAATGTTTCTGTGTGCAGCGCGATCTCCAAGTGACGTATGCGGAGTGTTGAGGAGTTACGTATGAAAATTTTAACGATTATAAAGGGATTTTGTTGAATAATATTAATTTGTTGCTTTGTCTATTTTTGATGCACGATGTCGCCTGCAATTTAAAGGCCATTTAGTAAAGCGATGGTATTATGTTGCTTTTTATTGGTTCTTTTGTTTGAATTTGCAGCGCACCACGTCTGCCAATTAATTCAATCCGCATTGCTCGCATTTAGGCTACAACCTGTCTGAGAGTTGCCACCATGGCAAGAGATGAAAATGCATTCCAGTGCTGGAAATGTAAAAATCATTTCATCCAGAAATCAGCGCATTAATATAGAACTGTAATTAAACTGACTTGCATTAAACGGTTTTATTGCACACCTTCCAGCCAATTAGAATTGAGTATTTAGACAGACCATGGTATAAACCAAACCAGTGCCATATTCTTTTGGTTTTACTGTATAAGTTACTGACATGCAGTTTTTGTAGTAAATGTCAAACACATTTTGTTGACCCATCTTAAAGTCAACACAAAATTTCAAATAAATAAATAGTGTGTTCTGACGATATGTCCACAAAAAGAACACAAATGTGTATTAGGAAAGTAAATATGGTTGAATTTGATTTGGTAGCACTTTACTAGACAAGGTCTCATTTGTTAACATTATTTAATGCATTAACAAACATGAACAATGAGCTATATCTCCTTACACCATTTGTTACACTTTGTTAACAAAATGTTCATATTCATGTTAGTTCACAGTGCATTAATACATGCTAACAGATACACATTTTGATTAGTAAATGTTGAGATTAACATTAGCTAAAATTAATATTGAACACTGTGTTGTTGAGTTTGGTGATTCAGTCCAATTCACCATGTGCTTTTTTTATATCCAATTCTGTTCATAGTTAAGGATGTGGAATCTGTCAGCAGTTGGATTTCTGTCAGTCCCTGTATAATATCAGTGTGCTCTTATTGATTGTGTGACTCCAATCACTAAGGCACATACATTCTCATATAACTGATCATATCCCCTCTGTTACATTTATAAGCGGTGATTTGAAACAGACCACTATAAACAGCTGGAGAGGTGGGCACATTTGGCATAAAGTGAAGGCTTAGCTCATAACAGGGTCACGACCTGGTCTGACAATGAACAGACACACTTCAGCTCTTTATAAAGAAAGTAGGTCTCAATTGACTCCAGCCCATATGGTGAGGTGTGAGGGGATACGCTCTTTAAAAAACATTATTGGCCACAGTTAACTCATTATTCTGGTTTAATGTATAGGTCTTACTAATATTTAACACTGTCAAACACTCTGGTCGTTCATGTAGCAGCCGTTATAATATCAAAAAGATTTAACCGTCACTGTTGCCTATTTAAAGTGTCTTAGCATCTCAAACTTCACATTTTAAATCCTGATACTGTCTGCAAATGTGTCCAAGGATACAAATAGCACCCTCTGCTGAAATCATCTGAGATAAAATCAGAATATCAAACCAGCTAACAGGGTATGGCTAAACATTCGTAAATGAGTAAAATAATGATAATAAACCATTTTGCCATGCACTTTTAGACATTGTCTTTTAAACAACCCTCTTAGATGTCTTAAAGTAAAAATGTGAAGTTGATTTATACATTATTAATCTTATTTGTTGCTTAATTGCAAACTGGTTATATAAAGTACAACATTATAGCCAGCAATAACAGAATTTGCTTCATTTGCTTTTGAATATTTATTTTAATTAACCATCGCCCTATAGAAGATCCATGAAAAAGCCATGAAAATGCAAATGAAAGCTCTTTAATTATCAGGCACCAAGAGCTCTGGATTCCCGTCTCTCCTCTCCAAATGTGTGTATAGCATGGCCGGCTGAACTCTAGCAAATAAACTCTGACCCTTTCAGACTTTTTCTTCAGCGTGACAGATTCTGAATGACAGACAACAGCTGTTTAAACAATCAAAAGCCTGTGTATCTTTAAAAAAACGGACATGACCACAAACAAAGGTGACATTGGTCTAGCACAAGTTTCCATTACTCATGAAGACGCCTCTATTAAAACCTTGCACTGCAGCCACTGAGTTCCTGTCTGCATCATATACCTATATTGGAGGATATATTTAGCTTAAACATAGGAAGAGCTTAGCAAACCCTTAAATGTGCACTCGCAGTGTATTTTGAATCTTAAAAGTATATTTATATATTTTTTAATTATTGACCTACTTGCAGGTAATATAATAATAATGACATACTGCAAAATACCACTTAGGTTTAAGAGAGTACACTTGCATGCCTTTTAAAAAGGGCACTTTGTATAAATATATGACATACACATTTAATATGGAAATGTTTATGTTTATTTTAATTTTTTTACTATAAATGCTTGTTGTACATTCTGCAGACTAACCACATTTCAGAGACAACAGAATTAATTATGAAATTACCTATAAAGATGTACTTAGTCCTAGGTGGGTCAAAAAGGACTCATAAGTTCAACTAATTGCATTTAATATAAAATACATTTTCATGTACATGCAATAAAGTGTCCAAACACATTGTAAACAGTTTGCAGTTACGTATTTCTTGAACAGATATTATTTTCGTATTAAATGCCCTTTTTAAAAGTATGCTAAAGTGTACTTCTTTTTCACAAGGCAACAATTTGTAGCCCAGTGTTTTGGTGTTAAAAGTGTCAAGTCGAATATTGTACAACATAGGACTCTTAAATAAAAGGAAAAATAAACATCAAAGGAGGAAAAACAGATGAGAGACAGGGAGAGTGAGGGGTTAAACTCAGGCTGGGGAAACCTGATGCTAATTAAGTCGTTGGAACGCCACAGACAGGCTGTGTGCCGAAACCTAGCAAGCCCCCTAACTAGACAGCATTTTTGGCCATGATTTGCGGATACAGCAGTTTTGGGACATTGTTGGTGTGTGCAGCATTATTAGGCATTATAGTCACACATGGAGCATTTGTTGACATCATATGTGCATATAGGATTATTTGGGCGTTATGCATGCAGCAATTTGGGGCCTACTTGGCACAAAGAGCATATTTTGGCACACACACATTTGTTTTGGGCATTATGTGTGTGTGCAGGATTTTTCTAAACACTTCTGGAGGAGAATGACAGACTGCCTCAAAAGACTGCCTTTGTGGGCATCATACATTCCTAATTTGTTTAAAAATGCAGCATGGGACAATGATGCCCAAAACTGCTGCTTACATTGCCCAAGAATTATGTGAATGCACATTTGATGCTCAAAAATATTGCATGTGCACATACTGTGCATCTGCTTGTGATGGCCAAAAATGCATTATACACAATAACGCAATGCTGCATAAAATGATGATTCTTGAAAAACTGCACACATCTATGATGCACATGTAGCCTACATATGATGCCCAAAGAAATGTTGCCTAGATAGGGAGCTCACTGGTTTTTGAGACACAGCCTATAACATTCTCCTTCAGAAGTGTTTAGAGTGGCTCACACACACACACACACACACACACACACACACACTGCACTAAAGGAGAGATGCTCACCTCCTGCTGTTTATATTTTAACTGACATTCCAACAGAAGGCAGCTACAGGTAATATGATTTCACTGTTTAAATAGGCATAGTTTATCTGCGGATTTAAACAAAATCAAAATATCTTTATGTTTCAAAACATACAGTTGTTGACGTAGCCTCATTTCTTTCAGTTCAATGAACTCTTTCAAACGCGTTTTCCCGCTTGAGTCATAACTGTTGTTTTTTATTTTAGTAGATAAATGAATTAACAATGTCATTATCCAAAAAAACACTATTGCTGCTGGTTTGTGTATTATGCACGTTCCGCTCCGCGCGTTCGGGGGACTCTGGAGACGCCAGACCCTGCTCCGGATCACACTGTCCGGGAGGCAGATCGCCGCGACAACACAGTCCGACAACACAGAGCAGATCAATAAATCAACATCATGCTCCCTTCAGCTTTTCATCTGAACATCACGCCACGTTTCTGTCCCAGCGCGTGCGGTCTGGAGACCAGACAAGGGAAATTGTCCAGACGCGCGTCGCTGGAGTGTTTGATCCTGTGTGCGCAGATTGCGTTACGCCTCAAGGACCAGATCATGTTGCGAACGACACCGGGGAATGTAAAGGAATTGAGTGCCGTCTGCCTCTGAGGATACGACAGAAGCCCCGATCGAGACCCTGTGCTGGAGACGGGTGTGTACCCGAGCCCAGCCAACCAACCCTCATCCATGTGGCAGACAGAGCCGCTCAGTTTCTGGGGGAATTTCCGGACATTGGATATCCCGCATCAGAGGTCGGGGCTCCTCTGGGAGTTCAGCTCACGTGTGACATCAAACCAGGTGAATTGAAACAGTGGTTCCAGCTGTTCTGCCCTTCTTGAATGAAAGTAATAGCGTAACACTTAATCAAATAGAGTAAGCTACTACTATAGAATATTAAAAAAGAAAATCCAGCTAAAATGTATTTTTGTTACTTTACAAAAAGTACCATGGAATTGTCGAACATGGTAATACCATGGTATTATTTTGAAACGTAATTTTCATGACTTTTTCCAATAACAAAAAAGTACTTTTTTTAAATTTTTTTTTTTTTTTAATGTAGGCTACTGGTAATACCATGGTATTCTTCAAAGTACCCTGGGTAGTGGAAATTGCATAGTAAATAAATATGGTAATCATTAATTCATATGATATAAATCAGGTGCTTCCAGCCTTTGTATTCACCTGATTATTTTAGTTTTACATATTATATTTTAATTCGTTTTTTTATTAATAAATAAATTAATAAATAGAATTTGAATTTTTAATGGTTTAATTTATTTTTATAATTAGGCTATATCACAATCTTACAAAGCCCCTCAAGACATTTGGGATTACCTTAATGAATTCAATATCACACTATCACTGAACCTTGGTTCCCCACACTGCTTTTTTTCCCCCAGAATTATTATCTATAGATGTAATAAAAATAATGCTGTCTAGAAGTCTAATACAAACTACACAGAAGAAATCTCTTTAATGCTTGTGCACTGTAAACTTGAATAAGTGCCCATTTTTTTAAGTTAAGAAATTTTAAGTTTAAATAAAAACTTGCAGATTTTTATTTTGTACTCGTACATTTTAACTGCTCTTAACTTGAAATATTAGGTAAGCTAATTAACTTAACTTAAAGTTTTCATATAATCTCAACCTAAACAGTTTTAGTAGCGGAAACTTGGTTAGCTTTAACTAGCTAATTCAATAAATGCTACCTTGCTAATTGGTAACACAATGCTTTGATAGCATAGCATAGCAATTGCTGAATGAATAAAGCAATATAAAACATTTAATATATATCTGTTCTCAAACCAAGCTGATGCTCCACTCGTCACCATGATGATAACCAAAAAAAAAAAAAAAACATAACAGAAACTCTACTAAACTAGCATAACAAAACATTAAACATTATTTCACTACTATGTCCCACTTAACATTAATCTTGCACACAAAAAAAACAAACATTATATAACACTTAATTTTAGCATTCACTCTCCCTTTTAAGTGCCATGGAAAAGCATGCTGGGAAGTAGAAATCCCAGTCCAGTTTCAGTTAAATTTAAGTTTGTCTGAATTAAAAGAAACAAGTTCATAAAACTCAAAACAATGAAACAATTCAGATTACTTAAAATGTATCAGTTTTGTTAACTCAAAAGAAAAAGAAAGTTATAAATATTTATAAAAGTTCATCTGATTGAACTGATTTGTTTATTTAAGTTGGCTCTACTCAAACCAATTTATTATTTTGAGCATTAGGTTTTACAGTGACAATTGAGTAAATTTACAGACTTCACAGAGGAATTCTCTCTGTTGTCCTTGAACAGTATGAGAGCCATGCTGCAGGGTGGGGAGTGTACACAAACTATCAGGCTCCATAATACATAATACATTACTGCTGGTATTTTCATACATCAATGAATAGGGGAATTTGACATCTGGCCCAAGAACTATTATTGCAAACACACACATCTGCTTGGCTACACAGCGTGTTGTAGAGCTGCAGAACTGCTAGCAGTCAACTGTCAAGAAATTGCAGACAACTTTAATCCATTTCCATACGATTGAAATAGTTCTAGCACAGAAAAAAAATAGCACGTGGTTGTAAAATTATGCAATGAAATCGCTTTGACATTCACATATCAAAAAGCTGTTCACTTTAATGATACTAATTTACTAATTTCTTGTTTAGATGACCATTTTCTGAGTTCACACAAAATTGCATCAAAGCGAGGGCATGAACTGCATATCTCTAATTACTCGCAAATAATCCTTTTTATATCGAAATATAAGGTAGAACGGACAAGAGTAATTATTAATGGAAATGTAGCCTACTTGTCATTTTTACAGGTGCACTTTGCAGGATTTTTAGTTCTAATAGTAAACGTTGCCCTCTCCCCAACATGATATCAGGCACGCAGTCCAACCGATGCAAAAGAATACCAGCGGGAAAATGAGTGATGAGCTATTTTGCAAATATTTTTCCAAATATTGTGTTTATTATGCATAAATAGCATTTTTTGTGTATATTTAGCCAACTTCAGTCTAGCTCGCTAATAAAAAATAAGTACGTGTCATCATAAAAACATAATTGCAATACTTAGTAATCTGTCGAGTTTCAGACAACATTCAAAAAGGTAATAGCAACATTAGCGAATTGTTTTGTGTCGAGACAGAAGAACTTAGCGAAGCTTCCCGGGCTTCAGACAGACACAATAAAGTCCTGCACTCAACTGCGCCGCGCGTTGTTATTGGCTGGGCCAAAGGTTGCAGCACAGAAACATCCCAAGCACAGTATTTCGGTAGATAAGTAATGATTGAGATTGTTTTTGAGTCTATACTTTTATTTTGATGTTTTTCCGAAAATCTGAGATGGTCCTCACTGCAGAACACGAAATGCAGGGGGAGGAGTTGGATCCAGATCCAACTCCTCCCAACTTACATATACCTAATCCTACCCATCTCCGGCCCCTGATCCCTAACCCCACCCCTAATCCTACCCATCTCCGCCCCCTGATCCCTAAACCCACCCTTAATCCTACCCATCTCTGCCCCCAAATCCCTAACCCCACCCCTAATCCTACCCATCTCCACCCCTTAGATCTGGATCCAACTCCGCCCCCTGGATCTCGTGTACTGCAATGAGGTGCTACTGGAAAATCCTGCATAGTGCACCTTTAAAGCTTATCATACACTTTTTGAGTTAATGCCACTTAGTCTTGTCTGTTTCGTTCTTTAACAAGGAGAAAATGAGGTCCCTGCCGAGGACGCACTTATCCTACACCTACAGCTGGCAAAGGGACAAGAGAAGCTGGTGGAAGCTTTGAGAGCTCAGCAAGTGGTGATTCGTGATCTGCAGCAGAGGCTGGTGGAACAGCAGGGATCCCTCCTCTCCCAGCAGCGTGAGATACTCAGCCAACAGCGCCGCATGTTCGAGCAGATGGATGTGGTGAAGGCTCAGTACGGTATGCTTTCTGAGACGGTCAAGCAAGTCTCTTTCCAAGGTCTGCAAGGAGAACTGCAAAGCCATTTCGAAAGTCACCTGGCTGATCTTCAGAACCAAGCACGTAGCCACCTGCAAAAGTCCTATGCTGTGCATAAGGTAGATGTGGATGCCAAAGTGATGAATGTAGCTGAGGACGCAGGACGTCCATTGTTGGGCTGTCGAATCGCATGTGGACTTGAGGAATACTGTGACTTACAAAAGGATCCACCGCAGTGTGAAAGGTGCACTATGTGTCCCCCTGGATTCTTCCTGGTGTCACAGTGCTCGCCCACTGCTGATAGGATGTGCCAGGTGACACTGTGGCAGAAATTGCATTATGCATGCAATACATAAGATTTCAGTAAAGAGCAAGCAAAGGTGTATGTGTTAATCTTTAACATGTCTTTGAGTAACAAATATCTATCAACAGGACAGGGATGAATGCCTTGAATTACCGAGCTTGTGTGGGGAGCGAGTAAAATGTCTTAATACCCCAGGTAAGCAAATTAAAAACATGATGCAACTCCAATGTCTGCCTTCAAATAGTCTCTTCCTGGGATTCACCAAGCTTACCTTTTGTTTTGTTTATCAGGAGGGTTTCGATGTCTTGGTGTCTCCGAGAGGGAGATTTCCACAGGGCTGTGTGGTCATGAGTACTTCTACAATAAGGAACTTCAGGAGTGCCAGGCTTGTTCAGACTGTGATGGTGAGCCTGTTGGCATTCCCTGCACTTCCACCAGTGATGCTGTATGTGGAACTGTGTCTGAGAACATGCTCTCACAGTCTTGGGCTGCTTCGATTGCCATACCACCAACAAAATCGAAGAGTACTTCCATCTTTCCAGGGCTACAGCTTAATATTCGTGGCAAAGAGCGAAACAACCTATTGACCAACCATGAGGATTACCTCAATCTCCAACAACATGGACTGGTCTGGATAGACTACAACTTTGCACTAAAGCACAGCTGCAGGAACTTTCTCCAGGTCGGGATACGGATAAACGGCAGTGAAGAGGAGGGCCGAGACCTTAGCGGGGTTCGAATTGAGCAACCAGAGAGAAAGTTCTTCCAGGGTGTGACTGTAAGTACAGCAGTTGAAGTGGAACCCAGTCATATACTGACACTCGTGTTGAAGAGTCCCAACCAATACTGCAACCAGAGTAAAGATATTCAAGTCTATGAGCTTGGAGGGGCTTCGTTCAGCTTGCTGTGGTTATCCCATGACACCGGTGCCGTGGCCATGACTGCTCAGATGTCAACAGCAGCCCACTACCAGAGTAACCATCGCCCAACCTTCCGTATAGCCGCTGTTTCTGATCCCTACATAGTGGCACTGACCCATGACAGCCGCGGGGTGCGTTTCATGGAGAGTGGCGTGGTGAAGTTTGTGCTCCAGCAGGCCATCTATTCCATGGGCCATGCTTGTGTTCGAGAAGGTTTCTCACTGATTGCCTACGTCAACCGAAATGGCACTAACCAGGAGGTGCTACGCTCCTTTAAGTCTGGTGTTAACTACAGGGACACTTCCATCACCCTTTCCGGAGCCACAAGGGTAGACAGAGAAGACTGGCTTAATTTTGAGATTGTTGCCCCATCTCAGTGCAATGTCCGCTACTTTGGCGATAATTCTGGGATTAGTATGCTAAGCTTGATCTGGATCCCCACCACTGTCTCCTCTACATTCACAGCCACTGTCTCAAGAACAGGTCTTCCCTCTGGGGCAGTACGAAATAAACCCCTGCTTTTCAGGCAGATGAGCCCGAATACAGACCAAATGCGGCTAGCTGGTTCAGGTGAGGCACATGCCCAGAGGAACTTTGTGTTTTCTGAAGCCGGCACAGTCAGTGTGGCCCTCAACCTAAAGCTGATCCACTCCTGCAATGTGGTGAAGCTGACCCTTTACCGGCAAGGTAAGGATGGAGGTCAGGCCACGTCGTTGGCCCAGCAGGTGGGTGGACATATGCCTGAAGGGAGTGAGTGGGCCAGCGTGGGGCTGAGAACTTCATTCGAAGTACAGAATGGTACTGTCATCTATGTTTCTTTGGACTGCGTTCGTGGGCGAATCAACCAGATCACCCATGAGGGAGGCACCAACATCTCCATTCTTTGGTTGGCATCATGATCCCAAATATGCAGATCAATGGTTTTGTAATGAACTGATTTAAAAAAAAAAAAAAAAAAAAAAATTAAATGGTGCTTTCATAAGGTGCAGTCACACAAAGTAGAAACAATACAGATGTACTTTAGTTCATTTATAATAGCTGAAATGCACAGGTGCTATTGATACTCCTCTGGTATTCAGATTCTATATTTATTGGAATTATGTGAGGAGGAATGTAACAGTTCAGTTACAGAAATAGAAATTGAAATATGAACATGTTTCTTTTTTTTTTCTTGTATGGAACAATGAACTTTAAAAAAGTACTTTTTAAGTGCTTTGGCTGGTTGAGCAGTGACCAATTTTTCGCAAGAGAGTTAATGCTTTTCACATCTGTTTGATTTGGAATCGATTTAAATTTGCGCAAACAGTATTTACGTGTGTTTGTTACAGAGTGTGTTTGTTACAAAGTAAGAAAGAATGTGTTTTTTATGTGTATTTGTGAGCTGATGTGATGATTTTACTGCACTTAATCGTAGTGTAGAATGTTGTACAGTGCACACTTTTGTGTTTTTCTTTTTAAACCGATTGGGATTCAAATAATATAGCTTAATCTATATGAAAGATATAGATGCATTATTGACAAATTTTTTGTTTTAATATTTTACAATAAGAAATCCAATAACGAAATCATTTTGCATCTTTCAGATCATGAATATTTATATACATTTAGTACTATGAATGAATACTGCTGACCATAATATCCTCTCATTGTAATTTTTATATATAAGAAAAATACAAAACAGACACAAATTTGTCCTAAGTTACAGTGTGGCGTTATTAACTGTAAGTGGCATATGTCTTCTATTATTCAAATACTGTTGCCATATGCTGCCTTGCATACCATGTTTAATTGCTTTTGTATGTGCTCAAACTACAGATCACAAACAGTGAAGTGAACAAACATTTGGCAACATTAATGCCATGTCTGCTTTGGACTAGTGCATTTTGATGCAACGACTGGGAATTAATTTACCATAGACATGATGTAGTGTGTAATCTTTGATAAAACAAAATTAAAGTCATAACAATTTTGCCAAAGAACAATATTCTTTTTATTATTTTATTTAAAAAGCTTTTTGGTGATTCCAGAATTTCTAAATTACTCCATATGGACTGAAATCTGTAATATTATACTTTCGAGAACATGTTCTAGAAAAATCTAAAACATGTCACATGTGGTTGTTTCTGATCTTGTATTAGTATACTGGTTGCTTCATAAATGCAAATAATATATATATATTTAGTTTTTGCTAACCCATTGCTAACCCATATGTTCAGTATCAAGGTTTCCACCCATAGTTGATCCCAGATGGGTACCAGAAAACCTTCTATTGGGCACAGTGTCAACTTAAAGCTACACTGTGTAACTTTTTTAGTTTATTCTTAGCTAAAAACACTTAGTTCTTTCAAAAATATATGTGCTCATTAATGTATATTTACTTCGTTCAAGTAATAAAGTATTCTCGTGAGTGTATAATATGCCATTGAAAATACATACGGGTGGGGTTCTAATGTCGGTCGCCATGTTGCCCCTCCATCTTGAAAGTGCATTAGCCAAAGAGGGACATACACGTTAATTCAAGCTTCGCCTTTCGCGTTTTAACACTCGATGGCACCGTGTCGAATGTGAAGAGGGGGATTGCTTGAGACTGATATATAAAAGCCCGAAAGCCTTTTTGAAAGTCTGTTGCTGATGGAGGATCACTCTTATTCTCGAGGATACGTATCAGAGTCGCCAAGGAAGCGAAAAAGAGTTAAAAGTTAAAAATAAAAGTTACTTTACTAAGATTAGCTTGCATTCGTCTGGGAACCTGATAACTGATGTTAGCAATGAAATGGTAAAAAAATTACGAAAACATAAAACTATTATTCATTTTACATAGATGTCATAACCTATATGTTACCTGACAAATTAAATTACTGCAAATTATAATAGTTTTCTAAAATAACCTCATCACTTGAAGGAACACTCATGGACGAGGTCGAACTGGAAGCCATGTTAATCTTGGACTACATTGGCCACCGTAGGAGTTAAAACGAAATCGGAATTGAGAGGAACAGAAACTAATATTCACTGGATGGTCATATACCTTTTCACCGCTAGATGGGGGTAAAAATCACACAGTGTAGCTTTAAAGAGGGCAGCAGTTTGGCAAAACCTCAGATAGCAGTACAGGACATCTTTACACTGAACTACTTAAGTGTGACAAAGAAAGAGTCATGTCATTAGAGCAAATAGTGCTCGAGATATATTTGCAATACACTTCATGCAAAAGTTTTATGCAAAACTTGATAATGAAAACAACTGAATGTCTGCCGAAACATGACTAATAGTGCTTAAATTAGCAAGAAAACTGATTGTGAGAAACAGTAGAATGGAAATGGAAAGCAGGTGTAGAGCACTGAACCAGATGTTTCTGGTGTAGATCAGATGAGATGTCACTGCATACAAGAAAATATCCATATAAATGCTATGGTTGGGAAGAGAGACAGACGTCAACTATATATATATATATATATATATATATATATATATATATATATATATATATATATATATATATATATATATATAACTATATATATATATATATATATATATATGTATATATATGAGAGAGAGAGAGAGAGAGAGAGAGAGAGAGAGAGAGAGAGAGAGAGAGAGAGAGATGTATGAAAAGTAAAAATACCACTAGTGTACCTGACGTCTGAAAGTTCCAGATTTTTGGAAAGAGATTTTTTTCTGGTTAGTTTCGATATGTGGTCTTTTTGGCTTTTACACCATGGAGGAAGTTTTATAGCTCATTTACAGTATTTTTTACAAATATGTTTACACATTTTTTATTAAAGTCCATCTTTTGTGATACAGCCAATCAAAAATACAGGACTTTGTATACCCACAAAATGTTATGTGTTAAAGCCGCCCTATATATGATTTGAGATCATTTTTCAAATGTGCGTACGTGTGATTCATATACGAACATATGCACAAACAAATTAACATACAAACAAAAAACAAACATACACACACACTTCAAGATGTGAAATCTATTTCTGCATTATAGGATATTTCTAGCCTATAGATTGGCCGAAATAATTTACACATGTAGAACCAAAGTATGCATACTAAATAACTGAACTTTAATGCTGTGTAATTAATAAAACAGGGTTTTATTATTATTATTGTTAATTAGATTTCCAAATACCTGGAGTACTCCGACTCTGCCACAAGGAAAACAGCACACGCCTGCTTAGAACCTAACTAGCTAATCACTTTTCCACATCAAATACCTTTTTTTTTTTATCTGAACATTGTCATGGATTTAAGTGTATGTACACTATAACATCAAATCTGTGCATACACACGTTTTATAAATGTCATGCTTTATAAGCTGTGGATTGAGAACATAATTATTTTGAGATGTCTTTGTCCATATACTCAACAGTTCACATAAAGCAGAACAACAAAAAAATGTTTTTTAGAAGATCTGCAAAGAAACTAATATGAAAGGACAATGGAACCCCAAATACAAACACAACCTCAAAAACAAATACAATTTGATTACATGCACTCACAAATAAACCTGCTCTGTCAATGATTAAGATGAAAGTTTACATTCTGGTCAGAAATGTGTTTACTTTAAAAATATATCCAACATTAAGTATTTAAATGAAAAGAATACTTGGGATTAAATACACGTTGGAAAAAAATGCACTTACTATATATTAGAAGTGAATAGCTTGTTGCAAAAAAGAATGAATACTTTTACAGAATTCATTAAATTCACATATTTAACCCCTGCATAATATAAGAAAATACATTAATTAATAAAACCAGTATGGCATTTAATGGTTCACATGTATTTCATTTTGGGACAAAAAAAAAAGACAAAAAAAAAATTGAAAGATGCAATTATTCCAATCTATTAATCAGATCTCTAGATGTATACCTTTATGTTTGTAATGAGATCAAGACACAGAAAAAGTATACACTACCTTTTTAAAAATATATTATGGGATGATATTTGTTACTGCTATCTCTTACACACCTTATTTGTATGGCTAACTTCGTCCTCTCACCCTTTCTCTCCTCCATCTCATCTCTGTTTGCTCATTAGTCTGTTTACTGAGGCATGTTAATGAAGGCCAGCAGGTCACCACGCACAAACAGAGAGAAATTCACAGTCTGCAGCTCATGAAAGCCTTTTCAGTCTCGCCAACCACAAAGATCTTCCTCCCACTCAGCAAAATTTTCCAATGAACTCATAAAGATGAACTTACCGTGTTTCCTATGGAAAAAATATTAGGTGTCTATATTGTAATCATTACCCAGATATAACATCATGGCACCCATTTCACACTGTTTGGATTTTTGTTAGAACACTGACTAAAATTTATCCTATTATTTAAATCTAGATTTAATAAGTGAGTTTGTTAACATGTAACTATTGTTTTGGCACTGTCCATGACTCAATATTTTTAAGACATCACTATTACTATTACTCATACACAAGGTTAATGATTTCAACAAACTTCTTGGCTCTAACCCTAAGCATTAAACTTACCACCATTTGTGCTTAGACAGCGTCGAGAGACTGATTCTCTTATCAGCATGGAAACTTCTGCCAAATGTGTCTCAGTTGGTCCTGCAGACTGCAGAGAGAGGCTACAGAATTCAATTTGGTTCTCGTCCGCCTCTATTCAAAGGGGTCCTTCTCACAGTGGGCCCTGAGCAGGCTCTGGAACAAGAAGTAGTAACTCTCTTGGGAAGTAGGCCATAGAACAGGTTTCTCTACCCGAGAGAGAATCCGAGTTCTACAGCCGGTTCTTCGTCGTTCTGAAGAAGGATGGGGGATTGCTTCTGATCTTAGATATGCACATTAAATTGTATGGTTAAAACGTTTAAGTTAAAAATGCTAACGTTGAAACAAATCATGACTCAAATCATATCCGAGGACTTCCACGTATCCATCCTTCCACAACACAGGAAGTCCCTGAGGTTTGCTTTCGGTGGTGGAGCTTACAAATATCAGGTCTGTGGTCGTGCCCACTTTACAACCTGGCATACCAAATCCTGAGGGCAGCTTACATCCCTGGGCACCAAAATCAGGGAGCAGACATCCTGTCGAGGCAGGGGCTGAGGCCCGGGGAATGGAGGCTCCACCCCGAGGTGGTGGAGACTATATATGGAGGGAGTTTGGCCAGGCAGAAGTGGACCTATTTATGTCTCAGGAAACACACTGGCCACTCTGGTTCTCCCTCACACATCCAGGTCAACTGGGGATGGATGCCATGGTGCAGACGTAGCTTAGGCTTTCCCCCCAATCGATCTACTCCCGGGAGTTCTAGAGTGTGGTTCTCAGACCTATGTCTCTCCTCGATGGCTCTCCATGGGAGATTCCCATCAGGAGGGACCTTCTGTCCCAGACAAAAACCCTCGCCCAGATTTGTGGGTTTGGCCCCTAAAGGGATCCAACTCATGAACTCTGGTCTCTCAACCGAGGTTGTTGAGACCATCCTAACTCTAGAGCTTCCACAAGGGAACTATATGCCTATATACTATGCTATAAGTGGAAAGTCTTCACTTAATGATGCAGGAATTGCCAGCTGAACCCAGTTATTTGACTGGCTGGTTCTGGTATCCTGTTTCCTGTGTGGCGTGGAGGACCTGCTACAAATGCGGGAGTTCTGGGGCTTTCTCGCTCATTCGCTCAGTAGGCTTTTTATCCTCCTCCATTCGTGTAGCTGGACCAAGGGAGGTTCAAGGGTCTCAGGTGCTTATGTCCTAAGCTTTGCTCGACAAGATTCACACAAGGACAGGCACTTGTCAGTATAGCGTAGTGGGAATTATCATTCCCATAGCGCTGCTACTTCCGACGCAGCACGAGTTGCCTCGAAAGGGAACATCTCAGGTTACGACTGTAACTATTGTTCCCTGAGAAAGGAATGTGATACTTCCTGCATGCCTGTGAGCAACTTCAGCCAATCAGAAGCTGACTTTGTTTGGTCCGCGTCTCCTTTATAGCACCAATGAACGATTACACAGGTTCTTCAAATCTACAGAACAGAATATCATAGAGACTTGGAGGTGGGGTCTTTTCACTTGGACCAGTAAGAAACCAAATAGTGACTATTCAGGTCCCACCACAGCCACCACTAAAAAACACTCAGAACATCTTACCAACCGAATAGTACTGCCTTATATCTTTGTGGTGAGTTTACAATGGCAAACACAGCTCAGATTTTCTTCACAAAGTGTAAACCTAGTTTTTAATGCAAAACTGGTCACAGTAACTGAATGACATTGATTGATTTGCTTTAGTTATAGCTGAGAAGGAGCCAAGAATATAAAACAACAAAATAGAGTGGAAAAAAAAGCAATGTATTAGTATTGTTCCAAAACATGTCAGGAAGAACGCTCTTGCCCTGAAACAATAGGCAGCTCAGGCTCTGACAAGAAGCAAGGTGTATGGTGTACTTTTGAAGAGCTGAGATCAAAGCCGTTCCCCTGTGAGCACTGAGGTTAATTGCCTTCAGCAGCAGGAACTGAGAGATTAAGTGTGTAAACAGCTGTAAACAAATTACCTTCAATATACAGTCACAAGCTGACTACTCTGAGCACAGTATGCATTGTGGTGTTAGCATGTACTAGCTTATGTATATTAACAATATTGTGAAATATTATTACAATTTTAAATAATGGTCTTCTATTTGAATATATTTCAAAATGTAATTTATTCCTGTGATAGCAAAGCTGAATTATAAAATCGGCATGAAATGGAAGTTGCGAAACATGCACTCTTTTCTTGCCTACTGTGACATATGTGCGAGTGAAACGACTTCTCTAAAAAAAAATGCCCGTCTGGAATTGATGATCATTGTGGTTTGCTATTGGTCAATCTAATGTGAGTGACAGGTTGTCCCGCCCTTGCGCTGAGGATGAGATGTCGCTGCAAGAGCGAGAGGAAGTTATTTTGATTGAAGATTATGAGGGCACATGAATTTATGTGCATGGATAAATCATTTAATACTGCATAATTCTATAAAAAACAAGAATTGGCCATTTTGATTTCATTGTGACTGCCTAGCACTACCCATAACTTATACCTAAAATCTGAGAGAAATGATAGGTGAATAACACAGAAGCACCTAACCCTGGTTGTAAGCCGAAACATGACATAAATTGTAAATTTGCCCCTAAAATCTTGATTGAAATGTTGTTCCAGGATCAACAAAGATGTCATGTGAGACTGCAGTCAAGTCAAGTCACCTTCATTTATATAGTGCTTTGTACAATACAGATTGTTTCAAAGCAGTTTTACAGTGATAACAGGAAATCAATGCAACAGAGATTGTTTTGGCTTTACAGCAGCTCTAGAAGAAAGTCATTGTCTAGCTTAAGTAAGTTTTTAATAGATTCATTTCTGTTGTAAAAATCATTAGTTATTAACTTTGGGGTCGCTTACTCAACACCGTTTTTAACAGGAAACTTTTAATGCATTCTGGCTGTTCATTAGCCGACAGCGGCGTTTGGCGCAAACTTTGAAGTGGGTTTCAAAGTGCAAGTGCTGTGTCCCAAAGAGCCCATTCTCAAGCTTCTCGCTTTAGCAAACACCACTTAGGTTTTCTAATAGATTATGTGGTGTTATATCATATGCACTTCATGTCACAGGAAGATTTTTCTAGCGTCAAAATCAATACACAAAAAGTGAAGTACTTTGCGGTGGAAGAACAGGCTCTGAGGACAGCCTTTTTGTCCTTTATGAACACTGAATACTATGGAAGCTTGTTTACGATTCTGAAACAGTTCTGACTTTTTTTCTCAGAATTGCGAGACATAAAGTCTGAATTGCAAGTTATAAAGTCTGAAATGTGAGATACAATCTCATAATAGACCTTAATCAGGGTAGCACCATATTTACATTCGGGAAGTTCAGGACTGAAAATGAGGCTGTGATGGATAGAATACTGTCAATGGATTATACTGTTGTTTAAAGACATACATTGTTCAGCTGACAAAAAGAAAAAAAAGTTTATAGTGTTTACTCTGAAATCTGACCTCTTGAACCCACGGCCAGAGTTTTTCTGCATGTCAGGAGATCCCTCAGGAAGTCCAGGGGTGACACCAAATCAGATAAACTGCTGCCACGCAGCGGGCCGAGGGATGAATCTTGTCCTGTGAAGAACCTGCACCTCACATCTGGTTTGGATTAACTGCCCCGTACGGCAATACAAGCAAAAAGCAATGACAGTACTGCCTAAAAACCTTCTGGAGGAGACAGCCTATCAAAGGTCTAGGGCCTCATTTTTAAAACGTGTGTACTTACAGATTTGAACTTAGAGTGTGCGTGTGCTAAAATATACGCCAACGTTCGAATTTATAAAAATGGTCTTTGACGTGGAAAAGGGCTTAGTGCGACGTCAGGGTCTAAGCACTTTTTCTTGTGGCAGAGAGTCGTAGTATCGCAGGTATTTGGAAATCTAAGCAATTCTTGCCGCTTGCAGTTCTCAAGTTAGTGGCGTTTACACAACACTCTTTTCAACTAAAAACACAAAACTTTTTATGCGTTTTGGCCGTTCATTTACACGACAACGCCATTTTGGGGGCCTGAAAACACAAACTTTTGAAAACAATAGCATTATCGTCTCTGTGTAAACTAGGCTACTAAACCACGAATTTGTGAAAATGCTGATGTCAATTGCATGTGTATTACATGTTTCTTTACAAAGTGACATCGCCAACTACTGGCCAAACAGCAGAATACAAAGTTTTTAGTCATTTTCACAGATCCGTGTGAACGGGGATAATTTTGAAATGTCATCTGTACACGAAAAAAGCTAAGGAAAAACATATTTTATAGTGCATCTTGTCGCGTACACGTACCGCAAAGTATTTGGACACTGACTGGTACTCTTTTATATGTCAATGACATTAATTAGACACCGTTTATAAGGCACAAATCTGGAACCATTCAGCTGCGCTAATTTTTTGTGCTTATGTTTGAGAAATGTTGGACGGTTTCTACAAAACATTTTATAAATGAAGCCCCTTCATTTTATCCCGTTTTTTATCTTTACTTTAATAAATAGATTTTCTAAATGAAACTCTTTATGCCATCAGGGTGTGGGTGCTATGGAAGCTTGTTTCCGCAACAGAATAAAACATTTTAAAAGACAATTCTGACTTTTTTCTCTCGCAATTGCTAGTTTATATCTCGCAATTCTGACATCTTTTCTCAGAATTGTGAGATATAAACTCGCAATTCTACGGAGCCCCCCTAGTCCCACTTTGTCAAAAAAATTTATTATAACTATCTCGTGGCCTCAAGATAGTATCTCTATCTATCTTGAGGCCACGAGTTACTATCTTGAGGCCACGAGTTACTATCTTGAGGCCACGAGATACTATCTTGAGGCCACGAGATACTATCTCGCAATTCTGACTTTATATCACGCAATTCTAAGATGAAATGTCAGAATGGCGAGATGTAAACTTGCAATTGTGAGATAAAAAGTCGCAATTACCTTTTTTATTTATTTTTCTGTGGTGGAAACAAGATTCCATAGGGTTCTTTTCTCAAGAAATCTTTTACATCTGTTTACTTGTTATAGGTTATATTATTGTGCAAAAATTAAAAGATACTTGAGGCACCATTTGTGGTTTCTCACGTCGTCACACTTCAAAAAGGACTTGAGAAACCAGGAATCCATTAGTTCCTACAAGAACTCTAAAGATCAGAACTCTAGGATCTGCAGGATTAAAATGTATAACTTGAGATTGAAATGCACTGTATACAAACTTTCAGAACACAGGACATGCATTTAAACATTCTGCATACATCAGACGCCATCACAAGCAGAAAGTAAACTGTTGATTAAAATGATTTCGGACTTAAATCAGGGCTCACAAAGTAAATGTGTAAAGCAAACACTGCGTGGTGATGGTTTCTGATCACATCACGCATTGCTGATGCATTATATCTGCAGTGACATGATAAGAAAAAGGGCTGAACAGATAACAGCGGAACTGATGGTTTTCTATGTATAGCTGCCTGAGACAGATTGCATGGCTATATTTTGGGAACAAATTTGCCTTGGTAAGCAGCAGCAAAGACAGCAACTTAAAAATGAGGAAAAACCAAAGAGGAAAGCTGAGAATGCTGGATGTCTTGTGAATGTAAACACTGCGACTGTCTGTCAAGAACAATCTGGAACAAGAAAAAGAACAAAGGGCAGCATGGGAAATTCATTTCATGTATGCAGAGAGAGAAGGAAAACAAGTTGGAATGTTCTTTTCATCACTGAATGTGACAACAGTGTGTTTTTTCCTGGTACCGACAACTGTGCAAATCCAGCGTAGATCCTTGAGCTGCCAAACCTCAGTCTAAAGCTAAAGCTCAGTCTGTTGATGCACTTCTATTTGTAATCAGTGTCACCAGTGTCTCAGATGAGGGTTTGGTACATATGAGGCATTTGTAAATAGCACAAATGCTTCTCTTCTTTCATGTTTGCATATTATTGCATGTATTATGACATTTGTTCAATATCACTCGAGTTATGTTTTCAATTTGTGTGAAACTCCTCAGAACTGAATGAAAAATTTCACATGAAATAATATTAGAATTAAATTTAAGTTGTATTTTTACAAACTTTTTACAAAAATAAATAGAATTTATTTATTTAAGTTTATTTATTTTTCTAGGGTTAATAAATAGAAGGAAAATCACAGCTGGGTACAGCACACACAATTGGGGAGAGATTTTTACTTTCAACAACTATAAGATAGTATGTTATATATTTAAGCTTATTCAAGATTATATTCATTTTAACAAAGCAATTGATCTAAATACTTATAATATTTAGTTACGAAAATTCTTTAGTGGCCACTGCAAAGAGAATAAGCTTTTTTGAATTGATACTAAGATTAAGGTTGAGGAAACAGTTTTTTTTTGTTATCTCTGGTTATCTTTGTTATCTCTGGTTTTTAACAGTTATCTCTGGTTTAGTTTGGACTTCCGGAGAAGACAGTGATACATGTTTTCTGGAAGTATTTCACTCGATTGGGATTCGAGTTCAGGATGTCAACATTCAAAATATTACAAAATTTTACGGTATTACTAGCACAAAAATCTGTCAATTGTTATTATTATTTTTCGTTTACCAGTGATGCTCTTTAAAAATGATAAAGCGCATGTTGTACTGGAGTTCACAGAGGCACTAGTAAGGTCACAGTGCCCCCTGTAGGTTGATATCAGTCAGTTATTCAACTCTCAAAACAATTGGATATTCCTGTCACATCCTCAGGGAGCCCTACTACATCACAACACATCTTACACACCCTGATGAGATGAGATGTGAAATTACATCCCCAATGACTCGAATAATCATGGCAATCTCTTTCCAGTTTATTAATAATCTACCACTACAAGTCATGATTAGTCGGGTGGATGGATGGATGGATGGATGGATGGAGAGAGATAGATAGATAGATAGATAGATAGATAGATAGATAGATAGATAGATAGATAGATAGATAGATAGATAGATAGATAGATAGATAGATAGATAGATAGATAGATAGATAGATAGATAGATTGGATGGATGGACGGACGGACGGATAGATAGAGATAGAGATTGAGATTCAGGTGCTGTGTGAGTATTTCGAGGTCACGAGAGGCATGGCAGTAAAACACCAGCTCTCTGCAATATTTACTGAAGAACCTCTTCAGAAGCCACTTCACTTTATATGGCTTTATGTAACTTTTCGGGATAAATTTAGCAGCATGTTCACACTTGACAGTTTTAGTTGGATCTACTGTAAAAAGAATATACAGAAACTTTAATATATTTTAAAAGTACTAAATTGCAACTTCATCCTTACAAATGTGAAAAGTTTCAATTGTAATTACATGAAAATATTCTTTAGTTAACTATAATGCTTGTTAGTACATTCTGCAGTATTAATCATATTTAATAGTCAATAGAATTATAAAATATATAAAGTGTCCTACTTACATTGGTCAAAAAAGCACTCTAAATTTCAGCTAATTTCATTCAGTACCATTTTAAATGTGCAATGTATAATGGATTTTCATATAGTGTTATAAGTGACCGAAAATATTGAGTTTGCACTTTATATATTTTTTACAATATTATTCTGTATTAAGTACTCTTTAAAAAAAAAAAAGGTTTGCTGTACATCATTTTCACATGGGTAGGTGGATGCTATTTTGGTTGTTCTGAAAGGTTGCGAGGGCATTGCTAGATGGTTTCTAAGGCCGTGTTTACACTTGTTGTTTAAATCCGTCTTTTTTGTCCACTTCTGTCCTGCATTTCTTCGAGGGAAGGGTCTATGGGTGGGTAAATTTATGGGCTTTTTCCAACCCTGTATCACATGAAATACGTTCTGAGGAAACTATTTTGCAAATCGCAATTACGTTACATGCCAACATTTAAAGGTATTGTAGGTAGGAATTTTATAAACACTTTTTTCCAAATTTGTTTAAACTTTCTGTATATATCAATGCATAATTAAAATGTAAGTACTCTGATAAAAAGAGTATAAAAATCGAGTGACTCTAGACCGTTTATTCTGCACTAAACACAGCTCATTATTTACATTCGGGACGAAACAAAGGATTGGCTTAGGCGACTGTCACTCTCTCGCAACCATGGCAACCACCCTTTTGCCACACAGGACCTGCCCACTTGCGCGCGCATCCGTTTGATTTGAGGAATTCAAGAGGCACGGAACCTAGGAATAGCAAAACAATGGCAGAGAAAGACCAACCAAAATTCACATATGCAGTTCGCGAAGGCAAACCAGGCAAAAAAAGGAAGACAGTAACGTTACTAGAAAAGGTAATGAACAAAAAGTCTTTGGATAAACAACAAAATAAAACGCATGTCAATATCGGCGTGGCTTTCCAGCGATGGCGAGAACTGAGAGACCTCAAGGGGCTGAAAAGTGACGCCTGGATGGCAATGTTTCTGCTGGACAGGTAAATCTTTCTTTTTGTACTTTGATCATACATATATTTTTTTTATGTTTTCATGAAGCACGTGTCATTAGCACACGTAGCTGCCTAATATAGCTAACATAACATTACTTAGCGAGCCGTACTAGAAATGATAAATAATATATATGCCTAGCTCAAGATGATAGCTATAGTGTTGAATTGTGCATAATTTTGCTTTAGATAACTAAATACATGTTTAACAGATAGTAGGCCGATCCGCATCCAGGAACTTTTCTTAGAATTATATTTACCCTCTGTCTAACTCTTTTACCATGTTCACCTGGAAGTTTACCTGCACGTTTTTTCGCCTTTGTTTTGTTTTTAAACAAAAAATCCCTCGACCCCGGATCTGTCCTCGACCTGACGATGCGGTACTTGTCTCTGGAGTGTAACTTAGTCCTCATCAGAGTCAACAATGCTTTCATTATGGAAACTGTTACATGCAGAACACCATATATGTTATGAATGTTACACGAAATTCATCTTCATCACAGTGTAAATGATGGCAATGGAAAAACGTGTATCATGCAACCTGTTTTTAGCTTTGCCTTATAGATAACTAGCTCGTTAGCGAATCAATAAATATATATTTTAAACTTTACCAATATCAATATGCTACTTGATAGTGAGTACTAAAATACATCTTATTTGTTTATCTTCATAATGATAAAGTTAGATTTTTTTATTACATGTGATTCTGACATGATGTCACTACATGCACTGCGCTCCTTCCTCTCCGCTCGTCTCAGGTAAATAATGCGTCTTCAGCTCAGCGGTCGGAGTGGCGCGTTCATGTGTTTTGGAGGCGTGGCTTTGGAAGGAGCCCAGAAGGGAGGGGGTGGAGTGAATGGAAATAATGAGCTGTCTTTAAAACAGTCGTGAGAGGTCTACAGACACTCGATTTTTATACTTTCTTTTTCAGAGTACTTACATTTTAATTATGCATTGATATATACAGAAAGTTTAAACAAATTTGGAAAAAGTTTTTTTTTATACAATTCCTACCTACAATTCCTTTAAGCAGTGCTATTACGTTGGTCCTTAACCTAATACAGTAGCCTGGTGTCATTGTTAATACGTAGGTATTAATACGTTATTTTCAAAGATAGAAAACGTATGTTTTTGTACGTTTGGATGGATGCTGAAACGTATAATATTGACGTATTTGCAACATTTAAACGTAACATTATTACGTTTTTACAGCTACAAAACGTTAACTATTTACGTATAGTTCATATCCTAAAGATATCTGTATACTTTCACTTTTAAAGATAAATGTAAGATCCCTTAATCCTACTCCCAAAACATAAACATATCCATTTTATACAGAATATAAAAAGGATACAACGTAATGGACAGAGATGTGTAGCTAGGTAAATGGCAGTTTTATTATCAATATAGCATTAAAGAATATTTTGAGCCACTAATCCTACTCCTACCCCTAAACCTACCCATAACCATTCCTTAAAAATACGTAGGCTAACACAATTAAGAAGAAAAAAACATAACAGACAGACAAGTATACATTTCACAATTTATTTATTGCGAAAATGTCAAAACCGGTAACGTTAACATTACCAAAAGTCGTTCACGTGATGATGCGTTGCAGTCAAAGTCCTCTCTGTCAGTATTATAGTAGTTGTGTATGAGGTACAGATCAGAATTTAAGTTATTAACGTTAATCCATGAAAATGTTAACCCGATTTCGGCTCGCTCTCTGAAGGCGCACGCGCTTCTCCATTTCAAATGTACTACACCGACTGAAACACGGCATGTCGCAATCTGTGATGAGGCAGACAAGAGCCAATGAGCGTTTGATATCACGGCCATAAAACATGTCGTAACGCTTCTTGAAGGCGCGTTCCCTTTCAAGGCGGTCACTTCGACATTACGTCATACTGACGTATATGGGAACTCCTCCCTTCTCTATTTTCACTGAAATCTTATAGGATAACGCCAGCTGGAGACAGCTGGCCAATTGACGCAAAACATGCAAATGCTGACCGGTCCGCGGGCAGTATAAATAGCATGGACGTGACAATTACGTCAGAATCTCTTTCTTCACGCTAGAAGTCTTATCTGAAGTCATCGTGGAAGTTGAAATAGAGGTTACTCACCATGTTTCCTCCCCGCATCCGATGGCTGCTACATGCCAGATATGTGCGGTATTGACTCACTCTACCCAAACAAGGATCTACCGAGGCCGCACTCACGGACGACAGGCATGTGCCGGTCTACCAGTGCGCGCCCTCATAAACCCGGGCATCAGCTGGGATGAGGCCCACTGCCGCCAGCGGCCGCTGGTGGGCCCTCTCACGCCCAAAGAAGAGTTAAATAGCCCGGTATCTAAAAACAACCAGGCTACTTCAAGAAAGATTCCGTCTTCACGACGTCCTATGGTAAGTCATGCGAAAGACGCATCCAGAGAGACGAGGCAAGGCCATCGCTCTGTGTCTAAAGGCGCGAAAGTGGGCATTTCCCCCTGTGTCTCAGTGGCGAAACCCAAAGCCGTCGCACGGGAGACCCGTGTTCGATCCCAGCTCTCGCAGCATATAAAATTTAGTCTCGCCGCGGCCAGACTTTACACCGAAACTTTTGATCTCTATACGGTCCAGCCTTCCTCGATGTCTCTCTTCGTCGGCACCTCGTCCCGCCTAATTCGGCCACAGCCGCCAAAACGGTTCGAACCCGAACGAACCGGATCTTCACCGTTGGCAGAGGGCGGGACCGGTAATGTGGCGACACAGGCCACGGAGAGCGCCGCGCCAGGACGCCCCGCTCTGGTAATGGAGGTGCACAGCTACAGCTTATGTCGTCAGGCTGCCCTGTATCCTTCAGTGCAACTGGCCATTCAGATTTAACCACGTATCCACAGTTGTTGGCGCTACGCCACTGACGCTGTGTTTATGTTCACACTGCTCACTGATATGTGCTATAATTTGTGCCGTTATATATTGTTATATCCTTATATATTGCCCTGTATCCCTCAGTGCAACTGGCCATTCTATTAACGACGTATTCACAGTTGTTGTCGCTACGCCACTGACGCTGTGTTTATGTTCACACTGCACACTGATATGTGCTATGATTTAACTGTTATGCCCTTATATGTTGCCCTGTATCCCTCAGTGCAACTGGCCATTCTGATTTAACCACGTATTCACAGTGTTGTCGCTACGCCACTGACGCTGTGTTTATGTTCACACTGCACACTGATATGTGCTAAGATTTGCGCCGTTATATGCTGCCCTGTTTCTTCAGTGCAAATGGCTATTCTGATTACCACGTATTCACAGTTGTTGTGCGATGAAATCACGCTGTGTTTACGTGCACTCTACAAACTGTTATGTGTTCATGATTCATGCCGCTAAAAATTGCCCTGTATCCTTCAGTGCAACTGGCTATTCTGATTCACAGTTGTGCGATGCCACTGACGCTGTGTTTATGTACACTGATATGTGTGTGTGTTATGCTTATGCCACGATATTGCCCTGTACCCTTCAGTGCAACTGGCTATTCTGATTACTACGTATTCACAGTTGTTGCGATGCAACGGACGCTGTGTTACGTACACACTACGCACTGTTATGTGTATGATTTATGCCATTATATATTGCCCTGTTCCTGTATCCTTCAGTGCAAATGGCTATTCCGATTACTACGTATTCACAGTCGTGCGATGCAACTGACGCTGTGTTACGTACACACGGTACACTGCGTTATGAATTTTGCCGTTGTTGTCCTGTATCCTTCAGTGCAAATGGCTATTCTGATTACTACGTATTCACAGTTGTTGTGCGATGCAACTGGCGCTGTTACGTACATACTACACAGCGTTATGCGTTGGGATTTATGCCATTATATATTGCCCTGTAATTTTCAGTGCAAATGGCTATTCTGATTACTATGCAGTACGTATTCACAGTTGTTTTACGATGCAGCTGACGCTGTGTTTATGTACACACTACACACTGTGTTATGAATTTTGCCGTTGTATATTGCCCTGTATCCTTCAGTGCAAATAACTATTCTGATTACTACGTATTCACGGTGTGGCGCGATGCAACTGACACTGTGTTACGTACATACAACTCACTGTTATGTGTAATGGTTTATGCCATTATATATTGCCCTGTGTCCTTCAGTGCAAATGGCTATTCTGATTACTACGCAGTGCATATTCACAGTTGTCGTGTGATGCAACTGACGCCGTGTCTATGTACACTCTACACACTGAATGTGTTATGATTTATGCCGTTATACATTGCCCTGTATCCTTCAGTGTAAATGGCTATTCTGATTGAGTACACAGTTGTTGTGCGGTGCAACTGACGCTGTGTACACGCTACGCACTGATGTGCTATGTTTACGCCGCTAAATATTGCCCTGTATCATCAGTGCAACCGGCTATTCTGACTTACTATGTATTCACAGTCGATGTCGCGATGCTTCTGACGCTGTGTTTTTGTACACACTAATGTGACTATGCTATCGCGTTGCCCTGTATCCTTCAGTGCACCTAGCTATCCTATCTAACTGTGCATAGTCACAGTTTGGCGCTACGGCAACTTGCGCTGCATCTGTGTCCACACTGAAGCGTTATGCAGTTATGTTGCTAACGTAACTGACCATTATGTGAACTGTGCATATTCATGCAGTTTCGGTCGCTTCGTCGACTTGCACCGCATTATACACTCAGATGTTTGAAATGTGCACACTGATGGGTAATGCTGTTATGTTGCCCTCTATCCTTCAGTGCAACATCCAGCTATCCTATCTAACTGCATATTCTGTTCTGTCGCTATGGCGACTACACGGCACGTACAAGGACGTGTTTTTGCTATTTTGTTGCCCTGTTTCCTTCAGTGCAAAACTAGCTATCCTAATCTAACCGTGCATATTCGCAGTTCTGGATGTATGCACGTAAACGGATGTGTTATGCTGTGATGCTGCCCTGTTTCCTTCAGTGCTGCTAGCCATCCTAATCTAACTATGCATCTTAGTTTCTGTCTCTACACAGTTTCTGTTGCTACAGCGTCTTACGCTGCGTTATGTACATGCAAGGATGCGCTATTCCTTACTTACTTGTGTTATGCTGCCATGTTGCCCTGTATCTTCAGTGCAACTAGCTATCCCAGTCAAACTGTGCATATTCACAGTCTCCGTCGATACGGCGACATGCGCTGCATTTATTTACAAATGGATGTGTTCATGCAGCGGTGTTGCCCCGTATCCTTTAGTGCCTAAATACTGAGCTAACTGCGTGTATTAAGTTGGCGCTACAGCGACCTATGCTGTACGTGCATGTGCTGCGCTGTTATATTGCCCCGTTCCTATCAGGGCAACTGGTTTTTCTGTGCTAACTCATATATTCACAGTTGTAGCTACAGTTACGACTGTGTTTGTGTGCTTACTGAGGTGCTATGCTATTATGGGGCTATTTTCTAACTGCGTATATTCACAGTTGTTGTCGCTACGGCCACTGGCACTGTGTTTATGTACATTCAGTTATGTGTTGATGTGCACTTCTGTACATTGGCTATAGAACATCGGCTATGTTCTACAAGGTGGCACCCCAGCCCCAAGCTGTGGAACCTTCTTGTGTGTCCGCTGCTGGGTCCTTAGTTGAGCAAGACACTTCACACTGACAAGTGCTGAGACGGAGCTCTCCCTGAGATGGCCTTACCACCGGCTCTCGCCCCAGCGAAGCACTTGGAGACTTACGCTCATTCTAGTGAATAGTGTCGCATTGTCTCGGACCTGATGACTGCAGCGTCACTCTCAGTCCGATACCAAGCTACGTTCCGAAGTCGCTTACACCGTTCAGAGCACAGGTTGATCCCTGACCGCCTTATCTGCTGAGTTCAGCCTCGCATGATGCCGATGCTCAGAGTGATGTTGGCCCTGTAAGTGATTTGTGGATGTACGTGGATCACTAGGCAGCAGTCTTCCAGCTGTTTGTGTGCTTGGTGGATGGTACTAGGGACGTGATGTTTTATACAGAGACTTTCTCTCTGAATTCGACGCTTTAAATGGTTGCTTAATGCCTACGGGATTTAGGGATGCTGGCTGTCTTCTCAGAACACATTCGCCATGGTTCCAAGTTTGATGCACCACCTTAGCGTCGTGGGTTCGGTGAGTTTTATCAATGTACTCATGAAACTGTTACCACCAGCTGTGCAGTAGTCTGTATTGCAGAGTTACCGTTGCTGCTAACTCTGTGTTATGACTATAAGGTTACATAGCTGTTTCCACATTACGCAGTAGTTTCCAATGTACTGTTAACTCTGCGTGTGGCTTAAGGTTATGCAGCTGTCACCGCTATGCCGTCGACACTGTGTTAGCTCTTGTGCTCGAGTGCTTATGGTGTTGTGCTGCCCTGTCCAGTGCAGCCTTCGCCTCATTGCAGTGGATGCGCAACTTGGTAAAGCCGGAGCAGACGTTGGTCTAGTTTCGCCTATCAGTTTTGAGTGCTCCTAGCGGCGCTGCTGGCTTAGAACTGTTTCCTGTGGGAGTGTAGCTTGACCCCGTTCAGGGCTTATCTTCACTGCGCTCACGGCGGGATTCTATACAGTTCCCATATACGTCAGTATGACGTAATGTCGAAGTGACCGCCTTGAAAGGGAACGTCTCCGGTTACTATCGTAACCTCGGTTCCCTGAGAGGCGGGAACGAGACATTACGTCAACCGCCGTGCTCGCCGTTTGATCAGCTGTGCTAGCGGTCAGTCTTGATTCTGACGTAATTGTCGCGTCCATGCTATTTATACTGCCCGCGGACCGGTCAGCATTTGCATGTTTTGCGTCAATTGGCCAGCTGTCTCCAGCTGGCGTTATCCTATAAGATTTCAGTGAAAATGGAGAAGGGAGGAGTTCCCATATACGTCAGTATGACGTAATGTCTCGTTCCCGCCTCTCAGGGAACCGAGGTTACGATAGTAACCGGAGACGTTTTTTGAATTTGAATTCATCACCATAGATAGATTTGACGTTTGCGGTCGCTGCTGAGAAATGAAGATGAAGATCACTGGATAAAAGGCTGAATTTGGATCTGTTTCTTGCAAACAACGTATGGATTCTAGGATTTGGATTACATCCAAATAAAATGTATGTCTTTTGTGAATGTATCAGTATGTTGTGTTTTATTGGAGAAAATGCTTTTTGTGTAAATACACTAAATACTACAAAATGGTTAAACAAGGTATTTTTAAGGTTAAAAGTGTATTCTTGAAAAGTGTGAATGCAATAGAGTCAAAACATTTATGCCACGATTATGCATAAATAGTAGCAGTAATACGTACACATTTCTACGTCGGTAGATTTGTTCATACGTAAATAAATTACGTTTTTGTGCTGCTACGTGTGAAAAGAAACCTGCTTTTGATGTATTATGTTCAGGACAAACTAGGGATGTCAATTTTCACAAATTCCCATGATCGATCGTCGTTTAAATTAACGATCAATTAATCGTTTAATCGTTAGCATTAATGGCAAACAGCACAGGGTCTGCAAATGCTGCTCAAAAAGCTATGTTACTCACCAAATTAATAAGAATGTTTTTTAATCTAAATAAAGGCTTAGTAGGATTGTAAAATGTTTTGATGTGATTGATAAATTAAATTAACTATTTAATATATAAATATAACGACAAATACAATGTGTCACCAACTCCGCCTCATATGCGTGCTTGTCAGAATGTGTGACTGTTGTGGAAGTGCTAGAACAACGCACTGAAAACGGCAACTAAACCCAATGAATTCACAACCATTTAATAAAATAGTGTTCTCATGTTATGTAATATGAAAGTCCCAAATTAACCATCGTTATTATTAGTTGTGCATTCTGCTTGAGCGCGCGCGCTGAATGAATAACCGTGAGCACTTTGTTAGCGTTTATTTAACTTAAAGAAACGCATCCTATTTGATATTAATCAGATATATACAAAATAAGCAGAATATTACAAAATTATATCTGCACAAAATGACGTGAATGCACAAGTGAACTTAAACTGAGTTACGTGCCATTCAGAATGACTCATATGTTGTGGTGGACGCGCTCAAAGTCTCTGACGAGCTCTTCCTGGAACAACGCGACATGGCATCTAAACCCAAATAATTCACAATGTTTTATTACAATAGTGTTCTCTTTATAATCTTGTGTAATATGACAGTCCCAATAGTCATTATTAGTCGTGCATTGCCGTTTGAGCTGAGCGCGCTAAAGATCACGTCGATTCTTAACTAAATGCATCCAATATGAGACCAATCAGATATAGATAAGCGTACACAAAATAAACTATTACAACTTACATTTGCACAAAACAAAAGGCTGCGAATGCACACGCAAACTTATAGTCATGATGAAGGTGTAAAATAGTCCCAAACAACTCCGGGGTGTGTCATTCAGTGGGACTCAACACTTCACCACACCGGCGCGCTCGCTTACATGTTTCGCGGTTGAGCAGCACGCACGCGCATGATCCTGCTTAATCGATGATCGATAAGTTTTATCGATTAAATGTATTATCGACAATTAATCGATCGTCGATTAATCGTTGACATCCCTAGGACAAACATAATAGCACTGCAATAGATTGGCTATATTACGTTAAGGACCAACGTAATAGCACTGCTTATCTGTTGGCATGTAACGTAATTGCGATTTGCTAAATAGTTTCCTCAGAACGTATTTCATGTGATACAGGGTCAGATCTTTCGATCTAATGGACAAAATAAGCTAACGCAATGTACATTTGCTCGGAAATGACAGAAAATCATGCAGAGAGAATCAGCTATAGTTTCTGCTCTGACAGCTGTAAGACCAGCCGAACGCTGTGTGTGTGAAATCAGGAATGGCGAGGGAACATTGTGCTTGGTATGTTTTTCGTCTTCAAAACACACTTGGGTCTACAGAAAACAAAGTTTAAATCCTGTCTGCCTAGTGTGGCTTTCATAATGTTTATGCGTTAGGTCAGTAGCCGGAGAGTAGAAGGTCTTTTGTGGCTGTTCGAATGCATTAGACCACATGAGCATTTACACTACGAAAGCAATCCGGTCGAACGTGTTTTCAACTACCTCTGGAAGTGGTTGAAATCTCAAAACGCTTTAGATCTTGTTTACCCCTGTATTTAGCGTCGTCCACTTGTGATCGGAGCGACTGAAGCGCATCTTAATAGCAGCCGTAAACAGGGCCTGGGGAATTCTGGGAGGATGCTTAGTCAGAAGAGCCCAATGTCTTTCAAACAGTCAAGAGATGAGGTTTAATAAAAATCCAGACAGACTTGTTTGGCAGTAACATTTAATGGTGTTTCCCATGAAAGTAAAACACATTTCAAGAGGGTCTGTTATCTGCCTCTCTCTATATAATTTCAACACACTAGTTTATAACTTTCATCTGAACGTCAGTTCCTCAGATAATCACTTTTCTTTCAAGCAATGTTGGGTGAGAAAGAAAAGAAATGAGTTCACCCAGTCACGGATGACCCTGAACCTGTTTGGTCAGGTTCGTGACAACACACGAGTTCCTCGTACGACAAACTGATGGACATGATGGGTAGCCTTGAAACCGCAGGAAAACACTGCTTTTAAAGGTCTGAGAGCTGCTACGGGGCAAAGCAAGAGAGAAAGACACACAGGAAGAAGAGAGAGTGCGATAGAGAAACATTGAGACTTTGAATATGCTTATACAGAGGCATGCCAAGAAACTACACACACTAGTATTAAAGCTGCGGAAAAGCGATAGACAGAGAGAAAGATAGAGATACGGTTGCAAAGCATACAACTTCTAGCCACAGAACATGCTTGCTTAGCAGATAAATACATTGGGTAATGCTAATACAGAGTGAGCAAGCTAGCGACAGTGTACTATATATTTGAAGCTAAGCTATCCATTTGCCACTAAAACTAACACCAGGTTACACTATATATATATATATATATATGAATATCTGGGATTGTATTTCACAAGCTCGGAAGGCAAGGCGTTCATGCACGTGCAAAGAGAGCAGGTTTGTAGCAGCAGCGGCGGGGAAAGACGGCACGGAGGGCGTTCCAAGACTACCACGTCGAGGATGTCAATGCGTTTGTCATGATTACAACAGCTTAAAATACACAAACCATGTGACACAGCTTGTCGATTCGATGAAAGAACACTCATATCTCAAATATTACGAACTTAGCATGCTGAAAAAGCAACTTAAACTAGCCAGTTGTTAGCTGGTTGAAGTTGGACTTCCAGCCTGACTAGACTGGGAAACCGGCTCAGACCAGATGAGGCTGGGTTCAGTTGTGGTTTTCCAACCCGATCTCATGGCAATTCGTACGAATTTTACGTGGTGGCTAATTCGTACAAATTCATAAGACTTTACTCGAATTTTGCTAAATCGTACATATTTTACGAGATGCCAAATTCGTATGAATTCGTACGAATAACCTACACCTGACCCCGCCCCTAAACCTACCCATCACGCGGGTTTAGACAGACCGTACGAATTCGTACGAGTGAGGTCATAGGAATTCATACGAATTAACCACCTTTTACTCACTCGTACGAATTGGTCATGAGATAGCGTTGTTTTTTTTAGCAAGGTTGACTGTTACGTTCTGCAAGGATACAGGTAGTAATGTAGCATTAGCAAATCTACCAAGGATTTCAACTATAAAGCAACTCTCATCCTGAAACGGACATCGAAGCTGGGACACATTCAGACAACGCTCAGTTTCTTTAAACATCAAACTATGAACATCCATTGGACAGATCATCATCATACATATAAGCTAAAGTGCACACGCTCCTTTTCAGGAGAACTAGACAATACTGGCAATTAATACTAAGGCAATACAGTTACAAACACACAAAAATACAAATCGGCACAGGATGTCAAGTTTATCACTTGGGCACAAATACAACCAGTATTGGTTCAGAAATGGCTCTCATAACTACCGAAATGTGCTATAATAATCATTTCAAGTTAGCATGTTAAAATGCAGTGGCTTCAAGTGGATTTAAAGCCAGTTCCTTCATACACATATCTTTGCAGTTACATAAGTCATCATATTCAACACATCTGACACGCGCACACACAACCATTTATGATTAAATATTTGTTGAATAGAGAAAATAATATATATTTTTTTACCACACAAATAGACTCTGCCTTATATACAGTACAGTGATGTATTCACATAGATATGTAATTGATCAAGAACATCTTAAAAGTCTATTTACACTATCATAGGGCAGAACCCTATTATGCGTATGTGTTGTTTTCTTTTTGGCGTTTATTTATAACATTAAATTTAGCTCTGTTAATACCCTGAATATCTATAATTCTGTATAAGAAAACTAAATAAGTACATGAACGGGTCGGTAAATTAAGAAATCTATTGCTATTATGTATGTAGAAAAGCGTGTTGCTACACGTTTAGACAAATTTTGTTTTAATTTAAATACAGCATATAATGTGTGCTATTGTTGTGTATTAAATAATATTTGATTTCTTTTTTATTTTACTTTGCTTAAAAGTGAACATTTACCTGGTCAGTGCCACGTTTACAACGAGTTTCCAAGAATAACTGCCATTCAAATGCTGTTTTATTGCACTTTTTCCAAGAATAAAGTTGGAAATTCAGAATTTCCAACTGAATTATTAAAATAACTATTCTTAGTCAATTGCACATGCTATTAGGGGGAAGAGAAATTGTCATTTTAAAGGGCATTTTATCCTGCAAATAGAGTCAAGAATATTTGTCGGGGGGTTTCTGGGAAGATACATTTTAATTAATGTTTTTTTTTCATTATTATAATTTTTATTTTAACTTTTAGAAGCACAGTAGCATATCAAGGACCCACATTTTAAATGTTAAAGTGACATTTTTGTCAACATAGACATGTTTATATAAAATTACTGTTCAGCAGCCTCTTGTCAATATCAATTTCCAGGCAGTCAAACATTATATTTGTGCTTATTTTTGCGCATACTTTTATTACCTTCAACTATTTATGAACTTCTTGGTCACACTCGATAATCAACAGCTCAAAACTCTTCTGAATCTTGACATATCAATAAAAGATAAGTCACACATTGTCTGTGATTGCAAAAGCTTAAGTTATGATGAAGTGTTTTTGGACAATTATGTGTCTTTACTATTATAATATAGTCATATATATGAACGAAACCTGGCACTTTGAATAACTAGTCAAATAGAAACTTATGACCTGCACTGAATAGAAGCAAATAACTCTTCATATTCATATTCATTAAACACATGTAAACAAACAAAGTAATGTCAAAGACACTAAGATAGACAGTAAAAGCAGACGGTAACACTTTTACAGGGCTTTGGAGCACGAAGCCCACAACAACGCTACAATACTAAAGTCTAGATATTTTCATATTGTCATTTTTTAAAATCATACTATCTTTATGTGACTTTGGAGAAGAGGAATCAAAGATTTACCGTTACATTCACAACAAATATTCGATCCATCCAGGGACACAAGAATAACAGGTTTTGGTGCGGTGAGTTTTTAAAGATCCTGCCCCAGTCGCTCAATCTCTTCAATGAGGAAGTCAATGTCTTCAAAGGTGGCGGCTGGGTTGGAGATGACCATTCGGAAGAAGTTGACCTTGTCTCCTTGCGGCTGATAGCTCACCATGGTCGTTCCATACTCCATCATTCTGGCTTTGATTACAGGGGCAACCTGTGAGAGAACATTTTATTAGCTTTGGGAATGACGATATGCTTTGTGCTTCGCGTTTTTTACAGTTTGCCCTTGCAAAACTTGCTGGGTAGTGTTGGTGTTTTTCATTGCATTGCTATATGGTTCCTAAAGTGTTCAGTGTACTTTTTAACATCTTGCTGTGTGGTCTGGCTGGTTGCTAGCGTGCCACTATAAGGGGTTGTTTACTGGTCCAAGTCAAACGAGTCTCTATGATGGTCTGGTGTCTCGATATGATGGGTCTCTCCTTCATGCAAGTCTTTTTTCCCTCACCTTAACAAACACCACGAATAACAGGACATCTCCAACTCACTGAAAAGTAGTAAACCTATAATAAAGCGCTAAATGACGACAGTACTTGTGCTCAGACTCGCTCTCACAGTTTAAAACTAGACTGAAGACGCATCTATTTAGCCAGGCATTCATATTAATTTTTTATCTTACAGTTACTGTAAATTCGGCCTCTAGTTCATAAACGCCAGATGAGAACTGGCCCCCGACTGAGCCTGGGTTCTCCCAAGGTTTTTTTTTCTCCATTGGGTCATCTGATGGTGTGTTAGGACACCTTTAGGTCACTGGATGGAGTTTTTCGGTTCCTTGCCACTGTTGCCTTTGGCTTGCTCAGTTGGGGATATTCAAATTAATTAACCAATCATACCATTGATCAGCTCTACCAAACTTGGATGTCTTTTTTTCCAGTAATAAACAAACATTGTTAAGTTGTTTTGATTGATACTGTGAAGCAGCTTTGATACAATCTGTATTGTGAAAAGCGCTATATAAATATATTTGACTTGACTTGACTTGACTTTTGTCGATGCGCTGTCTGTACTGTCATTATTTACTCACTCTCGTGTCATTCAACAATTGTTTCAACTGTTTTTGTCTGTACAATACAAGTCAACGGGATCCAAAATAACTCTGAACCCCATTGAATTTCATTGTATGGACAAAATAAAAAATGGTCATTTTTGAAAATATATATTATATTCCACAGAAAAAAGAAAGTCATACAGGACTGTAACAACATGAGAGTGTGTAAATAATGACAATTTTCATTTTTGGTGAATTATCCTAGAGAAAGTCTTTGATACGGGACACCTAAAGGGAAATATATAAGATGGGAGGGAAAATTATATGTCAGTGTTTTTGTGTTCTCTCGCAAATGATTTGCTTTCCTCCGAGAAACTTTGCATTCGCTCGCAAGACTTTTGAGTTCTTTGCAAATGAACAGAAAAGTTTAGCGAGGGAACGCAAAGGTCTTGAGGTTTTCGGGGGAACAGAAAAACATTGACATATAATTTTCCTCACATCTCATATTTTTTTCCATTCCTTTAGGGGAGCATAATTCAAAGCATGAAATATTTATCTGATCGTTTTTTGCATTTATTTGGATGTACATTTAATATAGTAGATAATATAGTATCAATGTGAGAGTTGAAAGACAATTATTTTCGAATCAAAGCGAAGTCTCTATGTTAAGCAGTTCAAGCTAAATTCATTGCAGAATTTTTATATTTTAGACCAAACCCTGTTCAGAATGTTTGAGGAATATAAATACAGTGCTTTCTTGTAAGCATACATCCTCATCATGTTGTAGGCTTGAGCAGAACTGCATTGATTAGAGCAGTAGCATTGGACAGTGTGTGGGACTGTAATCTGAATAAAAGACACACAGTCACTCATCACCACCACATAATTACACTCACTTCCCCTCAAATCTGTTGCAGGTTTCCAGCTATTAACAGCCGGCTTGTATCCAACACCTACATTACCTTCCATCTCTATGAAACAAGCCTTGATATACTGGAACCTGTCCAGTGTCTTTTCATAGCATCAATACACAAACATATGTGTGTATCCTGTTACCCGAGAGTCTCCAGAAACCAGTTTCTATCATTTTAAACAGATAGAGCAGGAGCATTCTAGTTTCAGGTATATGATGAGGGGTTTGTGGGTAGTGTTAGATAGAGAACCTCTTTGTATGACTAGCACGCGCACCATCTGTTCGGCCTAATTGCCGGTTAGAGCTTTGCTGGCATGAAGAGCAGCCAGCCAATGAAAGGACACCTGATGAGCAGCCCCTCCCCCTACAGTGACATCACTGCAGAGATGTCATTTTAAATATTGTTCTGGTTTGAATCATCTAGACATTACAAACAGACATCGCCTTAACTGTCATGTGCTGAGACTTATTATCATGTTTGGGGCCCAAGTGCAATAACAGACATTTTGAAATTACAATAATTTCCCTTTAGATTATTTTAATATCCCTCATGAAAAAGACGTACACTTTAACATACTTTTAAGAAGAGTACTAATTATGGAAATAATATACTTTAAAAGACTATACTTAATTGAATGTTAATTGGAATGAAACGAAAATGTGTTAAATTTATATTTAATGCAATTAGCTGGTCTTTAGATTGCTTTTTTGACCCACTTTTAGGACTTAACTACATCTTTATATGTAATTGTCTTTGAAATATGGTTCAAATGTACTGCCGTATGTACTGACAAACATTTATGGTAAACTAAAATATACTTTAATGTCACTTCTACTGAAACTTGTATGTCATGTATTTAAATATAGTTGTAATTACAAATTTTTAATGAAGTCCCAAATTAGTACATTTCAAATATATAAACTTTAAATGTAATATTGAATAACATACAGTTAAAAGAATAATCATACTTTACATGTGCTTTAGAATGTTAGTCAACATAAAATGTGTCTTGAAAGCATGACAAATGATTAAAACATAATGATTTAAATGCACTTTATTTAAACTATTAACCATTTTGAGTTACTTAGCATATATACATTCTGTATAAATGGAATATATATTTTATATGTACTGTATAGGCTAATGGAGGATTGTTTGTTCTTTTGCTTATAATCCATTCTTAATAGCATGCAGTATCAACCTGATATCTCAATGTTAAATATGTTTTTGGGTTTGTTTAAATGACCGGGCGCTTTCACACTTGGTTCGATTGCCTGTTCCGAACCCGAGTTCGATTGCCCCCCAAGGTAAGTTTGTCAAGGTAAAAACGATTTTCGTCAAGGTAAGTGTACACACACACACACACACGCGCGCGCACTGACAACTGTCCTGTCGACCACATTCTACATTATACGTCATCAATAGCGGTTCACTTCCGCGGTTTGGTTCGATTGCGTTCATATCAGCAGTGAATCGTAGCCTACTGGAGTTCACATGAACCGTACCCCAGACCTGCACCTTTTTAAGCGGACCCGAGTACGGTTCGCGGGTACGCACCCGAGTTCGGAAGACAGCGTTCACATCATCCAAACGAACCGAACTCTGACGTCATTCGAACCCGGGTGCGCACCAAAAGTGCTAGTGTGAGGGGGCTTTTACACTGGGCTTGTTTGCTGTGGTCCGAGCCCGAGCGCGTTTGTTCCCGGCGCCCCCCGCAGCTTTGGTCTGGTTTCACACTCAACTTGATTCTATCGAACCTTGGTGCGTTTGCGTGCATATTACGTCATCGCAAACGCGCATGGCGCATGATAGAAAACAGAACGCGGGTCAGTTGTGTTTATTTTTATTAATTCGCTGCTATTATGCGCAGTTGATTGAACAATACAGGTTTACTGTGCGTGTGTCACATAAGGTGGCCTTCTGCTGCTTGCAAACGGACTCTTTTGAGGAGACAGTGCATTTCCAAATTTGGTGCACTGATTCCACAGCAATGCACGAATACACTGCATGCTCACTCTTGCTCGTATCCAAAGTAAATCATCAACACTATCATCCCTTACAAGTGTTTTATTTAACTGAATACATCACAATACGCTAAAACGCATGCGCAGGTCACTTTACTTCCTGAACAAGTGCGCACCCGAGTCCGTGCTGCTTTCACATTCACGCGAACCACGCGGCACGGTTCGGGAGCAACCGAACTCAGACCACCTCCTCCAGGTAGTCTCGGGTTCGGTACCCCAGTGCGCACCCGGGTCCCATGACAGCGTTCACATTAGCGATTTTTCATGCGAACCGTGCCCCGTTCCGAACTAAACTGCCAATGTGAAAGCCCCCTGAAAGCCCCCTTGCCCAAACCGAGCATTAAGCCTAATACTCTTTTTTACTGCAATGTAGGCTACCATTGCTGCAAAAGCAATATGCATCATTTGAAATGTAAGAGTTCACATCCATTGATTGAATCGAAGTTTTCTCACCTTGTGCAGACGCTTCATCTTCTCCACTTTGTCCTCCAGGCTGCGCACACCCGGTGGAAGGTACCAGAAACACACATTGGTATGCTGAGGCTGCAAGGACACGAGACAATCAGATAGTATCAGCGTGCGCTCACGCAACACACACACCTATCTCTCAATTTAACGTACGACACACGCTTGCATAAATAGAGCACTCTGGGGAGTCCATTAAAGATCCGTGACGGAATATTCGATTAGGGGCCGTCTGGGGCCATAATGGGAATTTTTTGTCGCTGTCAGTTTGGAAGCAACCATGTAATCTATTCAATCAAAAGGCTTTTCTTTGAGGGCTTTGAGCGCTTGAGCAGGTAGCTCATAGACAGACACTACAGTCCATTAGAGGCCCTCATGGCTATTATGCGGCTCCAGGGGCCATGCTGGAGAAGAATACCTCCATGCACTAGTGAAAAGGGTTCATTAGCCATTCAGATGGTGGGACACACAGACAAAACACAGATCGAGAACCAAAAAGAGCTGGCTAAACATCAAATCGAGAGCTGAAATGTTTTGTTAAATGTCATTCGATCATACTGCAACACCGCAACCTTCCTCGCCTTGCACTGCACTGACTTCAACAAGAGCGCACTCACCGAGAAGCCTCCAGCCAAATCATTTTGTCACATTGGCACCAAGCACAATTTACATTTAAATGAGCCTCGAACGACTGCTCAGTCATTTCAAGGGTGAAACATTTCATGTTAGCTAAATTAGTGCACACAATCAGCTCTCAAAATTACTTAGGAAAACAGGACTTGCATTTCATTTTAGAGAGGATCGTTGTTTTTTAAAAAGGCATCAAATGTGATTTAGAAATATTTTGTATCTTTAGCAGATGTAGGCCTACTGACAATTTAAATAAAATAATTATTAACTGTATTAATTTCCATCCCACCATTAAATTCTGAATAAATTCAAATAATTAAATAATAAATGAAGAGTTCAGATTCTTTCAAAATAAAATTAAAAGCAAATAAATAATATTAAAGCAGTATCTATGAATTAATTAGCACATACACGCATTACACAGACACTAACGTTCAAAAGGTTGTGGTCAGTATGATTTAAATAAAAATAATTAATACTTGTTTTCTGCAAGGACACTGATCAAAAGTGATGGTAAAGTACAAACTATTTCTATTTCAAATAAAGACTTAAATTATTAATTTTTATATTCATAAATAAATCCTGAAAAAATATATGATGGTTTCCACAAAAATATGAAGCAGGTCAACTGTTTTTTTAACATTAATGACAATAAAAATTGTTTCTTGAGCAGAAAATCAGCATATTAGAATGAGTAGATAGGATTACGTGACACTGAAGACTGGAGTAATGCCGCTGAAAATTCAATTATTGCAGCTTTTTATGCAATACATTACATTTTAAAATATATTCAAATAGACAACAAACCCTATTCCTAACCCTAGAGAAAGTACATTAAAGTGCTGTTAATTGATGTTGTTAATTACAGACCCAAAAGTTTTGAATGGTATGCATCAGTATCATGTTTAGCTCCGCACAGTCTTTTGAAGATCAATATAAAGCCTAATCAACACTGCAGATTATTTATTCAGGAAGAGCCCCCCTAACCGAGACGGGTGGGTTATATGGGCCTGGCTTCACAGACAGGGCTTAGATTAAGCCAGGATTAGGCCTTAGTTCAATTAGGACCAAGAAAAAAACATAACTGGTGTGCATCTTGAGACAAAACAATGGAACTGTCATATTTTAAGATATCTCAGTGCCAGTTGCTTTCAGTTACAACAGCTCAAACAAGCATTTTAGTCTGGGACTAGATTTAAGCCATATCTGTGAAACCAGGGGTTTGTATTGGGATATATCACAATAATGGAATGCCACAGAAAATGAATTCAAATTGTGGTGCTGCAGCCTCACGGTAAAAATAACTGTCCATTATTGTGGCTTTATTTTGACATTATTATTAGCATTATTGTGTGTAATATGCTGAGGGCATCAGTGCACAGATTATGTGCGATCCATTTATATTCCATTCTGTTTGCTCAAACCAAACAACAGCAGAGAAGTTCTGTCAGTAGAAATGGCCTGTTGTTTGGTAGTTTTGCCTAATTCCTTTTTTGAGAAAGGTGATTTTCTCTTTTCTTGAACAGTTTCTTGATTTCTACTGAATACAAATCATTGATCACATGATGCAAGAGTCATCCAAAAGAATTAAACACATCTAATAAGACTTACCTTTCCATCAAACACCATCTCATATCCTTCCCTGTCCTTGATCTTGTTGTAGAGATATTCTGAAAGCTCCAGACATTTGTCAATCTGAGACTCAAAACCAATAGTGCCCTTCAGAGAAGAGAGAGAGCAAACATTGTGATAACACATTACCTCACTGAACAACCAACCAATTTGGTTGTACCTTGTAGCAAAACGCCTGTCCCAAGTGTCTTTACAGGGGTCATTTAGGGCAGGGCAGCTGTGATGCTGGTTTGTCTTAGCGTCAACTTATATTCTTGTCTTAAAATAGTTTGAAGTTAGGTTACCCTATGATAGGATAGGATAGGATAGGATAGGATAGGATAGGATAGGATTGGGCAGGATAGGATAGGATAGGATAGGATAGGATAGGATTGGGCAGGATAGGATAGGATAGGATAGGATAGGATAGGATAGGATAGGATAGGATAGGGCAGGATAGGATTAGGAGAGGATAGGGTAGCCTATAGGATAGGATAGGATTTATCTAAACTATAACTCATGAGGGTATGCGCGTGACGTCACCGTTGGCCGGAGTGACTGCGGTTATGCCCACTGGCTGGCAATAAGACTGAGCGGCAGCATTGGTTTTCAGCGTGAATCCCGCGAAAAACACACAAAACACGTCTAAAACGGGAAAGAGCTTTGAGACTGACTGTACAACTAGATTTGACAAGAAATCTGAGGTATTTTTTACAGACTGCCGAAGACTACAGAACAGAGAAGCAAATCGATCGCTGCAATTCATAGAAACAACTGGACTCCAGGCAGCGAAAGTTATCATTTTTGCGTCAATATGCTTAATTTAGTCCACAAATGAGTTACTAGGAGTGCTACTTGGGTGTTGAGAGGTGTGTTCCTTTGGTGCTTTTCAGTTTGAAGATCCAAAATGTTTCCCAATTAAACAGTGATACTGAGGCACTCAAAAGGAATATACGTTTAAAAAGCCTTTATTTAAACTTGGCTATCCATTAAAAAACATATGCCAACGTGTTTCGGCCTCTTTGGCCTTCCTCTGGGCAAATTTGTTGAATTTAGTGGTAATCTGGATCCCTGGATCTTTAGTAAGTTGAAAGGAACACTATATCGAGTCCAATCTTTAGTTTAAACCGATAATCGTTTGTTTTACTCGGGTTTTCGCAGTTTTCCCTATTAAATCCAGTCACACAGCAGCTCTTCTGCCACTCAGTCCGGCTGAGGGGACGTGTCCCGGCGGGAAAGTGACGTCAGTGCATTCCCTCTATTTGTAGTTATAAGAAGTGTTTCGCAATATCAAGCAACATTTAACATAAAGCTGTACCCTGCAACAATACCTTAGCTCTCCACATTAGCCATAGTTTGAAGATGTCCACATGGCGGCCGCACTGCAGGGCCTTGTCCCCCGTGTCATAGGACAGATCATAGTGCTTGTCCTGCTGGAACAGATAACAGGCCTGCATCTGATTGCAGCTCTGCATCAGTCCCTGGATCAGATAACAAGAAGAGGAAGGAAACAAAAAATTACAAAAAAAAAATTGTTGCAATGATTTTCACATGTTTTTAAGTGTGACTGTGCATGTTTGAATACTTTTGGGGCCTTTGTAATGTGATAATATGTTAAGTTTTGTTTTTGATAGAGAAAGCAGAGAGCCTCACCTCCTCTCGAACCAGTAGAGCAGAGCACTGCAAGGGCACAGCCATCATTTTATGAGGGTTCCAGGTCATAGAATTAGCCCTAAAATTGTATAAATAATTATTAAAATAGGACATGAAATAAATAAATAACTACATAAAAATGTATTTTGATTTAGACAACATTTCTCCCCGAGGGACTGTGTTGTGCAGTGAAATGTCAAGTCATTAGAAAAATGATCAAATCCAATCATTTCACGGGGAAAACTTTTCAAACAGAAGTTTGTGGATTTCTCAATCATATTTCATTCATGGCAACTCTTTGAATTTAACAAGCATTTACTGATAAGAATGAAGTGTTGTCATGGTGGACTAGATATGTCACGCTGCTACTGCTACATACTGGGAAAGTACTAAGACTTGTTCTCTTAAACATCCTCAGACAAAGATTTAAGAAACATGCAGCCGCTAAAGGTAAAGTAAGAGTAACCCTTCGTAGCAGATTTAGACAGGTGGAGCTAGGGACGAGGAGGGATAAAATGAAGAATTCTCATCGCTCGCACAGAGAACGTGCACCGGCTAGTTAAGTTGGGATAATAAAGAGTTATGTAGATGAAGAAGTGTGACCACAAGGGCTTGGCACCAGCACTGAGAGAACCAATCAGCCCACAGAGAGATTTTCATGACTGAACTAGACATCTAGTCGATAAGAACTGCAGATTGTACTGACCTCTCGACTCCATTCAGCTTCCACCGGTGTTTCCGGGACATTAGCAAACTTCCGCCCCATGCTCCCTGTAGGAGCACAGAGACAACAGTCATTTCAAAGACATTCTTATATGTGTCAATAGAAACATGTTTGTCCTTCTCATTTAAAAAAAAAAGGAAGGAAGCTTTAATCTAGATCAAGCTCCAACCATTTGACCCAATTGGCTCTGAGTCTGCAATGAGCACCACTTGAGATATGACTGAAAGCATGATGCTCATCTTTATTATTACATTTATAAAGGCAGATCTTATGTTTTTTTTTTCATCATTAAATTCATGTACATTTTATTCACAGCACATTTGAGATTGCAAAGGAGTGGGATACAGGTCCCATCTGTATTACATGTCTAACTGCTGCCTTGAGTTGATAAATGAGACTAAATACATCCAAACGTGATTCATGTGTTTGAGCTCCAGCATGCCTCCACAATATGTCTGTGTGGCTGTTGAAATGCCAGAGGTGTTTATATTGTAATATTGAGAAATAATATAAGGTCCATGAGAATGAATACACACATGGACACACTCACACAGACTGATTGAAGGTAATTCCTCTAATAGATGAAGCTACATTTCAAAAGGAGGTCATTTATTGCATGCATGCTAAATTAGCTCTGTGCCAATTTTTTAACACAGCTGGGTCAATAGTAACAAATCATGAGATTTTTGCATTTTCCATTTAAAAAACTAAATTCTGGGTGGTCCTTAGCTGGAGTGGGTTTTTAGCACATTGGTGGTTTCTAGGGTGCTCTTGTTGGTTACTAGGTAATTGCTGTATCCACTAATTATAAATCAGAAGTTTGATTGCTTAGAAAGTAACAGCAAAACTTTACTCAACAGTACAGGAGTTCAACATGGCTTTGTTCAAATCCCTGACTTTATGTATAAGCATTAAATACTTTTTTTCTTAAAACTTAGAGCTCATCAACACTCAATGGTCCTACGATACAGGCTGTAATGCAGAACAACTGAGAAGGTCCTCAGTTCTGCATCCAGAGAATGATACTTAGGCTTTGCCAACACTGAGATCACTCTTGGATCACAGCCCACTGTCTGTATTTCACAGGTGAAACGTTCAGGAAGTTCATGTAAGTTCAGGGCAGCAGATCTACTCACGTCCACATGCATCCAGACTTCATGCTTCTTGCAGATGTCCGCTATAGCGATCAAAGGATCAAAGGCGCCATAAACCGTGGTGCCGGCCGTGGCGCTGACGAAGAACGGCACGTATCCCTGTGAGAAAGAAATCAGCAGGTTATTCAAGGGCCCATTTTGCCACAGAACCAGACAGATTACTCAAACAGACTCAAGAAGAGAGACACACGAGACGGTCATGGAGATACGGTCATTGAAATTACCTTCTGCTTGGCTTCAATGATCCTCCTCTCAAGGTCGGAAGGAATCATCTTACCCCTGGCAGAAATGAGAACAGTAAAGCTGAAGTCATATGGTTTATTATGTTAAGACACATTTCTCAGTCGTGCAGTCATGCAGTCATGCTTCAGTTGTGACAATCCAGACTAACCTTTCATCAGCTTTAATACAGATGACACTTTCTGTACCGATTCCAAGTGCGGCTGCTCCTTTCTTGATTGAAAAGTGACTCTGAAAGGCATAATGATAGCATAATAATAGAAACTGCACTCAGAATATTAGTGTATTCATATGCTGGAATTATTTAAAAAAAAGTAATCTGTTACAATATTCATTTTTGTCCAATTTGATTTCGTTTTTATTTATTTTTTAATATTTCACAAAGTAATATTTTAATGCAAAATTGACATGAGATTTTTATTTTTATAAAGTTCAAGTCATACCACTTCAAGTTCATAAAGAGGTCATTATGATTTAAGCGGTTTAGTCCTGCAGAGACTCGATCGTTTTATATGATGAACAGATTTAATTTAGGCTTTTATTCACATATAAACATTGATCATCGAACATGAACAGAAGCTCAACCGAACCTGCTTGACGCGCGAGAACAAGCCTCTCCCGGAAGCTCAAACGTGCTGCGTAACACGAGAATGATCCTCATTGGTTCTCGCACGTCCACTACTGATGTGTGCATCGATGAATATTTATGTGAATAAAAGCCTAAATTCAATCTGTTCATCATTTCATGTTTCATATGGATTAGTTTTACGATCTCTTTACATACTTTTTGAAGCATTAGTAGTTGCATAGCTGTCAACAGAGGGAAAGAAATGTCTCACATTTGATCAAAAAGATCTTCATTTGTGTTCTGAAGACGAACGAAAGTCTTACGGGTTTGAAACGACACGAGGGTGAGTAAATAATGACAGAATTTTCATTTTTGGGTGAACTAGTTAAATCTCCTGTCTGGTTTTTTTTTGTGGGACAAAATGGAGGATTCAGGATTATGATTGGTCAGATCACCTGTCAATCAAACTGTAATGCGAAAAACAAATCGGGGTCTTTATTCACAAATGACTGGTCATATAATAATGGCCATAAAACATATTGCATTAAAACAAAAAGGGCTTCTATTTTGACACCAATGATTGAGTCATGTGCAGTGACTGACAACATTTATTTGTAATTGAGCAACTTCTCTGTGTACTTTAAAATACTTCCCAAAAATAAGTAGACTGCTGTTAAGGAGTCAAGAGATAAAAAAATAATTAGACCTATTGCTTTTTAGGCGAAACATCTTTACTACAGGTTGTTGTTAATTATTAAAACTACGGGAGGAGAGGTAAAAAAAAGAGATAAATAAATGGACCTACATGTTCAGATGTGAAGGCCACCAGTCTGGGTACGGATGACATTCCTTTCTCCTTCACCTCAGGGAACATTTTATAGCGAGCCAGTAGCATGGCATACATGTTGGAAATGGCGCCACCTAGAGAACAATAAAGCAATCCTTCCATTCCATCACTCAGGCAAAGCTTGACTCCTGTCAGTTTTTCCTCAAGCCTTCTCTGCTCTAATTCTCCACATCCCAATTGTGATCTGTTTATCAGTGCCTCAAATCTGAGTCAATTAAAAGGCTTATTTTTGGGCAAAGTGGGGCAAAGAAAAGCAATGCAGAAATTGCAATCATTTGCATCAGTCTCACATTTTTTTCCCTTAATTTGTGTGGTTGGAGTCACATTCATTGTTAGATAACACTTTTACAACCCAACAGCACAAATAACTGAGATTCTTCTTTTCAAGATCCTCAAAGAGTAATAGAGGCCTCCTGTCCTAAAAACTTCAGACTTTAAGCCAATTCCTGCTCTTGCGCTCACGTGGCAGCAGAAGCACTCAGTGCAGAATAAGGCAGGTCACTCAGATTGACAGCTTCTTACCCGGAGAGAATATCCCATCACCGCGACCGTCCTGCCAGCCAATGATCTCCCTCATCTTCTTCAGCGTGACGTACTCCAACAGCACGAAGACTGGAGCCACCTCATAGGTGAACCTGTTTGCACAGAGATCACATGACCCAGTTACACAAGCCAGAAGCAAACGTCACGACAACCTGTTTCGCAACTGATGTTTGAGGGGATTTTGCAACAGTCTGCAGGTTTTACAGCCATGTGTCATTGCCATCTTAAAACGATGATGGAAATAAAATTCGGACAAGACATGAATTTTTATAATATTTAGATTTTTTAAAACATATTTTCTAAAATAATACATTTGATTTCTAATATAGCCAATTAAACAACCCGAAAAAGCTGTTGTACCCTCACAGAAACTGTTACATTGTTATTAGGCCTACATTTTTTAAGCATCTGCTAAATTAAAACTTTGACTCCCAACATAAAATACATTTTCTTATCAGCCTGAATATGAATTTCCATATTATTGTCTCTCTTTGAATGATTCTGAGCACAAGATGAGAGAGGGGATGTTATATTTGCTGCTCTGATTTCATCTGTGCCTTTCATTTTATTACTTTCAACTGATATGAGGTTAAGGCAGCCACCACAAAGACCAGGTCAAAAGAATGCTTATGAAGGCAGAGAAAACGGAAATGATCTCAACCTGCTTTGTATTTTAATGAAAGGAGACACACACACACACTCACATATTGGTGTTGGCAGTAGATGTAAGCCAATCTGCAGCCAAGCCAACCATGTCTAACCCAGTGGAGAGCTGATTGAAATACCTGGGATGTGCTGAAGATTGACACAACATACAGAGAAAATATCCAATTAATGAATTGAACGTTTTAATATATTTATGCCCAACTAATAGTCCACTATTTATTTATAATAGTCACTTGCGGTTAATATATAAGCTCAAATGAATCTCAGACCGGCGCAGACAGCCATAAATCAATCAATCTTTCTGGTCATTCATATAATTCCAAAAATGAAAACCACTTTTCAAAATGATTTCTCTTAGTTAAAATGCCGCCAGAGAAAATAAAATCGTCCCTAGACGCATTCATTTAATATCACGTCATGTTCCGATCTGATTCGATTCGCCTCCAGGCACACACTGATGCTCGTGCTTCTGCGGTCTGAAATCATCTGTTTTACAAGCGAGGCAATCAATAAAACAATTGTTATAATGTATAGGCTAAGCTAGATATGTTAGATTGAATATAAAAAAAAATATAAAAAAATATATATTTTAGTAGCCTATCTATATGAACCCTATTGTTTACTTATTAAAACACTCACCAGTTTTGATGGCGTATTTTAGCGTAGCGCGACAGCTGATCAGAATATCATCCAAAGTCTCGGGTTCGTCCGAAAGCTCCCAATTATTCCTTTGGAGCAATTCATTTGGATAGTGAAAATCAATCACTTTCGTTGATCTGTCAAAAGATTCCACTATATAAGCCAGCAATATATCAACAACCTCCTGCAGAAAATTCAGAGTCTTCGCGTCCCCGTCCAATGCAGGTAAAAGATCTGTAAATAATAATAATACATTACTGCATTCCAATAACAGATTATGGTGTTTAGTGCAAAGAGCAAAAGTGAAATAGCTTCATTTAACCTTGAATAAAAAAGGACAATAAGCATTCATTGATAGCTATAGCTAGCTACCCTTTTTATTCAATAATTTACACAATTTACCATGCACAGTCAGGCACGATTTTATTTAACTTTTTTTATAGCCTATGGGCTATATATAGGCTAATTGTATTAATTCACAACAATGAAATTTTAAAATGGCATATTAAAATAAGTAGCATTTGAAACAGACGACGTGCAAAAGCAAGAAATAGCCTATATATAGCCTATTTAAAAAATAAAATAAAATAAAAAAAACGAAATAATTATAACGAAAAACGCCGCCTGGATGAACATATGTACCACAAAAAAACCTACTGACACCATATAGAAATCTAATAAAACCACGTAACCAATATAACCATGATTTCTAGACGATTTTTCCCTTTATTCGGGTGTGATCTGTACCGTAATAGAGATGTGATATGAGGTGATTTACCTGTTGAATAGAGATCAGAGAAACCCACGGTGGCTTTAGAGCAGTTACAGGGTTTATTACAGGCGCAGCTCTCGGCTGTAGACTCATCTTCGGCTTTAACTGAGGCTTGAGCTGCTTTCTCAGCCTCCCCGACATTTAACAGAGCTACAGGAGAAACCGTTACTCTATTAACTGAATAAAAAACAGCACCTCAAATTGTAGCAAAGGGTTACTTTTTTTAACGGCACCTATCGTGTAGGAGTTTTCAGAATATAGACTCCAAAAACGAAAATATGCTTTTATAAATGATTTACATATCACATTTTAGGAATATAGGTGACGGGCACAAATAAAGATGTTAAATATATGTTAAAAAATAAACGTACCACATAATTTGGAGCCGATGCCTCCGGAGAATTTCTGGGCCGCCGCCTGACACCATGCTCTGGCTGAAACGATCAAGTGCGTGATTTAAACACCATATCCATCAGAAAACTTCCATTAAGACCATCAATTATCCATGGCATGGAATTTGCCTTAAAACACCGAACTAAATTCGGTTGTTTATCACACGACACACTTGACATGACATTTCAAGGTTTAAAATAACCTTGAGCGTTCACAATAAATGTCGCATTTCTTTGTCTCATAGCCACTAATACATAAAACACAATTTCAGGCTTCCTTTTGACGCCACGCCACTTACGAGTGTTCGGACTTTGACTGCCGTCTCCAGCCGGGTTTTCAGCACCCATAAACCAAAACCCGTGTGATGCCATCGCGAACAGAGCGGATCAGAGCAGAACCAGAGAGACGCGAGCAGCAGCCATCCAGACGCGCGTCACGGGGGAACGGGAGCTCAATCCTGCCCAATGCGCAGAAAATACAGCTGCGTATTCACAATCACACCTGTCCAAACGCGTCAAATGCCTTAATTTCTAAGGTGCTCATAAAAAGATGTTCAACCCCCTCTGATGGAGAACAGCCGAGACAGAGTGTCTTTATTCAATTGGTGCGCCGTGCGCAATGATTTGGAGCAGCCGTCACTGAACTCACGGAGAAACACTGGCACTGATGGAGACACATGCATCCACTGACTCTCATTCTCTTTCACGTGGCTCAGCTGCAAATGCAAGTTGAGGATGCACAGTACATTTAGAAAAACGCACTCGTAGCAATCCGTAGCGCGCGGGCTCTCCAACATGCAAACTTGCAACTTTAGTGGTAATAAAAGCTTCTTGTTGCGTAAAGATAATCCACCTCACGTCACCAGAGAAATTCCGACGCGATTCGGCTCATGACGACACTATTTTGCGTCGTTAATCGTGACCACACACACACACACACACTAGTTTATGAACCCCCTGGCGCACCACCCGCATCTGTGCTGAAGGCACAATCGTTTTTTTTTAGATTCTGTAATTGCTTTACTCTAATATTGAACAGACCTCATCAGAGGCAGGAGGAGCAGCCGGGGTGCTATGGACCATGACATTCAGATCTGTGGTTCATATCCCTGCCCCCCAATCATCAAACAATTTCCTATGTAAAAATTGGAGAGCCAATTTCAAACATGATCGGGATAACCTAGAATTAGTCAAAACATTACTCTGAATTTATTTATTATGATCAATGACACTTAACACTGAGTGTGTTGTGTGCGGTGATCGTGCGCAATGGTACACGCGCTATTTTTTTTCTTCATGTATATAATAAGACGAAACCCTAAATAATGCAGAAATAAACTACAATCATAAGATGTAGAAAATAACAGCTTAATCAGGTTGATGTTGGTGTGTAGATCTTGTTTAATCGAGAAAAATCATATAGAAAGGCTGGTCAAGAGAGTTACATCGGGGGAAAAATATTCAATGTCAATCCAATGAGCAATGGTCATGGTGAGTCAATGAACATCAAACTAAACTAACAGAAAAAAGATTTATTTAATCATTATTAAATACAATCGGAATTTATTAGGAATCTGCTTTCCACTAACATTTACTAAACATGAAATCCAAAACCATTTATTACAAATAATGAATTTCACATGAACTAAGATTAGATAAAAAAAAATGAAAACATACTGTAGATAGGATAAGCGGAAAAGGGCATAAGAAAATGAAACTCGTACAATAATTACATTTCTCTGTAACTCTAGTCCGCTCAGGGTTTAACATCAACCATTATGTACACTATTGTATGCGTTTTATCATTTAATTAGACTAATTACATAATAATTAAATATTTATAAAATCATATTTACAAATAAGTGACATTTCGAGAATACATATGTCCATGTGTTTGCATTATGTGCAAAAGATACAAGTGCATACTGTACATGCATCTGGAAAAGTATAAATGTAATCTATATTTTTACATCCTGATGATGTTTATGCAGAAATGATACAACAAGTCTGACTCACTAAACCATCCAGGATCCATTAGAGACAGTAATTCAGATATATTGGTGGAAATATAAAGGTCATTTTATGAATGTCTTTGAAGACGAATCTCTATTCACAAAGAGACTTGAACAGAATGCATCAACAAACATCAACTGCTAAACCTGAGTTAAAAATCAAGCAAGGATAGCACTAATGTCCTGTTATACTGTCAGCTGTTTGGCTCCATCCATGAAAACATTACTGATTAGCTAATTATTGTTACATATGTGCAGCAAAAAACAATAATTGGTCACTATTTTCGTAACTATTTAAACTAAAGCTATATTGCAGAATTTATTATCCATGCACATTTCTCTTTTTAAAAAATATTTAAAGAAAAAAAGTAAAAAAAAAAAGTAAAAAAAATAAAATAAAATAAATTATGCACCCTCATTATCAAAATAACTTCCCCTCCCACTCTAGCAGCAACATCTCTTCTTTGATCATGTGTTTACTGGCGTGAGGGCGGGACAAGCTGTCACTCACACCAGATCCACCAATAGCAAACCACAACCATCCAATCAACTCCCAAAAGACACAATCAAGTCCTGTCCTACTAGTCTTCACTTGGATATACGTCACAACAGGTAAAAAAAGACTATCACAACCTCTGTTTCTTTGAGAAACCAACCAAGTGAACGGATTTACTTAAAGAAATAGGTCCGCCAAAGAGATAATCTGTTAACCTCTGCAACCGGATCAGTCTGGTTTCTGAACAAATCATTTCAATTGATTCAGCTCTGAATGATTCTTTGATTAATTAAACATCACTTTGTGAAAGCTTCAGTTCTTGATTATTGTAATCGCAGGGAAAAGAGCGGGTGTTACGTTATTCAAAATGTCTCCTTTGGCGTTCCCTGCAAGAAAGAAAATCATCTGGGTTCGGAATGCCATGGCGGTGAGTAAATGATGCCAGAATTGTCACTTTTAGGTGAACTCTTCCTTTAAGGACAAACAGCATTCTCTGCTGACCACATTGGTCACTGACAGCATTAACATCAGTCCTGTTGTTGAGGGTTATGGTGTTATAAGCCTTCTTCTCTGGGAGGTCTTCCTCAGTATCTTTCTATAGTCATAGGGGTTGTCCTCACTTTGAGTCTCTGTAGAGGGCATTCTCGAGAACGAGTGCCTGTGGACAGAGAGAGGCAGATAAAGCATGACTTCACACAGAAAGGGAAAGAAAGCGTGGAAATATGCATCTTCTGCTCCAACACATTCATCATGTCTGCCGCTCAGTGTATAGCAGTGTGAGGTCAACGTCTTGAGGAGTGCATTTGTTAAACAGACTGTGTTCTTTCACCTCTTCTCCTTTGGATCTTTAGGGATATCAGATTTCGGGACATCGGACAGCGGTGTCTCAGAAGAGCGTCTTCTCTCAGTGGAAGCCCTGCGTTTGCTGGAGCGCCGTCGGTCACTGGGAAGGCTTGTGGATTTACTGCTGCTCAAACCCTGGTAGTACTGGTCATCATTGTCCAGCTTTTTGGGGCTGGTGGGTGCAGAGAAAACAGAGGAATTTGTACCTACACTTAAAAATAAAGGTTCTTTAATGGCACTGATGCTTCAGTGAGGATCCATTGAACTTTTTCAATGCACAAACGGTTCTTTATCGTGGAAAATGGTTCTTTAGATTATTAAAAAATGTTCTTCACACTAAGAAAACATTATTATTTGGTAACACTTTACTTGAAGGGGTGTGCATAAGACTGACATGGCACTTTCATAATCATGACATGACACATGATTTTATGCATGTTTATGACAACTGTCATTAAGTGTCATTCGCTCAATGATGACATTTTTAATGCAAATATGACATTGAGATGTCTTTGTTATGACAACTTGACATAAACAAATACATCATAACCTGTCAGTGTCTTGGTAATGACACTTTTTCATTACCAAGACAACATAAATTGTCATAAATATGTCATAAACATGAACATAAACATTTTTCTTAACCTCAACTACAGTGGTACAAATTAAATTTGTCATTAAAATGTTATAATGGCCTCATGACTGCCAATGTTAAAACCAACCACCTGACAGTTTAATGTAATGTTAACCCATAAAGCTAAGTGGTTTCTTAAGTTTGATAATTAAACTGCTATGTCATGTTTATGACATATTTATGACAGATTGTGTTGTCTTCGTAATGTCAAGTTGTCATGACAAAGACACTGACAGGTTATGACGTATTGATTTATGTCAAGTTGTCATAACAAAGACATCTCAAACAATGTCATTTTTGCATTAAAAATGTCATCATTGAGCGAATGACACTTAATGACAGTTGTCATAAACATGCATAAAACCTCCTTCATGTTCAAGTCATGTGTCATGTCATGAGTATGATGGTGTCACCTCAGTCTTATGCACACCCCTTCAAGTAAAGTGTTACTGTTTTTTCTTGTGGAAAAAATTTCTTCATGCTTTATAATAGGAGATGGTCCTCACTGCAGAACATGACATCCAGGGGGAGGAGTTGGATCCAGATCCAACTCCTCCCACCTTACATATACCTAAACCTACCCATCTCTGCCCCCTGATCCCTAAACCCACCCCTAATCCTACCCATCTCTGCCCCCTGATCCCTAAACCCACCCCTAATCCTACCCATCTCTGCCCCCTGATCCCTAAACCCACCCCTAATCCTACCCATCTCTGCCCCCTGATCCCTAAACCCACCCCTAATCCTACCCATCTCTGCCCCCTGATCCCTAACCCCACCCCTAATCCTACCCATCTCTGCCCCCTGATCCCTAACCCCACCCCTAATCCTACCCATCTCCACCCCTTAGATCTGGATCCAACTCCGCCCCCTGGATCTCGTGTACTGCAATGAGGTGCTACTGTAAAATAGCTTGAATGAAACTCTACACCCTTGCTTCATTTAGTATACGTGGACCATGAATATGCAAATGAGCCCCGCCTCCACTCACTCACGCCAGCTCACAGATTTACTCGGCCAACTTACTGTAGTAAACGCTGCACAATGGTATCACTCTTTACAACGTCGGGCACATAACGGACATTAATATGATAAGCCTTCTGCTTGACTATGTTATCAAACAGGTAATGATGTGTTGCTAATGTTACCATGTTCCCGTTCGCCATCTCAGTCTGCCTTCTAAAAATCAGCATCCTTACAAACGCTTTGAAAGGCATATAGTTCATCATAACATCATATTATACATCATGTACATAATTCACCCGCTATATTGCTAAATGTTCCTGATTTTTCATATCAACAGAAATATACACCGGGATAACGTGGCATCTTGAGACTCCCCTGCTTCAGAGCGTAGTTAATGATATGCTAAAGCCCGCTGGCACGTTGACCTGATTGGTTAAAAGGTAGTTTATGACGTCAGAAACACAGGCGATTTCAAACCATGTTTTTGAGACTGTCTTTGGTCTTTCACTGCAGACTTAAGGAGAAAATACTCAGCAATGGTGTTGACTGATGAATTTGCGCATGGTTTGTCTTAAAGCACATTAAAAACACCACAGACATATAAACAACATTAAAAGCTTGATTTCTACCACAGGGGGACTTTAAGTTCTTCGGGCATCCAGAAATGGTTCTTCTATGGCATTGCTGCAAAAATCCCTCTTCAGAACCTTTATTTTTGAAATAAGGTTTTCAAGGATAGTTTGCACAATAAAATTAAATTCTATCATCATTTATTCATAAGTCATTGATTGGTTTCTTCAAAAGGCTTGGAATAGTAACGTGTCATATGGACTATTTTAATGTTTTTTTCCATCGACTTTTTTGAATGACATCAGTTCGAGTGATCATGACAGAACTATTCCTGTTTAAAATGCTGTATTTATAATTCTTTGCTTCAGAAAACCCTGCTTGCCGTTAGCCAAAGTTTGTTGTTCCCGATCATAAATAACGTCTATTTTGTCATAAGGCTGCTATTAATAGTTGTCCATTATGCTGTATTGGGTGCATTTCATGTGTTACGCTAGGGCAAGGAATGAAGTGGAGAGAGAATCCAAGTGCAGGACTTATTTAATGAAACAAAAACGTGTAACATAAACAGAAACTCAGGGCAGGAACACGGAACAGCGAGACAGTAACATCAATGACTGACCAGGAACAACTAAACTACAGGGGTATAAATACAGGGGAAAACAAGCTAGACAAGATAACAAGGGGGCGTGGTTAATGAGAAACACCTGGGGAGACTAATCAAACTAATGGGGAACTGAAAACATGTGACGAGACAAGGGAACACAGACTTGAATTATGACATAGCCCCCCACCTAAGGAGCGGATTCCAGATGCTTAAAAAACAAACAATAAACACAACAGTACAGGAGGGTGGTGAAGCGGAGGTGGTCTCGGGGGAGGGACGGAGGGCCAGGCCCGCACTGGGAACCAGTACCGGGATATAGCAAAGCGGACCTGGGCCATGAAACATGGGCGACCTCGCGCCGTAGAACATCAATGTGGGCGCCCTGGAGGCTGATGAGGGGATGGCTGATCTAGAGCAGGAAGCCTCCAGGGCGGAGCAGGCCGTGCAGTCGGCCAGGGCGGAGCAGGACGTGCAGGCGGCCAGGGCGGAGCTGGCAGTACCGGTGTCCAGGGCGGAGCAGACCCTTCGGGCGGCCACGGTGGTGAAGACCCTTTGGGCGGCCATGGCGGTGAGGACCCTTCGGGCGGCCACGGCGGAACCGAGTGTCCGAAGAACCATGGCGCCATCGCAGGCTTGGAGAACTGAAGCCGCGCCGCTGATCTGCGGGACTGAAGAGGCGACGTAGGGATGGATGACCGGGGTGACGATGTGGTGAGGGAGGCCGACGGGGAGAACTGAGGAAGGGAGGAGTCCATGGATGCTGAAGGGGTGCAGGGTGAGGGCGCAGTCCGAATCCCGGAAGTCCGTGGCAGGAACTGGACTTCGACCACCGAAGGCCGACCTGGAGTGGCGATCGAGCCCAGCGGAGCTTCCGGGCAGACAGACCGCGGAGGCGATGAAGGAGTCGTGGATCTAGGTGCAGGCGAAGGAGAGACAGGCCGAGATGAAGGTGTGGGCTCTGAGGACTGAGGTGTAGGCGGGGACTCGGCCACCAGCCACGCTGGAGCTGCAGGCTGGCAGGCCCACAGCGACTCCACCTCGTCAAAGGTGTTTAGGTGAGCTAAGGGGATGACAGAAGGTGGCGGAAGAGTGGAATGGTGGCAGATGAGAGGAGGTGGGAGAGGGAGGCTGGGTGGGAACACAGTCTCTGGCTGGGCAGACGGGACGTTGACGGTCTTTGGCTGGACGGTCTCTGGCTGGACGGTCTCTGGCTGGACGGTCTCTGGCTGGACGGTCTCTGGCTGGACGTGGCTGACGTGAAGCGTCTCTGGCTGGACGTGGCTGACGTGAAGCGTCTCTGGCTCGGCAGAAGTGACGTGAAGCGTCTCTGGCTCGGCAGAAGTGGCGTGAAGCGTCTCTGGCTCGGCAGAAGTGACGTGAAGCGTCTCTGGCTCGGCAGAAGTGGCGTGAAGCGTCTCTGGCTCGGCAGAAGTGGCGTGAAGCGTCTCTGGCTCGGCAGAAGTGGCGTGAAGCGTCTCTGGCTCGGCAGAAGTGACGTGAAGCGTCTCTGGCTCGGCAGAAGTGGCGTGAAGCGTCTCTGGCTCGGCAGAAGTGGCGTGAAGCGTCTCTGGCTCGGCAGAAGTGGCGTGAAGCGTCTCTGGCTCGGCAGAAGTGGCGTGAAGCGTCTCTGGCTCGGCAGAAGTGGCGTGAAGCGTCTCTGGCTCGGCAGAAGTGGCGTGAAGCGTCTCTGGCTCGGCAGAAGTGGCGTGAAGCGTCTCTGGCTCGGCAGAAGTGGCGTGAAGCGTCTCTGGCTCGGCAGAAGTGGCGTGAAGCGTCTCTGGCTCGGCAGAAGTGGCGTGAAGCGTCTCTGGCTCGGCAGAAGTGACGTGAAGCGTCTCTGGCTCGGCGTGGCTGACGGTGAGCGCGGGCTCGGTAAGGCTGATGTTGAGATCTCGCATAACATGAAGATCTGGCAGGGTGCAAAGATCTAGTTGAGCCCGCAGATCCGACAGGGTGCGCAGGTACTCAGACCAATCAGGCATGGCGGCAGCCATCCTGGGAGTTAAGATCAGGCGAGGGCACCTACTTAGCTGCAGATTTTCCCGAAGTCCTGCTGGATTCATTAGGAGGTCAGTCGTTCTGTTACGCTAGGGCAAGGAATGAAGTGGAGAGAGAATCCAAGTGCAGGACTTATTTAATGAAACCAAAACGTGTAACATAAACAGAAACTCAGGGCAGGAACACGGAACAGCGAGACCAAGCGTGCCGCACAAGCCCTCAAAAGTGAAGCCAAAACATCTCGATCGCCCCCCAGAGGCCGGTCCTAGTATAGGTCATAAACCCCGCCTCCCCATGTTATTCAATGGGACGTGAGACCAACTAAACAATTCAATTACACTTCACATATCCTTTTCCCAAAGATAGTTTCTGTCATTTACTGTAGTTTCTATCACGTTGATGTAATTTCAAGTGTTTTTTTTTTGAATAAGTTTGTTTTTAGTTAGTTATTTGATGCTATAAAAACGGTGCTGTGACATCATGATTGACAGCTGTGATTGACAGGTTCTCTGTGCGAAGTAGTCACTGAAGCACCAACGGACTTTTTTTCATAATGTTGACTATGTGGTTAGTAGCTGTATTTACCTTATTTTAACGAAGTACTGCAATCAGCAGACATCATTGGAGAGGAACGGAGCAGACAGAGGCCACTTAAGAAAAGTGCAGGGGCGTGTGCTTGCGATTGATTCTGCTAGAGTGAGGGCAGGGCCTTGATTTCACGGCTTTACTTCCTGCTCACGACTGCGCATGACTGGTCCCGAAAACGCAAGTGCGCAGACTCAAGTTCCAAGATGTCAGCGCCATATCGGGACTCTGGCGGCTTCAGTTCTCTCCGATGGAAAAGAGCGAAGGGGCGTCGTCCATCTTTTTTACAGTCTATGAGCGAGACAGTAACATCAACGACTGACCAGGAACAACTAAACTACAGGGGTATAAATACAGGGGAAAACAAGCTAGACAAGATAACAAGGGGGCGTGGTTAATGAGAAACACCTGGGGAGACTAATCAAACTAATGGGGAACTGAAAACATGTGACGAGACAGGGGAACATAGACTTGAATTATGACATCATGGCTGTTCTGCAGATTGTAAGCGATGGCCTTCAGGACAGCCTCTGATTCATGGCTCCTCAGCAGACTCAAATGGGAATGTTCTTTCAGTAGACTTTACCATTGTCTCAAGGCTTATGTAATGAAAATATCATCTATGAAACCAATGAAGCCAAAAGCCTACGGCCTGCCAGACCACTGATGCGATTACACCAGTCAGCGGCACCACTGGCCTACTGACGCTCTGATATCCAACAAACAACTAAATATATACATAATTATTTTAAAATTATTTATTATTTTATTAACATGTATTGGTAACATTAGTTAAGGTTAGTGCATAGTTAATGCATTACCTAACTAAGAATACATTCGTTAAAGTACTTATTCATCTTTGAGAACATTAATTATTACAAATACGACTGTTCATTGTTAGTTCAGGTTTATTAACTAATGTTAACAGATACAACTTTTGATTTTAATCACGTATTAGTAAATGTTGAGATTAACATTAACTGAGATTAATAAATGCTTTAGAAATACTTGTATTGTTAGTTCTAGTGTTAACAAATGAAACCTTATTGTAAAGAATGTAATCTTTTCAAATATGATACTTATAATAATAAAGTATTAATATAAAATAGAAAAATATATAATTTGTATATTTTTATTGCCATAAAAATTATATTTATATTTATTTTATATATATTTATATTTATTTTAAGCATCATATCATAATTTAATACATTATGATATGATGCTTAAAATAATAAAGTATTTAAGCATTTTTTCAACCTTACGATTTGTTGTTCTGCCTTAATGCTGAATTTATTTATGTTTTTAAATAAATCATTACATCAAGCAGAATTTGAGTGGAAAACGTCATGTTATTAATTGTAATTATCAAAATGACAAAAAAAATAGTATTAATATAACATACACATAAAATATATACATAGAAATATATAATACTTTAAAAAGGCTTAAAAATACTATACAGATAATAATAATTGAACACTTTATCATACTGTACATAATTATTAATTGTATTTAAAATTTGTTGTTCTGCCTTTATGCTAAATTATTATTACTATTAAATTATGGCATTTTTGTGAGAAAAGGTTATGTGGAAAACATCATGAAATTACTGTCAAATGTCAAAAATCTAATTATAAATAATCTAGTCATAAAATGATGCTTCATTTTCTTCATGAAAAATATAATTCATTTTTTGTTTTCTTTGAATTTTACAGTGAAATGTGACCTGGACACGGTTAGATTCATTCATATGGCAGTAGAAAGCGAGTGTTCTGCTACATCTCGGTGCTCTGTCTCTCCAGTCGTGCACATTTGTCCCGCAGGACTCCCTCATTCCCTGCATGTCCTCAGCCTTGCCCCCACCCCCCCCCCCCCCCCCCCCCCCCAGATACCTTAACGTTCCCCTATCTCTCTCTGTTTCTCTCTTTCCACTTCCTCTATTTCTCTATGACACAATATGGGCCAGTTATCAGACAGAGCCAGAGATGTGTCCGTCCTACTGACCTTCTCACTCTTCAAGTCAACATGAAACCATTTTAACTCCTCGTGTGACGTACAGTATTTACAAGTGAAACAGGATATTCAGGGAGAAAAATATAGCCTACACTATCACTGATGTATTTAGTGATAGATACTGATGTAATATTCACAACAAGACCAGGAATATGTATTATGGAAGTTGATTTCATGAAAACTGTCAGCTCCCCATATTGACTTTAGCTATTGCTCATTTGCTAAACTTGATGTTGTGTGTTTGTCAGTGCTGTTATAAAGCGCCAAGCACCGGTGTCTGTCTGTCAGAGCTGTTCGTCACTCGACTGGCCTGTAAAATCTCCTGTCAGCGCCGCTGGTGGAGGTCCAGATTCATGTTCACACACACAATATTTCACACATGCTGTGACACTGCAGATGTGTCACGCTGGCCTCAGTCCTGACAGGGAAACGCTACAGGAACTAGCCGTAATATGCCAGCTATTAGCATCCGCATTACAACTGCCCTTTAATATAATTCGATCAATCTGAACAGTGTCTTTAATTCAGATTTTATTGATTAAGTGCGTATCCTACATGCTTTATTACTGTATGTCTGGCATGAGAACACGTATCATTGCAAGAAGTATTAGTGGTTATACTGAGAATTTTTAAGAGCAATAAAGTTATGAACCTATTAAGAAGTGGCCTGGCAACGTATTTTTTATTCACATAATTATTCACCTAAATTTAGTTTTAGGTGAACTGCATATCAGTCATGTGTGTTAGGATTTAGCTTTATATCCAGTGTTTTCTTATGCTTTACTTTGGTTTGCTTGGCTACGTTTGGAACAGTATACTATAGTCACACCTGTACTGTTTCGGAAATATTTGTGCCAGTATGTACATTTTCTTACCCATGATGCCCCATAACATTTCTAATTCGTGCATTGCACAGAATACTTTATTTCACAATGCATTGTGTTTGACATTTTGACCTTCGTAACATGTCTATCTTGCCTCTAAATTAGTTAAATGTTATTGGATTTAACTAAATTAAAATGCAAAATTAAAATAATGCAAAATGACCAGATTTACATTGCTGTTCAAAACTTTGGGGTCAGTATTTATTTGACTTATTTTTAAGAAATTAAAACTTTTCTTTAGCAATTTTGGTTTGAAATAAATGCTTTAAAAAAATTCTATTCATTAACAGGTGAACAATAAGAAATGATTCTTGAGCAGTAAATCAGCATTTTAGAATGATTTCTGAAGGATCATGTGACACTGAAGACTGGAGAAATGATGCTGAAAATTCAGCTTTGAATAGAATGCAGTTATTTTAAATTATAATTAAGATTACAGTTTTTATTGTATTTTTGATATTTTTGATTAAATAAATGCATCTTTGGTGAGCAAAGGTTCTTTCAAAGACTGTAAGAAGTCTTTCTGACCCCAAACCTGAACGGTAGTGTATTTCTAAGACAATAAATAGCAATACATATTTAATACATTGAGGTCATGTGACAACAATGTAGTGTATTGTTTCATTCCACATCATACACTGTTTCATATACTATTAAAAAATGCAGTATGCAGTGTATCACACGCAATATGCTGTACACTAGTATTCCATTCCAAACAAAGTGTTTTCTCTTTGTCTGCAAAGCAGCAGCATCTAGAGAGAGCGCACATTCTTGTTTAGTAGGCCTATGACGCTTCTGCTAACTGATTTACCTTTGTTTTCTCGGCCTCCTTTTATCGTCCTGGACAGACCTCTGGAAAAGACCCAGCATGAGAAAGATCATTAAAGCAGAAGCCCAGATAATCCTCAGATAAAGTGAGTGCCATTGTGTGATGTAGACTCACATGAATGAGTGTGTAGTACGTGGAGTCCTCTGGTGTGTTCAGGGTCTTTGGTTGTTGTGTGCGGCGAGGCGTTCGGGACTGCTTTGTGTCGGCTGTTGGTTCAAATCACATCAGAAAAATAAAAGGTGAAAATGGAACAGGAAAAAACAATCAACAATTAAAGGGTGCCTACTGATATTTGACCTTGGAGCTTTTTGAACCCTGTCTGGATATTTTATTATGGTCCCCTGTGTGCACGTTGAACAAAGAGAATAGAACAAATAAATCCCTGGTGGGAGCCCTGTTGAGACAAACTGAAGAATAGGATCAGCACACAACATCCAGCTGACCTTTGACCACTTTGTTCTTATCGAACAAACCGTGTGGCACGGTTTAACCCCCCGGGTGTCGCTATTTGTAATTATCCACTAACAATCAATCAGAAAAGCCCTACCAGTCACAACATGTTCCTGCAGACTGACACAGACACGGAAGCTCTGTTACAAACTCTACTCTTTCTGTATACGGCCTACATAGGCAGCTCCCTTCTAAGGGAGCATCATAACTGAAATAGACTTGAAACACTCAAAATAGGCTATTCATTTCACAATTGATTGCATGATGTTAGCATGTTGCTAAGCTAAGTTAACTGTGCAACACTTTAATGAGCATAAAAATAGTAGACTTAGACTTTTGGTAACACCTTATTTTGATGGTTCCTTTTGAACATTCTGTTGACTATAAGTAACTTTACAACTAGATGTCAACTAACTCTCAATAAAGTATTAGTAGACTGTCTGCTTAATATCTGCTAACTCTTTATTGTGATGCTCCTACAACAGACATTCTACTGACTAGAAGTAACTTTGCAACTACATGTCAACTTATTCTATCCCTAACCCTACCAGTCTACTAATACTCTACTAACACTCTAATGAGAGTTAGTTTACATGTAGGTGCAACTGTACTTATAGTCAACAGAATGTGTTAAAGGGACCATCAAAATAAAGTAAAACCAGACTTTTTGTATTAATATGTTTCATTACTGAAGGAAATACATTTATAATTTTGCTACCATTTTACAATAAGATCTAATTTGTTAACATTAGTTAAGAATTTGTTAAAATGAACTAAATTTAACAAACAATAGGCAATATATTTTACAGCATTTATTAACCATTGATAATGCTAGTAAATAATTATCTCATGATAACAGTTGCAACTTTTGATCTTAAAAATATTAGTAAATCTTGATTACATTAACTAAGATTAATAAATGCTGAAGAGTAATTGTTCATTGTTATTTCATAAGTAATGTATATGTTCACAAGTAAAACCTTATTGTAAAGTACTACCATAATTTCTCTCATTTCTGTTGAATTTTGAATGTTTTTTTTTTACCTTGTTCTGTTGCAAAGAGTTCCGCGTGTACCTTCGTCATGAAGTATACATGCAATTTTCACCAAAAAGTGATAAGTATGAAGAATAATTTGGCATGCTTACTGTTCAGCCTTCATGTAGGGAGCACAACTATGATGCCTAAAAATGCTGTAAGTTAAATGTAGGCTGGCTAGGTTTTGAAACGGAGTTATAGAGTGTTACACACTGCAATGTCTTTGATAGAGAATACTGTTTTTATGAAATATGATCTTAGAGATCAACAACACAAGATACAAAAATGACCTTTGATGTATTTGAATATCTGCTAACTCAAGCACTGTTTATCATGTAGAAAAGTCAGGTATGAAAGAAAATTAATCAAAGTCCAGCAGGACCAGTGGGAACAGGCTGGAGAGTTTGTCATATTTATCGAATGTGTCTCTTGGAAAGGTCATCAGCAATTCTTGATTGCTCAGAGGTATAAAGCCAATTTGCAGCTCTTATATTAATGCTTGCTATAATTGCCGGGGCAATGCGATTAGCATTTAAAAATGCTTTCATGTACACGTAAATGTGACTGGCATTCAAAGGGCACTTCTATGCGGAAACAATAATAATTGCACAATAATAATTGTTTCTACACAGAATGATTCTGGTTACAATTATTTATGATGATTGTTGAGCTCACAAATAGATTTTACAATAGCAATAAATCATTGATAACCTTGTGACAGATGACCACAGTATTTACAAAACAGATTCAAATCTAGATTTTTGTAGAACTTCAGCTTTCACAGAAATTGAGACTGTGTGAGAGAAGAAAACCACATCCGTCATAAACAAACCATAATCACTGTTGACAGAATAATCCAGATTCATTTAGACATATCAAGAATAATAGAACCTGCAAGAATTATCCTTCCAAAAGCAATTAGATATATCGCAACAGAATTCAAATGACAAGTAAATCTGTGCAGGCGGGGGAATTTTCTGATGACACATCTTGTTGAGCTCAATTTGCCTGTTGTGGCATCCATTTTTTGATATGATCAGACAGTCACCGTTAGAGAAAAGGAAACTTCACATACTGATAAAATCTATAGCAAGCAAATATAATCAAGGTAGAGCTTTCCTACAGCTATTTTAATCTCCATCAGAAGCAGTTTTGGATAGCGCACTAGGAATACTGAAAACATTAGCTATATTTTTCCATCTTTGAAAAAAACGTTTGTTTTCTGTGCAAATAACAAAAGCGCTTGTGAAAAATAAGTACATTTTAACATAATTTTAAAAAGAGTACCTAAGTAAAAGATGGTAACACTTTAGTTTGGTGACCAATTCTCACTATTAACTAGTTGCTTATAAGATTGTATATTACTAGCAATGTTTAGTCATGTTTTAGGACACTTAATTGCATGTCATGTTTAGCTTAAAGGGATAGTTCACCCAAAAATTAAAATTATCCCATGATTTACTCACCCTGAAGCCATCCTGTATATGATCTTCTTTCAGACGAATACAATCGGAGTTATATTAAAAAATGTCCTGGCTCTTCCAAACTTGATAATGAGAGTGAATGGCTGTTTGACTTTGGAAGTCCATCAAAGCTCATCTCTTCATGGTTAAAGTGCTCCACGCGTATCAGGGGGTTAATAAAGGTCTTCTGAAGCGAAGCGATGTGTTTGTGTAAGAAAAATATCCATATTTAAAACTTTATCGACTAAAATAACTAGCTTCCGGCAGACTGCCGTAATTTTCATTTTTGGGTGAACTATCCCTTTAAATGAACATGAAATGCAGTTAGTTGAACTATTTAAGAAGGGCATCTATGTCTTTATAAGTAATTTCATAGTTACTTCTATTGTCTTTGAAATATGGTTAAAGTGTACAGCTGAATGTACTGACAAGCATTTATAGTGATAAATAATTATCGGTTTGGAAATAATATATATATATATTTTTTTTTTTTTAATTTTGCTTCCAAGCTTTGGTCTACCAATCAGTTTGGGGGAGGGGGTTGGGGAGAGAGCGGCTAAAAGCACTGAGAGACATGATTTAAGAGAGATGTTTACCTGGTGGCTGATAGCTGCTCATGTAGCCATTCATGGCTTGTCCTTTCACAAACATCCCATTTTTGCTGGGGTTGAGCTGATGGGCAAGGATGATTTCGTTTAACTTCTTCTGCAGGGAAAGGTAATCTTCAGAAGCCTTGCTTACCTGAGCAGGTTACAAAGAAATATGAGTTTTATAAGAGAAATATGAGAAAATATGAATTTCGTGTAAAAGACTTGTTTTGTAACATTTCTGAAATACGGGTTTGGATTGACATCAGGGTGGGTAAATGAGAACAGAATAAAAATCAAACTAAAATAAAACAATGATCAACACCTCTTTGAAGAGCGACTCCACTTCCTCGTCCTGTTTTTGTGATGTAGCTTTCAGGTTCTTTCTGTCTTTGTAACCTCTAAAATTGCTCTGGATTTTAATGGCTGCCTGCTGCTCGTCGTATTGGGCTTCCTCGTCCTGAGTGTCCTCCTCTTCCTCAACCTTCTGTTCTAGCTGAACATCTGTGATATCCAGACCTTCCTCATTCTCCTGCTCCTCCACCTCTTCTGACATTTCTTGCTCGCTTCCTGTGGCTCCTTCTCTCTCAGCTCTCAATCTCTTTCTCTCCTTGTGGCCTCTGAAATTGCTTTGTAAAACAGTTGCGGCATGTTCTTCATCTGCCCCTGATGGACTGGAATCTAGGTCTTCGTCTTGCTCAAGTTCTGCAGGAGGAGGTGGAAATTCCTCAATCAGAATGTCTGGTTCTGACGCTTCTGGATTAGCCAGATCCTCTTTAGTTTTTTTTCTTGGTATTTTGCCTTCGTCCTGGAGTCTTTTACGCTCTTTGTGGCCACGGAAGTTGCTCTGAAGGACCACGGCGGCTTTGGCCTCTTCATCGTCTCCTGAGGGTTCAGCTGGAGTCTCATCTTGTTCCATTTCCTCTGTGAATTCTCTCAGTTCTTCAGGAGGTGGTGGATCTGGAATAGGAAGCTCCTCCTCAACTAAAGGACTCTGTGTCTCCGTCTTCCCTCTAACCGGCATCTTGCCCTCCTCCTGGAGTTTTTTACGTTCTTTATGACCTCTGAAGTTGCTCTGTAGAACAGTGGCTGCCTTGGCTTCCTGTTCAGTGTCCTCATGTCCTCTATCTGCAGCCTCTTCTTCAGTCTCCTTTTCTTCCTCTATATTCTCCTGCCCTTCCTTTTGTATATCATCCAAATCTTCTCCAGAAGTATCTTTTTCAGCGCTGGATGAGGAAACGTTCAGCTCATCCCCGGTCAAGGTCTTATTCCGTTCCCGACGCTCCTTGTATTTCTTCCTTTCTTTGTAACCTCGGTAGTTGCTCTGGAGGACCACAGCAGCCTTTTCATCAGCATCATCCATTTCCATTTCACCTCCTTCCTGTGGCGGCTCCTCTGAATCTGGACCATCTGCTTCAGATGGGACGTCAGTCCCTTCCTCTGTTTTCTCAGTCTTTTCCTTCTGCATAGCTTCTCTGTGTAAAATAAATCAGTTTATACCACATCATTGTCAAATATTTGATTCTATGAGTATCTGACTGGTCAATTGCAGCATTACGAGCCAGATTTACTAAACAGGGCAAATTAGCGTGAGTGCAATTCCAAGAAAGCACAGATGGTAGTGGCCAGTTCTGCGCGTGATCTACGTTTTTCTAAATTAAAAAAACACAGACACAGCCGGATCATTTCCATAATAACCAATGCAATCTACCAAGAACAGAGCAAATTAACATATGGTTTAAGACATGCTTTTCTTGGGCGTTAAATACCAGTAAATTGACAAGCGCAAATCCTCAGTAAATCACCTTGCATGATCCATTTAAATACTCTCCTCCCATAACTTTTGAGTCTGAAAGGTTAACTCCTACAAATGCATATGCAATAAGGTCAGCCGCATAAATAATTCTATCCATGCCTTCCAGCACTAATTTTTCACTGCGTGTCTATTATAAATCCTGACAGTGTTTTTTTAACGATAAAAGAGGGTTTGTGCTGGCCAAGCTGTTCGTAAATCTGGCCCTAACTGTCTAAGATTTTAGTATATCCATCCATACATCTTCAAAAAACGGTTGTCAGACATAGGGTTGCGGGGAAGCTGAAGCCTATCCCAGTATCTTGGGCCATAGGCAGGGAAACATCCTAGAAGGATGGCCAGTCCACGCCAAGGCTAGCACACAGACGGATACACATTCACACTTACACCTATGGACAATTTAGTGTCTCAAATTCACTTATCCCATATATCTTCATGGATTGTGAGGAAAACCGGAGCACCCAGAGGAAACCCACGACTACACGAGAGAACAGCCTGGACTCTAATTGGCGATGTTAATGACTCTCCAAGGTATGTCAACATACCGGTGTTACTGGTGTCCCTCATATCACTTCCCTTCTCTCATTTCATACCAACACAAGTTGGAATAGCTACTGTAATCAACCTCATCTTGCTAATGTAGTAAGGCCATTTTAATAATTAATTTTAATGGCCACCATATACCTTTTGTTAGATAGCTTGAGTCCCCTGTTAAAGCAAGAATATAAAGACATAGCTTGGAAGCACAGTGAAGCAGTAAGAAAAAGAGCTTGAAAATAGAGAATTTAAAATGACCTTTGATGGACCGACGGACTAAATATTATTGATTTTGTTTGTTATCAGATTCTTTAAGCAAATCTCCAAAAGAATAAAATCAGATGGAATAAGAATAGGTCTTACTTTTTCCTCTTAAAGCTCTTCCTCTCTTTGTGACCCCTGTAATGGGCCTGGATCTTTGCAGCAGCTTTGTTCTTCTCCTCTAGCAACTCCTTGTATTTCTGCCTGGCCAGATATCCTCTGCACACTGCACGAAGGAGGTGTGATTTAGTCATCATGTATGACTTCTAAACCCATTTAAAGTGCCCCTATTATGGATTTAGCTGTATGTGAATGTAAACACTCTGCAAAGAGTCAACTCTGAACCGCCCAAACGAGTTCTTTGGAGTTTGAATCTTTTCTCGCGAAGTTCACACGTCACAACTTACTACATTTGCATGCCCGCCTACGTTCTGGATGGACAGGACATCTTTCTGTAGCTCGTTCGTGTGAATATCATGTCGTCAAGACGCTGTGCTCTCCACTGTGAAAGTAAATTCGGTTTATTTTGGATGAGGCTGTGAAGAATCAGTGGTTAAAATGAATCTTTACCATGATACCACAGCAGTATAATCCCAAACTTTTGCTGTGTTCCCTTCATTTTACTGTGTTACAAACTGTGTTTATGTTACATCAGTCATTCACGTTAGTGCTGGGCTTATGTATGCGCTGTTATTGATACAGTTCCCTCATGTGCAACGCAATAAATTAGAAATATACCAATCGGTTTGTTGATAGACATACACTTGTAAATGCTGATGGTGAGGAATTACAGCTGCTCAAGTCGTCCTTGCGATGGAGGTTCGGGTTCAATAACTAGTTCTTCCAATGTTTTATCTTTGGACTCGCGTTCGGATTGATATGGTAAAATCGATGTCATCATTCGTTACAGTCTTTAGTTTACGATGCACAATCGCTGAGCTGTAGGAAGCCTCCGGATGGAGCGGAAGTTCAGTTATGGCAATGGGCGTTTATGTTTTCGACACGCGCTGTACGCGGTAGACCAATCACAACAGACTGAGCTGTCTGGCCAATCAGAGCAGAGTAGCTCGCAAAAAGGAGGGATTTAGGGAGATTGACTCAACCATGGAGTCATTTGAGAATCATTGAAAAATGTGGTGATGTGCAATGTTTATTATGAGAAAATGAAACAGTTTTTTGACCTTTTATGCATGTAAACCTGTTGTAGGAGACTCCAAAACAACATTAGGTGACTTTAAAATAGCATAATAGGGGCACTTTATAGTCTCTTCAATACTTTTTAGGATTTTTTTTGTCTTACAAGCTTGAAATTGGGTTAAAACAACTTCAGACTTTGCTTTGCTTTTGTCATCAGCCAGTGTTTTCCGAACTTTGTGTCCTCTGTATGCTAGAAGAAAGAAGATTTTAGAGCTGGTTCAACAGATTATTGGACTTTTTGCATTTTAACATCCGGTCAACAACATGAGCTCACCTGATTGTAACACCACGGCACTTTGTTCTCTCTTTTCCAGCATCAAGCGATATCGTCTGAATGCCAGCCAGCCCCGTACACATGCCTGGACTAGAACAATCCGGTCCGTGGTTTGCCTCACCATCAGATTCAGCTGCTCCACGTGATAGTACTTAAGAAAGACCTGAACAAATAATGATCATACTTGTGAGCTTTGTTGAACATCGAACGGCAGTAGTTATTAATGCTTTTCTTAAACAAACCTTTGTTTTTCCCAGAACCCAGTTCTCTAGTTTGGCTTTCTCCAAAATAACCGCACATGTCTCTGGATTCATTGCTGGCTCTTCATTGGCTCTAAATGCTAATATAGAGTACCTGAAAAATCCCAATGGTTAGTAAAACGTTGAATGTAACAGCAGAAATTCTACACCCAGGAGGCAATCTCTTTTTCACCGGCAATGTGCTAGTGCTGGTACAGGAACTGGTGGCCCACTCTTTCCTTGTCTTTGTATTTTATTCGCCATACATTTGATAAACTTTTGATTGTTGAATCAAAGCCAGTTTGTGATGATGGCATAATGGATTCTTAATTAATTTACTTTGGATGTTAAAATAAGTTTTCAAAACCAAGATCAAAGATCCTCATAATGGGTTTCATAATGAGTTTGTTTGTGGGCAGGTTTTGTTCACTCTTAAAAATAAAGGTTCCAAAAGGGGGTTTTCGCAGTGATGCCATAGAGGAACCATTTTGTGGAACAGTAAACAATTCTTAAAATAAAATAAAAATTCTTAGTGTGAAAAAGTACATTTAAAAAAAATATATATAAAAAAACCCTGTATGCAATGGAAAGGTTCAGTGGATGTTAAAGGGTCTTCATGGAACCATCAATGCCAATTAAACACCTTAATTTATAAGAGTGTAGTCACATTACGCCATTGTTCAGTCCTCAAGTCAGTGGAAACACAGCCTGGTTAAGAGGTCCCTTGGAAGGGTATTGGCTCCAGCACCAACACAGACACCAATTAGGTGAAAAAGGGGTTTATGCAAAATTTATATGATCGGATCATCTGTCTGACCTCTCAATGAAGTTGTTGAAGAGAATGCGATGAGAGTAACCCTGTCTGCGGATCTTGGCCGTCTCTAGAATTCCAGTGTAGCGTAGTTGGATCAGAACCTTCTCCCTGTCGAACTTGTGGGCTTGACGATCATTATTGGGTTTTATGCAACGGACAAAGTGAGGCTGGCCTGCCACCATCTTTGATAGCAGGTCCATTAGAGAATACTGCAAAGTACAGTGAAAAAAAAAGCAAGATTGTGAACACGAGTGGGACCATTTTATTGGTTCTTATCATTTTTTCAAGTCTTACTCTGAAGTAAGAGGCAACAGTTTGAGTCTTCATGTTGGTGGTCTCTCTGGGGTGATGTGTGCTTTCCCCTGTGCTCTCCGCCTATACAAACACAAAATATTCAGCATGCTGATCATGAAAATCTACAAAAGGGACAATGTGTCTCTTTGTAAACATTAAAAAAGGGGTCTTTTTTTAAACATAAATCTGTGTTTATAATACATTTATGCCTCTTGGAGACAAGTCATACAACAAATCACCATTTGCACAGTGGCAACGGGCAAGGCAAGGATTGATTTGTCATGGTTGTGAGTTAATTTCCGAGAGGAAGACTGAAAAAGAAATGCATAAAGATTGTGATAAGACAGTCTGATTTGAATCCAGGAAAACATATAAAACTGTTTGTTAAAAATAGTAAAAAGAATAATAATATACATGAAATTAACTACATGATTCATTCATTTGCAAAGCAATCTAACAAGCATTCATTTAGGTGCAACTTATGCCAATCATCAATAAGACCAAATTTCCAAATGACGGCCATGAATTTTTCACAAGGCTATATTATCAAGGTGTTTTCGATATTGAACACAAAGCAAAATCACACACTGACACAGGTGCTTTTATTTTACGTGGGCTAAAATGGATGGAATCTTTAATGTGAAATTTTCTAAAGACAGCATGCTGAAATATGCAAATGAATGGTAATGTATGCAGGTCTTCATCAAAGACACCATTTCAATATGTTTAAAACCCTCGTTCATTTCAGAGTACAACCTGAATGACAGCTCTAAGTAGCTCAAATGTTCTCTTAATAATTCTCTTAGGAATAATGAACTTAATGCTAAAAAATACAACTTGGAACACAAGTAGATGTTTTTAACAAACACACAACTGCACAGAAACAATTCACAATTCTCCTTATTCCACAGGGACACTCAATTCTAATGAGAATTATGTGAACTAATCAAGCTGCAAATCAGTCAAATCTACAAATGCATTAGCTATGGGGGAGCTGGCAGGGTAACGTGACATGAGAAGATACTCTTTCATTCTCACAGACATGGGTCATTTCCAAGAAATGGTGTCTCCATAACTACTGTCACAATTAATAGACTTTTGGTGCATTTTTTGATGGGGGTGACTGTTAGTATATAATACAAAATAACTTAAAATTAAACTGAATTTTACTTGTTAAATGTTCGATTCTCATAAAAGTAAATGTGCATGACCCTATTCACCACCATGGGTATTTTGACATTTCCCCTTTTCATTTCTTTTTAAAAATCGTTTGTTTTATTGGACCCCATGATGAGTTTCTCTTTACATTTTTATCAGTATTTTATTGTTTACACTTACATCGGCCCCATCAAGCTCAGCATTTCAATATCTTTATTTATATATATATATATATATATATATATATATATATATATATATATATATATATATATATATATTCTTGGTACAAATAATGAGAATAATCACTGTAAATCATGTGATGTGCTGCAAATTTATGATTTGCTAGTTAAGGCTCTCATTTTTGTATATTTTACCAATGCATTTTATTGAACCCTTGAACATTTTAAATGTTACTGAGCTAGAATAAAACATTTTTTGAAAGATAAATGCTTTTTAAAATTAAACAATAAAAAAAAATCACCATTTCCTGTGAAAGACCCACATGTACACAAACAGACACCCCAAAACAGTTAGCACAGTGTCGGCTGGCAAAAGGAGCATGTCCTTTAAGAACACTTCTCTACTGTACAGCACACACACTACAGGATCATTACCTCACCGACTGATACAGTACTGAACAACATAAGACCCTCCAACTAGACAGAGGACATTATAGAAAGGAGGAGTGGACATTTCATTGATGGAAAAGTAGAAGAGATGGAGAGATAAAATAGAGTGGGAAAGAAAATTAGTAAAGTGAAAGCACTGGAGCTCCTTTCAGATAAAAACAGCACAACCATGATCATATTACATATGAATGTCCAAATGTACATATCGATATCAGGTTTCAGCAACTTATTGTTGCTCATTTCACTTCCATAAAACTAGCCAATCAAAACAGAAGTCATTTACATATGGAAGTCTAAAAGGCACAGTGGCAATAACAGACTAGAGAGGAAAAGAGGGCAAAACAAGGTACCTTGGCAATGTTAATGTTGCGCTGTGATTGGTGCGTTCCCATGCGAGCAGAGCCCGCCGCCTTGCCTTTAGTGTGAGCCAGGTTACCTGCACAAAGAGAAAGGTCAGGGGAAATATCTACTCTCACTGTGATAACCACACACATTAGAAATCTGCTGTTGATCCTTTATTAGATAAGTCACACGTTGTTCAAAGATAATCTACCATTTATTTCAAGGTTAACCATTTCAAGGGCGCGGAGATATATGGTCTCTAGAGGTCAGTGCTGTGACAGATAAATAAGCTTCACAGTGGTCAAGTAGCTAACAAAAGACTTATGAATGAAGTCTAGTTTCAAAATCCCAGCAGACTTCCTGGAAACAATCCCCAGTGAATCTCATTGGATGTAATCGACTGTGTCAGTCAGACAACCTTCATTCATCACGTTAGACCACATGGGAGTGAGCACATTTTCTTTTCTAGAGAGAGAGAGCTACATTGGCCTGCATTCGTTCAGACCAATAGATCAACGTCCATGCTTAATGTTTCAGACAGGATGGTGTTTGCACTGTCATTTCCAGTCTGTGTGATTGTGGTGTGACCTATAATGCAGTATATCTAATAGAATGTGACTATACTGTACTTACCATTTGGCTGCTCATGCAAGCTAGTATTGCTTTCTCTAGTGGATCACGTAAAGGAGAACCAGTTAGAAGAATATTTTGGTTTTAATGGCCTGGTTTCACAGACAGTGCTTAGATTAAGCCAGGATTAGGCCTTAGTTAAATTAGGATATTTAAGTAGCTTTTATACACTTACATTCGAAAAATCTTGAAACAAAAAAATGGCATAGTTGAAGACTTTAGTTAGTAATCTGGGACTAGGTTTAAGCCTTGTCTGTGAAACCGGGCAAGGATCTATTAACAGAATCTGTGTCATGTTGTTAGCAACCATGTCACTCGTCCGTCAGTCTAAAGGTACAAAAGTAAACTAATGTTCTAAAGGACAAATGTGCTTATTATGAAAGTCTTGAGGTTTTACATGGTAAATATGTACACCTTGTTTTAATTTTTTTATTAAAGCATTAACTTAAATTCTTTCCTACCATAAAAAAAGTGTTGTTCAAGCTGTAAAATTTCACTACTTTTATTTGTGGATGAATTTAAGATTTTGTGGCATTTCCTCCATGCAAATGGTTCTTGATAGTTTATTGGAAATTCTGTTTTATTTCTCCTGGATTCTGCGTTTTATGATTTAATATAAATTTATAATCAAAACTGAAGTCTTAATTATTTAAACTCTATTTAATCTTTTAAAAATGTTATCAAATGAAAATATAACCAAAAAAATGGCAACAAAACATCGCATTTTTGTCAAATAAGGTGCAACACAAAAACTGTAAACCATATAAATAAATAATGGGCTAAAATATATTGATTGTATATGATATTCCTTAAAATAATAATAATAATCTGTTCATAATACAATTAATATAATATAATAATTACTACTACTTTTAAGAAATACATTTTAAAATAGATAATAGTAAAATATATTTTTGTTTGAATGATTCAATCAATATCAATATCTTCAAGTTAAAGTTTTATTTTGTTTGGTTGTAGTGAAGACCTTTCAGTTTCAGTATTTGTATTTTATTGTGTATTGCTGATAGCTTTTATCAAATTTGCTATTAAATATTGAAGATGTGAAGATAAAGTTGAAGATGACGTTCATGTGGAGTAACTCATATAAATTTGAGACAGTAGATGCCAAAAACACCATAAAATTGAGTAGGTGTAGTAGACAAAACTGCGCTGCTCATTCACCCAGAGACACATGGAACGTGTGAGCTACATATGTAAATTGCTTTAAGTGTTTATTATCATTATCCTGGATTTTTATTTTCTGATAAATATCAATATATATAATGTGTCGAAGCCTAATGTAGGATTCCATGTGATTAGAGCCTCAGCCCTTGTTTCTTGCTTTGCCAATAAAAAGCAATCACACTGCAGGACTCAAAAGTCATGGAAACTGGTGGATGTACTCAAAGCAACAAAATGTCCCCATTTCCTTTGTTCTCTGGCAGCACAATGGAAAACCGAGTCCTTGAACCAGGCAATTACGCAATGATAGGACTGACTGACACATTAATAGAGGTCACTGTTTAGAAAATCTATCTCACACAGACAGGGCGAATTAAAAATACACACACACATTGTGTTTTCATATTTTATGGGGACTTTCCACAGACAATGATTTTATACTGTACAAACTGTATATCTATCCCTTTAAACTAACCCTACCGCTAAACCTACCCATCACAGAAAACTTTCTGCATTTTTACATTTTCAAAAAACATCACTTACTATTATTTATTAGCTGTTTTCCTCATGAGGACAAAAAAATGTCCCTACAAGGACAAGGATTTCATATATTGGTGCACACACACACGCACACACACACACACACACACACACACACACACACACACACACACACACACACACACACGTGTATATCTGGATGAATGTGTGTGGATTTGTGGGCTCCCAAGCAACATAAAAGTATAATATCGGACAGAAACTGAAGGATGATGAACCGAAGGCTTTAAATGTTTCTACAGAGTAAAAAGTCAAAGCAAACCTGTTTTAGTGAGCGGGTGAGTAACCAGTTTACGGATCAGTTCATTTTCTGACGACCTCAGCAGAAGAACAATATCAGCAGGCAGAGCATCTCTGTTCTTACCCAGGAAGCCGCTGGCATTATAGATCACCTAATCACATGAGAAACAAGATGTATTTACATCCAACAGGCTATTATCTTCACTTAAAGAGATGAAAATGAGAATTCTCTCATCATTCACGCACCCACACATACATAAAAGAAGATATTTTAAGAAACGTACAATAGAAGTCAAAGGTTTTGTTTCCAAAATTCTTTCAAATGTTTCTTCTTTTATGTTGTACAGAAGAAAGAAAGTCATACAGGTTTGCAATGGCATGAGTAAATGATGACAGAATTTTCATTTTTGGGTCAACTATACCTTCAATTATCAATATTATTCAATTTAAATAAATATTGATAAAATATAAAATATTCCTACCTTGCCCGCGTAGTGGTGGATTCCAAAGCCCAGATCAACTCTCTTTGGTCTCCAGAAGTTTTTCGATTTTAAGTTGTCCTCAAATTTCTCTGATTAAACAAAAGATGTGTTCATTACAATTAATTAATTCACTCATCCATCCATTTGTTCAATAGCTCATTCGTTTATTTATTCATTTAACTGTTCATTGATCCCCTCATCCACGTCAGTTCATTCATTCACTCACTCGTTCACACATTTGCTCATTCAAGGACCTGAACCACACTCATTCATTAATTCATTGATCCATTCATAATATCATGACATACGCGTGAATGAATTCATCCATCAAAAGCTAGCTCATGGAAAACCAGCAAGGTATCAAGTCTTGTGATATTGAATTATTAATCTGCCAGTTAAAGACTCCACTGAGAGAGTCCTCAGGAGAAAGCAGATGAGAACTTAGCATGCAAGTAAATGTTTGATGACTGTCTCTCCCTTGTTCTTGTGGGTCTGACCATACGTCTGAGTGTGTGTGTGTGTGTGTGTGTGTGTGAGAGAGTGAGCAAGTGTTCACCTGGGTCATAACTCACCAGGTGAACACAGCTAAAGATTAAGGGCCCTATCATACACTCGGTGCAATGCGGCGCCAGGCTCGACGTAACTGTTCTTTTTGCTATTTTCAGCCCGACGCAGTTATCATTTTCACATCCTTCGCCAAGTTGTTTAAATAGCAAATGCATTTGCGCCCATTAATGCGCCCATGGGCGTGCTGGTCTGAAAACGAGGTGTGTTCAGGCGCATTGTTGGCACGTTGCTATTTTGAGGCAACTGAAATAGACTGCCTATTTTTAAACTATTAAATAAACTCTTTTTTTGTTATTTAAAGACCACGTTAGTAATATGAGCCTATATGCGGATGCACAACGCGCGTACACTCTGCTAATTCACACACAGGGACACGCAGCAGCACACAAACATGGCAAATATTAAAAATAAAAGGATTACAATGTAAAATTTTAATATTGTGTACATAAAGATATGGTGGAATACGGCTTGTCCTGTAGATGGGCACTTTAACCTCGAGCACGAGCAGATCCGTTTGCTCTCTGAAGAAACGTTCAGTCTATCCGCTTGCAAATTCCGCCATGTAAATAGCGAATCCGCCATGATGCGAGCGCAACTGGCTTTTAAAGGGAATGGGAGACGAGACTCTGATTGTTTTTTTGCACGTTACGCCCAAAACACACCCATTACTCATTAAGAGAATAGGGGCAACCCTTTTAGACCATGCGCTGGGAACGCCGACCATTTTTCTCGTCATTAAACTAGCAAAAGTGGATTCGGACATGCTCTAAGTGCACTTGTGCCGTGCGCTTTAGAACATGCGCTTAGAGTGTTAAAATAGGGCCCATAAGCTCTATGATGTTTTAGGGAGGGGAACTTGCCGACGAGGGTCTGGTCGGTTGCCTGAGGAAAGCGACTCTCCTCGTCCAGCAGCGATAACATTCCCATGGGCTTCTGCAGGAACAGGTCCAGCAGCGGCCGGTTGTCTTCATATTCGATCACTCGAGCATCCACATCTTCGTTCAGATACTCATCCTGCAGAGAAACCACGTTTTGATGAAGTTTGTGAGGTTACTGGAATCAGATCTCTGAACCATCTGAACAGTTTCGTTTGAGAAATTTAGAAGGAGATACTAGAATTTTCCATCCATCAAAGAATCCTGAAAAAACGGTTATTTATCACGGTTTCCATTAAAATATGAAGCAGCACGACTGTTTTCAACATTGATAATAATAATACGTTTCTTGAGCAGCAAATCAGCATATTAGAATGATTTCTGAAGGATCATGTGACACTGAAGACTGGAGTAATGATGCTGAAAACTCACGCCATCATAGAAAAAAATTGCATTTATATAATGAAATAGAAAACAGTTATTTTAAACTGTAATAATATTTCACAATATTACAGTTTTTAGTTAATTTTTGATCAAAACAATTTTTGTTCTTCTTTCAAAAACATTAACCTTACCAACCCAAACTTCTGAATGGTAGTGTAGCTGTAAAAATATCAGTATTTATTTCTTTTGGATAGAAAAAAAAATTTAACCTCAAAGTCCACACACAATTTTATGAAAATTTCTTCATCCGGTCCAGACCAAAACTGTGTTTTCTTTAATTCCTCACCCCCAAAACAGCATTAAAAACGAATTTAAGTATGATGGGTCACTTTGCATGTCAATTAGATGGTCTCTTTCTGTCTAAGTGTGTTTTTTTTTGTCCAGAATAAGCTGCGAGTGAACACTACTTCATGCTGTTAGTCAAAATTCTGGTCGTGCGTGACTAATTCTACACGAAATGTCAAAAGAAAACTCTTTATTATCAGACAATGCATTTATATTTTGAAAGGTCTTGTTTGATTACACTATGTCTCCGAGTGTGATGTTTTCTGTGAACTTTACGCTTGATGCTGTTGTTTTGCACCTGAATTTCTCCTTGGGGAAAGAATTTCTGTTCATCTATCCTCAAATATTTGTAAGCTCTCAACAACACTGTTGAACTCTGCTGGCTAACGCCTGGAGCTCCGTAACCTCCTAAAGGCAATTCATACTGCTATACGATGACTTCCTGTGAGCGAAACACTCAACCCGAAGAGCAAATGACCTGTCTGTCTTGTCTCTAGACAGCCATGTTGATAAATTACAATACACACATGGACCAAAATTGTTCACTGGCGAAATGCATCAACACACATACAGAAGCTTGTCCAAGAAATCTAATCTCTGGTGTAGACTAGAGCTTCTAGCCGTGGGTAAAGTCATCCAGCGAATGGGGAACAACCTCATTTTTTGGGACAGTAAGACTGCTGCTGACATACAAGCCTCAGGGATGCAAAAACAACGGCAATTCAAAGCAACACGGGCACCACAAGAATAACAGAAAACATGTTCTCAAGTGTTTACTTGAGGCTATATACTCCTGAGCGCTCGGAGTGAAAATAAAAATATGGAGAACACACATCAACAAATAGGATATTATTAGATTTTACAGGGGAAGCTCACTAAGCCTTTTTTGGGTCACATATCAATCCAAATTGAATGAAAAACAAATTGAATTGTTTTTGGGGGGGGGGGGGGGGGGGGGGTTTGGACCAATTTTGGACAATTTGCATTTTGGTATTGTTGTTTTTATTCTAATGGCAATTAAGCACTCTTACCCCAAATTATCAGTGTAATTAAAATCTCATTCTCATTAATATGTATAATTATTTTATAGACACTAATAGTGGCACGCTAGGCTGAAAAAACCTGGATCTGTTAGCAAGCAGTACCTTTTAACGAAACCAAACTCAAACTTATACTTTTCAGGTTCTTGGGAAACAAAAACACGGTAAACAGAACAACCATAGTTGTAATGATGATCTGACATCTAAGAGACAAACACAGGGCTGTAAATACACAAGCAAACTAACCAAGGAAACGAGACACAGGTGCAGGGAATGAATCAAACAATAAATCACCATAGTAACACAAGCAAACATAGGAAACAGAATGGGAAAACAGCAAAAAACAAATCAAAGTCAAACTAAGACAGACTCAAATTCAGACCACCTGTAACAAGTAGCTTGTTTTACTCCTTTTAATTAAATCTGATTAAAATGAATGTAAGTTTTTACCGTGTACATTAAAGATGATCTAAAAATGATCTAAAAGCACATTCTCCCCTAAAATCTCATTAGTATAATTTAAATAATCCAATCAAATTGTTTAAACGTGTTAACTATTTAAAAGAATATATATTTTTGTAGTGGTATGTTTTACTGCCTTTTAATTTATACTGATTTAAAAAAAATTGTATTATAGTATGTTTTACTTAATACATAAAATAATACTGTATTACAGTAATAAGAATCTATAAGAACCATCACTGAGAAAAATGTAATAATAATTTAATAATAAATTCTTCAATTAAAATACATATTACAGGAAATAGTTGTATTTAAAAGTATTTTTATTTTTGTAGTGGAATGTTTTATTCTGATTTAAACAAACAAACAAACAAATAATTAATAATGTTTTTACTGTATATGACCTGGGCATTTCCTATGTTTGTTTTTTTTTTGCGAGATTTACTCATATAAATACCAATGAATTATGCATAAACCACATACACGTGGACTTCACACTCACACATTTACATAAAGCAGCATTTGCTGTCTGCTTATAGAAACACCAGCAAAGTCAGCGGCTCCTGACGTAACCCTTGTTTCGGATGATTTATGAAGCCACTAATGTGGGTTAGTCTCAAACGTTTAGAGGCACCAAATCACTTTCCCCCCAAGGCTACAGTCAGTCCAGTCAGTCTGGGGAATTGCCACGCTTGTCTGCGTACAAAGAAAACGTAATATTCTGCTCCCCTTCCCTCCCTCTCTCACAGCACTGTGAAACCATAAATGATGAGGTGTTACCACCATTTAGATGGAAATAAGGTTATGCTGAGATAGAGAAATAAAAATGCTCCCAAAAGGCATAGAAAAGCTCTCAACTATTCAGGATTGGATGAGATGACTTCATCAGAGTCGGGATGTACCTGCTCCCAGGCGAAGATGTGCTGGTTGAAGTAGAACTGGATCTGCTCATTGGCGATGTTGATGCAGAGCTGCTCAAAAGAGTTCCTCTTAAAGTTTTCAAAGCCGAAGATGTCCAGGATGCCGATGTTCAGACCCTTGTCTTCCTCCCTGGAGAGAAATCCAAGGATAGAATCAGAATTTTTTTTACATAGAATTGAATAAATGCTAATAAAGATTTGTCATTATTTCTTTCCAGACTGTCAATTTACACCAAGTGCAAAGCCTTCCTTGTTGGCAGAGGCTATTTACACTAACTCCACCAACCAATGTCTGGTTGAGCCAATGTCTGGTTGGTTTCACTTAGTGCAAAGAAAATACTGCTATTTTCACTTAGTGTAAATAGCGATAGATGGTAAGAAAATACTGATATTTTAACAAAGTAAATGGCATCTATTGCCATTTGCACTACCTGCAAATAGCCTCTGCCATTTCTTTCTAGTATTCGGTCAATTAGGAGAAGTTGTATCTACGCTGGTCTTGGATGAACAATTTGATGCAAAAATTTTCATATTGAGATATCCATTTTTTTTATTGAAAACGTTGAAATCTTGGCAGATCCTAGCAGTTTGAAAACACTCTCTTTCTCTCACCCTGACTGGTTGTCCGGTTTCAGGAGAGAGTTGATGCGGTTGACAATCCAGCCGAACAGGCGTCCATAGAGAGCTTTGCCCATGGCGTCCCGCACCTCAGTGGCCTTCTCCACTGTGTTTGACCTGACGATGGTTTCGCCCCGTGTGACCACGCAGTGAGAGGTCAGTGCTTCCTGTAGCTCATCTGCACGGATACACAGCAGCGACGCAGCTGCACAAACACATACAAACATAACGACAATCTGCTTCAATTTGTATATTGGAGCTGCATGCCACTTCTACTGCATTGGTGATTTTAAAGTACATCATCTCAGTACATGTGGCAAGCCAGTACACCAGTTTCGGGGCATGCTATCATCTCATGAAATTGCAGAAAAATTGTATACCACAAACTAGGGTTACTATAAAACTAAAACCATGAAAAAAGTAACTTATTTTATTTCAGATAGTTGCCAACATGTCTCATTTTCATTTAGTTTAACTTGACGCACTAAAAAAACTAAAACCGAAATAAAAAAATAAAAAAATATACAGACATTAATACAAATGACAAAAACAGAACCAGAAATGTACTAAATTTGACTAAATTACTAAAACCTTAAGATTTAAAGAGAAAATGTAAAACAAAAAACATTCAAAATATTAATAAAAACTATAATAGTGTTTTAATTAACTAATTTATTTTACATTCTGTAATTGCCAAATTCATTAAAATTATCTTAAAATTAATTCGAAAACCCCTTTGCTAGGCTAATATAGGAAATGAATGTACTATGATTAGGGCAGTGCAATTTTAGTATTATTTATATACTAATACAGTATTTATTAATATTTTGAATTAGCTTCTATTTTTATCTTTTTATTCTTAATTTTAGTTGAAGGTTTTTGTTATGTGCTTTTGTCCTTTTTACTAGTTTGTTATATTTCTGTATAGCTTGAATTTATTCATTTATTTTTATTTTTAATTTTAGTACTTCAAAATCAACTTATTTATTTCAGGTAGTTGCCAAGTTTAGGTTTAAGATTTCATCTAATATGTACCGGTATATTCTATTTCAGCTATATTTCAATGACCAAAAAAAATTTAGTTTTAGTTCAAACTGGAGCCGCATCCCAATTTACATACTTATAATAATCATTAAAGGGTCACTCCACCCATTTCAACATTAATCTTTATTGAAAGTGTGTTATATATGTAGTCGAAATGTAAAAGAAATTTTGAATTTGGTGCCCTCTTGACCGAGAAAAGACAGAAAATAACTTTAGGGCGCTTTTGTATGTCAGACAACAACTCCCACAATGCACCACATTGCACAGCTCCGCAAGCCACTCCCAGTAATCCAGAACAGCGCGCAAACATCAGAGAAATCACTCTTCCGTCTACAAGGCTTGCTGCCAAAAGAGTTTGAAATTCATTTCACACAAAATGTCTAGTTAGTTGGCTGTGGCGAGCAGGACGAGGGACGTGAGAGGACAGCGCGAGTGATAATGAATGACGCCTGTGAGACGCAGCGGTCTCATATCTCTCACGGAGGAGCGGAAGCACAAAAGGAACAGGCCTGATTTTATGTTTTGTTTCTGTTGTGTGTGGCTGCTGGCTTATACTTTTGTTTTGTATTTGTTTATTTTACTATTAAAATGTTTAAATGTTCGCCGGTTCCCGCCTCCTTCTTCCCACAACAACGAACCCCGTTACATTGGCAAACTCATTAGCGAATTACTCCTCGTTTGTATTTCGTTTCTATGGTGAATTATTGCTTGATACCTGGATGTTCAGTCAGAACATATGCGGTGCGACACTAGGATGGTTCACATCACAACACAAACGTCCGTGTGCTCGTCTGATTCAGAGATTTCGTCCAGGAGAAATTGCCATTGTTGAAATTCTCTGCAGCAGACGGACTCTATCTGTGTCCGTAGCGCACAGCGAGAGCACAGGCACCAGCAGTCCGCCCAGCTCGAACCCGTCCGGGCTCCTCGTCCGCCTCCTGTTCCTCCATCAGCCTCAGCTGCTCGTCACTATATTGCGGCTCGTAAAGATAGCCACGAACAGCGGATTCGAGCAGCAGAATTTCAAAATCCTCTACTTCCATATCATGTTTAGTTTCTTCCATATCGTGTTTAGTTTCTTCCGTCATTGTCATAACTTCCTATCTCCACAGCGCTTGTTAGCTTAGCTTATAAACAAGATGGCTGATATTGATTTCAGTATCTACGAGTGAAGTCCCACCCACTGATCTGTGATAGGTCTGTTAGCGCATTAGGTCCAACCTATGGCCGGGTTTGAAAGGGTGGGATCTAGTGCTTGTAGTCTTTACAGAAACCCCCCCCTCTTACACTTCCTCCTACAATGACGTAAAATGACGATTTTTGCGTCATTGTAGGAGGAAGTGAAAAAGGTAAATAGCGGATTTCTCTCGTCTCAGGGGAAAATGAGAGTGTTGCACGACCATTCAAAAGTAAGACTAGGTTTCTAACAATGGAAAGCTTAATGCAAATGGGTGGAGTGTCCCTTTAATGGTATACTTTTAGGTTCAAACATTTAAAACTGCTGTCTCATACCTCACACCATTTTTTTTCTGCAACAAAAAAAGGCGAATCATCACAAGGGAGAATCATTTTAGCGCAAGGGGTTGTGGGTGAAATTATCATTGACACTTTATGAAATTAACCCTCTAAAACTATTAAGTCATCTAAGAGCAACAAACCACCTTAGGCTTGTTTATGGAGATTTTTTTAGAAGGGATGCAAATAGGGATTTACCCAGGTTTTTTTTATGGCTCTTCAGAATTACATAAACAACACAACACCCATGACTGATTATATAACTGTGCTCAGGCTCAGATCAAGAGGTTGTGTTGCACAGAATGAAAGGTCAGCCTTAAACACCTGGAATGCATGTTAATTCTTACCACTCTCTAGCACTGCCATGTTGGAAATGTTGCTTTTGTCCGTCTGATGTTCAGAAGCCACTGATGTGAACTCGACATCACCTGCATTTAGGATCCCAGCTAAGACGCTGTAAACGCTCCCGAGCTCCTGATGAAATTATGACATACAAATGCACCACCGTTGGTCATATTAATGCATAAATAATATGTATTAAATTATAAGTACCACAGAAGAGATGTCATACATAACATGATTTATTACTAATAACATCAGCCCCGGCCCAGCGGAATAAATATGCTGCATATTTCTGCAAATGTAGCATAGCAGATAATATCAAGTGGCACATTGCCATATATGTTTATTTGATTATGTGGATTCCCTTAAGAATGCCATGCTCAGTAATGTCACAGCAGTCACAGTCATGTCAGTCAAAGCCCTGTGATTACTTCTATCTCCCTTGAGAAATGGAAATCTAAACTGACATTACAGAGATAGAATAAGTTTCCAATAGAAAGCATTCACGTTTTTATCCCTCAGATGTTGGCCTGGTGGTAAGTTCAGTGGTAAAAATATTTTTTTAGATTTAACATATTTTAAAGGAGTCATAATGTAGTATTAACTTTGATACCCACGCTCTATTATAGTCATTTCATGCCCTTCTAAAAAAGAAAAATTGGAAAAAAATAAACACAGAGCTCGTTTGACCCTTATTTCTGAATGCATTATTGTCTCGCGAGATCTGATGCGAGGTTTTGGCTGTCGTGGACGGTCATTTTAATAATGCAAATGAGGGGCGCGTTGATTGGTGGCAGGAAGGAGGGGGCTTGACACCGCAGGTAACTTCAGCATATCATTCCAAATAGAGATCATGGCCGCAACCTACAGGATTCAACCGTATATGTTTGAGCCAGACTCTGAACCAGAGCTGGAAAGGGAAGATGAACAACAGTCAATGGAAGGACGTCTACATCAACATGTCTCTGAATGGTAAAGATAATTTTTTTGACTGAGACATACATTAACATCAGTAACGAGCTAAAACGTTTTTTTGCTATTTTCTCCCACATAAGTTTAGCTTTAATTTAATGTAGATTATATTAACGGAGATGTAGTCTACTTTATTTCCAGTTTACAGTGGTTATAGAGATTAACGTTTGCTATAATGTCTTTTTTGACGTTGTGTTTTTTTAGATATTTAATAATTTTCATCTACAGACATGTAACGTTATGTTTTTCTTTATGTTTATTATTTCTTGACTGTTTTTTAAATTGATCTATCTTTATCTATTATATAAAAAAGTGGAAAGATGTGGCTAGCATTCGTAGAGTCCATTCCCCATGTTTACATCACATACATTAACCGCATTAGTAGTTAGCTGCTGTTTGTTACACAAAATATAGTAATAAAAACACAGTTTTACCGTTTCAAATTCAGGCAAGTCCCTGATTGTTGGAATGGCACCTTTTTCCAAACGTAGCTTCGATGCCAACTTCGCCTGATATTGGCCCAAATTTGTAAAATATTCTTTTGTGAAATGTTTAGCGCAGACACCTAACGTTGAGCAAGTTGAGATGGTTGTTGGAACAGAGTCATTAAAAATAAATTTCATCCACTTGTCCCTTGTAGTTTGGTAAATTTTGGGTAAATAAAAAACATTAGAATGTGGATTATGACAGTCAACCACAGAGCAACTCACGTGTGCACTACGTTTCTGCATCTTTCTTGACTGAATATGATGGGGAGAGGGGCAGGGCGGGCCTCCTCTGCGGTGTCCATATATGGTATATCCGGCCCCGTCTTGACGTCAAGTCGGGGGAGAAATTGAAATCTCGTATTTGAGTGCGCGTGCACGTTGGCTAGTTTAAGAACCCTGGGGTAAACAAACGCTTCACTTTTGAATATCGGCATCCCGGCCAATGTATAATCGTTAGTCAATCATAACATACATTGATTCTCATGGAAAAGTGAAAATTGCACATTATGACTCCTTTAAATGTATTCTAACATTCTGTTTCCAGGGTGACAGCAACTTCCCGGATTGCTTGAACTCTCTCTCCAAGATTATGGACTGTGTAGTTCTTCACAAGAATTCGGCTATTTACATAATTTCTTATTTTTAGCTTCTAAAATATACTTACGCTTAACCTCATGTGGTTGCATTTCTCTATGAAGAACATTAATTGGGTTTTTACTTTCAAAACCCAACTGTTGCGCTCTGTTGTGATAGTTTCATGGTCTTGGGATATCTTATTTCACTGATAAGCTTGGATGTGACCTTCCAGATAAAACTTGCTCTGGTAATGTATTCCAGAATGCATCATTGATTCGCCTGATGGTAATTGTGGAGACTGATGGCATTAGAGCACTGGGTCACAACTTCTACATAACCCTTCGCATAGGCCATCAACAATGTTCAGAGCACTGGACCTGAATGGACAGACAGGCTGTTCTCACGCTCACTGCACATCAGCGTTCCTCCTACCTACGGTTGTAATCAAAATTATTCAACCCCCATTGCGAATCAGGTTTATTGGCAAAATTTACAGACTTTCAGCTGTTTGCAATGAATAAATCAAACAAAAGTAACTGAAATAGCTCAACACAACAAATGTTTCAAGTGGTTTCCCCAAATTCAACTGAAAATGTAACTTTAATGACTTCTGTAATCTCAAAATTATTCAACCCCTTCATGGCAAGCATCTTTAGCACTTAGTAGAACACCCTTTTGCTGTTATGACATGCTGTATACAAGATGTATAACCAGACTTATAGCCAAGCTTCTGGCAGTGTTTCTGAGGAATATTAGCCCATTCCTCATGAGCAACGGCCTCCAGTTCCATAATAATCTTGGGTTTGCGTGCTGCAACCGGCTTCTTCAAATCCCACCAGAGATTTTCCTTGGGGTTCAAGTCAGGTGACTGATGGCCACTGTAGAATCTTCCAGGACTTCTTCTGCAACCAAGCCTAGGTGGAATTTGAGGTATGCTTGGGATCATTGTCTTGTTGAAAGGTCCAGTGATGCCCAAGCTTCAGCTTCCTCACTGACAGCATAATGTTTTCTCCTAGGATTTCCTGATACTTCAATGAATCCATCTTGCCTTCCACACGCTGCAGGTTTCCAGTGCCAGAGGATGCAAATCAGCCCCAGAACATCACCGCACCACCATGCTTAACTGTAGGAGGAGGGTTCTTTTTAGCATATGCTTCATTCTTCTTCCTCCAGACATACCGCTATCCACAGGGCTGAAAAGTTCCAGTTTTGTTTCATCGCTCCACAGAACAGAATCCCGAAACTTCTGTGGCTTATTTATATGATTTTGATCAAATTGGAGTCAACTTTTCTTGTGCTTTTGGGTCAGTAGTGGTGTACATCTTGGAGTTCTGGCATGGAAACCAACTGTGTTTAGTACGCGTCTTACTGTGCAAGCTGAAACCTCAGTGCCTGTTGCCACCAAGTCTTGCTGCAGGTCTTTTGCAGTCACTCGAGAGCTTTTTTCAACCTGCCTTCTCAGAAATCTGGTTGCAGCTGTTGATAGCTGCCTTTTTTCTGCCTCGTCCAAATAGTGTAACCACTGTTCCTTTAACTTTGAACTTGCAAACTATGCTTCCAAAGGTGTATCTAGGAACATTTAGTGCCCTTCACTATCTGTTTGTATCCTGTTTCTGTTTGTGAAGGGCGATGATATCTTCTGTTAACTTCTTTTGACTTTGATTTCTATCATGCACTCAACAAACCTAGCCAGTTCATATATTTCATGTGTTCTAGCTCAAGCTCACCTGGTGCAACTAATGAAGCCCTTGATTAGTTGCACCAGGTGTGCTTGAGACAACACCTGTTTTGCAGATTTGTGCTGTTGTGAGGGATTCTATTCAGGGGTTAAATAATTTTGAGACTGCAAAAGTCATTAAAAGTTGCATTTTCAGTTGAATTTGGGGAAACCACTTTGTTGTGTTGAGCTATTTCAATGACTTTAGTTTAATTTGTTCATTGCAAACAGCTGAAAGTCTGTACATTTTGCCAACAAACCTGATTTCCAATGGGGGTTGACTAATTTTGAATAAAACTGTATCACCCTTCATTATTTAGTATAAGGCCCTTTTAGCCCCTTCTCCAAAAGAAACAACATTTGCATTTTAGTGTAACGACAGTCAGTGCTATCGCCTCCAATTTAAGAACTCAAATTATGTTGACACGTATTATTGAAACGCTGACTCTACTTGAAAGAGAGTACAAAAATAAATGTTCTTTGCAGCAAAGAACACTTATTAAAAATGTCACTATGTACTAGTATTCTTGCGTACCTCTAGGGTGAAGCCGATGACTTTGAAGCATTGCTCCACAGTCTCAAACTGCTCCTTATAGAAGGAATTGCCCACAATGTCAGGCACTAATTTAACATTCTCATTGTGGAGATACCTGGAATTGAGAAAAACAAAGAGAACAAAATAGAAAAAAGGATGTCAGATGAGGATAAAGATAAAAGCAGCAGGCTGTTATCAGGTGCTCAAGAACTTACTTTGGAGTTTTGCTGTCTGACAGCTTGTAGTGGCCGAGTTTCTTCCTCTCTGCCAGACCGGAATAGATATAGTAGAAGATGTGAAAGTTACGCTCCCCTCTGATGAAAAAAATGCTTGGTTATAGAATGGATTTTTATGGAGCCCCTAAAGGGATGTGGTGGTGAAAAAAAAAATTAGATGGGAAGAAAAATAATCAATGTTTTTGCGTTCTCTCGAGAAACTTTGCGTTCACTCGCAAAACATTTTAACCTCTTTGCGAGCAGACGCAAAGTTTCCTGCCGGAACGCAAACGTTTTTGCGAGGGAATGCAAAGTTTCTCGGGTGAAGAGAGAACGCAAAAACATTGACAAATATGTTTTCCTCCATCTCTTTTTTTTCCCTTCACCATGTCCCTTTGGGGGCTCTGTAGATTTTAGCATCTCAGCAATTGAGTAAAATTGCTGGTGGTAAATGATGATAAGTGAACACATGAAAAGTAAATACTTATTACTTTATTTTTTTTTACATATATTGTATTCTTCTGGATTAATGAAGCTCAACCATCCACCATTCAAACTTTTTACAACATTTATTGTAAGAAAAAAATCAAACAAATGTTTTCCTTTGAAATCACCATGAAATCAAATTAGATTTATAATTTGTTGAAAACAATGAATGCTTAATTTATTATTGCTCAAAATTGTCTTTTTTCTTTTTAAACAAATGATGTACCCTATTCATTGAACGTGCTAACAGGATAACTATTAAACATAAAATGTGTTCAGTCATTTTGATCAATCCAATCATTTGATATTTAATTTAGCATGCATGCTGAATTTGGTCAAAGTCAAGGTCATATATGACGAGAGGACTCTTACACAGCCTGGTGTACGACCCGAGACTTCTCCAGCAGGTAATCTGAGATCTGAGCTCCCACCACTGTGCCTCCACAGGTGAACTTCATCTCCAGATACTTCCCAAAGCGACTGGAGTTATCATTGATCACAGTGCAGGCATTCCCAAAGGCTTCCACCAGACTATTGACCAACAAAATCTTCTCCTGGAGGGTCCGGTTGTTGGCCTGAAGACCAAACACACACTTGGCTACTTCCCAATAAATGAGCATAACATTTATTTGAGTTGAAAGAATTGTGTTTTTTGAGAAGAAAGCAGTGATATGAGACAATGCATGACAACAACTTGACATAATACAACAGTGAGAAGATAAAACTGCTCTCCAAACCTTTCCGAGGACGGTCAGCTGTTGGACTAACAGGTGGGCACTCTCTGTTTTCCCAGAGCCGCTCTCTCCGCTGATGACAATGCACTGCACACAGAGATGAACACGGTTCAGACCACGACTGATACACTCCAGCAGCTCATAGAGGAACATACTCTACCTGATCAGCATTATAGGACACCATGGACTGATATGCGATGTCTGCGACTGCATATATATGAGGAGGGTTGGACGTTCTTTTGGCTCCAACGTAAATCTTAGAATGCTGCCAGAGAAACAAAGTATTCAACAAGGGTTTTCCAGATGCATCTAGAACTGCTAGTTGGCTGTTTTGATGTTCAAAGTGTTTTTTAGCATATTGCTGCTATTGCTAAGCTGTTATGAATGGTTGCTGAGGCGTTGCTATGCATTAGCTAGGGTGTTTAAAGGGTTGTCAGGGCACTGCTAAATGGTTGCTACAGTGTTGGTTGTTGTCAGTATGTAATAAGCTTGCTAGATTAATGCAAGTTTATGGCAATTTATTTGATCATCCGCAAGGTCAAAATCATTAGTCTGATTGCTTTCAAATCAAAAACCAAACATCTCATAAACTAAGTATGCTGGGAAACCCTTGTGAAAAAGAAGTGAGCTTATTTGTATTGAATGTGCATAGTGCAATTCAAATCTTAAAAGTTTCTTTAAAAAAAATCTGTACTTACCGATTGTATTAATGAAATAAAGTGCCATTTAAGTGTACTTAAAGAGAGTACACTTTCATGACTATGTTTCTTAACATGTTTAAGTAACACTAAAAAAGTGCACTATGTAATAAGGTAAAAATTTAAAGTTTTACATTTTAAATCATTGTTTTAATAATGTTTTGTCATGCTTTAAAGAAGTACACCTACTTTGATGTGTTGTCTAACATACTAATTGATTAATTTTTAACTATAGTGTGTTTAAGTTTTTTGTGTTTAGTAAGTTTTCATTATACAAGATTTCATTAAAATATCTTCATTCGTGTCCCGAAGATGAACGGAAGTCTTACGGGTTTGGAACGACATGAGGGTGAGAAAATTATGACAGAATTTTAATTTTTGGGTGAAATATCCCTTATTTTAAATGTACAAATTGCAACTTCATCAGTTTAAATGTGTAATTACAATACATGACAAAAGTTAAAATAGAAATGTCATTAAAGTACATTTTAGTTTATCATAAATGCTTTTCCATTTGGCAGTACACAAACCATATTTCAAAGACAATAGAATTATGGGTAACACTTTACAATAAGGTTTCATTAGTTAACATTAGTTAATTACATTAGTTAACATGAACTAATAATGAACTGCTCTCCTACAGCATTTATTAATCTTTGTTAATGTTCATTTTTGATTTAGTAATACATTATTAAAATCAAAAGTTGTATTCGTTAACATTAGCATGTGAACTAACATGAACAAACAATGAACAGCTGTATTTTTATTAACTAACATTAACAAAGATTAATAAACACTGTAACAAATTTATTTCTCATTGTAAGTTCATGTTAGTTAAAACATTAACTAATGTTAACAAATGAGACCTTATTGTTACCGAACTATGAAATGGCACATAAAGATACTTAAGTCCTACTTAAGTGGGTCAAAAAAGCACTGTAATGTTCAGCTAATTGCATAAAAAATTTATTCATTTAATTGCAATAAACATTTAATTAGCTGAAGTGCCTGAAAAATTCTAATTTAATTCACAACTTTATACTTTTAAAGTATATTATTTCCGTAATAAGTACTCTCTTTAAAGCTATCCTAAAGTGTACTTCTGTTTGTTTGTTTTTTACAATGAATCTAGAGAGAGGAGAGCATGTGCAATGCATGAATGGAAAAGGGAAATGAAATATACACTCTTTCTGCAGAATACAATGACACAAAACTGACGGCCGAGAAAGAAAGCGAGTGAGAGATTTGGCAGCAAATGGAATGTAGCCGACTATGAAATGTTGATGGCATCTATAATGAAATATTATACACGCACCTCAGGCGTATATAGCTCCGTATTCTGGAATGGATTGACCGCAATAAGGATGTCTCCAACATAGGTGTAGATCAGCTCCTTTGTGTAACGTCTCTGTAGCTGTTCGGTGATTGTGTTCTAACAGAGAAACAATTACACATCACAGATGGCCATCCCATCAAACCACTGCACAACAAAATAACACCAATACCGCACAGGAGTCTCCATTTTCATGCATGACCGAACCTAGACACAGTAAGATGATTCATTATCTAGACTACTGCATTCAGAACTCTTAACATTGTGATTACTGCACACTATGTACTTTTTGTTGCCATATGCGCCTAATATGACCATACAAGACCGTTACACACATCACAGGTCTCCATCTGGTGACATCAGTCCAAGGACATAGGCATAAGTCAAGCGCTTCCTGTCAAAACTGCTACCATAATGGATGAGAAAATATATCTAGTGTCAATGCGACCCCCTCTGAATTGATAGATCACCTTAAATGTGTTCCAATACAAACTCTGTTATTGTTCACTAATCTGTCTATTTATTCACTTGACAGTTAAAATATAAGACTGCTAGGAAGAGTTATGGTAACTTGACAGTCTCTCTGAAAAATGCTGCTGGAAAATGTAAGAAAAATGAATGGAATGAATGGGCTGTCCGACAGAGGGATGGGAAATTTCCTGTCTTTCCTGAGTCTGTGTATTGATGCTCAAAACTAGTGTGTGTGTGTGTTCTTTGACCTATCTCTTGTGGGGCTGTATAGTGTATATATTCTTACTTCATCCAGAACCTCTAGTATTGCCAGATCTTCCACGTCATCACACGTTTGACTTTGAGACTTCATGTGGCTGCCTTTTTTGGTGTGGATACGCTCATGCCTGCAACACAGGATTAAAGTCTATGAAAATCAACCAGGGAAGTTAAAATCACATAAATTACTCACACAAATGACCTTGTTGGAATTATTGATAAAGGCATTAAAAGTTAATGATGAAATAAAAATCAATAGTTATATAAAAATAGCTTTTTTACCCAATTCATTTGAAGAGCCCCATAACTAATTTCTATCTTTATTTCAAGGTTATTCTACTATTTAGCTGTGTTTCAAAAGCTAAGCAACATAATTATCACAACATATTCAATTAGAGTTTGACAATGTTATTAAACTAAAAATAGATGCTGTAACAAGCATATAAAATGCACTACTGTTCAAAGGTTTGTCAGTAAAAATTACAAAAGAAATAAATACTTTTATTAGCAAAGATGCATTAAATTGATCAAAATTACATTAAACACTTTTATATTGTTGCACAGTTATATTTCAAATAAATGCTGTTCTTTTGAGGAGTTTCCAGAAAAAATATTAAGCAGCACAACGGTTTTCAACATTGATAATAATCAGAATTATTATCTTGACCAGCAAATCATCATTGATCATCATGATTTCTGAAGGATCATGTGACAGTCAAGACTGGAGTAATGATGCTGAAAATTCAGCTTTAATCACAGGAATAAATTACATTTTGTTCAAATAGAAAACAGTTCTTTTAAAATGATATCAATACTCAATAATATTTCAGAATACTTTTTACTTTATTTTTGTTTAAATAAATGCAGCCAATGTGAGCAGAACAGACTTCTTTAAAAACATTTGCGGTAACACTTTATTTGAAGGGGTGTGCATTAGACTGACATAACACCTGTCATGAACATGAAGGAGTCTTTATGAATGTTTATGACTGTTGTCATTAAGGCTCAATCCCAATTCACCCCTTGGCCCTACCCCTTGTTTTCGAGTGTACCCCTTGGCCCTTAAAACAGAGTTACAAGGGCCAAGGGGTTGAAATATTCCCCTACGAAATGAAACAACCCTTCATGAACCCGATACGTCATCAGTCGTCGGCGATGGCTCTGCCGTTACGGATTTTTTACAGGATTTCTCCATGACAACGACTGACAATCAGCGCAGCTGCTCTTAACTTCGAGGAAACATGATGATTATAACATCCCTTCCTCGAAATGTGTGTTTTCTGATTCGGAAAGGTAATTTATTATACAATTTCTTAATTTAAATGACTATAGTATTATTATAAGAGTAAATAAAGTGCATGGTGGTGTCATCTGGCGCTAAATTTAAATGTTTAACCGTTTGCGAAGCCATCTCGCCGGTGATTTGCGATGCATTCTGTGAACTTTCTCGTAGCCCTCCGTTTGGAGTGTGCCTCTGAAAAATCTCCGTTTCGAGGGCTATGTAGCCCTACCCCTTCGCCCTACCCCTCGATCTCAACAAGAATCGGGACTCCCTACCCCTAGACGTGAACGCGCAAAACGGAGGGGTAGGGCCAAGGGGTGAATTGGGATTGAGCCTAAGTGTCATTCGGTAAATTATGACACTTTTAATGCAAAGTTGACATTGTTCAAAAAAAGTCTTTGTTATGACAACTTGACATTAACAAAGACAAAAATGTCTTGATTATGACAACTTGACATTAACAAAGACCGAAATGTCTTTGTTATGACAACTTGACATTAACCAAGAAATCATAACCTGTCAACCTGTCACAAATATGTCATAACAGGTCTAATTATCAAACTTAAAGAAGTTATTTAGCTTTGCGTTCACATTACATTACCCTGTCATATGAGGTTGGTTTTGACTTTGGCCGTCATGACACCTGATAACTGTGTCATGAATATTTTACTCGTCCTCAAGTAAAGTGGAACACATTGTACTAGTTATAAAGATGTCATTAAGGGTTATTACACTGTCAAATGCTTTAACATATGACATATGACAAATGCTTTAACATATGACAGGGTAATGTAATGTTAACGCAAAGCTAAATAACTTCTTTAAGTTTGATAATTAGACCTGTTATGACATATTTGTGACAGGTTGACAGGTTATGATTTCTTGGTTTCTTGGTTAACATTTCTGTCTTTGTTAATGTCAAGTTGTCATAATCAAGACATTTTTTGTCTTTGTTAATGTCAAGTTGTCATAACAAAGACATTTTAAACAATGTCAACTTTGCATTAAAAGTGTCATAATTTACCGAATGACACTTAATGACAACAGTCATTAACATTCATAAAGACTCCATGTTCATGACAGGTGCTATGTCATGTTTATGACAGTGTCATGTCAGTCTTATGCACACCCCTTCAAATAAAGTGTTACCACATTTGCATATGTGCATATGTATTAATAATTATGCTGCCTTAAAAGATACCTTAATTTAGACAGTAATTTCAGAATGCTTTGAGAAAAAAAAAAGAAATGCTGACTTACCATGCTTCAAAACAAAAACAAAAAAAGAAATGGTATTATTAAAATATCTCAACTAGTTTTACCCATAAATAATACAGCTGAACTAGTTTACCCAGTTTTTGTGTTTTGTATTGTTTATGCTTCCTAAGGTCCTTCCACATCAAACTCAAATGTTGTTAGCTTAGCAACATGCTAATGCCAAGCCCTCACGTGTTTCTTGGGAGTAATAAATGCTGTCTTAGAAGGTAGCTGTATGTAATGTAGTTGAAAAAAATACTGGGTAAAGCAAGTATCCAGTGTAGGCAGACCCTTAACGCTGGTCCAAACCATGTATTTACACATTTACATTTTTTGAAAACACAAGAACACAACATTGGGTACACAATGAACACTTTTGGGAAAGTAACAAGGGGAGTTGCCACAACACATGGCCAGATACAGGAAGCTGCTACTACTATATCCACAGGAAGTAGGGTTGATCTAGCCCATGTGACAGTCAATATCTCATACCTGGAATCACTGTCTCTCCTTTCTGTCATTCCAAGATGGCTTAAATGATAAAAATAAAGTTAATATCTAATGCCTGCTTCAGACTGTGCGATTTCGGCAATCCTATATGATCTTTACAAATCACTGTACGACATGGATCTACAAACTTGGGTACAGCATGTATGTAGACTGTACGATGATGACACATACTGAATCGTAGGCTACGATGACGCAAGTAAATCTAGAAGAATAAATGTCATTAGCATGCGCTAGTGGTAAACAAATAGAGCAAGATGAATCACACTTTTGCAATTGTGGTTTTTATGTGGGCGGAAAAAAAGAGGAGTAAGCGAAAGAGGAGAATGTGTACGTGGTCATGGATAGGGTAAAGAGGCCAAATTTGCATGCCAAATTTTGCAAATGGAGCTTGAGGTAAGTTGTTTTGTCGCATGATCAATACGTCATTTCATGTTGCATTTTTAATGGCTAGTCAGTAGACGTAGGTCGTAGCAGCAAACACACTGTGAGAAGATCATGCTATCGCAGGCTATGTTTGGTCTCAAGACCGTGAACCTCTTAAAAGAACCTCTCTCGCTGTATGATAGGACCACCGTTTAGGAGCCACGACCACAGAAATCGCCAGAATTGGTCATCTTTCGTCTGGGACAGCTCAAAATCGTACAATGTGTACTGGGCTTTAGAGGCATAGCAGGGGTTATGATGGGGGTCTCGGCCCTTCTAACTACTCCAGCCACAATAGCTAGTACTGCATTCAGCAGAGATACCATATTTTCATCTACATGTTTATGTAAGTTTTTAAATTATAAGTCCGATGACCTCTTCCTGAGTAAGAGGGCAGTTCTTGGCCAAACGCAGCAGCTATAGAGCCCAGACCTTATGTCATCACGCAAGACTACTCACAGAAACCACTAAAGCTGATATTTAGGTCTTATTACCTTGTTTTCTCAATAACGCCGATTTGCTGGTTGAGGTCGATTAGCTCCATCAGCTGCTTCTGCAACTTCCTTTCTCGGCCCACGATCTGTTTGATGAAGACATGCTGAAGAAGGTCAAACACATTGGGCCTGAGCTCAAAATCCTTTATCAGACACCTGAAGGGGACACAATCGAAAAATGGGAGAATTTGTGCTGAAAGGTCCAAGATGTCACATCAAATGGCAAATGATAAGAGCCAGATTCAAGAAAAACACCAGCTAAAGGTTGCTGAGAGTAATTCAGTAGCAAACAATCTGGTAAAACAGTAGGCGGTTCATTGGAGTATGATGAAGCATTATGAGAAGCTCTTTGTGAGAGTTATTAACCTACACAATCGGTATAGAAAAGAAAAACTAACAAAACTTTTACAACCATCAAACTTTATAATCTATGTGCATCAGTGGCAAATACAAATAGAAATGCACTTAATCTGTGTTACTCACTTGCATACAAAATCTTTAAAATCGTTTGACCAGAGCTCTGGTTGATGTAGGGTGGGTGGAGGATTTCTGTTCAGAGAAAAACAGATAAATAGGCAAAGATAAGTGTGAGATGAGAATTGAGGAGACAACCGCTCGCAGCAAATTGATCCCATTCATTTCAAAAGGGAAAAACATTCCTCACTTAATAAGATTGTTAGATTACTGTTTCAAATTTTCTGCTTTTTAGATGAATAATTTTAATGGTCCTAATAAGCATTGCATTGATATACAATAGAGTGTATACGCAAAGAAAAATGTCTACCAAAATGCATATCTGCATATACTACAAGAGAGACCGCTGCAAACTGTCACTTATGTCGGTGACTTGAAGAATTTAAGTTTAAAGGTCAAATTAATGATAAACAGGGATGTAAAAAAATATATAAATATTATACTATGGGGCTATTGAATGCTTGATTCTGATTGGTTGGCGAATGTTCTAAGGTGAGCAGTAGAGTGCAACACTCTATGGAAATAGATTTTGAATGATAACTTAAAATGATAATCCTTTAAAGAGAGACCTACTGTGAGCTAAGAGGTTGTGAATCAATGGTATTTGTCTCTGCTGAAGCCGCCACCCCACATTATTTCAGCTTATTTTTAAAGATAATTGTGTTTAACAGGGGAATTCTTGGTGAAAAACTACATAACCCATGATGCTGTACAGAAAATTACACCAATCAGAGAGCAGCACGTGCCAAAATAACCATTTAGCTCCGCCCACTCCCATGAAGCACTGCGAATGACAAAATGGTGTATAAAATCAACATTTATACACCCTCATAGTTTATTGGCTTGGTTCATGGCTTATAACTATAACGCTTTAACCCTCTGAAACCGACGGCATCGTCGACGACGCCACACGACTCCTCCGATAAATATTGATATTATTTGATGAAAAATTGATCGATTTCCTTACCGTTTTTTGCAGCAGAAAGCTAACGCGCTAGCCGTCACGGGGGTGTCTTTGGTGTCTTTCTAGCCTTTACAGAAGGTTTTCTATCCAACCTGGAACTTGTGCGTCCTTTCAGAGTGTTTCAGTAATAAATCCATGCGCGCATATCCCAGTTTTGATCACTTGAAGTCCATAATTTATACATTTTCCGTCATATTTGCCGCTAGCTTGATGCTAGCCGCCATTTTGGACATCTCGCGATGCTTTGCATGAGGTTGTTGACCAATGACAGGCTGATCCGCCATCCACGTTGCGTGCGTCACTACGCATGAACCAAGGGTGATATTTTGGAAAGAGAGAGACGGACGGCACAGTGGTTTCGAAGAGAGAGAGAGAGACGCACAAAGAGACGCGAGTTTTGAATAATACACAGAGAAACACGGAGAATGATAGATCCTCAGAGATTGAGAAACATGGATGTAAATCAAGCACTGGCCTTTTTTGATGCCATGGAGGATGATGGATTTTCTGGAGAAGAGAGCTTTTTGACTGACTAGGAACTTGATTACCAGAATCGTCTAGACCCTGCTGAAGAGTAAGTTACATTTATTTATTTACTGTAAAAGTATAAAAATAAACAAAAACTAATATGATAAAATATACATTTTCTAAATATGGAAAAATAAGTCATGTAAAAGTAGTATTTCGTTTTTCTATGTTTGTTACAGAGTAGTAAGAGTTGTGGATTACATTCTTTGTCTCTCAACCATGAGAAGCAGCAACAGCCCATGACCCACAGGGCTTTTCTGGAGGAGCTGACAGCCCAAATCTGTGGTGTTACAGTTGCTGTTCCTCCCACCCAGCAACAAAGTAACCATGTACCCGTCCAAACATCGGAACAAACTGAAGCAAGCAAGAAGGCCACCTATGGTAGAAGGCAATGTGTGAACTGCAAACAGACAAGGCAGGTGAAACAGGCCACCCCCTGGAAATGCAAAGCCTGTGATGTGGCCCTCTGTGTGATTCCTGATAGGAACTGTTTTGAGGCTTGGCATCAGTGATTTTCATGAGGCCCAAAACGCCTGGACTTCCTTTGGAAAAATGTAAATATTTTTTGTTCTGTTCAAGTTATAATGTTCATTCCTGTGCTCCAGGACTCCAAAGATTTGAACAAACTGTTTTCCAGAGGAAAATTCCTTAGCTTTTATTTATTTGTGTGTGATTTCAATAAATATTTGAGTGATTCAATTTTCCGATTTATTTTTTCATTTGTCTGTGGTCCCATTACTTATTTTACATTCAGGTGACATCAATGAAACACAAATAAGCTGAAAGTTCAATTTGTCCTGAAAAAAAAGATGTGTGTCAATTGTCTGTGCACAAAAGGGTTGATGTTTTACAAGCTTTTTTAGTGAATAACACCAGGCGGAAAATTTATTGTAAAAATACCCTCAGGTCTTAGAGGGTTAAAGGCTTAGTTCATCCAAAAATGAAAATTATGTCATTAATGACTCACCCTCATGTCGCTCCAAGCCCGTAAGAGCTCCGTTCATCTTCGGAACACAGTTTAAGATATTTTAGATTTAGACCAAGAGATTTCTGTCCCTCCATTGAAAATGTATGTACGGTATACTGTCCTTGTCCAGAAAGGTAATAAAGACATCATCAAAGTAGTCCATGTGACATCAGTGGGTTAGTTAGAATGTTTTGAAGCATCGAAAATACATTTTGGTCCAAAAATACGTGAGCAGCGTCTTACGTCATCAGCATCACTGAACGCGGCTTGACAACAGAACCGGAAGACAATACAATGCTGAATAAAGTCGTAGTTTTTGTTATTTTTGGACCAAAATGTATTTTCGATGCTTCAAAACATTCTAACTAACCCACTGATGTCACATGGACTACTTTGATGATGTCTTTATTTCCTTTCTGGGCAAGGACAGTATACCGTACATACATTTTCAATGGAGCGACAGAAAGCTCTCGGACTAAATCTAAAATATCTTAAACTGTGTTCCGAGATGAACGGAGCTCTTACGGGCTTGGGACGACATGAGGGTGAGTCATTAATGACATCATTTTCATTTTTTGTTTCATTTATTGGCATTGTTGCACAGTACAGACACACTCGCGCACACGCAGAAACTTCTTGTCAGTGCTGCCCCGCAACTTAGTAAAATAGTTCCGCAACTGAAAAGCTACATGACATTTCTCAGTAGTGAGGTAGTAACTGTTCTTGAAGCAGTTAAACTTACAGCCTCACTATTAGCAGAAACGCTGCTGCCAGACACACGCTTAATCTCTCTTTCTGTCTCTGTGTCACGGTAGGTTGCTGCATTAAGTGCACGATGAAAGGAGTAGATTACAAAAGCAGTCTTTATTAAATCCACTGAGAAACCTCAGGAGATCGCAGGAGGAAACAATAAACACACCCACGTTTATGACGATACCGGACAATGAACTGAGGAAACTGAGGGCTTAAATACAGTTAGAGTAATCAACGGAAAACACAACAGATGTGTGGGACTAATTAACAACCAAGGGAACTAACTAGGGAACACAGGCAAACTCAAGTAAATGAGAACAGGGAAAACAGAACCAAAACACACTACACTACACGTGATACTGTAATAATAACTGCATTAGTCTGACATTAGTCCAACACACAAGAGCATTTTAAGGACAAATAATCTGTCTTCAAATTAAAACATTTGAACAATGTCTTGAGATGTGGTAACCCTGGTATAAGTTCATCACCACATCACCACCTCGGGTGTGCATTATTTTTCTAATAATTCAACGGCCTTTCATCAAGTATTCCTTACATAATAATAAAAAAACAATAATATATTTTTGTGATACTGTATATAATAATATTATTAAGATATTGCTTTTATTTTATTAAATTATAAAAAAATAAATATATTAAAGATATACTATTTTACAGTAAAATAACAATACAAATATTCATGGCCGTCTTAATTACTTTTAAACATTAAACTATAGAGATTTTGTTTTGGTGGAAAAAATGGTCCTAATTTAAAAAAACTCTTTAGATCTATACAAATCACACAAATTACCTATTTTTGGTTTTCTCTAGCAGTAGTTATCTACAACAAGTACTAGATATAATATTCACAATATCCCCCCAAAAATGTTATGTTTTGATTTTTATCTAATAATTACACTTTATGTTAGATTTTTTTGGGTACTGTTTCACCGAAAAGCCACCATAACCCATATTTATTGAGATATGTTGTAGAAGATTTATTTCTATTTATTACTTCAGATACTACTGCATATTTGAAAAAAGTTATTCACCTTAAATCAGTACCCATTTGTATCCCAAGTGTGTGGGATGACGTGCCCCGCAGCAGGTTAAATGAACTGTAACTTTTTTTTTTTCAGGGCAATAACTAATTAATAACTTTAATTTTGTTTTGTAGTGATGGCTGGAAGCTTTGTGTCTATACAGAAAAAAAAAAAAAAAAAAAAAAAAAAAAAAAAAAACCCTGAGAAATATTAAATGGGGTAAAAAGTGAGACAGTTATTCCCGGTCTCCATTATGTTTTTATTCAAGGCTGAGGTTGCACAAGTGAAACAGCATTTTCAGTAATTTTGTGTTCTTGTGAAAAGCTTTGTCCATGAAGGCTGCCAGAAAGCTTTTCCCTGTACATGTAAATAAGTAAGGAGATCGACACTTAAACGGTGTCAGGGGAGGACCTGACAAGCATTCCCTGCTGTGGAACAATAGAGCTAATTAGCCATCATTTGGTGTCCTGGTGAAGGGTGCTATTAACAGAGGCAGAGCAGGGTTGAGGAGGTGTACTCCAGCCCAACGGCTAGTGCGTCAGGAGCGCGCTCTGTGCCTCTGACAGCGATTCATTACCCTAATGGGGGGGCATACATCTCTGCTTATCTCACGCTGCACCCTACACAAACAGCTGGTGTCAATGGAAACGCCAGGAGAAACGCTTGGACTATTAAAATGCATCCTTATCAAAAACACAGCAGCATAATACAAAAAGATTACAAATGAAAACAACATGCCATCTGAAATTTAATGCACAATGTTAAGAGCACAGCATTCAAACCCCACAAGACAACAGCAGTAAAGTAGGCTGGGATGTGTTTTTGTTCTTGTTTTGGTTAATCATGGTACCAATAAAAGCTGCAAATTATCAATTACATACCAAATTTACCAAATTGGGGTCAATTTTTTAAGTAAAAAAAAAAAAAAACTGTTCTATTTTAATATACATTCCTTTGATGCAAAGCTGAATTGTCAGCATCATTACTCCAGTCTTCAGTCACATGATCCTCCAGAAATCAGTCTAATATGCTGATTTAAGAAACACTAAAATCAGCTCAAAAACATTTCTTATTATCAATGTTGTGCTGCTTCATATTTTTGTGTAAACTGTGATCCATCTTTTCAAGATTCTTTTATGAATAGAAAGCATTTATTTGAAGCATTATAAACGTCTTCGCTTGCTTTTGATCAAGCTGAATATATTTAATAAGCATTTATCGAGACCCTAAGTTTTTGTTCTATTTGCACCTGTTCACGTGTCAGTGGCATATTCAGATTGAGCATGTCATTGGATGTGTTTATTTCTGGTTTATTTGGGCTTTTAAGCCACTGTCCACTGGCTAAATGTGTATTCCTGGTTTGCTTTGTTGGTGGCGGGGGGGGGGGGGGGGGGGGGGCTGAACGCAAACATGTTCCATGGCTCGAGGCTTAGTCTGCTCTAATCTGGGTCACACAAACGTAACACTTAACATGCCATCAGCATGTGCCACTGGCCTAGTGCAGTTCAATGGGCACAAACTCTCAAAGCCTGCAGTGCCACCGTCATACCAGATCAACTCTGATTCTGCACAAGACAAAATCATTCAACATAAGAGACATGAGTTCAAATCTGACTAATGCAAACCTGAAACATGACAGTTTTGCAATAAAATGGGGGTCTAAAAAAGACACATATGGAGTGGCAAGATATAACAGAGCACTTCCCAAAACAAAGACTCATTTTGATATAATCTTTTAGATCAATTTTGGATTTAGTAACTAAAAGACAATTTTTTTTTAAGAATTAGCAATAAAAAATGATCTTATTTAAATTAATATTAGAAACATTACACTATTTTATGGTGACATAGTACCATAGTACTTATTTGAGTAAGTACTGAGTAATATTAGTTATAGAGATGCACCGATTACAATTTTCTAGGCCGATCCCGATTCCGATTTTTCCTTGAGTTTGACCTGCCGATACCGATTTTAGCCGATTCCGATTTTATTTTTTCAAACCACTTTACAGCACACACAAATATTTATTTTCTATCTTCTCTTTAATAGAACATTTTGCATAGAACATTTTTTTAACAGATAATCGCTATAAAATAGAACTATATAAATGACTCCTAGTGTGGAAAATTCTCACACATCTAAAGTGCAGTGTTATGGAAGAACCATTTCCTTTTCACATCCAATATCCAATAATTTTTTTTATATATATTTAGCAAACTAAACTTCTGTATGAAAACAGGTAATGGCAATAAAATTATATATAAATAACAAATAAAAATTCAATAAATATAGCCTTGCAGTATAAAGATATTTATCTCTCTCTCTCACACACACACAGGCCTATTGCAATCACTTGTTGTATATCAATAGCAAGTTATATTTCTCAAGCAGTTCTTCTCTCATCTGACACATGTCCAGCCAAGCTAAACAGGACAAGTGAGCATGTGCAGGGAAACAATTAAATAATAATAAAAACAAGCTTAAATGGGTACATTTTCTATAAATATTTTTGAGTCTTCATTTTCTTTCTGACATAGCCTAGCCTACTTCAGTTCTTGTTAAAACACACCAGACATGCAAATTCTTTGCATTTTGGGCACTTTTTGGATGAAATCATATTTATTTTGTCCATCAAAAGTGTGCTTTCACTTAAATTGAGCGCAGCAAAAATAGATTCGGCGCCGAAACCCGCGCTTCAGTGTTGCTCACGCGACGCTCCTGCGACGCTCCTGCTCGACGCTCACGCGCTGCTTCGGCTCGCGGTGTGAATGCACTCATTGATTAACATGCACGCCGAACAAAAAAAAAAAACGCGCTGCACCTTGTGGTGTGAAACGGCCGTAATTCACGAGGTTTCCTACATGTGCGCGTTCCGTGTGCACGTGTGATGCTGATGTTGCGCGATGTTAAAAATGCGGCGCCCGAGTGCATTTGACCGGCATAAAATCGGATTATGTCAGACTGACCGGCCGGTCGGCGATCATGGCCGATCACGTGAAAACCGGCCGATTCCGGTCACCAGCCGATCAATCGGTGCATCTCTAGTTAGTTAACTACATGTACTTACTATAGAGTTAGGGTTAGGGGTTGTTTAGGGTTAGTTACTAGTAATTATGCATAATTTACTGTAATTACTCCAGTAAGTACATGTAGTAATGTGTAATTACGTCACCTTAAAAATAAAGTGTTACCAAAATAGATATTAAATAGATAGATATAAGATTTTTTTTTATATATATATATATATATATATATATATATATATATATATATATATATATATATATAAATGTAATATATTTTATAATATCATACATTTGTATGAATATATAAATGTAATCTGAACTATAAATCTTTACTGCTTAAAATGTTTTTTGTTTTTTTTTAAAACAAAAAACTTTTTTTAGCAAGGATGCATTAAATTGATCAAATGTGACAGTAAAACAACAACAACAACAAATTATATTTCAAATAAATGCTATTCTTTTGATCATTGCATTCATCAAAGAATCCTAAAAAAAAAAAGTATCACGGTTTCCAGAACAATATTGAGCAGCACAACTGTTTTTGAACATTGATAATAATCAGAAATGTTTCTGAAGGATCATGTGACTGAAGACTAAAGTAATGATGCTGAAAATTCAGCTTTGCATCACTGGAATACATGACATTAACATAGAAAAGATTTATGTTAAAATATTATTTTAAATAATTATTTTTAGTAATACGATTTCACAAGTAGGGTTTTTTACTATATTTTTGAATAAATAAATGCCAAAAAAAGAAGAGACTTCTTTCAAAAACATAAAAAAAATGTGGTTACACTTTATTTTACAGTAAATGTACTTACAGTGTACTTACCCAAGAAAGTACTGGGTAATAAGGTAACTGCATGGGTTAAAGGGTTAGTTCACCCAAAAATGAAAATTCTGTCAGTAATTACTCACCCTCATGTTGTTCCAACCCCATAAGACTTTCGTTCATCTTCGGAACACAAATTAAGATATTTTTGATTAAATCTGAGAGCTGGATCACTCCTCCATAGGCTTCTTAAGGGATCGACCTAGAAGCTTTGCGTAGTTTCACTACGTGAAATATCACGGCCGTACAGAGAAGGAAATGAATAGTTGAATAAAGTTGTTATTTTTGTTTGTTTTCTGCACACAGAAAGTATTCTCGTCGCTTGATAAACTTAAGATTGAGCCACTGTAGTCACTCGGACTATTTTAACGATGTCTTTCATAACTTTTGGGCCGGTCAGTTTCGATCCCTTAAGAAGCCTATGGAGGAGTGATCCAGCTTTCAGATTGAATCAAAAATATCTTAATTTGTGTTCTGAAGATGAACGAAAGTCTTACGAGGTTGGAACAACATGAGGGTGAGTAATTACTGACAGAATTTTCATTTTTGGGTGAACTAACCCTTTAATGTTAGGTTTAGGGGTAGGTTCAGAGTTAGTGCCTTATAAGCCAGTTATTGTAATTGCTATAATAAGCACCTATATGTACACACAGAACAGGACTGTGAAATAAAGTGCTAGTGTATATCCATATATAAATATACAATTCAAAATTAATCTTGAGTGAAATATTTTGAGAATATACAAATTTGAGGTTATAATGGCTGCGTTCCAGTTTTGTCACATCGCATTGCTCGTAATCAGTCTGGATGGGTGAGGGGTGTAAGGTGCGTTTTTTCTTATAAGCAGGAAACGGGAACATTAGAGAGACCCAACAAAGACAGCCTGCAGAGTGTACATGAGCAGTCAAAAACATTACCACACCGCTCTGTGATAATACCCCCCCCATACACACCACTGCTCTGACAGCACAGCGCTCAATGAATGGATACTGTGTGTGTGTGTGTGTGTGTGTGTGAGAGAGTGAGAGAGAGAGAGAGAGAAAGAGAGAGAGAGAGAGAGAGAGAGGTGTATTAGAACACAAAAGTGCTGCACATGAATCTGACATACATTAAAGCTGCTCTAACCTCAAAAAAAAAGAAAAAAAGAAAAAGCCCTAGGAATGAACATATACTGGTTTCTGACAGCTCCAAGGCCCAACTATACAGCAGTGCCATCCATCTCTGTGCTAAAATCACGAATTATTCCAAACGCCGATACAAACGTGACTCTGTGGACTGTGAGGTTCCTTTGTGTCTTAATATCAAAAGAGTCATAAATGTACTAAAATGAGGGCGTGTCACCTTGGAATTTTGAAGAGAGCTCTCATTGGATGAAGTTCAGCGAGGGGCGGGTCTCCATCACCCAGCTCTATGGCAGTGATACCCAGAGACCACACGTCACAGCGCTCGTCATACGTGGAGTCGAGCTGCTGCTCACACGCGATGACCTGGTCAAAAATACAAACACATTCATTACTCAACTGCAAATGTTCATAACGGACCCTGACTGCTGAACACAGTAACCAGAGTACATTACTAAATGCCACAAAAAGGGTGAAGAGCATATTTTGTGTAATTTGTATATTTTACACAGTTCCGCTTTACCAATTTAAATGCCTATTCACTTATTATAATGTATAGTATTTATTTTGTATTTAAAACAGAAATATAAAAATATGTCAATAAAAGCCAGTTTTTCAAATGTGCAGTGATGGATAAAATGTATGAATGGTCTCCCTTTCAATTAATCAGTTGGAATTTTGAATTGCAATTTTTTTGGTTGCACCGTATTTTAAGGTGATGTAGTTACATTGTACTTAATCAAATAAGTACCGAGTAATATTAATAAACTACATGTACTTAGAGTTATGGTTAGGGTTTGGTTTAGGGTTTGTTACTTGTAACTATCCATAATTTACTTTTATTACTAAAGTAAGTAACATGTAGTAATGTGTAAAAATAAACATCCCTAAAAATAAAGTGTTACCTTTTTTATTAAATTCAGAGACATTTTACACAGGTAATGACATTCTGGGAAATTAAGCGTTTTTGATTATATTATTTTTAGCACATGTTAACTATATGACCTTATAATTACATAACTACATAAGCTTAATAGTATAGTAAATTCACAGGAACATTACACACTCTAAAAAAAAAGTTTAAATTCATAAAAATATAAATCTAAATTTAAAAATATGATTAAACAGAGGATGAGAGAAATTACATGGATCTAAGGCAAAAGAGCTACAAATTAAATTTATGTTTTGAGCAATATTAAATAACTACAACTATAACTAGGTTTAGGGTTCGGATTAAGGTTTGGTTTAGGGTAAGTTGTATGTAATTATGCATATTTTGTAGTTATTACTATAGTAACTACATGTAACATGTATAACAAAGACACTGTAAAATAAAGTGTTACCAAAATGGCTTATTTATCCATTAAGCGCATTTAGTTTCCATCTCTTTATTGATCTATAAAATTGCACAGAATAGAAAACAAAAAACCATAGAATGGAATGCAGGTGGTCTTACCTCAGAATTAGAAACACAAATAGTGTGTAAGGTTAATCCATGTGATAAGTCCAGAGATGAACCCAGAATGTTCACTGAAGATGTTTAGGAATCTAAAAGTGCACTAATGATAAATCTCTGTTTGTGTTTTGATTGTGTTGACACCTAGAACAAATTGAGGCACGTAAGCCTCTACCCTCGAGTCATATGGAAATTTTGGCTTTGACACTCAAAACAACTTCAGAGCTGTAGTCCTCTTTCCCTGTCTCATATGGAAATCTTATGGAAAAAAAACTAAGCTAACAAAAACATTTGCAGTCCACAAAGTCACCTCCATGCTTTGCAAACGACTTGCCAATGGGTCTCACCTCTGGAGCCATCCAGAAGGGTGTACCGACAGAAGTGTTCCTCCTCAGCCGGGTGTTTGTAAGCTGGGCAGATACTCCTAATGAGAGGAAGAAACACAAAACAAACAAAGTTTTATGTAAGGTTATTATGTAAGATTTTATGGATGATTGCCGGTTAAGGGATGTCTTTGGATCGTCTGCAAGTACCTAATGGACGGACAATGAACTGGCTTTTAGCCAAGTGGCAATGGAAACTATTTGAATAGAGATCAAACAAGGTTACAAACAAAAAAATTATGTGTTGTCTCGGTCTGCGGTGATCATAGTAACCTAACACTAACCCTCAAGCCTTATGAAACAGAAGTCGTCATTTCACTGTAAGAGCAGCATGGGTATTATGCTACAAGTCATATGAAGGTTTAAAGACATGATGGAGAGTACAGAATTATAATTTTTGGGTGAACTATGCATCTAAACTAGAGACATTTCGATAAGAAGCTAAATAGAGTGGTGCAGGGATGACGTCAAAGCCCAGAAGACTAATTCGCCACTGGTTGCCTCGAGATTTTCCTATGAGGTTTTATAATGGGGTTTTTCAACTTATGAGTAAAATAAGGTCAGTGTAAAACAACTGTCATGTGCATGTTGTTTTGGTTTAGTTCTAGTTCCTGTCCCTGTTTCCTTTGTTCCCATTTTCATGTCACTAGTTAGTTTTCTTGGTTACTGATTATGTTACGCACCTGTTTTAGTTTCTGTTGAATAGTGTATTTTAGCCTTCAGTTCTCGGTGTTAATTGTCATCTTAGTGATTGTGATTGTGTTATGTATTCTCCTGAGTGTTCCTTGTTGATTTAATTAAAGACTGTTATTGTTCATCTACTCCTTCTTCGTGCTCTTTATTACAACATCAATTACATACACCCATATCGAAAACACAAATTTTTTATAAACGCTTTTTCTTTTCTTTTCTTTTTGTTAAAGTGTGTTTCTAATAAGTAACTAGATAAGAACATTTGGGGTGTGAGTGTGTCCAGTTTACGTTGTAAAACAAAATGTCGAAATGTTGTCAAATTATGTTTACCAGAGGCAGTATTTTACTCATAAATTGAAAAACCCCATCATAAAACCCATAGGAAAATCTCAAGGGAACCAGAGGCGAATTAGTCTTCCGGCTTTTGACTTCATCCCTGCACAACTCGATTGTGTAAGATAATCATTTTAGTTTTCACTGGACTAGTTTTACTAGACTGGAAAGGAATGGATAGGAAACAATGGTGGTTGTGGAAAGGCAAAACAAAGAGAGTGGTTATTGTTAGGTAGGTTCAGATATTATGCTGGGGTCACATTAGTGAAACTTTGGCAAAATTTTACAGGCAGAAAAAGGTCCATTGTCTATTGTCAATAGTGCAGCGATGTATGAAAGAGCTCAAACAGAAGTCACTTTCAAACCAAGTAGATTTAAAATCAATTATGTCATCATCATACTTACATATGAAATCTGGTCTTCTTTCTTAGATTTATTTGCATTCTGAATTGTGGCTGGTCTTTTCTATTTGCTTCTATTTAAATATCTATAGTCTAGTGATGCGCGGGTAACCCGCCGGAAACCCGGGTTGGGGCGGGAAAGAAATTGTCACTTTATTTGCGGGGCAGGTTGGGGCGGGTTAAAAGCAAAATAAAAAAAATCCATGTATGTTGCGTGCAATTTCCAGCCTATATTAAATATTTGGGAATATCTATTTTCATATTTTATTAGGTTCTTTGATAAGTTTACAATACGAATGCCGTAGCAACGTTGTGTGGTTTCCCCAAACCTTTGGCGTCACGTGACACGTCACGAAAGCGGCGCGCTAAGCAGCTCCCGCCGCAGCCAAGACAACAACAGCGGAGAAATAAAAGTGAAGATGGAAGATGAGGTGCGGGAGAAATTGAGGTCGGGAATTTACATAATTAAAAGAAAAATAAGGTCAGGCTGCTAAATCTAATGTTTGGGACCGGTTCTTAGAAATAGTTGCAGCAGGAGTTAGTATCGGCTACGTGAAGTGCAACTCGTGTGAAAAATATACAAACAGGAGAGCCACAAAACGGGCACTTCCACTTTTCCAGCATGTCAAGACATATTTGTGGGGGGTCTAAGAAATAACAAATATTAGCCTATTAGATGAATACAAACGCTGCTTTGTAAATGTTGAACATGTTTATTATTATCTTATTAAAATGACCTGATTTATGGTTCATATTCATAATCGGCTGTTGTTGCCAGTTTACAGGGAGATGTTTCCAAGCACTTCCAGGCTGAAATAAAGGCTGTTTTCATTTACATTACAATAGTATGTCTATTTAACGGTCGCGGGTGCGGGGCGGGCCGGGTTGTAAAAATAGATACAGTGTTGCGGGGCGGGCCAAATAATTTCATAAAAGTGGCATCACTATAGTCATAAACAGCTAAATAGCTAAACCATAGCCTAAAACCAAATTTTGTCACAATCTGGTCCAGATGAAAATGATGAAACACGTTCAAACAGTTTTCCATATACAAAAGGTACTTTATTAAAACAAAGGTAGGTAATCCAATTGGAGGAAGGCAGCGTAACAGAGTGTTTCACAAACACCAAACAATACCAGACAATAACTGAATGGAAAGGAGAAACTTAAATACTGATTGAACTCAAATGACGAACAGGTGATGACTCATTAATCAGAAACCATAGTAACAAAAGAGGAGCTAGACACTGGAACCAAGGAAAACAGGTAACTGATAGAAACAAATAGAAAATGAAACTAAAACGGGGGTGGGTGGGGGCGGGGGGTGTAACAGTTCGACTGTGGGGGGAAGGAGGGGGCTCTGGAGGTGGACGAAGAACTGGAGAAGATCTGGAAACATCAGAGATGTCAGTCGGAGAAACCAGGTGGAGTGGATGGTGGAAGAATCCATGAATGAGTGGACAGCCGACGAGAGCCCAGACTATTTCCATTCTTGTGTGGTCAGGGATTCACATACTTGTGACATACCTAAAATGAACACTATTCTTTTCCTTCAGGAAATGCAAATCTAATGTCACGTGTTCTGAGTACAAACTTCAGAAAATTTTCCCTAGGAAATAAGATATTATGAATTGGATTTCTGCTGTGAAGAACCATGAAACATTACCACATTCAATTGAAATCTGTTAATCACAAAGAATCTGAAACAGGGATGTGCATATGCCCATATGCCCTTCTCCACTCAGGTTGCCTGGGCAACTGCCCATATGCCCTTCTCCACTCAGGTTGCCCTTCCGAGAAAAAAATAAATAAATAAATCGTACAATGGATGCGGAATTTCACGTAGGCCTAGATAAAAAATAAAAAAAAATCGCAAAGTCTCATTCACTTCCATTCGGGCACCGAAAGTGAAAGTCAGTAAGGGAAGGGCAAACTGTTAACGTGGCTGCAGCGCTGCACGCGACCGGTGCGTATTCTGCGTAGACTAAGGCCCCGCAAATTACTTAAGGTCCCACCTCCATCTCGTGTTATAGCGCGTCAATTCATGTGTAGGCCTACAACATCCATGACAAAATTAAGCGAAACTATCCTTCTGGTCACGAAAAGAGGAAGAAGAAAAAAAACCATGAGAGTGAATTGCAGGAACAACAAGACATACTGTACAATACATGCACGTGAATGATGGCACTCCCAATCAAAGTACACATTATAAAACAAGACACTGATTATCTAGTCTCAGCGTAGTTAAAAACTCTAAACAACTGCACTAATTATGCAAGATAGAAAGCAATGTATTGACAATTTAACATCGATTGACTATTGATTTTATAGGCTATATTGAATTTAAAATGTTGATTAGCTGGACATACTGGTCAATATGGATGCACATCCCTCAGTAAATAATAACCATAAATCAAGAATTGCTTCAACATGCATGATAAAAAAAATAAATAAATCATACTGATGCCGAAAATACCCAGGCTGTAGAGAGAACCAAAGTTAATCCCAAAAGCCAAAGCTCAGGGTTATAATTTATTATTGTCTTATTTATGTTTACGTTAATATTCACTTGTTATCTTAACATTCTATAGAAAATACTCTATTCAATAAATATTGTTTGTTTGAACCTCATTCTGTTCTATATTGTTGTACATATTCTTTGACTGTTTTGTTTAAAGGAGGGAGGATTGTATTGGGAGCACTGAAGTGTCAGGTGTGACTGTGTGGCAATGGCAAATGGTTTACATAGCTCACGGCGTCACAGGTCAGGTAGAGGCCCCTTAGCAGAATTTTGGTCAGAGCAACTGCCCCTCAAAACTCCTGTGCACGTCCCTGATCTGAAATGTCTAGATTAGAGCAGATTAAACATCTTGTGCTGCTAAAATTAACTATGTACACATGAATCATTTAGAATCTTCCTTCTATTTCTGATCCGATTATAGCTTTTGAATCACCAGCATTAAGTAAACAGCCTATTGTTGGCGGTATCAAAAAGACCCACGAACACATTAAATCCCCACAACACCAGAAACAAATACAAAAACATGGATTCACATATGCTGTGGGCTGAAAATGGACAGCAGACAATAGATGTACTGAAGAACAACAGAAAAACACACACACCCCCCACTAAACAGTCTCCTGCGGCTATTCCCTTTCTGCTACATTAGATCTGCATGGGGCCCCGGGGCCGGTCTTAATAAACATCAGAGATAACACTGCCAATTAGAATATTCATGACAAAGCCACCAAAGCGCCCTCCTCCATTCCCCCCTTCCTCTCGCTCTTTTTGTCTAATAATGCAGCTTTTTTTGGTTCAGATGAGTCAGTGTGGGGGCTTTATCTGCTCAGCATAGCGTTAGCCCCTTCACACGGATAACGCATTAGCCCTGCGTGACTCTGAGCGTGCTCTGAGACGTGGGCATGTGGAACCCCTCAATACAGTCGCGGTCCGACAGCCACCCACTCGCCGCGGCTCCGTTTCTGACAGTGGGAGACAGATATCGCCCCCAGCCACATCTCTGGCCAAGCACTCGACGAATGCACTCTTTTTGGAAAAATTAGGTTAACGGTAAACTCAGCTACGTTCAAAAGAGGTTTGTGTGGTTTTGAGAAGAGAATGTAACTAAATCAAATATCCTGTTTTCACAATAGGTTATACAAATGTTATAGTCTATTATAACATGGATAGTTGCAACATACAGACTATATAGTCTATTATAACATGGTTGCAATAGTTACAATACTAATTATAACTCTCATTCGAAACAGCCTCCATTCAATAAACAACCAATGGATAGAACCAAGTCCCGCCCTACTTTTTTATTTTAAATAATACAATATACTTGAATGTTGTAATATGGAAGAAAGAAATTGGTCGCTACTTGTTTCTCATTGTGACTTTAATGATCTTTTATCTCTCCTTTTCTGTAAAAAAAAAAAAATCATAAAAATCTGGTTTACAGTGTGGCACTTGCAATGTAAGTGAATGGGGCGTTATAATAGTATAGCCACAAGAAACAAAACAATAGTGATTTTAGTGTGAAAAAAATCCATAAGGCCCTCAAGGATGTTCTGTATTGTGAATATAGTCATAGCTGAAGTGGTTTACACTGCATGTCGAGCCTAGCAACGTTTAACGTGACTATATTCAAAACATAACACCACCTCTCGTACCTTTTTGCATGAATTAGCCATTTTGAGAGGCTTTTTCACCCTTTGATAACATAAGCTAACAAGCAAGCTGACAAAATAATAAGTAAATAAATCTGAAATAAATCTGGTAAATGGACGATTATGTATTTTTATATCATATTTTTAAGATATAATTGGTATAAAAAAGATGGCATTCAGTTGTTTATGTTTATGAGTCTTGTTAGCTAGCTTAGCACAAAGTGTGCTTGTTCTACTCCATATGAGTGCAGCGTCCTTCAAGCCCTGTCTGAAATGAAGGCGGTGTACATGATTTGGTTATTGAGCTTAAATAAATGATACACAAATTGTGAATGATTTGTTTATCTCATGACATCAACCACTCCATGGTTTGATAATCATGACTTTCTTTCCTGCCAACTACACCATTATATTTTTTTGTATTCTTTATGGCCATTCAAAAGTAGCAGAGTATTCTAACACAATCATTTTAGCAGGAAACATACTAATCTCATTTTGCCAATGTATATTTCCTCCTGTCTGCTAACATATTTTATGCTTGAATTACTTACAGCTCAAAACAGTGACTAATGAAGGACTGTGTAATTTGTTATGGTGCCATCATTTGTATAAAACACTGTGAGGGAGAATATGCCATCCATAGTTTTGGTCCAAGAGAAAGGCTGTAAATTTAAATGAGTATACCTTTTAAAAGTTTATTTTGTCAACCTTGAGAAGTACACTAACATATATGGCCTCAACTAAAAGCTAGAAATGTAAGATTTTCCATAAGGCCTTTAAAGTGTTACAGACCTTTCCAAAACATCTCTTTGAGTCATGCACTAATGCCACATTACCCTTTTGCATTTATGTGGTTGCATTAAAACTAATCAGCCCCTCTGCATGCACTGCTTATGTAAATGCTTCATGTTAAATTACGCAGGTTTGAAAACCATATATTTTGAAAGAAATGGCTTAGAGAGGATGTTGAAACTGAAGAATTTTTACACTGAAAAAATAGAGAAAAAATACATACAAACATAATACTTAAAAGTGGGTTTCTAATTACTTGAATTTTGGAGGCAACCATCATAAAGTAAGTCAGAAATATTGACCTTTAAGCCATTGGACAAACTCCACATGCCCTTAAAGGGCACTGCAGGAAGCGACCGCTATTCAGTGATGTGATCATGGTTGGCAATTTTTTGCCACTGATTCAGAACCCCAATATTGTATTATATTTAACAATGCCTTGACCCATAAGCTTTCATTGTAAAAGCATTGCTGTGCACTATTTTTATGCAATTTTGTTTAGCATGTACTGTTTACTGTTTTTGTTTTTTTGACTCTCAAAGTGATGGTAGACCATTGACTTGCATTATATGAATCACCAACGATTTCAGATAACAATCTTTACATTGTTAACAGTAAATTAACAGTAATTTTTCATTTTTGGGCGAACTATCCCTTTAAGTAAAAAGTTTTAGATAAAGGGGTTAATAATCAATATCTAACCTAAGGAGGGGGGGGGGGGGGGGGGGGGGGGAATCCACTGAATCCACATTATTCAGTATTTCATCTGCAACAACATTGAGAACTTTTATAAACTTTGAAATGCATCATTATGCAAACATCTCCACATGAAAGACCCACAACTGGCAGATCAATGAGCTACTACATTTCTCTCCAATAGGGAATTAAATCAAATGATTGACAAGGCAGTTTGAATGGTGACAGGATGCACGTAAATAAGCAACAGAGCCATCTGTTAAAGACACAATTATGAAGTATATAGTAAGTAGTATGTCCCAAGGCTTGCCTATGCTATTCTGCTAAATGGTAAATGGTAAATGGACTGCATTTATATAGCGCTTTCACAGACCCAATGGCCACCAAAGCGCTTTACAGTTTGCCTCACATTCACCCATTCACTCACTCATTCATACACCGACGGCGGTGTCAGCCATGCAAGGCGCCATCCAGCTCGTCGGGAGCAGCTGGGGTTAGGTGTCTTGCTCATGGACACCTCGACACTTGGTCAGGTGGAACCGGGGATTGAACCAACTTCCGGTTTGTAGACAACCTACATGAACCACTGACTAACTAACCACTGCTAACCAGTGCTAAACTAATTAAACACTTAGTTAGTATGTACCTTTTCTTCACAAAAAGAGTTTATACTTTTATAGCAACTCACTATATGCAGACAGACTTCTATTGGTCAAATTTCTGTGATGTCACTGAGGAGTTCAGTCTCTGTCCTTGACAAACTCTAATAGAAAGCTCATCCTGCTGACAGCAACTTTGCTAGCGCAGTTTGGAGATTCTTGCATGACTCATCACTCTATCTGGCTTTTCTGTCTTTCTGTCTCCACAGCACTCACTCCACCTCTCCTCTCTCTATCCATATGCCCATCCCCCAACCCCTCCCTAAAAAGAGGAGGATGTCCCGTTATCTCCCGCATCCCTCGGATGCAGTCGACTAATTATGGGCTTGATGTGGCTCTGCTCTGGGACTGATACGCGTTGGAGGGGGCTTTGGGAGGGGGGTAAATATCTCCTCTCAGGGGCTAAATGCGCCTAGAGAATAACATAAGAAGAGATTACATTTAAAGTGGATTTTAGGCTGGAAATTAATAGTGAGGGGAATATGTGGAGCATTGCAAACGCTAGCCTGTGCGACATCACAAAAGCCTACGATTGGCTGTTTATTCCAAGGAAAGGCCTTTACTGGCTTTCTAGAGGTTTATAAGCTCTCACATATGGCTATTCAGGCAGAGTCTCTTAAAAATGCTTCACTTACAGCCTCGTAAAAAAGGCCACACGTTTCCCCAGCGTAATGAAAAGAGACATTCGGGAATGGTCTGTTTCACTATTGTATTTTTGTTTGGGATTGAAGAGCTGGTTTTATTTGGAACAAGTTTAATTTTTGAGAAAATATAACCGATTCATTTGTATGTATTTTAAGCACCCTCAAATGAAAGCAACAGCACCCTCAGTTGATAATATCATATTGACGAAACAGATTTGACAAACGCTCCAGTGTGTATTTGTGTTTGCGCTCTGAATAATGATAAATGTTTTTATTTACAACATGCTTTTTCAACGGTGAGCAATGTAGCCAATCACAGACATGTTTGTTGATCTCTTGAACACAGTGGCCAATCATGTGTGTTTATTTTAGTCAGAATCGCCAGAGTTTTTGTTCAGTGCTGAGTTCTGCATGCTCTCTTATCCTCTCATTAACAAAGTGTAGACACAATGTAAGTAAGAGATTCATTGTGCAGTGTAGACAACTTTGTGAGATCGCGATAAACTGAGATGAGTGACAGCTTTTTAGCAATAAAGGGAACATGACTGCACACTTTCTATGCTATAGCCTATAATTCGTTCAGAATTTGAATAAAAGTTTTGTTTTTCATGCTGCTAAGAGGACCGATGGCCAATTACACGCTGCAGTTTCGAGAGCGACATCCACATATAATTGCGTTATTCACTCTTAAAATTCCAATGATTGAAATAGTAATAACCAGAGGCGAACAGAGTACAGAGCTTTGTTACTTGAGTAAAAGTACAGATACCCCTTGCTAAATTTTACTCAAGTACAAGTAAAAGTACTACATTCAGATGTCTACTTAAGTAAAAGTACTAAAGTACTTGTTTTTAAAAGTACTTGAGTATCAAGAGTACAAGAGTAGATTTTCTAAATATTGCATTACTAATCTACTGCCACAGTGCTTACATTTATGCACAGAAACGTCCTACATGGAGTTATGAAAAATGTTAATGTTAATACCTTGGAGAATGTAAAAGGTATTGAAAGTAAAATCAAGTCATTTTCATCTTTTTACCATGTTGCTTTATTTAATTTAATTACATTTTTGGGGGGTCCCATCTTTAAATGTGGGGACAACACACACACACACACACACACCACATGTAAGGGTGGCGCTGCCAATAAAGCACCTAAAAGCGGTCACAAAGAACCGGCAAAAGGAATGATTATGAATATGTAAAATAGGAGATATTTTAATTGTTTATTAATAAACACTTGTTAATAAACAAGTGTTTTCTTTGTCAGTGTCGGCTAGATGAAGTTGACGATGCTGACTCGCGATCTTCAGTAGTGAACGCGCCAGAGAGAAATGCACATTTCATACGGATTACATAAGCAGAGAGCAATCTGTAGTCTGTTTTCTTTCGTTTTGAATTTTTCTGTTTAAAAGTAGACATGTCTGTGAGAGGCAAGTAGGCTACCTTATACACTGAGTTTCGGTTCATTTATGAGACGAGATCCAGTTCACGTGCCGGCGCCTCCGTTTCTTATCTATCGTCTGCTATTTACTTCTTATTTATTAAACCCAGGCAATTGGTTGATGAAACATTGATTAAAATTAAGATAAAATTAATGCAAAACGAAATTTAGGTTAAAGAAAGGTTTTGTGTTTTCTGTTTGATGTGTCTGTGAAAGTTTTAAAGCATCTTTTAGTGCCGCTTTCAGAGCGCTCACGTCCGTAACGGAGAACACGTCCATAACATTGTTTTTTCCTCATAAATGCAAACCCGAAAAATAAAATAAAACAAAATGAATATTTTATGTACTGTGGAGACTGAGCGCCAACCCTTCTTCATTCGCTGGGTAGTAGCCTACTTTGGTTTGCGCAGTGTAATTCACATAATCAGTAAAAATATATTTTGCCTCCTAAAGTTTTTTTTTTTAAGAAATCAGAAATCCCTCGTGGCTACGCCACTGCCACATTTGAACCTGACTGTGTTAAACACACCACATACTCAAGAACATCAAACCAAATGCTTGGCTTACATTAATGTGTAATATAAAATCTGACCATGGAGTTGACTTTGGCGGAAAGCTGAAAGTGATTGCTGATAGGCTGTCCCAATCAGTGGCGCCTGCACAATCCAATCACGTTTGAGAGGGAAACAACAAATTGAGGGTTTCCGAGATTTTTCCTTTTTTTTTTTTTTACTCGGGTACTCACGGTTATGGATAGAAATGTATTGGAGTAAAGAGTACAATATTTGCCTCTCAAATGTACTTGAGTAAAGTCATGAGTACTTCCCAAAAATGGTACTCGAGTAAAGTACAGATCCCTCAAAATTGTACTTAAGTACTGTACTCAAGTAAATGTACTCCGTTACTGTCCGGCTCTGGTAATAACCATAGCAAGAGACTAAAAAATATGTCAAAATAGATACACATTAAGCAATGCTAATGCAGACTAATTTTCGATTTTTTTTGTTGTTGAAATTCTATTCCAATTTGTAAAAGTAATGACTTCTAAATAATCTTGTAAATGTCTCACTGTACATTGCTATTCTTGTCATGGTGGAGCCATTGCTTACATCTGCACTTTACAACAGAACCCTCACTCATTTCTGGAACCTGGAGTCCTGTATGATTCCAGTTGAATCATGCATCTCTGTTTTAACTCACTCTATTTAAGAGAGCTTCATTTGGTCAAGGAAAGCTAAATTATTAGTAACTGAAAGCAGACAATCTCCTCTGTCCCAATGACATGATGACAGTCAGGGGCTTTAATGCAAGTGTGTTAGACACCCATCAACAGCTTACATGTAAATGCACTGCTTTTGATGAGAAGAAATAAGTTCTATTCAATTAGCATTGAAACCCTCACAAGTAATGGCTTTGACCCGTGTATAAAACAAGGTTGATCAAGCTATCGGTCTCTCACTTGCACACACACACACACACACACACACTCAATCATTCAGGCTTTCTCTTTCACAGCCAGCAGTCACTTCTCAATAAAAGAACAGCTTCCTCACCAAAGTCAACCAGCTTGACTCCTCCTTCAGTGGTGAGCAGGATGTTGTTGCCCTTGACGTCTCGATGGATGGTCTTATTGATGTGTAAATGCTGGAGACCCTTCAGAGACACGAGTACATGTTACAGAGCCAAGCAGTGAAACGGCTCACTGAAAAGGTGCATTTTAAAATATAGAGGAATCCAGGTTGTTTTTTTAGTTTTACCATGATAGCTTCATGTAGGATGTAGGCTATGATGGGTTCCTCCACGCGGTCTCCTCTTTTCAGCATACCTTTAGCCAGATCTGTGACAGACCCTCCATTACACAGCTGCAAACAAATAAATAAAATGAATTCATTTAAATAACACATATATGCAAACATGTTATATATGGCAGTTATATATGGCAGTACAACCTGTTTCTGGTTAAATAAATAGAATAAATAAATAAATAAAGATTCTTAATTCAGATTGGATGACACATATTATCCAATATACACCCATGTTTTTAGCATTATTGTAGTACAGTATTATTTTAGTACTTAATATTTTGAATGAACTTTTATTTGTATATTTTAGTTTAGTTTAAGATTTAGTATTTTTTTATGTGCTTTGATCATTTTACACATGCAGCTTTAAAAAAATGAATGAATTAAATTAATTGAATTAAAAAAATATATATTCAAACATAGAAAGCAACCTGTAATATAAGGTAATGTATAACATATATAACATGCATAAATATATAACTGGTCCTGATTTATAATTAATAAATAAATAAAGGCTTCAATGGATGGGCCATATTCATATTCTCTGTAAAATATCCAATATACATCGTTGTTATTTTAGTATTTTGAGTAGTATTTATCAATATTTGGAATTAGCTTTTATTTATTTTTATTTGACTTTTTATTTTATTTTAGTTTAGTCATTTTGTTATGCTTTTGTCATTTTACACAGCCACAAACAAATTAATACACAAATCAATTGTTATTGTTTATTAAATAAAAAAACACATTTTGTATGCAAACGAGCAACCTGTTATATGGTAATACATTTCTGTAAATGAATAAATATATCTTAAAAAGGTGAAACAAACTTTCTAAAGAACACTTGCTTTTAAAAGGCCTACAATCACTTAATCAAACATTACATTCAAATGAATCATTTTCTGATTCTTCATGATTTTACACTATAAAGTACTGCTTTTTTTTTTCATCAATCAGACCAAGCGGGTCAAATTATAGATTCCTCATGGAAATGCTGAAGTTAACAGTAGGAAATATAATAAGGTTGCAGCGGTTGTAATAATGTTCAGAGAGGTCTTAAATAGTCCAGGGAAGCATGTTTAAAATGCCAATTTCCATTGCTTTACAAAGTCTAACACATTATTTTTGTAGCAACAACATCCTGTAAAACTAACTGGGTTGATGCTGTGGCTATGATCAATGCTAACGGTTTGCTTTCAGTCAGAGGACACGGAGGTGAAAATTGTTCTTTTTTTCCCAGGCAAGCCCTCTTGAAATTACATAAAATTGTCGAGCATGTTGCCAAGGCAACAACAATACCCTCTTATTTAGAGCCATTTAAATCGACCAAAGGCAAACACGGCTGTCTTCGGCCCGCTGCTATTGTAATGGGACAAAATGCTTGTATGAATGCTCTGACAGACTCTTATTCACAATATCCCAAAATCAATTCCCTTTTATTTTGATGGAAGAAATAAAAATACAAAAGGCAGTTATGCGCAACTTGTAGTTCAAGAAAAAAAACATTTCTAACCAATAAAGAAAAACAGCAAATTGGCCCTATTACTAATGCAACCAATTACAAATCCTTTGAAAAGATTCTGCTTGATCCGGCCTTTTAGCAGAACACTGAACACTTCAAAGAGAACATCAATGACTCATATCACTTTATGTCCCGAGAGGGCATTTACATTTTCAAATACATTTACTTCAATTTCCAAGACGCATCCCAAGGAGTTCAGATGAGTGGGTGGAGGGGCTCGATTTCCCTGATTATGCAAAAAGCTCAAACATCTGCAGAACGGACAATTATGTAAAGCTAAATCGTGCCATTTCTGTGCCACTAGTGGCAACAAACGGAAATACAAAAATAGCTGCATTTCATTTTCTCAAAATAAAGTATTGTTGGCAGGGTGTTGCTGGTGTTTTGCGAGGTTTTACACATTCCTATATGGGTTGTTTATAGGCATTGACTGACTCAAGTCAACAGAGCCAAATCTCCTTGATTTAAATTTTTTTGTCTGTTAAAAGTTTTATTGTCTGCCAGGGGAAAACTGCATTGAATCCATTTTTTTTTGTAATAGAACTCCGAGCTGCACAATTCGAGGCATCATTCATGTCTGTAGTACAGACCTGTGGGAATTTACTTGCCAAAATGTAATACTTAGTGGTCATTCACACAAAATGTGTTTTTTTTTTGCATTTGAACTCTTTCCCCACCATTGAAGGATATTTCCAGCTCTCTGCGTTTTCACTGTTATATGGTAGGGGGCGCTATTACACATCTTCTGAAAGAGTACTGAATCGCCTGATAAAAACACAGCAGAAGAAGAAGCAGAAACAATCGATAGGATATGAAATTATATGTGTAGGTAAAATAACGCGATCATCAACATCAACGGCATAAATCAAAACTGCCTAACGTTACTGAATGAAAAGTCGACCCAGGGCGAGCTATAGGACTGTGAAGCTTTGGGGGTGTTGATGGACTCGATGGTCTGTTCTTTCTTTTGATATATTGCATGTTCAGATATTAATACAACAACATTTTCTGGGGGCCATGACATTTTTGTGAAAATGCAAAAAAAAAAAAAAATGCTGGTGGTGGCTGGCAATTAAAAAAAAAAATGCTAGCGGGGAAAGAGTTAAAACAAAACGGAGTGCAGTGGAATAAAAAGAGCACATTTAAAAAAAAATTATAACTTCTTTTAACTTGAGTTTCGTGTTTTAGAACGCAGTGTATTGAGGAAGATGATGCAAAAGACATGAGATGTGAGCGCAGCGGTCAAACAGTCTGTCTAGCACAAGAAAAACAACTGAAAAGCAGTACAGTGAGTGGAAGCCATCAACGAGATCCATTTCAAAGTAGAGCTTTACACTGAATCAGAGTTGACGCTACGGGAACACTACTTGGCTACCGCAGTCAGGTGGCATTACAGGCACGCCAGCAGAGTACTTATGTGTGTCAGATAGAACGTCATCAGCTTCTTTGTCTTCAGGAAGCCGTTTGTTTATCTGTGCGTGATCTCTGTATTAGTGGCTAAAGGTTCTTGCACACTGAGTCCGAAATCCTCGTCCTTAATTTTCGGACCTACAAAAAATAAATACGACCTCACGTTGTGCCGATCACATTTACACACTGTCTCCGAAACTTTAATCCGTCGTAATTAAATTCGGATTGGATTCGATTTTCTGCGTTATTTTGTATCTGTAGTGAGCATTTTGAGAGGTGTCTTAACAGTTCAGAGCCACCAAATGACGAATACGAAAAAACGCATACAAAAATTTTGGACTCGGTGTCCAAGGACCTTAAGAGTGAAACAAAAGAAAAAAAACTCTAGGTGAAGTGTCACGTTGTGCGCATAGCGTCAACTTCATGACGCAGTGTCTCATTTCCCCTTCACAGGAAACCATGGTTACAATAAATTTAGAAACTACTAAATGTTGTTTAACTGTGTTTCCTGTCTTTTTTATTCCATAATCCCTCTCAAAAAGGGCAGCATAGCATTCAGTTTAACTTGTTCTGGACGTCCAAGCTTGATAAGTGGTGGGCTGAGAGGGTCATTTGTCATTGGGTTGAGCAGTAAAGGTGGAACGTGGACACTTGAACAACAAGGTATGTTAGTGGGTGTGAAGTGAAAAATTCCCACAGCTTGAGGGCCCATTTTGAAATCTCATTATTACTGTGCCACGGGGGACTTTGGCATTGGAGCACACCTTCATGTTTCACTACCATTTACCAAAGTTAATTGAGCTAACTGCAGGGAGCGGCCCGTTTCATTTATAGCTACAGCAAACGCTTCAGTGTCAAGCACAGAGGAGCTGGCAAACATGTGCTTCATTTGAGTTGCTGATACAGTGACAGAACATAATTGGTAATCAGATTGTTCAATACAAGAAACCCTTAAAGGATCTTTAAAGTCAATATGGAAAACTGACATTTACTTAGATTTTTAAACTAGTCTTCTTCTAGTCTATTTTGTCCAGATAATAAATAATGTATTACATGTAAAACAATCATTAACAATTTTCACAATTGTTTACATTTATTCATTTAGCAGACACTTTTATCCAAAGCGACTTACAAATGAGAACAATAGAAGCAGTTACACTAACAATAGGACAACAAAATGCAATGCTATGACCCTTCCCAGTTCCTCACTAGCGAAAACTGTTTACCTTGTGACTAAACGCGAACAAACGAGACTTCGCCAATGAGATTTCAGCTCGTGAGCACAGTAAACAAACACTGTTTCCTAGTAACTAAAACTGCACTTAAAGCTACACTGTGTGATTGTTACCCCCATCTAGCGGTGAAAAGGTATATGACCATCCAGTGAATATTAGTTTCTGTTCCTCTCAATTCCGATTTCGTTTTAACTCCTACGGTGGCCAATGGAGTCCAAGATTAACATGGCTTCCAGTTCGACCTCGTCCATGAGTGTTCCTTCAAGTGATGAGGTTATTTTAGAAAACTATTATAATTTGCAGTAATTTAATTTGTCAGGTAACATATAGGTTATGACATCTATGTAAAATGAATAATAGTTTTATGTTTTCGTAATTTTTTTACCATTTCATTGCTAACATCAGTTATCAGGTTCCCAGACGAATGCAAGCTAATCTTAGTAAAGTCACTTTTATTTTTAACTTTTTCGCTTCCTTGGCGACTCTGATACGTATCCTCGAGAATAAGAGTGATCCTCCATCAGCAACAGACTTTCAAAAAGGCTTTCAGGTTTTTATATATCAGTCTCAAGCAATCCCCCTCTTCACATTCGACACGGTACCATCGAGTGTTAAAACGCGAAAGGCGAAGCTTGAATTAACGTGTATGTCCCTCTTTGGCTAATGCACTTTCAAGATGGAGGGGCAACATGGCGACCGACATTAGAACCCCTCACCCGTATGTATTTTCAATGGCATATTATACACTCACGGGAATACTTTATTACTTGAACGAAGTAAATATACATCAATGAGCACATATATTTTTGAAAGAACTAAGTGTTTTTAGCTAAGAATAAACTAAAAAAGTTACACAGTGTAGCTTTAAATCAAATGAGAAAAGGATACAAAACACTTACAGTTACTGTCACCTTCATGTTGCTTGACTGTAGAAACTATAATGCTAGCACTGAAATCCCTGCGATAAATCAACCAAAGTTCTTCTGAATCTCAGCTCTTACCTTTGAACAGTGCCATGAAGACTAAAGAGCAAAGCTGACCTCATTACGCCATGGCCACCTCAGCCAGAGATCATCTGCCATCATTAAATTTCACTCTGACACAGACAGACAAAGAGAGTTCGACATGTATCTGACAGAGAGCAACTTGAATGTTTAAACACTTCCTTCAAGTACGGCAACATTAATGTCCAGGTTTCAGGTTTAGGTTCAGGTTTATTCAGTAAAGTTGTGAAAGTTATACCCCAAATCTCAGTCAGTTGTTGATTAGAATGTTCATACTGATATTATAGGGAAAACGATCTAAGCACATGGTCTAAAGCGCACGGCACAAGTGCACTTAGGACGTGTCTGAATCAACTTTTACTAGTTTAATGACGGGAAAAATGGTCGGCGTTCCCAGCGCATGGTCTAAAAGGGTTGTCCCTATTCTCTTAATGAGTAATGGGTGTGTTTTGGGCGTAACGTGCAATAAACCAATCAGAGTCTCATCTCCCATTCCCTTAAAAAGCCAGTTGCGCTCGCGCCATGGCGGATTCGCTATTTACATGGTGGAATTTGCCAGCGTAAAAACCGAACGCTTCTCTAGCGAGGAAACGGATCTGCTCGTGCTCGAGGTTAAAGTGCGCAAGCAGACCATCTACGGGACAAGCTGGATTCCACCATATCTTTATGTACACAATATTAATCTCTGTATGTTTTGCACAAATAAATAAATAAAGTATAATTTTAAGCTGTAAGCACCAGCACGCATAGATTTATGGATATCTATGCCAGCACGTCCCAGCCGGGTTCGTCACTTATTTGGTTCCCCTGGAAACATTTCCGTTGTGGTCTGTGTTATTTGCAGTGCGTTTCTGTATTTGTGTTGTGAGCTTTTGCAGCGCGTTTCTGTATTTGGGTTATGTTGTGAGTATTTGGAGCACACGTGTGTTGTGAAACTGATGAAGATGCTTTCTTAATTTGCGGTGTTTTTTTTTTTATTTGCACGCGTTTTTTTCTATTTGCATGCGTTTTATTTTATTTGCATGCGTTTTTTTCTATTTGCATGGGTTTTCTTCAGTTGCAGCACGTTGAGCTCTCTCGGCCACCGTAGTTTATTGATGTAATCAATTATATATCAACTATATATAAATTATATATCAACAGGTCTCTCTGGAAGAAGAGATAGTAATATCTCAATGTGATTCTCCTGGATAAAATAAAGGAAATAATAATAATAATAATAATGTTTTACATTGTAATCCTTTTATTTTCAATATTTGGCATGTTTTTGTGCTGCTGCGCATCCCTGTGTGTGTAATAAGCAGAGTGTACGCGCGTTGAGTACCCGCCTATAGGCGCATATTACTAACGCCCTCTTTGAATAACAAAAAAAATATTGTGCCATTGGACCAGGTTTCAGTTGGTCAATGGCGCAGTCTATATTTTAGCAAAAAAATAACAAAAAACACTTGCATTGCGCCTGGCGCCGCATTGCGCCGGGTGTATGATAGGGCCCTAAGTCTAAACCCTCCTTTCCACGAGCCAACTCTGCTCTGATTGGTCGGGCGTCTCAGTCTGTTGTGATTGGTCTACCGCTTACAGCGCATAATGGGAAAGAAACAGCAATTTCCATATCAGAATTTCAGCTGAGACTTTCTCAGCGCTTGTATTCAAAGTGATACAAACAGTCCCAATGGCATCGTTTTTTCCCCCCGTATCAATTCCAGCACGAGTCCACATTCTTTGTAAGTGTACGTAAAGTGGATTTGTAGTGCTGAAAACAGCATCTTCTCAACACGAACCAACCTCTTCCAGGCTTTAGCTACAACTACAGTGTTTGAGGGCGAGTCAAAATAGACGTTGTTCGCGGGCAGCCAATAAAGACCATAGGCTGGCATTATGGAAATTTTTAACATTGTTATGTAGGTTTGTAACAGGAGGTGAGACTGGAATTGCTAACGGCAGTTCAAAATTGATTCTTTCTTAAAGGAGACAATAACATTATTTGTTGTATACGTTGATCTTTAAAACTTTGCAGACCTTTTACATCAATAAACTACGGTGGCCGAGAGAGCTCAACGTGCTGCAACTGAAGAAAACCCATGCAAATAGAAAAAAACGCGTGCAAATAGAAAAAAACGCGTGCAAATAGAAAAAAACGTGTGCAAATACAAAAAAAACACCCGCAAATTAAGAAAACATCTTCATCAGTTTCACAACACACGTGTGCTCCAAATACTCACAACACAACCCAAATACAGAAACGCGCTGCAAAAGCTCACAACACAAATACAGAAACGCACTGCAAATAACACAGACCACAACGGAAATGTTTCCAGGGGAACCAAATAAGTGACGAACCCGGCTGGGACGTGCTGGCATAGATATCCATAAATCTATGCGTGCTGGTGCTTACAGCTTAAAATTATACTTTATTTATTTATTTGTGCAAAACATACAGAGATTAAATTTTTTTTATAACATACAACTTGTAAACAATGTACAAAATGTATTAACAATATGTTCAATGCCATCAGAATACAAATGAGAAAAGAACAATGAGCTGGAAACTAAAATAAATAAAGAAAAAAGATAAAGAAGAAAAACATGAAGGAAAGATATTTATCTATACATCAGTTACACTGTACAAATTGTTTCATGTTATTACATTTTCATAAAGAAAAGTTTCGTAAGAAATGTTAGGTAATGTAGGGTCCAAAATTTTAAAGTTGAGACACACAGATATATAACGCATATTTTAAAAGCTTTTTTGTAAACTAAAAATAAAAATGTATTTGCATCCGTTGTTAACAGCATTATATATCTGTCGTAAGACCAGCTGATGGACACCGTGCTGCGTTGTCATGGGAACATCCCAGGTGAAAATGAGGAATTACGTTGTCTTTCGTTGCTCCTTCATCAAGTGCGTTCCACACGGCTGCCTAACAGCACACTAGAGCCCTGCTCACTCCAAAGGCCCACTTTAAGGGCTCTGCCGTCTGCCCTTCGAAGGGAGTAGGCATAGGGAAGCTCACGAGCAATAAGCACGTCCCAGCCGTGTTCGTCACTTATTTGGTTCCCCTGGAAACATTTCCGTTGTGGTCTGTGTTATTTGCAGCGCGTTTCTGTATTTGGTTGTGTTGTGAACTTTTGCAGCGCGTTTCTGTATTTGGAGCACACGTGTGTTGTGAAACTGATGAAGATGGGTTGTTTTTTTTTTTTCAGGTGTTTTTTCTATTTGTACGCGTTTTTTTCTATTTGCATGTGTTTGCTTCAGTTGCAGTTGCAGTTGCAGCGTTGAGCTGTCTCGGCCACCGTAATAAACAGCTATACTACACACTATATGAAAGGTAATATTTTAAAAAGCATAAAGAGCTCCTTAAAGGGTTAGTTCACCCAAAAATGAAAATTAAGTCATTAATTACTCACCCCCATGCTGTACCAACCCCGTAAGACCTTCGTTCATCTTCGGAACACAAATGAAGATATTTTTGATTAAATCTGAGAGGTGGATGACTGCTACATAGGCTGCCTAAGGGACTGACACTTGACGGTCCAGAAAGTCATTAAAGAAAATGTTTAAATATTCCATGTCACAACAGTGGCTCAACTATAAGTTTATCAAGCGATGAGAATACTTTTTGTGTGAAAAAACAAACAAAAATAACGACTTTATTCGACTATTCCTTTTCTTTGTTCCGAAGACGAACGAAGGTCTTACGGGGTTGGTACAGCATGGGGGTGAGTAATTAATGACTTAATTTTCATTTTTGGGTGAACTAACCCTTTAAGAAATAAGTTGTGTTTTTCTGAAGAGTCATCTGCATGGTGTATACTCAGGAGGTGAAGACTGAACTCATAATAGATTTCAATAAAAAGTGTTTCAGTCATGTATGGTGCGGGTTGCCCTCCTCAGTGTTTTTCACCACCTTTAAATAACATGACCCGATGTGTTTCACTAAACGTTGCAGAGAATTCTCACACTCATTGACTCCCGCATCTGTATATACCAAGCGGCAACCTTCCGATCTCTCTCTCTTGAATCCAACACGGAAGTGACTTAAACTGCAATTGATCGACTGGCCGCTAGAGACAGGCTGCAAAATAGAGTCAATCCGATATACCCCCATGTTAATATGCCCAACTTTACAGCAGAAAAAAATGTGTTCACAGCCTGGTACCAAAAGTGTATTTTGTCTAAGTAGCTAATTTTTCCCTTCATGACAACTATGAGGGGGGTGAAATTTGTTAGAACTCATCCGTTTAAATTATATTAAGCCTTAAAATTCTGCATAATTAGGGGCGTGGCCCCTTGAGTGACAGGTGGATTGCTGCTACTGTCACTACTAGCTGTTTGTGTGTTGTCTGTTAGCCGTCACGTTACCTCACCTAATCCCGCCTCTTTGCCCATTTTCGTTTATCAGGGAGTGATGCGCTGCCAAGATGGTGGCAGCCGGCTCCGCCTCAAAAATGCTCTTCAGAAACCTACAGGTGACGTCACGGACACTACGTCCATATTTTTTTTAAAGTCTATGGCATATACGCTATAGCGTAGTGTTGTCCGGGGACCTTCTTGCTGCTCAATTTTAGTCCATTCTTTACATAAAGCTATGGTTCAGATGACTGGGAATTTAGTGCATGAGTTGTATGGACTATTTTTTTATGTTTGGAAAAGATTAGCATGAACATTCATCTCTTTTTGTGCTCCACAGAAGAAAGAAAGCCATATGGGTTTGGAATGACATGACAAAATCATCAGTCCTTTTTGTTTTAATTTCTTCCTGATATAATTTTATTTTTAGACCATATCACTCTGGATTACCTCAGGCTGTGGTGAACATGCTATTAATGTCATCTACTGACGCGTCATCAACATAATTCCTCACATAGGCTACGGATGAAAAGACTCAAGACTAATTCTACCATCCTCCCACTGCCAGCATGGCTAATGCCTTTCAAAGTCTTAACATGGGCTTTAAAATACCAGTGTGTTTGCAGGTATCCACTCTCAAGTTCTCAAAACAGTTTATTAGTTACTTGCTAGTAACACACCTGGAGCTTCTGACCTTGAATATTTGACTTAACTGAATTTTTCGTTAAGTGCAGCAAATGATCAAATCAGCAGCTTTCTTTGAGCTAGTGTGTGTGTGGCCCTCACACCTTTCAAGGAAAAAACACCTCTTTTGTCTGAACGACCTTATCATTTACACTCAAATAATGAACTAGGTGTCTGCTTTCTCTCAGCGTTTAATGAAAAAGCCCTGACAAACAATGGCATTTTACACCTCATTGTGAATTAATGACGGGCACAAGCTAGACACATAAGACATAGTTCGGAAAGGGCTTCGTTTCAAAGGGTGGGCCAAAGAACCAGCCATTATATACAAGAATGAAGGCCAAAAACCACAGCCACCACTTTAACTATATAAAGGGGAATGAGTGAGATTAAACAGCATTGCACTGTTTGAACTGTTAGTTTAAGCACAATGTGTTAATGTTGCAATAAACATGACCTGTAGTAGCATTTCAACATAAAAATACTCAGAACATTGCGTATTCAGTGTCATATGATCCTTCAGAAATCATTATAATATGCTGATTTGCTGCTCGAGAAACATCTAATTATTATCAATGTTGAAAACAGTTGTGCTGCTTAATATTTTTGTGGAAACCATTACACTTTTTTTCTCTATTTTTTACAAATATAAAGTTGAACAGAACAGTATTTATTAAAAAATGTTTTTTTGTAATAATGGAAAAGTATGTCACTTCTGATCAATTCAGTTTGTCCTTGCTGAATAAAACGATGTATTGATAACTGATAACTTTTCCTATAAATGTTGCTCATTGCTATTTAATGTTCGCCATACTGCATACCGGTAATATAAATAGAATCATATTGCAGGTGTTAGCAAATAACTTTTTTAAGCAATGATGCAAGCACCATTTTATATTGCTATTCTCCAGTTTCTACGAATCCAGTCAATAAATTAACTTCATCAAGAAAGCTTTAACAAACTGCATATCTACAAAAAATGCCATGCATTTTTAAATAAATAAATGAAAACCTTCAATAGCAACGGCACAGAGACATACTGTTTCATGTGAAACTACAACAATGAACCGCTGTCATTAGTCCTTTCCCAGCCATTACCCACCAACTGGAACCTACAAGCCAACTTGAACAAAACTGAATGGAGATCACTTCTGATATCTTTGAAGTTTTAATATGACGGAGCGGAGTCGGCCCCTTATACGATGAGAAACCAATGAGTACAGATGAAAGCAACCCCCTTTATATCCATAATTAGAAGCCACAACACAAAGGAAAGGCAGAACAAGCACCAGGCCTGATGAGCAGGCCAGCAAAGTGTAATCAGGGGTCACTCAATGTGGAGGAGCCTTCCTCCCAGATCATACTGAAATACAGAAAATTACAGTTCAGAGGGGACGACTGTAACCATGGCAATTTAACATCTCGGCTGCCGCTGAACGCTTCAATACTCGACTATGATTCCAGCCAGGGGATTAACTTCCACATTTGGATTGCTGACTGTGGATTTTGCATGCAGGAGTTTGCATACAGAAATGCAAAGCTCTTTAGGGAAAAAGAAAAAGAGAAAAAAAAAAAATCATTCCCTCTAATAGAGATGGAGGAACTTGCTTAACGCCTTGCAAAAGAAGAAAACCGCTTTTGTAATTTGTGGTAACTGTGTTACGTCCATATTGATAAAACAGAATGTGGTTTCTTCAGGGAAAGTGAAACGTGCCATGCTTTTACATTTCCATCAAAAAAAGAATTTTGATACGGCTACGCAGAAATATCTAAGGACTTTATAAGCATGATATTATTTTTTTGTACAGTGGCCCCAAACAGTAAGACACATTTAAGAATTTCTAAATGTCAAACCAAGTAATACTAGAGCTTCCTCTGTGCTTTCTGAGCCTTTTTCGTTATTTTAAACAGTAAATCAATAAATGCAAATCAATTTTAGCATTTCAAAATATGTTATTCATTTACAACTAAATGTTGATGGTTTTTTTGGGGGGGGGCTTTATACTACGGTATGTACAAGCATATCCACATTTTTATTTCTACACAAAAACTGGCTCAGAAGGTTACATAACTATGTGGGATTGTTAACTGATGCCCGGTCCAAATACCCACACTTGAGGTCTTGGCCGCGACAGGAAGTAAGTGAGCAAGGCTGTTCCATGTGCCCTTATTGCACACTAAACCCACACAATCTCGAATACGGTAATCGTAATCATGCATTATGTTCGGGAAACAACGCGCCCCGAAATCGTGAGATGTCACGGAAAACATTCCACAAATTCAATTAATTTGATATTTACATATTACATACAATTTGGTAGTAAAACAAAGTGTTGCACATTTTATTGGTGCAAAGAGGTATGTGTATTTTGTACAACATTTGCAACTGCTTTTTATCACTTAATTAGAAGCACCACAATTTTAAAACTGTGTCTTCTGTTAGTTACACGGCGACTATGAACAGACATTTAGAAGTTTATTTAAAAATGCAAAGTATAAAAAATAAAATAAAAAAACCCTCTGTAAACACTTGCAATTTTTTGCAAGTGTGTGCCGTCGGGTAATCAAAAGTTCTATACACAGTTGCAGTCTTCACGTCTACTTGAACACTTAATTCAAATACAGGAAATACGTCATGCAAGTAGACAAGTGTTCAAAGACTGCGACTGTGGGTATTCGGACAGGGCATAACCCTCCTCATACCCACACTGAGACTGAGGTAAAGTTTGACACCAAATGAACATGAGTTAATCTCTCCAGGCAGCTCTAATATATTAAACACAGACCAAGAGTGAATTCAGCTGTGCAAACGCAGGAAAAAAAGCCTGCTAATGATCTGTTTCCCCAAGGTAACTATTGATGCTTAAAAAAGATAATATAAAACTAACTGGGATTTGATCGTGTGATTTCTGAAGCTCTCTATTGTCAACAAAAGGTCTCAGAAATATCTATTTGCACTGTGATCATCAGAAAACAAAGATAAGTGGAGAAGATGTTCAGGGGCACAGCGTGTTGGAAATATTCTGCTCAGCACAGGTTAATGGCTTCATGGAACTAGAGCATTTATAAATGTCTCAGATAGAAAGCACAAATCAGGGACAGAAGGGCAACATTTCTCACAGAGAAAATTCCTTCTAAACCTGTACATTTAAATCACAATTTTGAAAACAAACTGCAAATGGATTGCTACTTACAACAATTTAGTGGTTGATGTGTTTGGTATAGTTATATACTGATATCTAGACAGAGTGGCAGATGCTGGATTAGGTATTTAATGATAGCAAATAAGACAATAATTACTCAAAATTCACTTAAAAGTTTGGTTGGGGGGGGGGAATAGTTTGGAATAACTTCACTTATCTGTTTTTGTCTAATGTTGAAATTTGAAAATGATCCAATATTGGCCATATAGCTACTGTATTGGTCAATAAGTACCAAAAAGATGATTATATTATGAAATGACCATGTTTAGTGGACATAGTACCATGATACTAAGTGTGTGAATTATAGAGAGACTTTCAAGAAGATAAACTTATAAAGATAATTTACATAGAAAGTTATATAACATTAAGAAAATTAGTAAAAAAAAGTTTCTTTTGAAGTCAGTATTCATTAGAAAATGTGGTACTAAGCCTATTCAAAATGCTGTAAAACCATGTGTACAGTTGAAGCTGATTTAAGTTTTGGGGTTCAAACTATTTCTTCCAACTTCCTTTAAGCGTTAAAATAAAGGGGGTCAAACCCACACCTGTCACAGTTAAGCTGCAGAAATCCAAGTGAGCACTAAACTTTTTTTTTTAATAAACACAGAGGGAAACAAAGCACTACACACTACAACAAAACGTTAACACTAACCAAGAGCTTAAATACACAATGGAACCTAAGAACAGGGAACAGGTGTAAATTAGAAACCAAATTAACTAGTGGCAGGAAAATGAGAAAAAAGCAAACAGGAACTAGAACTAAACCAAACCAAAACACAATGAAACCAACATACATGTGACACCACCAAACCCAAACAGGTATACTCCCAACCCTACCTATGTTTGGATGTACCTTGTTAATATCATGGTCCTGTATACCATTTGACTAACATGGTATTACCATAACTGTTCCATAGTGCTTTCATGAAAATACAACAATAGGCTTCGATTTTTAAAACATGCCTAAAGAATTTTTGAAAAATAAAGCAGTTCACAATTTAAAAATATTGATATGTTGTATTAAGCATTATGGCACTTCTGCAATTTGGTAAGCTAATATTAAACTTTAAAAATGAGATAACTGTTTTTGTGCATAACCATACAAGGTGTTGTGCCGCTATTAAAAATGTAAAACTAATTATACTTCTATTGAACTTGAGAATATAAATAATACGCATTAAATATGGTGTACATAATATTCTGTTCCTGTACTGGCACATTCTACTTACTGTGTGATTCAGCTGTAATAGCACACTTGTAACTTTTGGAAATTCAATACAACGTACATAGGCTGTCTGACCATATTTTTATGAATAATTACCCTGCGAAAGGCATAACTAATGAGCAGTACTCAACAATAGTTACAATACAGTGCAATATAAAGTGACCTCACTTGTTAGTACAGTGGGACCCATTACAGTGGTAGACCATCTGTTTCCAGCTAAAGCCAGTGTGTCGCAGAATTGGTCTCTGAACCTGCTCATCTTAGCAGAGCCCACATTAGTAGTCATCTCCACCCTCCCATACCTGTCCTGCCACAAAAACTCTGCCCAGACCTGCTGAGACTAAAGTCTCTTATGTAACAATCATCCCATTTCCTTCAAACTTGTCTGTTCTCAAGCAGTCAAACAACACAAAAGGCCATGTGGGCCTAATGTGATTTTAAAAATGACAATATCTTAATTGTCCTCTAAAAACTTCCATTTCACAGCTTTGAGAAATGTTCTTTACGTTCTGTATGCTCCTAAAAATACAGAGGTGTTGATACTAATAATAACCTTTTATTAGCAGCATATTTTGCTAATCCTCTATAAACGGGTTTCCACTGCTATATGTATCCCATTAGCCCACCCTGCAACGGTAGCAATAAATCCATCATGTGATAATGATCTAGCATGCAGCACACAACTTTGCTATGATTTACAAAAACATTAGCATTTGCATGTGTTCCTGCTGCAAATTTAATAACCATAATTGATTAGGGCAGGGGTGCCCAATCCTGCTCCTGCCGATCGACTGTCCTGCACAGTTCATCTCCAACCCTAATCAAACACACCTGAAGCAACCAATTAAGGTCTTTAGGATGCGTGATTTTTCCCCCCAAACCACTTCAGTGGAAATCCCACCCTGCAGACGATTCTAAAGATTTCATTGGTCATGTCAATCACTGTACTGATTGCCTACACCAAACACTGATACCTAAACCTACCCGTCACTGTAACCTAAACCAATGAAATCGTCTGCAGGGCGGGATTTCCGCTGAAGTGGTTTGGGGGGAAAAATCACGCATCCTAAAGACCTTAATTGGTTGCTTCAGGTGTGTTTGATTAGGGTTGGAGATGAACTGTGCAGGACAGTCGATCGGCAGGAGCAGGATTGGGCACCCCTGGATTAGGGCATTTAAAAATGCGTTTCCGATAATGTCACAAGCCCAATTTAACACGTGTGTGATATTCAACAAGCTTAAATAAATGAGACGCACATGCATGACATAGAATTGAACTTTACCTCAAGTACTAGCCAAAGCTGGTCCCCGTTCTTGACATCCTTCCTGTAGAACATTCCAAAGAACTTGACGACATTGGGATGGTCTGAGAGAGCTTTTAGGATGTTATATTCAGCTTCAATTTCCTCATCAATGTCCTGAAATAAACAGATGAATTGAATTGACTGACACTCTTTGCTGTTTTAAAGTAAGGATGAGCCATTGTAAATGTTTCTTAAACGGGTTGCTATATTTCTAAATGTAAAATTCAAATTTATTGTAAGGAAAAAAGGGATAATCTTTTGGTATAGGATGACAGTAAGTAAATAATAACAGAATTCCATTGACAGAATGACATGATTTTCATTTTTGGTTTAACTTTTCCTTTAAGAACAAAATAAAAAGAAACACAGAGCAATGGCTCAAACGAACAAAGACTTTTCTTTAACTATTCAACACAAATAACACAAATGGAGGCACTGATGCAAAAAATAAATACATTTTGTAGTCATTTTATCTATTGAATTTAGCGAAGCCAGAAAGGCCATAAAATTTCAGGATTAACAAAGCCCCACAGCAGTGAACTACACATGAGGCATAGACTGAAATTATATTTGTTGGCTTCCACGTCCTTCAAGGTTTTTGGACCAACATCGGAAAATTACTGTTTACTGATTGAGCCTGAGGAAAAACAACCTCTGAGTGTAGAATTTTAATGGATCTGGTACACAGGTCTATTCTGTGATGCCTTTTGGCTTCAAAAATGCTCCATATATCTATTACTACACATGATTACAGCATTTCCTGCGGTTGGAAAGCAGTGCAAATAAATATTTGTGAGTATCTGAGGTACAATGGCTATGGCAGCTGCAGTCTATTAAATTAAGCCGAGATTTATTTGATCTAGATGAGTGATTTTAAATATACTGGCAGCCAAAGGTCCATTGAAATACTTCCAAGCGTCCTTTCAGGACTTTGAAAGGGTGAATAGGAGAAAGGTAAATTAACACAAATTGCACATCTTCTGAAAAGCCATCTCATCATGATTAGTCTGGGTATATGCTGTTAGAGGTCCTTTTATTTGCCCAATCACTAAAGGAAAGAGTGTCTGGCTGGAGAAATAACGAGCAGGACAGAGACACAGAGAGCCTTTTGGCATTATCTGCAGGATATAGATGTTCTGTTCTTATATGACAGTGGCGAGTGGAATTGCCTGCAGGCCTCTCTTAAGGCATAAACACACTCACAGGTACAAACAAATGTGCAAATGCCTCCATAGAGATGCAGACATAGAGATGCATAGAGATGAACTGATTGAACCTGAAGGGTCCAAAATTACCCTGCCCTTAATGACCCTGCCCTTCTGTGCAAATGTGACCATGAGTTTTCCCTGTGTTTAAAAATGGTGACTTTATGATATGACACTCTCTCTCTTTATGACCTAAAAACACACACCACATCTAGTAGGGTTTGATCTAGTAGGGTTTTACTCACATGGATAGGATCCAATATTTTGACGGCGGCTTTGCTGCCATTGACTCTGTTAAGCACTTTATAAACTTTCCCATAAGTCCCTTTACCAATAGTCTCAATGATCTCCCAGGTATCAGATGGATCTGGAAAGCTGTCAAAGACGATGGATTTCCCTGAGCGAGGAAACATCTTCCCGAACGATCTCCTGAGGAGAAAGAGCACATATTGAGTCTTGAGCCAAATGTTGTTTTGCAGTTATAGACGGCCCACTCACTGTTTTCCCATTTGACTTATAACACAGAAGTTGATTTATCACTTGTGACACCTGTGCAGGCAAGATAAGATGAGTAAAATAAACCCTGCATGAAAAATACATATATGCATGTATGGGCTTAGTTAGTCTTAGGACAGCTAAGGCTATTTCTGTTTGACAGTAAAGTTACTCCAGGATTAACAAAAATCCATATAGAGTAGTAACATGTCCTACTTAACAAAATGTAACACCCTTTATCATGTCTGACTTAACGTATTCCTCAGACTTTTGCAAAAGCTGTTGGCTTTTGTCTGTTATTGAGGATGGAAAACTTGTTTTGGACTAAAATGTTTTGGTTAAATTTACGTCTCAAGGTTTTTTTTTATATAATAATTTGTGAATCCATTTTCAAAAAACAATGTCTGAGAAAAATAGGAAGATCTAATCAAAGGTTGAAAGATCTGAGGGTGCAGTGAGCCAATTTACCAAAGGGCCAGACGTTATGTTCCTTCAAAGGCATCATTATGTTGAGGTACTGTAACTCAACAAAAACTGCCTGTCTTCCTCAGAAACTATGACTTAGTGAAATAAATTATTACATTTTATTTGGGACAATGCAAAAACTTTGACAGAAACCCAGTTGCAGAGTTATGCATGTTCTGAAGAAAACATTAGTCGTTTTGCCTGTGCAAAAAGCACTATGCTAGAGTATTCTGGGTAGTTGCCAGGGTATTGCTATGCTGTGGCTGAGGCTTTCTGGGTGTTTGCTAGGTGGTTGATCACTGGCCTAAATCAAAAGAGCTCACCTCCATTCTGGTCTCTAGATATGACTCGGAGGTCCTTCATTCAATGGAGATTTTGTGCAAAAATTCTATCTCTAATTAAACACACATAAACCAGCTAATCAAGATCTTCAGGATAACTAGAGACTACCAGGCAGGTGTGTTGGAGGTCAACTCTGCAGGAAAGTGGTCTCCAAGAGCAAGATTGGACACCCCTGACCAGGTTGGATATCGAGAACCGGTTCCAAATTTCCAAGCGGAAGAAGACCCACATGCTGTTTTCTGTGCTGCACACACATCCAAAGTGCACTCACAGAAAAAGTGATTTTGAACCATTCAAGAACAAAAAGACTTGTGTGGTGTTTTCTGTGCTGCGCACACATGCGCTCTGCGTCTGAAAACTGATAAATGATGTCTTCCGAGGACGCATTACAAGGTCGGAAGGCATCAAGGTATGTCTGAATGCAATGTTAGTTTCATTTTCTGTCTTCTGAGATACCTTCATCTGATCGATTTTTGAAGGCAGCATAGATGTATCCTTCGCTGCCTTTGATATCCCCCAATCCATTGCTTTCTATTCTTTGACAGTTGAGCTAGAAAAATAAAGATGGTGTCTGAAAGTTGCGGCTGTGGTCAGTTTGTGTGTAAATTTACATTTTTGATAAACATTTTCCACTTATAATGTCATTTCTAGCGAGAAATTACTATTGCAGTCAATAAATATTCTCTTAGTTTTCACCAAAGCTCGCTCTATTTTGCTGTAGAATATTAACTGCCTCAGAAGTCTGTCCGAAATCAGTTTCGTGAGGAACCTTCGCACACAAACGCGAATTTGATTTAAGTTTCTGCATCTGAATACCTGAAAATCTTAAAACACTGTTTATTTCACTCGTATCTTTGTTTAGTTGTATTTATTTGTGCAATTGCAATTTTTTTATTTGTTCTTTTTCAATACCCGAGTGTTAACTTGTCTTTAATAATGCTTGAAATGTATATAAGTTAGGCTAGTTGTTTTTGCTATGGTATTTTTAAACCATAGGGAGAAGTTCCTTGTGTAAGTGTTCTTTAGCCTGTTGATTTTTGTTCATGGTATCAGCAACAATGAAATGCTTTGCAAGAAGACTTAGAATAAATGTGCATGATATCTACGTTTTTTTTTTTTTTTTTTTTTTTTTTGGAATCGAAATTAGGAATCAATAAGAATCAGAATCGATAAGCATAATCGTAATCATTAAAATTCAAATAATACCCAACCCTAACCAAGAGCAAATCTTATGTCTGATCACTCAAAAAAGTAATGGAATATCTACATTTAAACAAAGTTACCTTGAAATGGGAGGAATTAATAGAGGTCTTCACCCCTGCTCATGGAGACCCACTGTCATGCAAAGTTTATTTCCAACCTGCTTCAGCACATTGATTAGCTTGATTAGAGGATATTGTAGCTAAACTCCACAGGACAGTAGGTCCTCAGGGGTAGGGTTGAAGACCTCTGTGTTATAACAGTCAGGGTTTGAAATGAACCTTTTTACTCACCAGCCATTATGGCTACTAAATTTTTAAGTTACTTGCTATTAAGAATTTCTATAGTCAAAACAAAATGATCAGAAATAAACCAGATTATCAGTCACAGCTTAGATTTAAATATCTTTACTATTACATATAATTAGGGCTGGGTACCGAGTTCGGTACTTTTTAGGTACCGACCGAATTGCCTCGATACTACCGAGTATCGAAACATGTCTTGTTTTTCGGTACCAAATTTCGGTACCTAAGTGGTTAATCTCGTCAACGTCAGTGAAACATGCATGCAGCATGATTGGCTGTGGCGGAAAAACACTAGTTTACGCTGCTGCCCAGAGACTTGGCTCGTCGCATGTGAGGCTGTAGTGTGTGTGTGTGTGTGTGTGTGTGTGTGTGTGTGCCAGAAGCACGCGATGCAATATTTTCGACAAGATAATTGCTGCCAAGACCGGTAACACGGTAAATCTGATAAGGCAAAGCGGTGTGTCATACAAAGCACACCGAACGCGAATAGAGCGTCAAATAGGCGTCTATCGCGTCTAGTTAGACGCTTCAATCTTCCGCTCGAGTTCAAAACGCGTCGCCCAATTCGCATCATTCGCGACGCCCGGCGCGAATTATGCGTCTATCCGCGTCTTTGACTTTGTATCTAATCTACTAGCGCAAATAATTAAATTCGCGTTCAGTGTGAACAGTGAACACACCATTAGTAAACACTTGTTCATTAATAAACAATTAAAATATCTCCTTGCTATTGTTTCCCGACACATCAATAATCATTAGGCTACTTTTGCCAGTGCTTTGCGGCAAGCTTGATGTGTGCGGAGCGCGAGGCATAGGCTATATCCCGCACCCCAGTAGCCTATATTTAATTTAATTCACATTTATTTGTATAGCATTTTTCACAATACATGTCGTTTTAAAGCAGCTTTACAGAAAATGAATGTGTCTAAATTACAATTTAGAGTGATCTGTTATCAGAGGTGACAGTGTAATGCATTTCTATAAATTTTTATTCAATTTCATTGTTAAACAATGCATTAAGTTAAGGCAGAAACAATGAGCTCATTGAAGTAAAGAATACATGTTGTTAAATGATTAGGAAACATAGAAAACTTCAGCATTGGTGCTTTTTTACATACTCAAAATATGAGTGTAAAAAAGTCAACAAACTGAAAAAATAAAAATAAAAATTAGGTAATGTTATATTGTTAAATAAAATTGGTATCGAAAAAAGTATCGTTCAGGAACCGGTATTGAAGTCAAGGTATCGGTATCGGTATCGAACATTTTGTTACGATACCCAGCCCTACATATAATTCTGAATCATTGTATGCTTTCAGCTTTATGACATTCAATCACTGTTTGCGGATTCAAATAAAATAAAATGGAAATAAAAACAAAATTATCTGTGACTTCTCTTATAATTGCCAAGAGTTTACCTGCACGTAGCAAAAGATGCTAGGGCGCCATGCCAGTAATATCAGGCAGAAATACTTTAGAAAATGTAGTTTAAAAGAAGGACAATGCATTATGTCTATATGCAAACTTGCCATTCTGTAAGTACTGTTAGTAATCTCTGATCTTATTATACTGTCTGTCTAACAGATTCACCATTTGTGACCCTACCGGATAAAAGTTCAACCAGCTCTTTCTCTACTCTAACCGCAATTAAACCTACTTTCAAGATGAAAACAGCAAAGGTCAACAAGTCACTTACATTCTTTTCTTAAATGGTCGATGAACATTTTGTTGAACAAGTCCATATTGACTCTGTTGAGGCAGTCGTGCCGTGTGAACACTTGTGGAGGAGTTAACCACAGCTAAAGCTAATCTCAGCAAGCCATGCCTGGCACCCGAAACAATGCTAAGCAGCAGAAGATATGTTGGGATTAAGAGGAATTAGTTGACTACGCCATGAGCCTTTCCTCATTTAGATTCTCATTGATAAAGGTGCCAAAGCTAGTTTAGAACTACTAAGAATATAACGCCAGGGGGACTACCTCTCTAACCCAAAGAAAGTAACTAGACAGAGTAGCTTAGGAAGCATCATTATCCTTATGTTAAGGGTTGTACACCAAAGAAAGCAGTTTCATGCAGTGTTTAGTATTCACATAACCCAGTACTTTTGCCATTTTTTCTAGAGTACAAATTAATGCCCCATTAATTTTTTAAGCAAAAAAGGCACACTTTCCATTTTCTTTAGAATGAAAGATTATGTATGTAGATTCCTTAAAATTGTAACATTATTTGGAACATTTATTTCCATAAAAAAAAAAATTACATGGTGGAAGGACAAGTAAATAATCTCCATTTTCTTAATTTTTCACAAATTGTAGTGCTGGCTGGATTTTTTCTATAATTCACTCAATCATTCAACCCAGTCAATCATTACCAGAGTTAATGTGTTAAGAAAATGATCAAACAGAAATATACGCTTATCAACCACTACAAACCAACGCTTGGTCCCAAATTAATTAGCTCCCTACTGAGGGACTTTTCAATCTAGGCTACATCTGCAATCCTATTACCTACTCCTGCAACATTTGTTTGTTGTCAGTGGCTCATTTTTCTTAATTTCAAGTTCCTTCATATTTTGCACCCATTTGTAGAAAGTGGCAATTAAGTTAATATGTTTCGGTATCAGTACTATGGAGTCAAAGAGAGCATGTTGGTCTGCCTGCTTTCGGGAAAAAAAACAGCATAAATTATATCAACAAGTTTAAAAAACAACCAAACCTGTTATAAAATGTCATTTGAGCATGATAGGACATTATCAGTCATTACTTATGCCAAGAGATTAGCCTTCTAAACAGCAAGGCAACGTTGCATGTAACTGAGCACATGTACAGCTCAATGTATAGTAGCCGAGGAACTTCCAGACATGTTTAATAATGAATGGAGCTTCTATATGTTACAAAACTCAATGACACAGAGACACAGGAGAAACCAAAATATAAGACTAGCCCACCTTAGCATTCACAAATTACAAGACATTGGGTGTGAGTATGTAACATGACCTCCCCTACCTGAGGTACTTAGAGGTTATTAGATGCATTAGCGTATGCATTTTTAAATGGCCTTGCAAAGGCAAGCATCAATGTTGCTGCTCATACTTAGGGTTTGAGGCATTAATGATAATGGACTCTTTTCATGTGGGCCATTAAGCAAACACCAAGCAACCACACAGAACACCTTAACAACCACCACACTCTGGCAACCTCCCAGTGCACCTTTGTTCTCAACTCAAGGTCCACATTCTTGCAAAGTTTAGCTCCAACCTTGATCATACTCACCTGCCAGTATCTTTAGGTGTGTTCACACCATGTCGTAATTCCACGATTTAAACTTGTAAAAACCGTTCACGACCGTGTAGAGTTCGTAATTACAGCCTGTATGTTTTCTGAGAGCTCCTACTTGTACCACCTGACCGTTGCAGATTCATTTAGGCGTTGATAGCGGAGCCATAGTGTCCGAGGACGTGAACAGCTCTGAATTTAACGTCACATGTTGTCATCTCGAGACTACGATAATTATCACATGGCGTGAACGCAGCATTTCTAGTAATCCTGAACACCTCGATTAGCTTGTTCAGTTGTGTTTGATTAGGGTTGGAGCTAAACTTTGCAGGAAAGTGGACCTCGAGTGCCAGAGATGAGAACCCCCACCCTAAACTTCTGGCAGCAAGACTCACGTTGAAGCAATCAAAAGTGAATTAGGCTATGTATGTTTGCATTAATTTTGTACCTTATTAACTGGTACATAAGGATATATTACTAAATCAAAGCAAAATTTCCCTAGACACAAAAGGGAGAATTCACTAAGAATGAGAGCTGGTACCATTTTATTTGCACATTCTGCCTGCACTGGTTTAGCATCTGGTTAACTAAAGAATTTATGCAAATCAGTTAAAGTGAAAATGCTAAAATTGTGGATTTGCCTGGTTATAACGATCATCTACATGATTTGCTGAATTATTTCAGCCATCACAACACAAGGTATTCTTTTATTAATACAATTCTTTTTTACCACAGCGATAATAGCAAAAGACAAATACCAATGATCTGAATAGTACAATCCATAATGAGGCTAATTTGCATGAAAGGAAGTGGTTTTCCATCAAAGAATGACAATGACAATGTTAATATGGCACAGCACTATTTTAGCGCTTAGCACCTAGCTAAACTGTATTGCAGGTGCAGCGTTTTGCACTGAAATACTGTGCACAAAAGTGGTGCAGTCGTAAATGTAGTGCAATAGTGAATTCACCCAACATTTGCATACCTGTTTTGGCCAGATGTCATCTCTGCCTGGTTTGCATCCAGAGAGCAACTTCATGAAAGTGCTCAGCACTCTGAAACATTACAAGATAATGCATTTTGCTCTATGGTAAGGCTTGTCTCCTTATTTCACCTTTTTTAAAGAACAAAAGTCGAAGCAACTTGAGGAGAGTAAGGAAACAGGAGCCAGGACCGCCAGGGAAAGAAAGACAAGAGACCTGAGTTAATTTATAAGGCTATGAGCGGGTTGAGGTTTCAGTTTAACCTTAGTAGAACGACGTATACAGAGGAAAACGACTTATTGTAAGACACATTTACAGCATTGCCACAAATGATCCTCAAGCCACTAAAATAAATATCAAGCTAAATTTAAGCATTTGTAGTATTTGCAAAAAAATATTAGAAATTAGATAAGGAAATACAAGCATTGTTTTATGAATAAACATTATAAATATGCACATTAAGAATTCAACAATAGCAATGGCTTTTTATCCTACATGTTTTGTTACTACACGCATTTTACATTTGACCTCACTTATTATAAATAGATGTACTGCAAAAATACTCAGCCATTACTATCTATACCAACTGCTTCCCAAGGTCAATTATTGTCATTGAATCAAAAACATGTAACTGATCTTTACCTGACACTTTAGATGCAAATCAGAACCACATCCCTATATACTTTCTTGTTGTGGCTAAGACATCTATTACACACAGGCACATGTACACGTACACAATCAAAGCAACAAATTGCAGTCAAACCCACACCTGAATATAAGCAAATCGGTCGAATTTGGTTATCTAGCCCTCCCCTTAGTTAATCTGACTAAGGCATTGAAAGAAATGCTTTCAGTATAACTTATACACCTCAAATGCAATTCAGATAGTTCCACGGATAGCTCTAATGCTTTGTCTTTTGTAAAAACAAACCAAGTTTTTCTATATTTTCAAAGAACAACAATATATTTGATAATACTGCAGCTTCTCGAACTCTAAAATAACCTATGAACACCTGCTTTAAGATCTAAACTTTCAAACAAAACGAAAAAGCCCACACCATGCGAGTAAACTAACTTCAACTTACAGTTCGCCGCTGCCTCTACATGCTAAGGTATCAATCAGTCATAGCCTCCCGTCGCAGAGGAAGGACACTGTGCTTGTTACAGCCTACAGTTAGGTTATCTCTCTGTTTTATGTATTATTCATCAACAAAAAGTAACACAATATTGTACAATATCCCACCATGCTTGGCTTCTGACTGTTGCTTTAATGTCACCTCGATGTTGCTACTTGGCTAAGGTGACCTATGGACGAAGGCATGCAATATCACTTGCAGATGACAGAATAAAACAGCCATGCTGTAAAAAAAAGTGCAACAGGGCATGACACCAGACTTCAGGCTATAGAGTAGTGTGATAGAGTTTCTACCTACAGTGCAGACAGGGTTATTTCAGTATCAGTATGGTGAGTATAGATCATTTTATTTATTAGATATTTCTGCATTTATCTAAGTTCATAGAGCTTTACTGACAAAAAAAACAACAAAAAACAACCTGGCCTAGTGTCTCCAATTCATCTGTCATGCATGTCTTTAGAAAGGCCACCTGACTCAGCTGAGATTCAAACTACAACCTTCTTGCTGTGAGGGAACAGTGCTACCCATTGAGCCACTAAGTTACCCCTTAAAAAAGCTTTTCTAAAAAAAAAAAAGCTTTTTTCGTGGCTATAGCTATAAAACCTGCTCCATTTCGCCATCGCATAGATTTAATCGCCTTCAGCGACCTTTCACATCGCTGTCTTCTCTGAGAAGCTTCGCCGTAGAATCAAGCCAAGCAGCTAGAACAAGCCTTACTCCAGCGGACCAGTGCCTTTTCTTCCCTAAGGAAGCCGCTCTCTTCTGTCGCTGTTCTACTGCAGCCATCCAGCCATTACGCATATACTTTCTCTGCGTACTGTGTGTTCGCCGGACACACAGTTTTTCTGAAATAGCTCTCTTGAAACACACTACTTCGGATGCGGAAGAAGCGCCTCAGCCAGCGTCAACATGAGCACATGGAGTTAAGCGAGCCCACGTCGTCCACGTCCCTGCGTGCATCAGTTTCTCCATCACAGTACACTTCGCCGGTCCTGTTTACTCAGACGGACGAACGCCCCTCCCAATGAGCGCCCCTCCCATGAGCCCCTCCTTGTCTCTTTCGGCGGTTCGGACGAGGAACAGCTCGACGACAGCCTCTCCATTGCGGTGTCTGAAGAAGAGTGGTCGGGCTCAGCTGACCCTGCCCCTCTCTCACAGGCCAGTGTTAGCGCCAGTACCAACTCTGACGCGGAGATGCTTCGAATCCTCATCACGGCGGTGGCGGATTGCGGGCTTGAGTGGGCTGCACCCGAAGAGCCTGCTAAAAGCAGGTTAGATGGATGGTTTCTACCAGGGCGCCGGCAGGCCCCCCGTCACAAACTAGCACCATTTTTTCCTGAGGTGCACAAAGTGCTGACGAAATCATGGCGTACCCCTTACTCGGCGCGCAAGAGCTCACTGCGCGCGACGAAGGCTCCTGCTCAAGCTATCGGCAGAGGTATGGGTAACCTGATCGTGCTCGAGAGCCATCTTTGGCTAAACCTCACCGACATCAAGGAGGCAGACAGAACGGCGTTCCTCGACTCACCAGTCTCCAGCACTGGCCTCTTCGGCCCAGCTGTAAAGGGGTTCGCGAAGCGATTCACCGAGGCACAGTTTCAGTTCTGCTTCGAGCCGACCCAAAAGAACGCCGCCTCCTCAGCTAGCGAAGCCAGCGCCTCGGATTTCTCAGCCCTGCCCTGCGGCTGATACCCAGCGACGCTCACGACCGGCTAAACGCTACCAGCACTCGCGGCCACAGGGCCCCGACCCAAGATTGTGTTGGACTCTGAGCCTCCCAAGACCTCCTAGCAACAGGAGAGAAAAGAGAGGGCCTGAGTCTCACTGCGGCCGGACCACCCTCAAAGATAGCTCGCTCAAATCTAGCAGCTCCCTGTTTAGCTCGGGCGGCTGATGATTTTTATACTGTAGTCAATAAGCCCGTTGCACTGCACGCGCCCCTACAAACAAACGCTGTTTTTACAACGACCCCAATAAAGGACAAAAAGAGTATGTTTCAAGCACACAACACCTGGGTAACTGGTCCCCCTTCAATAGTTGGCCCATCCCCAGTTGTCACTCTATCTCAGTTCACTCGAGCCGAGGCTCGGCGAGCAACCACGATACTGAGTATGTGCACAAAACACGGGTAATAGGTCCCCCTATGCTAGGTGGCCCATCCCCAGTTTTCATTAAACCCCTATCCACACGGGCCCAGGCCTGACAGGCCATTCCCGTGTCAAATTGGGTAATGAACACTGTAAAGCGTGGTTACTCGCTCCAATTCGCTCACAGACCCCCACGCTTTCAGGCGGTCGTCGAGACCTCAGTGAGAAGCAACGTGGCTCACGTGCTTCGCACCGAAATAATAAACCTGCTAGCAAAGGGGGCCATAGAGGTGGTTCCCCCGGTGCTAAGCGAGTCAAGGTTTTACAGTCGCTACTTCCTTGTACCAAAGAAGGATGGCGGCACCAGGCCCATATTGGACCTCAGACATCTGAACAGAGCCCTCATGAGACGGCCATTCAGAATGCTAACTACCAAACAAATCCTCGCGCAAGTTCGCCCGGGGGATTGGTTTTTCACAGTGGATCTGAAGATGCTTACTTTCATATTCAGATAACGCCCCATCACAGGCCATTCTTGAGATTCGCCTTCGAGGGGCAGGCTTATCAATACACGGTCCTACCGTTCAGTCCGTCTCTGGCACCCCGTACATTTACGAAGTGCATGGACGCAGCGCTTTCTCCTCTGAGACAACGAGGAGTGCGCATGCTGAGCTATCTCGACGACTGGCTCATCCTGGATCAGTCGAAAACCGAGTTATTGACACACAGGCCCTGGCTACTCGGCCATCTGGAATGATCAATACTTCCAAGAGCAAACTGTCACCCAGCCAGAATGTAAACTTTCTGGGCACAGTTATAGACTCAATACAAATGAGAGCTCGGCTTACGTCAGAGCGCGCGCTCTCTGTCCAGAGCCTAGCCCCTCCAGAATTTTCAGAGGCTTTTGGGTCTTATGGCTGCAGCATCGTCAGTAGTCCAACTAGGGCTACTGCATATGCGCCCACTACAGTACTGGATGAAATGCCGAGTGCCAGCCCATGCGTGGCATTCAGCACCCCTGCATATCAATGTGAACCACAGCTGCATAAAGGCTTTGGCTCCCTGGAAAAAAACTGGACTGGTACCAGTCAGGTGTGGCCATGGGTGTGCTCTTCAGAAGAAAGACAATTTTCACAGAAGCCTCCATCCTAGGTTGGGGGGCGCTGCACGAGGGCAAGCCTATCTCTGGCCTCTGGTCGAGCACGGAGAAGAGCTTTCACATAAACTGCCTCGAAATGAGAGCAGTCTGTTTAGCCCTCGTGGGTTTTCTGCTGGACCTAAGGTGACACCACGTCTTAGTCCAAACGGACAACATATCGGTGGTGTCCTACATAAATCATCAGTGGCGTCCTCGGGTCAGGCAACATGTATGTCATTTTCAGAAAACTCCTCCTTTGGGCACAAGGCAACCTGCGCTCCCTGAGAGCAACTCATGTCCCGGGAATCCAGAATCTGGGTGCGGACATGCTGTCTCGAGACAACACTCCCCCCGGGGAATGGTCTCTCAATCCTCAGACAGTCCATTGGATCTGGAGTGTGTTCGGCAGGGCACTCACTCAACACTCACTGCACGATGTTCTTTTTGAAGAACAAGGACGCACTGGCCCATGCTTGGCCCAGACGCCCTCTCTATGCGTTCCCTCCTGTCTCAATAATGCCTCAGGTCATCGAGCGGATCAGGGAGAGCAGATGTGCAGTCCTCCTAGTAGCTTCGCTCTGGAAAACCCAGGTATGGTTCCCAGAGCTAGCTCAGATGATGGACACAGTCCCCTGGCCTGTACCAATGAGGAAAGATCTCCTCACACAGGCGAACGGGTCGATTTGACACCCTCGTACCGACTTGTGGGCCCTTCATGTGTGGCCCCTCAATGGGTATGGGACCTCCCAGAGAGAGTCCTGAATACTATCACTGAGGCAAGAGCGCCGTCTACGAGGCGACTTTATTCCTTGAAGTGGTCAGTGTTCACCAGCTGGTGCACAGCTAGGGACCTTGATCCTCAGTCATGTGAAGTACCAGCGGTACTTTCTTTTCTTCAAGAGCTCTTGGACACGGGACGCACCCCCTCCACGCTCAAGGCCGTGGCCGGCCAGTCATTAGGGAAAAAGGACCTCGTGGCTCATTTTCTCAAAGGGGCCAAGAGGATGAACCCTCCTCGGCCTCCTATGCCAGCATGGGACCTCTCCACAGTCCTTCGGGCCCCCCATTTGAGCCACTTCAATCGGCTGACCTTAAGCCGCTTTCGCTGAAAACTGCTCTCCTGTTGGTCTTGGCATCAGTTAAGCGAGTAGGCGATCTGCAGGCACTCTCTGTGAGTTCATCCTGTTTGGAATTTGGGGTTGGGGTTGGTGAGTCCAGAGTCACTCTCAAACCAAGATACGATTATGTACCTAAGGTGCTCTCGACTCGCAGTTCAGAGCGCAGGTCATTACCTCATTAGCACTTCCTCCCTCTGTGAACGACGGGGAAGTGAATGTGCTCTGTCCTGTCAGAGCTCTTAAAATCTACCTGGAGCTTTCTGCACCGTTTAGGCAGTCAGAACAGTTCTTTGTGTGCTTCGGCGGCCGCACCAAGGGGTTTTCGGTCACGAAGCAGAGGTTATCAAGATGGATGCCATCTCTCTGGCATATGACTCAGTGGGTCAGGATTGTCCCTTAGGCGCTAGAGCCCATTCTACAAGAGGCATGGCCTCTCCGTGGGCTTGGTCCAGTGGTATTCCGATCGAAGACATTTGTGCAGCGGCCGGCTGGTCCTCACCGTCCACATTTGTTAGGTTCTATAATTTGGAGGTTACCTGCTTGCAAGCTAGAGTCCTCTCGGTGTGATATTGACCCGACGCTGTCCGGTCTTATCAATTTAACAAGTTACTGTCCTTTGGCACTACATCGTTACAGAAAGTATTCTGGCCACATGAGCCCTCATTACACATAAGGACTCGACTCAGGTCTGGTTTGCCAGTTTGTTTTGGCTTGTGTTTCACTATGAGCCTCGGGCTGTTTCCCTAGACTCCAGTCGAGACAGAGTCAGTTGCTAATAGTGCAGCGTTTTACATTGAGTCCCCACTGCGTATTAGCGACCGTTCTCAAAAGGGAACGTACTCGGTTACTAACGTAACCTCAGTTCCCTGAGAGTAGGGAACTAGTATTGCGTAGCCTGCCGCACTATTTCAACCTTCAGGTGCTTTCGCTTCAGTCGATTTAACCTGCGTAATGGCGAAATGGAGTGGGTTTTATAGCTATAGCCAGGCCCATTCTGGCAGGCTCTGACGTGCTTGACGCCAAGCTGCCTGATTGGTTCGCGCGTCTGAGCCACCTCGCCATTGGGTGTGCAGTTGCCTCAGCACAGCCAATGGGCGAGCTAGTAGCCTGGCTGGTATTGCTGTGCAGCTGCACTGCGTTTTAAAATATAAGCTTCAATATTCTCAAGGAAAGGAGTTTCCCCACTGCATATTAGCTACGCAATACTCGTTCCCTACTCTCAGGGAACCGAGGTTACGTTGGTAACCGAGTACGTTTCTTATTATGTAACTGCAAAAAACAGTTTTAACTTAAGATAGCGCAACGCAAGTTGTGGAGCTTCCGGTTGAGATTGCTGGACCTTTGCATGGAGGACCAAGTGTTTCATTAGGGGCTCCGGCGGAGGATCAGATGTCAATCGCTGCATCGAAGGGTGGGCTAGAGTCCTCCGGGGATGAAGATTTGGCTGCGCTGCCCCCTTCGGGGAGAGTAGTGTTGATCGAGGCTTTTCCGGGCTGAGAGCGCAGGGCTCTAGTGGAAACCTCCACCGTGTCCTGAACATTCGAGGCTGGATGACTGGTATCTTGGGGCGGCCAATGCTGACTACCAGAGCCCCACAATAGTGCCTTTCTTCTCGGAAGTGCAGATCGAGTTTACCAGATCGTGGAAGGCACCTAGCTGGTGCCTCAGTCAATCTGACAGCACGTCTCACAAATGAGCGTGCTCAGTCCATGCCTGAACACGCTCAAGGGCAGGACAGCGGCTCCACTGAAATTATTTCAGAGGCTCCAGGGGCATATGGCACCCAGAACCAAAGTAGCATCGCTCGGATTGCTTCATATGAGGTAGCCTCAGCACTGCCTCTATGACCGAGTCCCGAGATGGGCGTTGCACCGCGGCACGCCCCGGGTGACAATCCCTCCGGCTTGTCGCCAAACCTTCACTCCATGGTCAGACCTTGCTTTTCTATGGGCAGGAGTTCCTCTAGAACAAGTGTTCAGGCATGTTGTTGTCTCAACAGATGCCTCCACCATCGGATGGGGCACCATGTACAACGGACGTGCAGCCTCGGTCGTTTGGACGGGACACGAACTGCACTGGCACATCAACTGCCTTGAGTTGCTAGCAGTACAGGCTGCTCTGGCCCACTTTACATCGCTGCTACAGGGCAAGCATGCATTGGTCCGGACGGACAACACTGAGGCCGTTGCGTAACATCAATCATCAAGGTGGTCTATGGAAGAATCAGAAGAATCAGAGGTCGCTTCGTGCCATTCATGTCCCGTGCGAGCTCAATCGCACAGCCAACGAGCTCTCACAACAGCCCTCTTTCCCGGGAGAATGGAGACTCCATCCCCAGGCAGTCCAGCTGATCTGGAGACGCTTCGGAGCTGCACAGGTGGACATGTTTGCCTCTCCGGTCATGTCCCACTGCCAGTTGTTTTACTCCCTGACTGAGGATGCGCTGGCACACAGCTGGCCCAGGGGCCTACACAAGTATTTGTTTCCCCCAGTGAGGCTACTCGCACAGACACTGTGTAAAGTCAGGAAGGATGAGGAGCAGGTCTTTCATTAATGTTAATTAAAAAAACACTCAGTGCTTTTGACTGAATAACTTTTTTATCTTTAATATGAATCAATTTATATTTAATTCATACAGTGAAGACTATACAGTGTTTTAATTAAACTTATGTTGTACCTGAAAAACTTTAAGTTTATTTAATTTGTATATTTTTTTCTATTGTATTTGTCTTATTGTTTGTAATTTGCTTCTTTGTTCCTATTATTAATATAAAAAGTAAAATAAAATTGCCTGCCTTGCTTTATTACATAAGACGTGTGTGATGATTGAAGTCAGCTTGAAGGGCCTTTGTTTTATAATATTGGGTTGACTAAAATGGGAAGAAAAACTAAATAAATTTACATTTAGTTTACATTTAATTCAGTAGGATTTTTTTCTTCTTCTAGACCTATTCAACTGTCTACCGCAGTCAAATAAGAAAAGTAACACAAAACACTATAAACTACAATCAAATCTATGCACATTTCAAATCCAAATTTGAGTCAAAATCGAGAATACATTTTTTATCGAATCATGAGGTACCAAAAGATTCCCACCCCTACAAGGTGCCCATATGCTGTGATTCCTGCAGTGATCCCATATGTTTATTCTTCCACGGTACGGCTCCCCTGTCGGCAAGCCCGTGTATTTCCCTGGCAGAGCCCCTGTGCCGTCCCTGTTCGGTATTGACCTAACCCTAGCTAGGCTGGATCTACCACAGAGACCTCCCATATGTAGCACTGCCTTGTTGGCCAGTCCATATGTGTAAGTTCCCACATGATACCTGACGTTAGGGGTGTGCGATATCACGTTTTTTGATCGTGGACGATTAAAATGCCTTCACGATCTGCTTTTGAAGAAATATCGTAGTATCGTGAGTTTCACTCACGGGACGGGACACTGCAGTTCATAAAAGTTAATTATTTGCCTGTGCATTAAATCTTTGCCGGTTAAACATTTCATTCGCGTGCTGTTGCGCGGTTCTAACTAACATGCGCTTTTCTGAGCGGTAACACCCGAAGCACACACACTAAAACGTTAAACAGTGCCTGATTACTGGACTAAGTTATCTTTCAAGTCTTTTTGGACTCATAATGTCAAATACACAAAAAGTTTACATAAACACAGTTGGTTAACTTATGTCTAAAGTGAAAGTACACATTTGAGAGAAAATAGGGTGCGTGTCATATGTGTTTGATGCACCGGTCTTAAGGCCTGTTCACACCGGGACGAATTTCACGTGCGATATTCGCCGACGTTTAACGCCTTGTGACTAAACAAAGGGCGCCAATGTGAGTGTGCACACCAACGCGAAAAACGCCACGTGTAAAAGCGTCATTTTTTAAAAACCGCCTCGGGTTCGTTTTTTTGGTTTGACGCGCCACGTCAAAAACTATCCGACCAATGAGATTGCCGCTTTTGCTCACGTGTCTAGAGCTTCTGAAGTTACAGTAAAACACAACTTGGGGGCGCTCAAACACAAAACGGTGCCAAGAATACGTAACGGAGAAGAAGATATACGCCAAGTAGCATCTACACTGCCGGGAAGAAATAAGACGAGGAAGATGCAAGGCAAGACAAGATGAATGTAGAGCTGCTGGTCTCGTTGGTGTCGGAACATAAAGAAATGCGACAGCGACTTACAAAAATCTTGATAAAAGAGTACTATTATGGAGTGGTATTGCAGAGCAAATGGGCCTTGATGGTGAGTTTCATTTCACTTAATTGTCTTTCATGTACATGTGTACCGGGGTATTTCTGTTTTACATTAAGCGCCATCTAAATGTCAGGGAATGAATTTGCATGTTCACTCGGCTCATCGCCAGCGAAAATCGCTTGGGTGTGAACACAAAAAACGCGTTAAAAAACGCTGGCGAATAACGCGCAATACAACTTGAGAGAGTAAATGATGGCAAATTTTATTTTGGGGGGAACTAATCCTTTAATGTTAATAAAACAAAAAAACACAAAGAGAAAATCACTCACTGCTCTTGACTGAGAACTTTAAAAGTAGCTTTAACAAGAATCAATGTATAATTTATACAGTGATATCTATGTAGTGTTTTATTTTTATATTTGTTCATTTAATTTCTTGACTGCTACTGTTAAAAACACCTACTGCTGAAAAAATAAAGAACTGTCTATTTCATTTGTATATTATGTTGTGTAGCCTATTTTTATTTGCGCCACTTGGCCTGTCATTCTTTTTTTATTTCATATTTTGTTACCTTATAAGGCTTTGTTTTTAAAATAGGGAAATTGGTTTGGTTGTAATGCTCAGTCACTTGCAAAATAGTAAAACCAACATGAAAGAGAATCGTGATAAAATCGTGAATCGTGATTTTCCTGAAAAAAATCGTGATTTTCCTGAAAAAAAATCTTGATTTTCCTGAAAAAAATCTTGATTTTCCTGAAAAAAATCGTGATATGATATTTTTGCCACCCCTACCTGACGTAACGTCGAACGTGACTGACTGGACTATTCATTTACTTGCACAAAAACCTATTCAGTATTCCACAAACTCAGAATATTGCGCTAACCTGCAATAATTAAATATGTTAAATAATACAAATATATTTTATGTATTTAATGTCACTATATTTGCTGCTGACCTTCGATGATCCAATTCAACCATACCAAATAAGCAAAAATTAGTTTAGATAAACATAACACTTGTTTCATTTTTAAAATTGTATCTTACAAGTACCTAATTTTTGGAATCTGATTACATAATCAAGATTACAGTGTAATCAGCTACTACAGAGCACTGCTTGTAACCATGGAAGTAATATTGACTAAAGTAATATTAAAGATGGCAACATCCATAAAATTGGAAAGTCTTATCACATTTGACATAAGATTTCAATCGTGGTTTAGTAACTACCAGATGTGTAGATATGATGTATTATAATAATAATACATTTTATTTAAAGCTGCAGTCCGGCGTTTTTCCTCTTTGTCGCCATCTCTGTTTGAAATCTGTAATTGCAGTTATTCGCGGAATTATTAACTTTGCGTGAGTTGTACATCGGCATGAAACAGCGCGGATGAACACACTGTTTTGAGGAGACTGCGTGTCTGTCAGTCACCGCGACGGTGTGGATACTGACAAGTAGTCATAGTGCTATGAAATAAACGGTTTATGAACTGAATCCCTGTTATGCATAAACGTGTTTTACATAATATAACTCTAATAATTTTTGGGAAAAGGATAATTTTCACTTTACCGATCTGATTCAGATCCAATGCTTGACAATGGAGGCGGCGGGTTTGGTTTTCTTGAAGTAGAGTGATTTGCTCCCTCTCATAGCTAGCACAAAATAATTCATATTTACCATAATAGCAAAACGAAAAAAGCCACAACAAAGAAAACTCCTTAACTGTGTGAATTAAGCGAACAAGTGTGCTACTGTTACACGATTGAACTATTGAAATGTCTTACCCGTCCAACAGAAAAAAAAAGCAGTTTCTGTGTCCGTTTTGAACCCCTTCAAATATCACGGAGTTCACGCCACCTTTCAAAAGCCCTGCCAATGTTAATCCTTGTTTTCGCGTGGGCCCGGTTGCAATTTCTTTTTTTCTCTACCCACTCCGAAGTCCGAATTCTCCTGGGTTTTACCACGGGTTTTATCACTGGTGGTTGTCGTTTGAACCTTTCTGGATCCGCCATGAGTTTAATTATTTGAAGAGCTGTGTGAAAAGGCTAAAAGCTTCCAACTCCATCATCCACTCGCTCACGCAATATAGCCTACTTGCCGGGACTCCTTCTTTATGTGTACAGATGTGACGTTATGACGCAAAGACATGCTCGAATTTCCCGCGGAAATCCACCAGTACCACTGGAATTAAAATAATTATTACAAGCTTACCGTTTTGAATCGAGCAAAGGTAAGCAGATATTTTTTAACACTGGCTGGTTATGTTTTTTTTAATTATTATTATTTTGGATAATTTTTAACCCAAAAAAGTTACGGACAGCAGCTTTAAAGGTGCCTTTCAAAACACTCAAGCACACAGTACAGTTGAGTGAAAGTCATAAAACAAAACAGCAATACAACAAACAACAGCTGTTTAACATTACATAATTTAAAATTGATCAGAGAAAGACGATTTAAATAGATACGTTTTAAGACGTGATTTAAAAGTAATCACTCAATCACTTTTTCATATAAATTGTGGAAGAGAATTCCAGAGATGAAGAGCAGCACAGCTGAACGCCCTGGACCCCATAGTGACTAAACGAACAAGGGAAACAGATGAAGAAGATCTAAGAGTACGGTTGGGGGTATAAATATGAAGCAAGTCGGAGAGATATGAGGATGCAAGATTGTAAAGAGCTTTAAAAATGAGAAGCTGAATTTTGTACTCTACTCAATATTGAACAGGAATCCAGTGTAAATGATAGAGAACAGGAGAGATATGCTCAATCAAAGTCCTTCTAGGCAAGTCATGCCACACGGCCGCCATCTTGGCAACGCCTCCGGGCAGCTATTTCGGACTAACAAGACCAGGCTCCTATCTAAATGAATGGGCAGAGACTCAGAACTGCACTTTCACTGGTCACCGGGACATAAAAACTGCATGTATAGAAACAGCAGTAAAATATGATAAAAATCGCTGAAAAAGTTTGATGACTTGGTCCCAAAATAAGGTTTAAAACGCCTTTTCCAGAATGCCGATGTTGTGCTCTACAGCACATACTTAGAATGTAAGGTAACATATTTTTGGTCGATATAAAATGCTTTAACTACCTTGGTAGTCCGGTGCCTTCACGTTGTTATCACCCTCTTCCATGTGGATTCCATCTGATCTTGCACACAACACAACTCGCTGTCGCCAAATCGTCTCCGCTGTCGCAAACCTCAACTGTGCGCATGCGTCAGTGGAACCAGATGGTAGGCTTCAATGTTTCCCGGCTTGACTGTTAAAAGCAGACGATTGGCATTCCAGCGGTAGGGGCGGGACATGTCCATACAACCGCCATCTTTGGTGTTACGGGTTTTCCCTATATAGTTATATTGAGGATTGAGGAAGTGGCATGTCTCTATATAAATTGTCTCTGGCTCAACGGAGGAGGTTCTAGTAATTATACGGGCATTATATGTGTCCGCTGAATGCTTTCGATCCAGACACTGTCTTCCACTAGAGCTCCGGTCAGTTTTGTGGTCTGCATGCAACTTATGCTCCCCTCTCTACTCGGGTATAAAAGCTGCTAATTAAGAATTCAATGATGAAACGTTAGGAGGACTCTTGTTGTTTCAAATGTGAGAAGACTTAACAGTTTTATGGAAGTCATCATCTTTGATATTCCTTTAGTCACTGTCACTGTGGTTACGAACGATAGTCATGAATATAATATGGGGTTCACTCCCGTTGCACATTTATACAGAAGGTTCTTGAGTTCGATTTTTTTCCACCGAATATTTTACCATCTATTAATTTTAAGGTTTTAAAGCCTGGTGTTATTGGAGAACATTTTAAGTTCCACAAAGACATTTTTAGCATCTATCCTCAAGAACTCTCAAGACCATTCTCTGCTGAACCTAAGGTGTTACTAAGACCCAATTTAGACCTATCAGTTCAATGAGTTGTTGCATGCCACATACAAATGCAAGCAATCAATCCATTCTACCCTTTTCTGCATCAATCAACACTGACTTAAAATCTTTCCGTAGCTTCCATTCTCTTTGCTTGACTGGATGTCCAGTCAGTTACAGCATTCAACTCCCATTATAACATCCAATTATTGGCAAGCACTGACAAGCATCATCTTCTCTGTCAATCAATTTAAGCAGTTTTTCACACTTCACTGGGGACAACACTCACCAACAGGGGCTGCTGCCCAACCTCTATATGTGTGTGTTTATCTGTGTGGCCTGCAGAGATAGAGCATTATATCTGAAGAGCTGCAAAAAAGCTGAAATATCCATGGCTGCTTCTCTGTTTCTCTTGGTTTGCTATGAATCTCCCGTGGTGTTCATTAGGTCCCTTCCTACCCTGTGGTTCAGTTTTCACACCGGAGGAGACACCAGATGCCATGCTGTACACTTGCCGTGTGCAACCCAGGAAGACTCCGGCAGAAGATGCCGCTACCTCTTCCTGTGCACCTTGATCATCTCGTTTTACCCTACCTGTCTCTTTCTTTCCTTCGCACTCTCTCTCTTTAGTACTTTCTCTCATATGACTAGCCCAGGCAAACATCATAATTCGAAGCAGTGAGGAGAAGCCAGCACTGATATTTCAACCTCTAGAAAGAGGACCATCAATCACAGGCTGATGGGAGGACCACAGGCAATCAATAACTCTGTATGAAGTCGTCCACGTCCCGACCCACGAGGAGGCCCCTCGTCATGCATCACGGTGACACGTCCCGGCCCCCTCTTGAGGTCTCCCTGGCCTCTGACGGCCTTCATTTCTAAAGGGGCCCAATTTGATCAGCCTCTTTAAGTGGTGCTCCCTCAACTGGATCTCAAAGGCTTGAGTTACCACAGCTAAAGTGCCAAATTTCCTGCTCTGTTGGGTTACAAATGGTGGAGTCCAACCCACAGCCGGAGACACAGCAGTGGCCATAATGACCCCATGATTAGTGTGGGCACTGGACCCACAACCTACTTGGACTGAATCTCTGTACCAAGACCAGCCCCCCCAATTCAGACAGTGAGCCAGACATTACCTGCTCTGTGCTTCTATTCAAGCAGAGATGTACAGTCTCTATGAAGTACCAGTCCCTTTTTATGGTGGTTAGATTTAACTACCAAAAAATATGATTTAACCATCAAAAAGTACTGTGCTAGCCAGAACAAAAATGTTAAGGTGTTCCTTAAGAAAATTAACCATGGTTTTACTACAAATAAAATAAAATAAACATGGTTATTATAGTTAAACCATGGTAACTACAAATTAACTGGTTCTACCAGAAAGACTCGGAAGATATAGTAATGTAACAAGCATTAATTTATTGACAGCCCAGCAAGCAATTATTTATAAAGTTTTTTGGCGTAGGCCCTGTCCGTAGTTCATAATCCTAGGGTAGCGGATCTGCATTTCCTGCCTGAAGCAAAGGCAGAGGCGCAGCCAACCCCCCGGGGGTTATGGACGGGACCATCCTGGTGGTGGTGGGGATGGTGGAGGTAGTTGTCGCGCCGGTATCTGCGAACTCAAACATGTGTAAGTACCGATCTTTTATACGCGAGTATAAGGACATGATTGGATAGATGTGAAGGTAATAATGACGTAGTAATTAAGTCTTCCAGGCAGAACTTTATGCTAAAGCTTTCATTTTTGCTACACTAACCAATGCATGGTATTTGTTGTAAAACTGTGGTTATACAAATGGTAATCAATCTACCCAACATGGCATCATGACTTTTGCGTAAACATACACGCCACTTTCAAGTCAAGTGGCGTGTTATCTATACGCATTTTGAGCTATCCGCGTATATATGTCCACGCTGAAACGAACCGTCATCTTTTGCGTGTATGTCTACGCCGTTAAATGTCCGAGTGATTCCGCGTGTATGTACAACCCGTTAAATGTCCGAGCGAAACGAAGCAAAATGTAGATCTACATCTGGGGAGCGATATTTTTTTCCCTAGGATGGTAGGGGAAGACTCATAAATGGTATTAACCCCAGTGACGGGTAGGTTTAGGGACGGGGTTGTGGTAGGTCACATATTTATATATACAGTATGTAACGTTAAGTCAACGGCGTTCATAAACACGCTGAAAAGCGATTATGCGTGTGGATAGCACGCCAAAAATGGAAATACGAATTGGCGTGTCATACATACGCCATTTCATGAGATCAGTCTGATCTACCAAAAAACTATGGTTAGTATAATTAAAACCATGGTTAATTTTAGGTGGTTGCCAGGGTGTTGCTATATGGTTGTTCTGAATGTTTTTAGCCTGCTATGTGGTTGTTCAGGGTTTTCTGGGTGGTTTTTAGAATATGCTAAGTCGTAGCTGGGTAAAAAAAAAAAAAAAAAAAAGCCCAAGCCTCTATCCCTTCGTCCGAATATGCTTTCTAGTATATGAAAAACTATGTCAAATAAGTAGTCTAATGTCTAAATACACAGTATTCGCCCAACAGTAAGATTCTGAAGAACAACCTGATGAACACTTCACTATTTTACAATGAGGCCAAAGGAAGTTAGTCATCAATGCCAGGGAAACATTATGCAGCTAGGTCCTGATGGCATGGCAGATCAAGTATGTCCAGATTGCATTCCTACTTCACACATGGATACTTATATTCTGGTCACAAATAATAATATTTATTAAGACCTTGAAAAGGTGGAAACTGCACTTAGTCTTACACAGGGTCTACATCAGATGCAAACGGCATGATGCGATGCAACAAAAGCAAATAGAACCCATTTATAATTAGTGATTCTGTCTACACTGGATGCAGCGTCATGATGCAACGTGACAAGTTCGCAACAGTAAACTTTTCTATTTCTGACGTGATCTAAGCACTCTCGCTACTTCGTGTCAGTCTAAGGGTACGTTTACACAACAACAATGTACTAAAAATGGAACTGAACATGTAATAAGCATGCGCATGACATCACCATTTTCACAAATTTGTGTTTTTGTAGTTTACACAGAAACTATATCGGTATTGTTTTCAAAAACTTGCACTTTGAAACCCATTTTCAAAGCTTGCATTTTCAGGGCACCAAAACACTGTTGTCGTGCAAATGAATGGGGAAAAGCCATTCAATTTCTTTTGTTTTTTAGTGTGCCATGTACACAGCTGCCCCAATAATAAGCTACTTAATGTGATGAATTGACTATAACAAGCTGTTAGTGAGACCATAAAGACAGAGCTCTGACTGGTTACCAAACATCAACCAGCCCAGCAGTGTTTAACTATTCTGCAATGAATCAATGATATAAATCTATTTGTGATCCTTTGTCTTCTGTAATTAAAAGAATTTCACAGTTTACATCGTCAAATGTGTGAAATTATCAGCAAGACCCATTCAAAGCAGATTATGGAGATGATTTAAAGTCTGTAATTAAACAGTAAAGGAACATACATGTTACACTATCTATTAGACTGTGTGCTGATGCTTTAGGCATATGTCCTACTTAGATTTGCGGTGCATCATCCCACTCAGAACATTATTCACTCACTGTTTGACATTTTATGCTTGCCATTTCCTTACATGACAATGAAGATCATAATGAGAAAAAAGGCCATGCTGACAGATGCCTAATGCAAGATGCTCATGGTTATGAAGATACAATATTGAGCTCATTCCTGTTATGCAGGACATTTTTATGTCCCTATCATGTACGTATGATGTACTGTATGTATCAAAAAAACAATTCTTGATATAATAAATATCATTTGGTTTGTAGGGTTTTGGACAATAGTGGGGTTTAGGGTGTTGGAGCGCTGAAATTGCACTTCATTTAACCTGCGGGGGAAAAAAAAAAAATCGACCCACATGCAACAATTTAAAAAGTAGTCCCGCAGACTGACAACACTGTCAGTTAGGTTGTTTCACTTTTAACTATTCCATCCTGGATCAAAAATCTAACTTCAGCTTTTTATTTCCATCCTATTATTTGTCTTACCACTGTGTTAATAAGTCAAGTTTACCCTTTTATAGAAATATTTCCTTAAATTGCAATGCAATCATAAAGCTACAGAATTCCAGAGGAACTATAACAGGAATGACCAGTATACATATAATCATACTTCATTTTCAATAAACAATATATGGACTGCAATTGATTGTAAAAAATCAGTAGCTATTTATGCAAAAGGGAAAAATTTGATCCTTGACTCATCACGCATTATTTGTGTACACTATTAGCTTCAACAACAGAAGACACACAGCTGTCTCTTCATATTCGTCTCATTTTTTTTCTTTACTTCTTTCCACAATCAGTGCATCACAGCTGGAGATCCAGTGTATTTACACAAGTGTGTATGGAAACAATCACGATGCCTGAGTCTGGGCTGTTGTGAGGCAGGTGTTGATTCAAATGGCTTTGCCTCGGGGTGACAACTATGTCAAATTCATCAAATCCCCCACCACTGATGGGCCACCCAAGGTTAATTTACTCATCAAAGTACAGATTTGAATTTTGTGATCTTCCAATATGTAAAGTTAAATGCTCTTGTTATCCTACATTCTAAAAAAGAATACTGGGTTTGGGTCAAATATGGACAAACCCAACCATTGGGTTAAACATTTGGTTGGTTGAGTTTGTCCATGTTTGACTCAAACATGGGTTGCAACAACCTAGATTTTTTTTGAGAGTGTAGGAAATTTTTATTGAGAAAATAATTCTAAATGTAAATAAATAAATAAATAAATAAACAATTGAGAACAAAATAACTAAAACAACTGAAAAAAATGATGGCACTTGTCTGAAAGTCAGTAGCTGCCAAGGCATTGCTAAGTTGTTATGAGGGGGTTTTAGCATGCCACTATGTGGTTGCATTTTTTAAATCTTACAAAAATCCGTACACGCCTCTCGTTCAGTAAGCCAAATTATTTGAGATATAATTTATGTCTGTATCACAAAAGTTAGGCATATAGGGGTTTGTTCATATCACTAACTACAAGTATGAGCAATAATAATAGCAAGCCTTTAAGACTTGAATTGCTTATTTCTGTGAGTACAGCTGTATCAGAGGGTGGCCATGAAAAACCCATACAGTTACGATTTCATTGCTTCTAACCATTTCAATCATTTTCAAATGCAACTTCTAGAGGTTGTGAAATCACACAAAACAAACAAAAAAATCAATTACTAATGATCTGGATTTATGTGGTTGGAATAGAGACAATAAATATCCAGATCAAGAACAGTGTAGGATAAAAAGCTTGAGAAAAGGTTAACATGGAAAGGTCAATGTAAAGCCATAGTAAAGAAAACATAAATTAGATCTTTAATATCTCATTAGTTTCAGCAAGATAACATTGTGATTAAAGAGAGCAATTTGAGACTTTTGCTGAAGTTCCTGCTTCTCAGAAGTTGAGAAAAAGACCAGCAATCTCTCATATCTCCTCTAGATTCAGAAGAAATCTCAACAATATCGCAAAATGTATTCAGAAATGCCCTCAAACATTTCTCAAGATATTTCTTCAAGACCAAATAAGTCAATTCATTTGGATATCTCTAAACTATTTGCATTTCTCCAAAGAAATATTAGGAGGAACATCTGAGATAAACTTCAATTAAGGTTTCCATTCTATTATCCAGCTATGCAAGAGCAACATCTGAACAATAATAATAATACAAAAAAACTTCAGGGAAACAATTAAAAAAAGACACTTGACCCTGTACAGAACAATCAATTATTCTAGTGTCTATCAGCTAGCAAAATACAGTTCTGACTGACATTAATACAAGTTTAGTGCAAACACACAGTGATGGTGAAGATGATCAATGTTTTGCCAGATAACAGTATATGAAGACTGAATGAACAAAATGATGGATTCCTGGAAAGATATCAAATCTAGTGGATCTATGGTGGAAATAGAGTGTAGCTCTTACCAGAGGTGAATGCAGCTGTCTCCAGACATGTTTGGACAGTTCTGCACTGAGCGATTTGGATATGTGTGGCTGCTTTTAACACAATTATCTCATCCAAAGTGAAGTGGCTTCTGTTGGTGAAAGCATCTTAGCCCACACACTGGACTCACGACCAGATAATCATCATAATAACCGTCATTCAGAACATCTCCATCATAAAATATCAGATCGCTGCGAATGTATAAGAAGTTTACCTATTGGGAAAGAAGGACAGCAAGTCTAAAATGAAAAAAACATGCATTATGAAACATGGCTCAGGCATTCTAGCATATCAAGAGAGACTTCTTGCAGTTCAGTAGTGTTTCATTTAAGCTTTAAGTTTGCTCCATGATGTTTCTCCAAAAATGGATAACATAGTTCAGATAATAGGTCATGGAAGAATTTGATGAGAAATGGTTAAGATCTCAGACAAATGATTGCAGATTAATTTTGACAAATCTGAACACAGTTTGAGACATTTTTTGGATCTCTTCTGAAACTCATGGAAATTATTAACTATTTTACATTTTGGCAAATTGGTGGCTTATTCGTAAGAATTTGTACAATCTCATTCATATGTTTTTGTATGATCTGCTTACGCCCCAGGGATGGGTATTTTTAGGGGTGGGCCTTATGCTTAATGCTCCATAGTTTTTTTAAATAATTGTACATTTTTGTATGATTCACATTGTACAAATTCACACAAAGTCATCAGCTTGTAATAAAGTTATGTTTTCCCGTGAGATCAGGTTGGATGTTTTGGCAGGAGAAACATCCGAGAAGCAGGAGATTTATATATTCCATTTACTTTCCATTTCACAAGTTTGTTTGCCCATATAATCTATAAGCTATTAAGGTTAAATGTATTTGGCTTGCTGTCAACAGTGGAGGGGCTTGAGGAAGCATGCTTCAACTCGAGCTAGATATCCCCCACAGTGGCATTACTAATGCTTGGAAGATGAGTCTGGAAGCAAGATGCCTAAATTATGTTGGTGGAGTTGGGGAGGTAAAGGGATGCCAAAAGAGCTGACGCTGGAGCAAGGTGAGCTACTGTTTATAAGCTCCAGCAGTCAATTGAAATATTAGATGGGTTCACTCCTCCCGAAATTAGGTTAAGGAACTTCCCTTAATCTAATTTCTGTGTGTAGGAAAAACAACTTTTCTTTCTTAATAGATTTACTGATAATGCATGTCTAAGCATTTGGCTCTGAAAAATTCCAGTCTAATAAAGGCCTATTATTTTAACTAATACATTGAGACATTTGGAAGTTAATGTGTTCACTCCTGAAACTCATTACTTATGTAAGTGGTCCTACTCGCACCCGCTCCGGGTGGGATTCGAACCAGTGTCACCGACTTGGGAGGCGGATGCACTAACAAGGATGTTATAGATGCTAGTTATAGTTATAGTTATAGATGCTCTTGGGGCCAGGGAAGTAGGGCTGGGTTTTGATTCAAATTTCAAGAATCGATTCAATTCCGATTCTCAAGATCTTGAATCGATTATCATTATTCGATTCGATCCGATCTTCGAGATTTAGATAAGTGTTTTTGAATTTTTTTTCCCAGCTGTTACCTGAATTACAGGACTGTAGTTATGCAACATATTGATACTATTATTATAGACATTCAACTGCAAATTAATGGACTATTGATCGTTGTAAAGAAGAACAATCCCCCTTCCAGAGTGTTGATACAACTGCTTTCACAAACTTGCACTGGTGTAGACGATACATTATACAGAATGTAAATAAAATTTGAACTTACAAAACCTTTAGAAAACACAAGTGTGTCACAGTGTTGTGTAAAACCTTCAAGTACTCCATGTATAATGGTGTGTTCACACCGAACGCGAATTTTATTATTTGCGCGAGTGGATTACATACAAAGTCAATGCAAAGACGCGAATAGACGCATTATTCGCGCCGGGCGTTGCGAATGACGCGAATTGGGTGACGCGTTTGCCGCGAATGTTTTCCGCGCAAGTTGAAAAATTTTAACTCGAGCGAATGTTCAAGCATCTAACTAGACCCGATAGACGCGTATTTGACGCTCTATTCGCGTTCGATGTGAACACACCATAAGACATTAAATTGCCATTAAGACATTAAAGTGTATTTGTGTAAACTGGTAGATAAAAATAAATAAAAACTGGAAAAGGCCTTGCCTATTAAAGTGCAAATAAAAATAAACTGGAAATTAAACTTGTCTTAACTTGTCTTAGTATTTCCACAATACTTAACCTCCATTTGGCAGGCTTTGCAAATTGCTTTGCTTTTGTCAAGCTCGTTCTCTGCATTGCTTGTTCTTAACCCGGAATGGTGCCAGATCGCAGCTTTGAGCGTTTCTGGAGTTTTCACAACAACCGCTTGCTTAACGTTACTGACCGCCATATTCGTTGTTTTAATGTCCTTCCACCTCGCGCGCATGCGTGAATTTCAATGTTCTGAACCCGTTAAGTTCTGAATGTTCAATGTTCTGAACCCTGAGCAACTTAAAGTTCACGGGGAAAATGTAGGCCTATTATTAAATCGATCCTCTGAGTTACGGATCGATCTTTAGAAATTAATATGAAAATCGATTCAGAATTGGTGAATCGATTTTTTCAACACAGCCCTACAGGGAAGTGAGGTTTACTTGCACAGCTCTTTAATAGCTGGCCACCGTTACACTCACCCCCCTAAATCTCACTCGCATCTGGGTCACGGCACCAATGTATCTGGTCCTACTTGCACCAGCTCAGAGCAGGATTCAAACCAATGTCACTGCTGTGGGAGGCGGGAGCGCTAACAAGGACGCTAAAGACTGCAGCCTCTCGCGCACCTCTTAAGGCCAGGAGGTTTACTTGCACAGCTCTATACTAGCTGACCTCCACACTTACATATGAACTGTAAGTGCAGGTGCAGATGAAAAGTAGTTATTTTTTACTAATTCTGGCATATTTATTTTACATGGTGTATTTTTATAGAACAATGTTATTTAATATGCATGGTCCCTATTAAATAAACCAATAAACTAAAATAAATAAAAAATAAATATGCTAATCAACTGATCAGCCTTTATTATGGTGCTGTTAATAAACAAAGACATCCACCTGAAATTTTATTTCTAAATTCTGAAATTCTAAAATATTTTAACGGATTTTTTTTTTACTTCTGCTATGATAGAGAGAGAGAGACAGTGTGTTTGGAAAAGATTTGTGAAAAGGCATAGATTCTCTTGGCAGGTTTGATGGGCTCTGAAGGTTGCAGGCACGCATCAATAGACTGATGTGGCCAATGATGAGGCCATTGTCGTGCAGGAGGACGTGAGATGAATGTGTTCCTGCTGGAGCGCTGCTAAATCTGCTCACCATTGTGAGGGGCTACTGGAGCATGACTCACCCCAGCTGCCGCTGGAGATAGCAGATGTACTGGTTTATAACATCCATATTCACACAAGTAGATCAATTTGACCACCAATATCATATCATATACCTTTCAGATTTCTGTCGACGTTAGAGTTCTGTCTCTTTACTTTCTCTCAGATGTTAGTGTTTTCTTGCTACTAAAATATAATTTTGTAAATGTTTGATAATTAAAAGCAGGTGTTCACCACATCTCACTAAAGTACTGGTGTGAATATTTTATAGTAAAGTGATGTCACCTCATCTAATCTATGGCCCTGTTTACACCTGGTATTAAGATGCGTTTTGGTTGATCGGATCACATGTAGATGATGCTAAATTTAGTTTACAATAATTTAAACGGGGTCTAATGCGTTTTGAGCTTGTCCACTTTTGACCTTTTCCAGAGGTAGTCGAAAAACGCATTTGACCGGATTGCTTTCGTAGTGTAAATGCTCATGTGGTCGAATGTGTTCAAACAGCCACAAAAGACCGCCTACTCTCTGGCTCCGCCCACTGACCTAACGCATAAACATAATGAGATGCGCACTAGCCAGACAGAATTGAAACTTTATCGGCTGAAGACCTAAGTGTGGTTTTAAATCTTAAAAACATATCAAGCACAATGTTCTCTCACCATTCCTGATTTCTGACACACACTCACAGTGTTCGCCTGTTCTTGCGGCTGTCAGAGCAGAAACGAAAGCTGCTACTCTCTGCATTTTTTTCCTTTATTTCCAGTCGCATTCATATGTAAATTGCGTGAGCTTATATAATCCATTAAATCGAAAGATCTGAAAAAGCCCATACATTTACCCGCCCATAGATCATCCCCTTGAAGAAATCAGGACAGAAGTGGTTGAAAGTGGACAAAAGAGACTTGTGTCCGATCGACCAAAACGCATCTTAATACCAGGTGAAAACAGAGTCTATATGAGGTAATGCTAAAAATGGTCTTGTGAATCTTTTGCTGATATGCACATAGGGAAATCTTTAGTTTACAAATTCTCACATTACAGACTCTAGTTCCACACAACCATATCTATAGTCTGAAATGCACGACAGTCATGGAAATTCTCCAGATCTATTTTCTAAAAGCATGTGATGATCTTATAGTCAACGATTCATCTATGCATTTAGAAGAAAAAAATCAGCTAGAAACTAAATTTGGCCATACAATTTTAACCATAACTGTCAAGATTTCTCTCTGGTGATGTACCCCAGACTTCTCCAATCCATTCATCTGCTTAAACCCTGCCCCTTTTTTAGATTCAACGTCAAGCTCGCATTTAGATCTGCCTCCATCCAATCAACAACCGATGCATAAACTAAAGTCCCCATCCTACATTTTTGATAATCCACTTCACTCGGATGTACGTCACTAAAAGGAAAAAAAAAACACATTTAGTCTGTCCTTCAATTGTGAGGCTGGTTAACACAGGCTGTCAAATTTTACTTAATTTGATCTGGTTTGATTGAAGTCATTATGCAGTGCCTAGATTGAATCTAAATGTATAGACATCTTTGATGTACAAAATTAATTCTACATTTAATCTACATATTAAGTGAACTTCAGTTTCCTCAGGAAATGGTTATTAATTTCTTTAATGATTTAATCAAACCTTTATTATCTCTAAATAAGTGCCATTTGAATAAACGCCCAGCTTATGGAAGAAAACGGTGCATAAACAAGATTAAACGTGCTTTACTTTTATATTTGCCAGCAAAATTCCCAGAATAACAGCCTATAACTCAAGTGTATTCAATCCTGCTTCTGAAGGACCACTTTCCTGCATAGTTTAGCTGCAGTACACATGCCTGGAAGTTTCTAGTGATCCTGAAGACCTTGATTAGCATGGTTCAAGTGTGTTTCATTTCAGCTAGAGCTAAATCTGCTGGAAGGTAGGCCTCCTGTGCTATAACTAAACCTACGTCATTGTGAATTTGGACCAGAGCTCTCAAAATGCACTTTTAAATAGTATTTACAACAACAGAAAAACGACATAAGCCATGTCCAAAAAAGGTTATGCCGTTTCATAACCACTGGTTTTGCATTTCTACTGGGCTGACAACTAAGTAGATAGCTGGAGATGACATTATGTGTCAGAGAGAGGCGCTTGACAGTGAGTGTAAATGGCTCCACAAACCTTCAGAGTTGCATAACACTTAATCCATATTAATCCACCAGAAGGATGAGTCTTACTCCAGCCTTATGAATACTGCAATATGACTAACTCCAGTGGTACAATAACAATTTTTTTAGATTAATAAAACAAATGGTCAATGTTGCCCATGAAAAAGTCATCACCATGTTGCTAGAGTGTAGGTGGTTGCCAGTGCATTGCTATGCGGTTTGCTAAGTTGTTCTGAGTATTTTAGATTGTTATGCTGTTCTAAGTGGTTGCTAGAGTGTTGCTACGGTAATTTTGGTGGTTATTTACTGGTAAAAGTTCCAAACGCCAATCCAATCTTTCTCCTGGAGGATCACCTTACAGTTGATCAGTAATCTTTACAGTAATTAAACACATGAACCAGCGAATCAAGGTCTTCAGGATTACTAGAGCTGAATCTGAATATGCCTACTTCCCTACTATATAGTATGTGAAAAACAGTATGAGAAAACAGTTTTATGCCTGAATTCAACTGTATTCATTAAACAGCAGCCGAAAAGTACCCGGATGGCTTATTACTTCCCCTGAGATTCTGAAGTGTGCATCTGATGGACACTATTCGATGAGGCCAACGGAGAGTTGTGAATAGCATTGAAGTGACACAACTGACGAAGTCACATGACAATGACAACATGGCAGATTATATATACACAAGGAGCTTATATACAGTGATCGGCGTCGTATTCCTATAGGTTGACGTGGATCAGCTGAGAGACAGCTGAAGCAAGCTTGACCTGTCAGAACTGACGCTGCGCTTGATATACAGTAGTCGCGAAGTTCTGTCCACACCGGATATGCATTACATTCAATTTACATTTATTCATTTAGAAGACACTTTTATCCAAAGCGACTTACAAATGAGGAATACAACAAGTGATTCATCTTAAAGAGGCAATGAACACGAAAACGAATCGGTTACCTAACGTAACCTCGGTTCTCTCTGGATGAGGGAACGAGTATTGCGTAAGCTAGCTTACGCTACGGGAAAGATGAATCTTTTCTGAGATATTGAAGCCAAAAAATTATCCTTAATTTTTGTATGCATTGTCAACGCAGTGCAGCAGCTGCAGACCTTGAGCGGGCTAGCTAGCAAGCTCATTGGTTGCTCTGCGGCAAACTGCTGCAGCCAATAGACGAACTCGAGTGAACTCGCGTCCAATGAGAGACGCTCGCGCCCTCATAGCATCATAGCCCGCCAGAATGGGCGTGGCTAGAGTGTATATAAGCGCGGTTCGCAGGCTGCATCCCTGGTTTTCATTGAATGAAGTGAAAGTCGCTCGTGGTGCGAGCACGGCCGGCTACGCAATATTCGTTCCCTCATCTAGAGAGAACCGAGGTTACGTTAGGTAACCGATTCGTTCTCTTACGAGAGGTTCTCTCGTATTGCGTAAGCTAGCTTACGCTACGGGAACCCACTGTCAACACCGTGCGGGCCAAGCATCCACTGCATGAGTCCCGGGGGGGGGGGGGGGGAATAATAATTGGCCGGCAAGAGTGCGGGCCAGTGTGTGTGTAATACATAAGCACATAATAGGAAGGGAAAAACAGAGCGCCGGTGCCGGTCTGTGTGGAATGTGTCCCATCAGTCCAGCTCACCAGGGGAGCTGTAGTGGATTAGACCGCTAGTAATTTTGCCTGCAGTGCTGGCACTTCTTTGTAAAATCTGACAAAGTTGGAGGGGGAAGCCCAGCCCGCTGCCACACATATGTCGTGAATGGAAATCCCGCTGGACCATGCCCACGAGGAGGCCATGCCTCTAGTGGAGTGAGCCCTAATGCCTAACGGGCATGGCAGGTCTTTTGACGCGTACACAGCAGCAATAGCGTCCACTATCCATCTAGACAGTGTCTGTTTCGAGGCGGCGAGACCCTTAGCGCGCCCTCCGAACGAAATAAAAAGCTGCTCAGAGCGTCTGAAAGAGGCAGAGCGCGCAGTATACAATCTCAGTGCTCTAACTGGGCAGAGGAGATTGGCGTCGCATTCGCAATCGGATTCTGGCAGAGCCGAAAGGGAAATGATCTGTGCTCTGAAAGGAGTACCAATCACCTTGGGGACATAGCCGTGTCTATGCTTTAAAACAACCTTGGAGTCATTTGGTCCAAACTCGAGACACGCAGCGCTGACAGACAGCACGTGAAGGTCTCCCACATGTTTAACAGATGACAAGGCAGTCAGAAAAACGGTTTTGAGTGAAAGGTATTTCAAATCCACGGATTGAAGCGGTTCGAAAGGGGGGGCTTTCATAGCTTCGAGAACTATAGAAAGATCCCAGATAGGAACCGATGGGGGGCACGGGGGGTTCATCCTTCTAGCTCCCCTGAGGAAGCGGATGACCAGCTCGTTTTTACCCAGTGACTGGCCATGCAGGGGTTCAGCGAACGCCGCGACGGCCGCCACGTATACTTTGAGCGTGGATGGGGACCTGCCCTTATCCAGCAGCTCTTGTACAAACACGAGAAGCGACGACACCCCATATGTCCGTGGGTACAGATTTCTGTCGGTGCACCAATTTGAAAACACAGACCATTTGGACGCGTAGTCTTCTCGTGGAAGGAGCTCTATGATAGTATGATAGTGTTTCTTACTCCTTCTGGCAAAGCGACGGGTAGTCGTTGATCACCCACGCATGCAGCGCCCAGCGCTCTGGGTGGGGATGCCAGATCGTGCTGCGAGCTTGAGAGAGGAGATCTGCTTTCACTGAAATGGGCCATGGGGCTGTCTGTAACAGCTGCGTAAGCTCCGGGAACCATGTCTGATTCTCCCAGCGCGGGGCTATGAGGAGCACCGAGTGGCGCGTTTCCCTGATCCTCTGTATTACCTGTGGCAATAGCGAGACGGGAGGGAAGGCGTAAAGCGGGCGGTTGGGCCAGTCCTGGGCAAGTGCGCCCTCGCTTTTCGAGAAAAATACTGGGCAGTGAGAGTTCCCCTCTGACGCAAAGAGGTCTATCTCTGCTCTGCCGAATATGCGCCATAACTTCTGGACTGTTTGAGCGTGCAGGGACCATTCCCCTGGGGGAATATTGTCTCTGCAACGTCTGTTTGGGCCGTCGTTCAGGTGGCCTGGCACGTGCGTCGCCCTCAGCGAGCGCAGATGGCACTGGGACCAACTCAGTATGCGTTCTGTCAGATGGAAGAGGTTCCTGGATCTGACACCGCCCTGACAATTTATGTGAAGGAGCTTTTCCTGAACTGACCAAATGCCAAAAGCCGGTGAGCCCTCGCAGACCGCGGCCCAACCTGTGTTGGACGCGTCTGTCGAGATGACTTTTCGGCGAGATACAGCTCCCATCGTAACTCCCCGCTGATACCATTTGGCCACTGTCCAGGGCTGCAGAGCTGAGATACAGGTCTGAGTCACTCTGATCGGCTGGCGGCCTGTGGCCCAAGCCCGGCGAGTCGCACGGTGGTTTAGCCAATGTTGAAGTGGGCGCATGCACAGTAAACCCAGCTGGAGTACTGCTGCGGCTGAGGCCATGTAGCCTAACATTCTCTGAAAAGTTTTCAGAGGCGCGAGGCTGTTCATCTGAAAAGATGCGGCTAGTCGCTGAACACGGCGCGCGCGCTGTGTTGATAAGCGAGCCGTCATAGCCACGGAGTCTAGTTCTATTCCAAGGAAGGAAATCGCCTGACTGTAGTGAGCTCTTGGTCCAATTGACTGCAAGACCCAAGCTGTTCAGATGACTGAGGAGAACTGTCCTGTGAGACAGAAGCTCTGTGTGCTTGTGCCAAAATCAGCCAATCGTCCAAATAGTTCAGTATTCGCAAGCCCTGACTCCGCAGGGGTGCGAGCGCTGCATCCATGCACTTCGTAAAGGTACGGGGTGATAAGGACAGGCCGAACGGAAGGACGGTGTATTGATAAACCTGACCGTCGAAGGCGAATCTCAAGAATGGCCTGTGACGGGGATTTATCTGAATCTGAAAGTAGGCATCTTTCAGGTCGAGAGAAACAAACCAGTCCCCCTGGCGCACATGCGCGAGGAGTTTCTTGACTGTAAGAATTTTGAACGGTCTTTTCACAAGCACTTTGTTCAAAAATCTTCTTCTTCCGCTTCATCCGGGGCCGGGTCGCGGGGGCAGCAGTCTAAGCAGAGATGCCCAGACTTCCCTCTCCCTAGACACTTCCTCCAGCTCTTCTGGGGGGACACCGAGGCGTTCCCAGGCCAGCCGGGAGACATAGTCTCTCCAGCGTGTCCTAGGTCTTCCCCGGGGCCTCCGCCCAGTGGGACGTGCCCGGAACACCTCCCCAGGGAGGCGTCCAGGAGGCATCCTGAACAGATGCCCGAGCCACCTCAGCTGACCCCTCTCGATGTGGAGGAGCAGCGGCTCTACTCTGAGCTCCTCCCGAGTGACCGAGCTTCTCACCCTATCTCTAAGGGATCGCCCAGCCACCCTGCGGAGAAAGCTCATTTCGGCCGCCTGTATCCGGGATCTTGTCCTTTCGGTCATGACCCAAAGCTCATGACCATAGGTGAGAGTAGGAACGTAGATTGACCGGTAAATCGAGAGCTTTGCCTCACGGCTCAGCTCCTTCTTTACCACAACAGACCGGTACATCGACCACATTGCTGCAGAAGCTGCACCGATCCGTCTGTCAATCTCCCGTTCCATCCTTCCCTCACTCGTGAACAAAACCCCAAGATACTTAAACTCCTCCACTTGAGGAAGGATTTCTCCACCAACCTGAAGTGAGCAAGCCACCCTTTTCCGACTGAGGACCATGGCCTCGGATTTGGAGGTGCTGATTCTCATCCCAGCCGCTTCACACTCGGCTGCAGACCTTCCCAGTGCATGCTGAAGGTCCTGGTGTGAAGGGGCCAACATGACAACATCATCCGCAAAGAGCAGAGACGAAATCGCGTGGTCCCCAAACCTGACACCCTCCGGCCCCTGGCTGCGGCTAGAAATTCTGTCCATAAAAATTATGAACAGAACCGGCGACAAAGGGCAGCCCTGCCGGAGTCAAACATGCACTGGGAAGAAGTCTGACTTATTACCGGCAATGCGAACCAAGCTCCTGCTTCGGTCGTACAGGGACCGGACAGCCCTTAGCAAAGGACCCCGGACCCCATATTCCCGGAGCACCCTCCACAGGCCGCCTCGGGGGACACAGTTGAATGCCTTCTCCAAATCCACAAAACACATGTGGACTGGTTGGGCAAACTCCTATGAACCCTCCAGCACCCTGTAGAGAGTATAGAGCTGGTCCAGTGTTCCACGGCCCGGACGAAAACCACACTGTTCCTGCTGAATCCGAGGTTCCACTATTGGCCGTATTCATCCTCTCCAGTACCCTGGCATAGACTTTCCCAGGGAGGCTGAAAAGTGTGATCCCCCTGTAGTTGGAACACACCCTCCGGTGTGTTCAAAAATCTCTAAGATCTAAAATTGGTCTGAGGCCGCCGTCTTTCTTGGCATCATAGCCCGCCAGAATGGGCATGGCTAGAGTGTATATAAGCGCGGTTCGCAGGCTGCATCCCTGATTTTCATCTCTTCAGCGAAGGTCTTCACATCTCTGAACTGCGAGGGGCAGGATTGGAAACCCCTGCTGTAGATATGGCGGTGGGTCTATGGGATTTTTTATTACCTGTTTTATTGTCCAATAGGATCTCTGATATCTCAGAAATGTAATAGCAAACCTCTTCTCAACAAGCCCCACAATTTGACATATTAATGTCTGTAGCACAAACGTCGCAGGACAAGTTACACAGAACTCAAATGTCAGAACTCAGGGTTAGTGATTTGAACAAACATCTATCCCTAAGTATGAGCAAAAGTAAAAGGATGCTTGTCTTAGCAAACACCATTAATTAGGAATAATCAAAATTATATCCAATCAAAACATCTATTTGGGTGTCATCTTTTGGTGGACCTCTACAATGTTGCGTAAATCATAAGAAATGAGGTTGTGAATGTGTGGGGGCTGAGCGGCTCGTTGATTCACGCTTCCTTCAGGCCTGAGGGAGGATTTTCCAGCAGTCTCATCTAGCCCTTGCCTCGGTTTGATTAGTCTCTCAGCTGTCTGCGTCACCTCGCCTGAGCACCACTAACAGCCAGCCAGCCAGATTAACGTTTTTATTTCACTACACCCTCCTGCAGATACGCCACTGTGAGGTAATCACATATGACACAATCAATGGAAAAAACACCACAAAAATGGACAGAAATAGTCTCCATGCTAGAAACTCATTAATGCTTGAGAACTATTCCATTTCAGTCTTTTCAACTGAAAGCAAAAGGTTACACTTTGAATTGTAGAATCAGTGGTGCTCATACTGGCATTCAGGGTGTAACTCGTCCAGCACAATTTTAGCTACAGGCCTGAATAATACCTCAAAAAATGAGTTATAATGTTAGCCTGGCAAGCCAGACCTACATCAAGATGTTAGGTCTGGGAACTCACAATTGGCATACCTCAATCCGAGGGGCGGGATAAACGGTTGTCTTTCAAATTCCCTCTGCACGCAATAGGACAGTGCTACAACCAACCAGAGCAACGAACGGCTGTGGATGAGTGAGTCCCATGCGTTTTCCCACCAGCGGAGCTAGTTGATATATTAAACTTTTGCCGTATCCGGTCATCAAAACTCCGAACACATCTTCCTTCTTTAAGAATGACTTAAGTGATGTTCTCTTAACTCCAAATCATCCAGAGTCGCGGCCAAAGCCGATTTGAAAGACCGCTGTTCGCCAGCAGCATCTTGTTTGTTTTCAAGTAGCAGGGAAATCACCTATGGAAATCACGCGTAACCGTCACAACTCTGCCGTCATTATGTTAAGCCCGCCCACCAACTCTATACACGATGTGATTGGCCTGACCAGAGTTTGGTTTTTCCAGCTCGAATGCCAACGGAGAGTTGCTAGACCACACTTTGCTGCAAAATAATTTTTGCTGCTGCTAGGGTGCGTCTAGATTTCTAGGGTATTATAATGTGTAACTTCACACAGAACTCGTTTATGCATTCCATTGTTTTCTATGTAACTATGCACTGAATGATGAGCTCACATCTTTTTCAGTGCCTTGCGCATGACATGACATTCTAAAAATGCGCTGCTCAAGTTAAAATTATGCTGCCTATTGCTATTAGAATTATCGTCAATTTCCTAGTAAAATTTCCTAGTTTCCGAGTAAAAATGGGACATGAATGCCTGCTCAAGTTGTATTTACCACTGGAAAGCTCTGAGATAATTTTGAGACCCAAATTTCTGAGTTTGGCAGGCCATAAACTATAAACATGGCGGAGGGGAGAACGATTGCTGCTGTGACTGCTATTCTTTATTAGTTTTTCAAAGACGGCTACATCATCTTGTCACTAAAATGAGTGCATATTTACATATAGGACAATGAATAATCATTTGAAGCATATTGTATATTTTATACACAGCGAAAATAGCCTGAATTGACCGAAATTCCAGAATCGTCAGCAAGCTGTCCATGAATCGGATGCTAAATACCATTTTGGCTTTTAATTTGATAATTTTGATAGACAAGAATAAACCTGGTGTCCTCCATGATTCCTGTTCTTTCTGACAAGAAAGCTCTTAAATGCAACAAGCTCGTAATCACAACTTCAGAAGTGGGAAGAAGGACATTTCCGACAGCAAGTGAAGGCAGCAGCATAAGCCTAAAGACCTTGCATTGTTTTATGGTCACATCTCACATTTCACATTTTAACAACACCCTCTGGTAGTAGTGAGTTTTGCACCAATCATACTTTCTCCAGGAAAATGTAATTTTATATTTTATATTCAGTATCCCAATTGGTTCACAGAGAACATGCTGCCAGAGTGCTCACACATGCTCCTGAAAAGCAGACGTTTCCTTTGTGGCTGAACAGGTGAGCCCATCATCGTGTCATTAACCAAGCTTATCGTAAAGGGTCAAACTGAGAGAGAAAGTAAAGAATATGGCATCTGCCTATCCCTTTTCCTCGCAAAGGGCACGATTATGCTTTCCGAAGACCATTAACAGGATCATGGAGCGCTTAAACAGCAAATCACTGCCCCTTACCCGCTAAAATCCCATCGCGCCTCACTGCAAGGCATTGTGTTTTAAGGCACCACCATGTACACTGGCACAAACCAATGTGTTTCCATTGGTTACCACTCTGCACCCTTTCTATCTGTTTTGGCTGATAATGACCGGCAGTATACATAATTTCAGTCCTCTAATTTTCCCTGTCATTTAATCCTCAGAGAGAACACAAGGCGATATTTTTAGCACGTGTTCTAAAAAATAAAAGAAAGAAACGAAACCTGAAAATATGTCTGACTAAAAAAAACAGAAGTGGTGAGGGGGGACAGAGAGATCTCTCTACGTACTTCTTTGCTGACGTCTGTTCTGTCTTTCGTCATAGCGCTTGGAGCCAACTGGGTCGAGGTGGAAAGGGGCGTTTTGCTGCTTTTTTGCATAATATGTCATCAGCCTTCTTTGTCTTGACGACTGACGATTGTAAGCATTGCTTTCCACACACACACACACACACACACACACACATTAATCAATTTTTTTCCTGGAATTCATTTTGATTAATCAAAACTAACATTCAAGTTTTTAATATATTCTATATTGTAATCTCCAAAATAATGTAGAAACAATACAGTACATTTTTAATATTTGTTTTAATAGCATCTTTTAACTAAGCACTATGAATGAAGGCCAGAATCAATTATACCAGTAGTGATGTCTCTATTAAATGGATTTTGTCCCTTAATTATAGCTATTAATTATAGCCATACAACATTATAGTTGAAAGTTGTTATATTACTAAAAAAATAGAACAACTTTTCATTTAAGAGAACCTAAAACAATCTTCACATAAATCCATTGTAATAAATGTCACATTTAGCTGTGCTTTTAATATATCAGGGCCCTGCTAAAATGCACATTTAGCTGTGCTTTTAATATATTCTACCTGCCCTGCTAAAATAAAAAAATAAAAAATAAAAAAAGTGTTTTGCTATGCTTTAAGATTTTCAGGTGGGTCGATAGGCTGCAGAAATTGAATAATCAAACATGGCACACTTCACTGCATAAATTAAAAACTGAATATAGATTAATCCTTATTAAAGCTACAAAAGTTATTCAGTCAAGAGCAGTGAGTGATTTTCTTTGATTAACATAAACTACATTTACATCGAAAGTTTTTGCTTCAAACTGAATTAATTCATTCTGATTGATGAATCCGAACATAGTGTTTACATGAACGATAAATAAAGTGATCGGGTTAATGTGCGCGTTTATATGTCAAATCGGAATTTAATCTTTTGGCATGCGCACACTGCACCAATATACAGAGTTTCCCCGCTGTTGTTGCATACTAACCATACTACTTTTCTTTGTTTTATATATATATATATATGTCTATATATTAGGGCTGTCAAAATTAGTGCGTTAATTTCGCGATTATATATAAATCTATATTACATATAATTTTGTTGTGTGTATAACCAAAATGTGATACAAACTATCAATTTAAAATCTATAGGATGCTAATGTAGAAGAGTAGCTCACCTTTATGAACTATGAAGCCTGGAAAGTTACTGAGACATTCTGGAAAATTCCAGATATACGCCCCCTCCTGCCTCCCATCATGTAATATCTACACAATCTGGCATCCCGTCATGCACCTTGCGAAGTTGACTCCAGGGGCATAAACCGTAGCTCATGACCCAGAAAATAGAGGTTGTGTCCTTTTTCCATCCTGCAAGCCTCTGAGCATGAGCATGCATACAGACTCCGCCCAGAGAAGACACGACCACCGAATACACTTGCAGTTAGTATTTTGCATGTATAATAATGCATTGACATAAATGGGTGAATCTATCAAAAAAAAAAAAAAAAAACTACCTCCTCATATTCTCATAACTGTAGTGCATTTGGATGTTTTGATGTGATGTAATGTTTTTTTCATTATTATTTGCAATGGTAGTTACCATCATTTCTGTAATAGATTTTTAATTAAACTGCAATTTGAATAATATACAATTATTTTTTGGGAAATGTGCCGAATGGTTATGAGAATGCAAACGATGCAAAAACAGGCTTAATTTTCTTAATGAAGCATAGCATAATTTCTTATTTTGTTCTTTTGATTTTGGATTAAAACATAACCAATACATGTTCTTTACTGATATCAACATTTCATCATGTATGCAAATATTTGATCATAAAACAGTTCCAATAGAAACCGACATGATATCTAAATTGAAGTGGTTTAATCTGGAAGTGTAAAACAGTATTTTTCCATTCAACCTCTGCCGCAATTTTCAGTTTGCTGTGAAGATTTTTGGCTCCCCCTCTGGCCCTGAAAGCAGCCATTTTGTTTCTCTCTCTCTGAAATGGGGGTGCATTATGAATCACGAGTCTCAGAGAGACGCTCGCCTCTAACAACCGCACACTTCACAGCTGATTGTTCAGGGCAGGAGACGCAGGCTGCCGGCAGGGCCATCTCAACCAGAATACATTACGTTCCAGCTTTTTAAGTCAGTGAAGACTATTACCCAGAAGCCCTTTGGAAGTTCTTATCAGTGCCAACCAGATGGAGAACATGTGAGCGGTGTCAGTACCTGCAGACTTGTTGATAAAACAACACAGCCAGAAATCTGAAATTAAAAAGAGATTGTGAGGTTTACTGGCTTGATTTGGTTAGTAATGAAATCTTATTAATATGTAGTTTAACTGTTTAATATGTATAAGACATTAAAGGCATTCTCTGGTACGTTTTTAGCTCCATTGGTGGTTTATGGCTAGAGACAATGAGTTAATGTATTTGATGTGCTTTTGTTTTCCTAGGCGTGTGTATGCGTCGTCTGTGTTCAATGAAGACGTCAACACTGAATTATGTCACTGAAAAGTTACATGATTACAGGACATGAACCACATAATCTCACAGTTTGACTTCAGTCCAAGCCCAACAAGAATCCAATTGACTCATATTCTACAAATACATCCCCCAAAACCACAATAATCATGTATGTCTGTATATGCCATAGAGACATGTAACAATTCAGTTTTTACAGCAGAATGCATGTCTGCCCCCTTGTGTCTGAAAATAATTGAGGAACGTCCAGGGCATATTTCACCCAAAAATCAGAAAGAAACAATGATTTTAGGATCTCTATGATTTTCTTAAAATATTTTCATGATAAATAAGCCCATTTAAATCATATAGTTCTCTTTACAGTAATGTGAAAAAAATCTAATTTTTAAATGATATTAATAATACTAATATATATATATATATATATATATATATATATATATATATATATATATTTTACATAATACATATATACAATATAGATTACTGAGGGTTCAGACTTAGTACCTAGTTATTACCCAGTTATTGTAATTACTATAATAAGTACATAGTACGTAGTACGTACATGGGGAACAGGAATGTAAAATAAAGTGCTACCAAATTGTCTTTTTAAATTACATACTGCACACACACACACACGGGTTTTAGAACTATGTTTTTGGGCAGAATTGTTGTTCCAGGATCAACAAAAGATGTTGATCCAGTAACATGTCTTACTTGCCAAAATCACAACCACCCCACACACACACTTAGATAAAAAGGATCTCAGTCTGACTAGCTGAAGACAGTACTCTAGCTATACCTATTAGTCACTTCCTTGAAGATAAATTCCAGCACAGCGCTACAACAACCATAATGAATTGACCCTTCACAACAGATGCTGCATTACAACAATGAACTCTTAAGAGAGCTACATATTGCAATTTATCAATAAAATACCTTACTCGCATGTTTAGTAATAAAAATGTCATCTCCGTGTCGCTTTTACAAAATTTCAAATCCCTCAGTTCTCGCCATCTCCAAAAAAACAATCTGATTTGATTCTTGTTTTATTACTGGCTCTGTCACGTTCTCTTTTTGCCAGCAGACCAAACTCTCCTCTGTTCGTCTAAAATATGCCAATCCCACACCATACACACGTCAAAGTAGCCTGTGTTACAATATATTCAGTTCCTGAAATATTTGGATCCACTGGGTCACGCTCTCATGAATATTCATGATATCCTCCTATTTTTAATATTAAGCATAAGCTTTTTTTGCTTTTGTGATGTTTCCACATTATGCTCATCATCTTGTAAAGTTTGTTTCAGACTGGGTGTGAGAGCTGAAGTAACTGGTAGCTCTGGCAGAGTGTGATCTGGACATACAAAGAGGCTCTTTTCATTGAGTGCCAAAGCCGTTTTAACAATTATCTCAGAAACTCACTTAATTTTGCATTCCACATATTGTTTTAAATGTTTCATCGTCTTTCTCATTGTTGCTTAATATTGAAACTTTTATTACCTTTTCGAAACAACCCATTAAACAGTTGCGATTGAGGAGCGTGCAGTAATATTTTCAGTTCTATTCGTTTTCGAGTTGTCTCAAGTACATGCCCGCAATAGGAGGATATCATGATAAAAGCGCCACCCAGTGGAACTAAATATTTCAGTAACTGATATTGTAACACCGGAGCAACTGTTCTCTATTTATGTATATAACGAGACGCGCACGGGCGAGTGATGTATGCCGGGAATTTCCCGCAAAATCAATCCCATCAAGTGTTAAGTATTCAAACATATAATAGACTAACCATAGTGTATCAGGGTAAGACAAAAACTGGTTTTGGAAGAAGGATTGATGATGTATTGACTTAAATTATTTTGTTAATTTTTAACAAAAAATTTTACATAGTGTACCTTTAAAATGGTTACAATGTCAAAACAGAGCAGTATCCATAGCTGTCCTCTGTTTATTTCTGTTATAATGTAAGTGTCAATGATACACTGACCTGCATTAACCAGACACAGTATCATTCTTCACAATTGCTTGCAGGGAAAATGACCAGGATGTAGCTCAGTATGTCCATTGGTGCCTTTGGCATCCACTTCCTGCTCTGACCCACTTAGAATGGTGTGTTAGTTATTTTAAGACACCCGTCGCACACCCTGTGGCACAAACACACAGCACGAACAATGTTAGAGGATGGTGTGGCGGTCCAGAGCCAAACTGACATGTGATACAATAGCTGCAAATGACAGAGAGAGATTTTGTGCTGGACAAAAACAGAAAACCAAACAGATGAGTGCCAGGAAACACTACATGATCCCACTGCATTTCATACTGCAGGGGTGATTTGGTAGAAGAAAAAAGAAATCTGATGTTATATTTGATTTTCAAGGGCTTACTTTAATTACCTCTAAAGATCAGTTCTTAAATGATAGTTCTTAAAATGTAGAATTGTTATGTTTATGATGGACTGTAATATTTTAAGATTGAAAATATAGGGTAAAAAATACATGAAAGGTGTTTAAAGGGGACCTATTATGCCTCTTTTTACAATATCTAATAGAAGTCTCAGTTGTCTCCAGAATGTGTCTGAAGTTTCAGCTCTAAATACCCCACAGATCATTTATGGTTTCATGTTGTAAATGCCCATTTTTTAAGTAGAAGGAAATTTAAATGTATCTTTAAATGCAAATGAGCTAGTGCTTCCCACCCTGCTTTCCAGAAAAGGCCGTAGACTTTACAGCTCGTGCCTCGAATACTCTGACAAAAACTAAAACATCTGTTTTGTTTTTGATTATCATCTCTATCGAGGTGAAGCTCATGTGACATCGCAGATTTTCATGCACACAAGGTTTTCAAAAACACACAAAGTTCACATAAACACAGTCGGCTATGTCTGTGCACATAAACAGCAAGTAAAGAATGCATGTGTATAAGATATTTGTATTAAAGTGCCAGCAGCGTAATATACAGTACCTACTGTTGTATACGCTTGCTTACTTAATTTTATTTATAAAGCACTTTACAACTGGACCTGCAGACCAAAGTGCTAATCTGCAGCATTAAAAAAACACATAAAAACAACAATACAGATACTAGCCCAAGCTCTCAAAAGCTAAAGACAAGAAATCATTTTTAACACAAGCTTTAAATACATTTAAAGAAGTGATCTATCTTAGTTCAAGAGGCAGACTATTCCAAAGCCTCGGTCCCGCAACAGCAAAGGCTTGATCACCTTTTCACTTTAAATGAGACCGAGGGACAGAAATCAATGACTTATTATTTGATCTTATTTGGACCTAGGTGCTTGATGAAGAGCAATAAGCTCAGATACATAAGCAGGAGCTATCCCATGCACTGCTTTAAAACATACAGCAGAGTTTTATATTTTATCCTGAAATCCACTGGTAGCCACCTGAGAGAAGCTAAAATAGGAGAAATATGATGACTTTTCTTTTCTTTACAAAGATAAATTAAGAAATTATGTTTACTTTATTATTCAGTAAAATGATATGTTACTGCGAATATTATTCTTACTTGTTCATCATTGTGTCAGTGTTTTATTCGCTGACTTTAGGTAGCTTCCTTGCACGAAGAACAACATAGTGACGAAACGCGTTTGTCCGTTTAGGGCCACTGAAGAAACATGTCGGAGCATTTCGATGTAAGGGGACCCGCGGTGTATGTAGATAGAAATGGCTCTCAAAGGTAATAAAAACATAACGGTTCATTAAGTAAGGTCTTTATAAAACATAGTTATCTATATGATATTGCATTTCTGTCAACAGATCCTCTTAAATATTACACAATGCACCTTTAAGTTATATTATGCCATTAAATCATTTTTGTAATTGAAATAATGGTAACACTTTAGTTTAGATTATCCATATGACAGAAATCGGAAAATTAAGCCTAACGTTACAGGCTTACGTACCTTTATCTTATTGCTTCTTCTCTTCTTCCAGGCTCTTTTTGTCGTTTTTCTTGGCCAGAAAGATATTTTCGTTTCTTGTCAGACATCGTCGATTCGTCGGAGTCGCTAACTGAATGACCAAGTGACAACGAGTGACATCATAGGGGCAGTCGGGATCAACGCGCGCGCGCCTTCGCGGGGAGCTCCCGGTTGATTTGCCATAATACAGAACGTCTCCGGTTACTATCGTAACCTCGGTTCCCTGAGAGGCGGGAACGAGACATTACGTCATACTGACGTATATGGGAACTCCTCCCTTCTCCATTTTCACTGAAATCTTATAGGATAACGCCAGCTGGAGACAGCTGGCCAATTGACGCAAAACATGCAAATGCTGACCGGTCCGCGGGCAGTATAAATAGCATGGACGCGACAATTACGTCAGAATCAAGACTGAACGCTAGCACAGCTGATCAAACGGCGAGCACGGCGGTTGACGTAATGTCTCGTTCCCGCCTCTCAGGGAACCGAGGTTACGATAGTAACCGGAGACGTTCCCTTTCAAGGCGGTAACTTCGACATTACGTCATACTGACGTATATGGGAACTGTATAGAATCCCGCCGTGAGCGCAGTGAAGATAAGCCCTGAACGGGGTCAAGCTACACTCCCACAGGAAACACAGTTCAAAGCCAGCAGCGCCGCTAGAAGCACTCAAAACTGATAGGCGAAACTAGACCAACGTCTGCTCCGGCTTTACCAAGTTGCGCATCCACTGCAATGAGGCGAAGGCTGCACTGGACAGGGCGGCACAACACCATAAGCACTCGAGCACAAGAGCTAACACAGTGTCGACGGCATAGCGGTGACAGCTGCATAACCCTAAGCCACACGCAGTTAACAGTACATTGGAAACTACTGCGTAATGTGGAAACAGCTATGTAACCTTATAGTCATAACACAGAGTTAGCAGCAATGGTAACTCTGCAATACAGACTACTGCACAGCTGGTGTAACAGTTTCATGAGTACATTGATAAAACTCACCGAACCCACGACGCTAAGGTGGTGCATCAAACTTGGAACCATGGCGAATGTGTTCTGAGAAGACAGCCAGCATCCCTAAATCCCGTAGGCATTATAGCAACCATTTAAAGCGTCGAATTCAGAGAGAAAGTCTCTGTATAAAACATCACGTCCCTAGTACCATCCACCAAGCACACAACCAGCTGGAAGACTGCTGCCTAGTGATCCACGTACATCCACAAATCCCTTACAGGGCCAACATCACTCTGAGCATCGGCATCATGCGAGGCTGAACTCAGCAGATAAGGCGGTCAGGGATCAACCTGTGCTCTGAACGGTGTAAGCGACTTCGGAACGTAGCTTGGTATCGGACTGAGAGTGACGCTGCAGTCATCAGGTCCGAGACAATGCGACACTATTCACTAGAATGAGCGTAAGTCTCCAAGTGCTTCGCTGGGGCGAGAGCCGGTGGTAAGGCCATCTCAGGGAGAGCTCCGTCTCAGCACTTGTCAGTGTGAAGTGTCTTGCTCAACTAAGGACCCAGCAGCGGACACACAAGAAGGTTCCACAGCTTGGGGCTGGGGTGCCACCTTGTAGAACATAGCCGATGTTCTATAGCCAATGTACAGAAGTGCACATCAACACATAACTGAATGTACATAAACACAGTGCCAGTGGCCGTAGCGACAACAACTGTGAATATACGCAGTTAGAAAATAGCCCCATAATAGCATAGCACCTCAGTAAGCACACAAACACAGTCGTAACTGTAGCTACAACTGTGAATATATGAGTTAGCACAGAAAAACCAGTTGCCCTGATAGGAACGGGGCAATATAACAGCGCAGCACATGCACGTACAGCATAGGTCGCTGTAGCCCCAACTTAATACACGCAGTTAGCTCAGTATTTAGGCACTGAAGGATACGGGGCTGCATGAACACATCCATTTGTAAATAAATGCAGCGCATGTCGCCGTATCGACGGAGACTGTGAATATGCACAGTTTGACTGGGATAGCTAGTTGCACTGAAGATACAGGGCAACATGGCAGCATAACACAAGTAAGTAAGGAATAGCGCATCCTTGCATGTACATAACGCAGCGTAAGACGCTGTAGCAACAGAAACTGTGTAGAGACAGAAACTAAGATGCATAGTTAGATTAGGATGGCTAGCAGCACTGAAGGAAACAGGGCAGCATTACAGCAAAACACATCCGTTTATGTACATACATCCAGAACTGCGAATATGCACGGTTAGATTAGGATAGCTAGTTTTGCACTGAAGGAAACAGGGCAACAAAAAAGCAAAAACACGTCCTTGTACGTGCCGTGTAGTCGCCATAGCGACAGAACAGAATATGCAGTTAGATAGGATAGCTGGATGTTGCACTGAAGGATAGAGGGCAACATAACAGCAATACCCATCAGTGTGCACATTTCAAACATCTGAGTGTATAACGCGGTGCAAGTCGACGAAGCGACCGAAACTGCATGAATATGCACAGTTCACATAATGGTCAGTTACGTTAGCAACATAACTGCATAACGCTTCAGTGTGGACACAGATGCCGCAAGTCGCCGTAGCGACAAAGTGTGACTATGCACAGTTAGATAGGATAGCTAGGTGCACTGAAGGATACAGGGCAACGCGATAGCATAGTCACATTAGTATGTACAAAAACACAGCGTCAGAGGCATCGCGACATCGACTGTGAATACATAGTAAGTCAGAATAGCCGGTTGCACTGATGATACAGGGCAATATTTAGCAGCGTAAACATAGCACATCAGTGCGTGGCGTGTACACAGCATCAGTTGCACCGCACAACAACTGTGTACTCAATCAGAATAGCCATTTGCACTGAAGGATACAGGGCAATGTATAACGGCATAAATCATAACACATTCAGTGTGTAGAGTGTACATAGACACGGCGTCAGTTGCATCACACGACAACTGTGAATATGCACTGCGTAGTAATCAGAATAGCCATTTGCACTGAAGGACACAGGGCAATATATAATGGCATAAACCATTACACAGTGAGTTGTATGTACGTAACACAGTGTCAGTTGCATCGCGCCACACTGTGAATACGCAGTTATCAGAATAGTTATTTGCACTGAAGGATACAGGGCAATATACAACGGCAAAATTCATAACACAGTGTGTAGTGTGTACATAAACACAGCGTCAGCTGCATCGCAAAATAACTGTGAATACATACTGCATAGTAATCAGAATAGCCATTTGCACTGAAAATTACAGGGCAATATATAATGGCATAAATCCCAACGCATAACGCTGTGTAGTATGTACGTAACAGCGCCAGTTGCATCGCACATAGTAATCAGAATAGCCATTTGCACTGAAGGATACAGGACAACAACGGCAAAATTCATAACGCAGTGTACCGTGTGTACGTAACAGCGTCAGTTGCATCGCACGACTGTGAATACGTAGTAATCGGAATAGCCATTTGCACTGAAGGATACAGGAACAGGGCAATATATAATGGCATAAATCATACACATAACAGTGCGTAGTGTGTACGTAACACAGCGTCCGTTGCATCGCAACAACTGTGAATACGTAGTAATCAGAATAGCCAGTTGCACTGAAGGGTACAGGGCAATATCGTGGCATAAGCATAACACACACACATCAGTGTACATAAACACAGCGTCAGTGGCATCGCACAACTGTGAATCAGAATAGCCAGTTGCACTGAAGGATACAGGGCAATTTTTAGCGGCATGAATCATGAACACATAACGGTTTGTAGAGTGCACGTAAACACAGCGTCATTTCATCGTACAACAACTGTGAATACGTGGTAATCAGAATAGCCATTTGCACTGAAGAAACAGGGCAGCATATAACGGCGCGAATCTTAGCACATATCAGTGTGCAGTGTGAACATAAACACAGCGTCAGTGGCGTAGCGACAACACTGTGAATACGTGGTTAAATCAGAATGGCCAGTTGCACTGAAGGATACAGGGCAACATATAAGGGCATAACAGTTAAATCATAGCACATATCAGTGTGCAGTGTGTACATAAACACAGCGTCAGTGGCGTAGCGACAACAACTGTGAATACGTCGTTAATAGAATGGCCAGTTGCACTGAGGGATACAGGGCAATATATAAGGGCATAACAGTTAAATCATAGCACATATCAGTGTGCAGTGTGTACATAAACACAGCGTCAGTGGCATAGCGACAACAACTGTGAATACGTGGTTAAATCAGAATGGCCAGTTGCACTGAGGGATACAGGGCAACATATAAGGGCATAACAGTTAAATCATAGCACATATCAGTGTGCAGTGTGTACATAAACACAGCGTCAGTGGCGTAGCGACAACAACTGTGAATACGTCGTTAATAGAATGGCCAGTTGCACTGAGGGATACAGGGCAATATATAATGATATAACAATATATAACGGCACAAATTATAGCACATATCAGTGAGCAGTGTGAACATAAACACAGCGTCAGTGGCGTAGCGACAACAACTGTGGATACGTGGTTAAATCAGAATGGCCAGTTGCACTGAAGAATACAGGGCAGCCTGACGACATAAGCTGTAGCTGTGCACCTCAATTACCAGAGCGGGGCGTCCTGGCGCGGCGCTCTCCGTGGCCTGTGTCGCCACATTACCGGTCCCGCCCTCTGCCAACGGTGAAGATCCGGTTCGTTCGGGTTCGAACCGTTTTGGCGGCTGTAGCCGAATTAGGTGGGACGAGGTGCCGACGAAGAGAGACATCGAGGAAGGCTGGACCGTATAGAGATCAAAAGTTTCGGTGTAAAGTCTGGCCGCGGCGAGACTAAATTTTATATGCTGTGAGAGCTGGGATCGAACACGGGTCTCCCGTGCGACGGCTTTGGGTTTCGCCACTGAGACACAGGGGGAAATGCCCACTTTCGCGCCTTTAGACACAGAGCCATGGCCTTGCCTCGTCTCTCTGGATGCGTCTTTCGCATGACTTACCATAGGACGTCGTGAAGACGGAATCTTTCTTGAAGTAGCCTGGTTGTTTTTAGATACCGGGCTATTCAACTCTTCTTTGGGCGTGAGAGGGCCCACCAGCGGCCGCTGGCGGCAGTGGGCCTCATCCCAGCTGATGCCCGGGTTTATGAGGGCGCGCACTGGTAGACCGGCACATGCCTGTCGTCCGTGAGTGCGGCCTCGGTAGATCCTTGTTTGGGTAGAGCGAGTCAATACCGCACATATCTGGCATGTAGCAGCCATCGGATGCGGGGAGGAAACGTGGTGAGTAACCTCTATTGCAACTTCCACGATGGCTTCAGATAAGACTTCTAGCGTGAAGAAAGAGATTCTGACGTAATTGTCGCGTCCATGCTATTTATACTGCCCGCGGACCGGTCAGCATTTGCATGTTTTGCGTCAATTGGCCAGCTGTCTCCAGCTGGCGTTATCCTATAAGATTTCAGTAAAAATGGAGAAGGGAGGAGTTCCCATATACGTCAGTATGACGTAATGTCGAAGTTACCGCCTTGAAAGGGAACTAAATAAATAACAACTCCGTGATTATCATGATGCCTGATAAAGAGCGCTGTAGGTCCATTTCTTTTTATTTATTTACTTTATGTTACTTTCGTTGTGCGAATCCCCCCCCCCTCCCCCCCCCCCCCTCCCCCTCCCCCCCCTCCCCCCTCCCCCCCCCCCCCCTAGCTAGCAGTGACTCTAGGGGGCCCTCTGCTGGCCACGGGGCCCTTTGCAATTGCAACGGTCGCATAGTGGCTCGGCCGGCTCTGCCTGCAGGTGTGCTCTATTCATCAAGTGTTTGGGATCTTACATACGCGCAGTTTTGGGAGGAAGGATGTTGAACTCTGGCTCAAAACCATGCCACTGTACCTGCCACACATTACTGCGGTCACGCCATCTGTGCTTCGGAGAAGTGCGGTCACGCCATCTACGCTTAAAAATATATTGCGCGTCTACACGAGGTTGCGTGGTAGACGAAAGGTTTATGCGCTTGGTGTCGGCAGACCTTTAAAAAATAAATAAAATCATATTGTTTTCTGCAAACTCCACCAGATTCTTGTTCTACATCTCACTGACTACCAATGTGGGGATTTTCATGTTGTTATACTGTTTTATTATTTAATAATTGCCTGCCAAAGTCATGAACATTTACATTGCAATACAGTAATATTTTATAAATTCTTAAAAATGTGAAATCAAATTGTTTTCAGCAAACTCCAACAGATTATTGTTCTACATCTCACTGTCTACCACTGTGGTGATTTTCATGTTGATTTACTGTTTTATTCTTTAATAATTGCCTGCCAAAGTCATGAATATTTACATTGCTATACAGTAATATTTTATAAATTCATAAAAATGTGAAATCTAACTGTTTTCTGCAAACTCCAACAGATTATTGTTCTTCATCTCACTGTCTACCACTGTGGTGATTTTCATGTTGATTTACTGTTTTATTATTTAATAATTCCTTGCCAAAGTAATGAATATTTACATTGCTATACAGTAATATTTGATAAATTCATAAAAAATGTGAAATCAAATTGTTTTCTGCAAATTCCAACAGATTATTGTTCTACATCTCACTGACTACCACTGTGGTGATTTTCATGTTGATCTACTGTTTTATTATTTAATAATTCCTTGCCAAAGTAATGAATATTTACATTGCTATACAGTAATATTTGATAAATTCATAAAAATGTGAAATCAAATTGTTTTCTGCAAACTCCAACACATTATTGTTCTAAATCTCACTGACTACCACTGTGGTGATTTTCATGTTGATCTACTGTTTCATTATTTAATAATTAACTGCCAAGATCCTATACTGTATACCTTGTTATACAGCAATATTTCATAAATTCATAAAAAAATAAAATCAAATTGTTTTCTGCAAACTCCACCAGATTATTGTCCTACATCTCACTGTCTACCACTGTGGTGATTTTCATGTTGATTGACTGTTTTATTATTTAATAATTAACTGCCAAAGTCCTATACTGTATATCTGGCTATACATCAATATTTAATAAATTCATAAAAAATTCGAATCAAATTGTTTTCTGCAAACTCCACCAGATTATTGTTCTTCATCTTGTTGACTACCACTGTGGTGATTTTCATGTTGATCTACTGTTTTATTATTTAATAATTAACTGCCAAGATCCTATACTGTATACCTTGTTATACAGCAATATTTGATAAATTCATAAAAATGTGAAATCAAATTGTTTTCTGCAAACTCCAACACATTATTGTTCTACATCTCACTGACTACCACTGTGGTGATTTTCATGTTGATCTACTGTTTTATTATTTAATAATTAACTGCCAAGATCCTATACTGTATACCTTGTTATACAGCAATATTTGATAAATTCATAAAAATGTGAAATCAAATTGTTTTCTGCAAACTCCAACACATTATTGTTCTACATCTCACTGACTACCACTGTGGTGATTTTCATGTTGATCTACTGTTTTATTATTTAATAATTAACTGCCAAGATCCTATACTGTATACCTTGTTATACAGCAATATTTCATAAATTCATAAAAAAAAAAAATCAAATTGTTTTCTGCAAACTCCACCAGATTATTGTCCTACATCTCACTGTCTACCACTGTGGTGATTTTCATGTTGATTGACTGTTTTATTATTTAATAATTAACTGCCAAAGTCCTATACTGTATATCTGGCTATACATCAATATTTAATAAATTCATAAAAAATTCGAATCAAATTGTTTTCTGCAAACTCCAACACATTATTGTTCTACATCTCACTGACTACCACTGTGGTGATTTTCATGTTGATCTACTGTTTTATTATTTAATAATTAACTGCCAAGATCCTATACTGTATACCTTGTTATACAGCAATATTTGATAAATTCATAAAAATGTGAAATCAAATTGTTTTCTGCAAACTCCAACACATTATTGTTCTACATCTCACTGACTACCACTGTGGTGATTTTCATGTTGATCTACTGTTTTATTATTTAATAATTAACTGCCAAGATCCTATACTGTATACCTTGTTATACAGCAATATTTCATAAATTCATAAAAAAAAAAAATCAAATTGTTTTCTGCAAACTCCACCAGATTATTGTCCTACATCTCACTGTCTACCACTGTGGTGATTTTCATGTTGATTGACTGTTTTATTATTTAATAATTAACTGCCAAAGTCCTATACTGTATATCTGGCTATACATCAATATTTAATAAATTCATAAAAAATTCTAATCAAATTGTTTTCTGCAAACTCCACCAGATTATTGTTCTTCATCTTGTTGACTACCACTGTGGTGATTTTCATGTTGATCTACTGTTTTATTATTTAATAATTAACTGCCAAAGTCCTATACTGTATACCTGATGAAGAACAATAATGTGTTGGAGTTTGCAGAAAACAATTTGATTTCACATTTTTATAAATTTATCAAATATTACTGTATAGCAATGTAAATATTCATGACTTTGGCAGGCAATTATTAAATAATAAAACAGTAAATCAACATGAAAATCACCACAGTGGTAGACAGTGAGATGTAGAACAATAATGTGTTGGAGTTTGCAGAAAACAATTTGATTTCACATTTTTATAAATTTATCAAATATTACTGTATAGCAATGTAAATATTCATGACTTTGGCAGGCAATTATTAAATAATAAAACAGTAAATCAACATGAAAATCACCACAGTGGTAGACAGTGAGATGAAGAACAATAATGTGTTGGAGTTTGCAGAAAACAATTTGATTTCACATTTTTATGAATTTATGAAATATTGCTGTATAACAAGGTATACAGTATAGGACTTTGACAGACAATTATTACATAATAAAACAGTAGAACAACATGAAAATCACCACAGTGGTAGTCAGTGAGATGAAGAACAATAATCTGTTGGAGTTTGCAGAAAACAATTTGATTTTATTTTTTTTATGAATTTATCAAATATGCCTATATACCCAGGTATACAGTATAGGACTTTGGCAGTTAATTATTAAATAATAAAACAGTAAATCAACATGAAAATCACCACAGTGGTAGTCAGTGAGATGAAGAACAATAATCTTTTGTAGTTTGCAGAAAACAGTTAGATTTCACATTTTTATGAATTTATCAAATATTACTGTATAGCAATGTAAATATTCATTACTTTGGCAGGGAAATATTAAATAATAAAACAGTAAATCAACATGAAAATCACTACAGTAGTAGACAGTGAGATGAAGAACAATAATCTGTTGGAGATTGCAGAAAACAATTTGATTTCACATTTTTATGAATTTATCAAATATTACTGTATTGCAATGTAAATATTCATGACTTTGGCAGGCAATTATTAAATAATAAAACAGTAAATCAACATGAAAATCACCACAGTGGTAGACAGTGAGATGAAGAACAATAATCTGGTGGAATTTGCAGAAAACAATTTGATTTCACATTTTTATGAATTTATGAAATATTGCTGTATAACAAGGTATACAGTATAGGATCTTGGCAGTTAATTATTAAATAATAAAACAGTAGATCAACATGAAAATCACCACAGTGGTAGACAGTGAGATGAAGAACAATAATCTGTTGGAGTTTGCAGAAAACAATTTGATTTCACATTTTTATGAATTTATCAAATATTACTGTATAGCAATGTAAATATTCATGACTTTGGCAGTTAATTATTAAATAATAAAACAGTAGATCAACATGAAAATCACTACAGTGGTAGTCAGTGAGATGTAGAACAATAATGTGTTGGAGTTTGCAGAAAACAATTTGATTTCACATTTTTATAAATTTATCAAATATTACTGTATAGCAATGTAAATATTCATGACTTTGGCAGGCAATTATTAAATAATAAAACAGTAAATCAACATGAAAATCACCACAGTGGTAGACAGTGAGATGAAGAACAATAATCTGTTGGAGTTTGCAGAAAACAATTTGATTTCACATTTTTATGAATTTATGAAATATTGCTGTATAACAAGGTATACAGTATAGGATCTTGGCAGTTAATTATTAAATAATAAAACAGTAGATCAACATGAAAATCACCACAGTGGTAGTCAATGAGATGTAGAACAATAATGTGTTGGAGTTTGCAGAAAACAATTTGATTTCACATTTTTATGAATTTATAAAATATTACTGTATAGCAATGTAAATGTTCATGACTTTGGCAGGGAATTATTAAATAATAAAACAGTAAATCAACATGAAAATCACCACAGTGGTAGTCAGTGAGATGTAGAACAAGAATCTGGTGGAGTTTGCAGAAAACAATTTGATATTATTTATTTTTTAATATATTTTTTAAAGGTCTGCCGACACCAAGCGCATAAACCTTTCGTCTACCACGCAACCTCGTGTAGACGCGCAATATATTTTTAAGCGTAGATGGCGTGACCGCACTTCTCCGAAGCACAGATGGCGTGACCGCAGTCACACACACATTCAGCTCGTATGAAACCAGACCACCCTGTGAAATCCGTCACTTACAGGACCTCATCACCGCAGCTGCGGTCGGTCCTCATTCCAGTCACATCCGTTATGATACTTCAGGCTCCATTAGGCTCAAAGCATGGCGTCCCCTTCAGCGAGACCCTTCGGTTCCCTCAGCCGTCTGCAAGAGGACTACAGCTGTCAGCTCTGAAAAGACAGCAGGTGGACACACTCTCACACACTCAGCCTGTTTATTTATCGGAAGTCATCCCATCAAAAATGACTGCAATGGCAATGCTTTGTTGGAGAGAGAGAGAGAGAGAGAGAGAGAGAGAGAGAGAGAGAGAGAGAGACTGGAAGGAGAGATGGAGAGGAAGCCGAGAGAAAAAGTGTGTGAATGACAAAGACCCACAAAATGAGTCCCACAGAAAGATAAAAGATAGTGGAGGCCTATAATGGCTTTGCACTACTAATTTGTCACTCCACTTGAACGGCAAACAGCAGGAAGACAGTGAAAACACGGCGAACTGTCACTTCCTGCTACCCAAAGACAAGCTCGCAAGACCCTTCATCTGGGGCTCATTCTACTGGTGAAGACATCAGCTGTATATAGACATCTACAGTAGATTTATACTGAATAAAAATACATAAAATGGATAGCAGCTGTCTTGGATGTTGATTTGTCAATACAGCATTCCAGCCACAAAGACAGTTTTCTCTAAAAGAATATAAAAACTATTCTGTCCACAAGCTAGGCCTATATTTACTGTGGTTCCCTTATCGAGTCGGTCTCTCGACCAGGGGCGTCGGACTGGGGGTAAAACCAGTACTGATTACCAGGGCCCCAAGGGGAGAGAGGGCCCTTGAAAAGTCTGGAATATATTTTATTTGGAACATGGGGGCCCATCAGGACTGTCTATACATAGGGCCCGGGATCTTGTGCTACGCCCCTGCTCTCGACATTACGTATGGGGAAATCCATTTTCCTCGAATCATGAAGTCTGATAGAATAACTCTTTTGCTTGCAAATAGCCAATGGCGGTCCCGCCATCACCTGATTGGCTGACACTGCTCAATATAGGTGACGGCGGGCGCCAAAAACCTCAGAATCTTTTTTCTTCACTCGAGTCTGTTTTCACCGTTGATGTACGCATTCAGAGCGGAGTATATTAAGGAGTTTTAATTCCCCTCTCGCGTTCCGGTGGATTATATTATGTCTCTTTGTCGCCCGTGTGGTGGACCCATTGAATCCCCGGACCCACACAACTTGTGTGCTGTGCCTGGGTCGGGACCACGCAGAGGCGGCACTCGAGGGATCGGGATGTCCCGCCTAAGTGAGGAGCTTCCCATCAGATCCTTCGTGCAAGGCTGGCCGTTACACGTAGCGACGACCTTGTGTCTCCTGCCTCTCCCCAGTCTGCCGCCTTCGAGCCGCGGACCGGGAGACGGCAGCGATCTCCATTCGCGGGTTCTGTTGAGGCGCTGACGTCGGCCCAAGGTCCACGCCATCCTCACGTGGCAGAGCCCGTGAGTTACTCTTGAGGCCATTTACCGCCCTCTTGAGGAAGCACGGGAATTATTTCGTTCGGTTACGACGATGACGACGCCAATGGTCCGAGTCTCCGTCTGAAGGCGCCCCCGCCTCTTTGGATGCGGAGCTTATGGCCATTCTCACTGAGGCGGTGGCAGATATGGTGCTGGAGTAGACAGCGCCCAAGGAGCTGCCGTCGGAAAGGTGGCCTCGGCGGTCAGGGAGGAAAGAGCGCGGGACGTGTTCGTCGGACCGGTGCGAAGAGGGCGTGTTCCCGCCCAGAGTTCGACGAATGTGTTGTTTCTGAAACCGCTGTGTTCTGTTTCAATAACAAGGTACATTACATGTCTCAGCAAAAGAGCTTCTCTCTCCAACATTATTACCCGCCTCATAGACGGGAGACGCATCGCAGAGCGGAAGCTCGGGGAAACCCGAGGAGATGGCTATCTATGTCCCCGTGCATGATGCCGCGGACGAGCTATAGCAGTCAATGCTTCCCGGTGGCTGGCGCCCAGCCCCCGCCGCAGCATTCATTGCCCTGTATGGCGATTCTGATTACTACACAGTGTGTATTCGCAGTTGTTGCGCGATGCGACTGACGCTGTGTTACGTACACACCACACTGTTATGTGTAAGGATTTATGCCATTATATATTGCCCTGTGTCCTTCAGTGCAATGGCTATTCTGATTACTGCAAGTACGTGTTCACAGTTGTTGCGCGATGCGACTGACGCTGTGTTACGTACACACCACACTGTTATGTGTAAGGATTTATGCCATTATATATTGCCCTGTGTCCTTCAGTGCAATGGCTATTACTACAAGTACGTGTTCACAGTTGTTGTGCGATGCAAGTGACGCTGTGTTACGTACTCACTACACACTGTTATGTGTAAGGATTTATGCCATTATATTGCCCTGTGTCCTTCAGTGCAATGGCTATTCTGATTACTGCAAGTACGTGTTCACAGTTGGTGCGCGATGCAACTGACGCTGTGTTACGTACTCGCTACACACTGTTATGTGTAAGGATTTATGCCATTATATATTGCCCTGTGTCCTTCAGTGCAATGGCTATTACTACAAGTACGTGTTCACAGTTGTTGTGCGATGCAAGTGACGCTGTGTTACGTACTCACTACACACTGTTATGTGTAAGGATTTATGCCATTATATTGCCCTGTGTCCTTCAGTGCAATGGCTATTCTGATTACTGCAAGTACGTGTTCACAGTTGTTGTGCGATGCAACTGACGCTGTGTTACGTACTCACTACACACTGTTATGTGTAAGGATTTATGCCATTATATATTGCCCTGTGTCCTTCAGTGCAATGGCTATTCTGATTACTGCAAGTACGTGTTCACAGTTGTTGTGCGATGCAACTGACGCTGTGTTACGTACTCACTACACACTGTTATGTGTAAGGATTTATGCCATTATATATTGCCCTGTGTCCTTCAGTGCAATGGCTATTCTGATTACTACACCGTAAGTATTCACAGTTGTTGCGCGATGTAACTGACGCTGCGTTACGTACTCACTACACACTGTTGTGTGTAATGATTTATGCCATATATTGCCCTGTGTCCTTCAGTGCAATGGCTATTACTACAAGTACGTGTTCACAGTTGTTGCGCGATGCAACTGACGCTGTGTTGCGTACACACCACACTGTTATGTGTAAGGATTTATGCCATTATATATTGCCCTGTGTCCTTCAGTGCAATGGCTATTCTGATTACTGCAAGTACGTGTTCACATTTGTTGTGCGATGCAACTGACGCTGTGTTACGTACTCACTACACACTGTTATGTGTAAGGATTTATGCCATTATATATTGCCCTGTGTCCTTCAGTGCAATGGCTATTCTGATTACTACACCGTAAGTATTCACAGTTGTTGCGCGATGTAACTGACGCTGCGTTACGTACTCACTACACACTGTTGTGTGTAATGATTTATGCCATATATTGCCCTGTGTCCTTCAGTGCAATGGCTATTCTGGTTACTACGCAGTACGTATTCACAGTTGTTGCGCGATGCAACTGACACTGTGTTCGTGTACACACTGCACACTATATGAATTTGCCGTTGTATATTGCCCTGTATCCTTCAGTGCAATGGCTATTCTAGTTACTACGCAGTACGTATTCACAGTTGTTGCGCGATGCAACTGACACTGTGTTTGTGTACACACTGCACACTATATGAATTTGCCGTTGTATATTGCCCTGTATCCTTCAGTGGAATGGCTATTCTGATTACTACGCAATTCGTATTCACAGTTGTCGTGCGATGCAACTGACGCTGTACACACTGCACACTGTTATGTGTAATGATTTATGCCTTATATATTGCCCTGTGTCATTCAGTGCAAATTGCTATTCTGATTACTACGTATTCACAGTTCGTGCGCGATGCATCTGACGCTGTGTTACGTACACACCGCACTCTGTTATGTGTAATGTTTTATGCCATATATTGCCCTGTGTCATTCAGTGCAAATGGCTATCCTGTTTACTACGCAGTGCATATTCATAGTTGTCGTGCGATGCAACTAACGCTGTGTTTGTGCACACTACACACTGATATGTGTTATGATTTATGCCTTATATATTGCCCTGTGTCATTCAGTGCAAATGGCTATTCTGATTATTACGTATTCATAGTTGTCGTGCGATGCATCTGACGCTGTGTTTGTGCACACCGCACTCTGTTATGTGTAATGATTTATGCCATTATATATTGCCCTGTGTCATTCAGTGCAAATGGCTATCCTGATTACTACGCAGTGCGTATTCATAGTTGTCGTGCGATGCAACTAACGCTGTGCTTGTGCACACTACACACTGATATGTGTTATGATCTATGCCGTCATATTTTGCCCTATCCTTCAGTGCAAATGTCTATTCTGATCACTACGTATTCACAATTGTTGTACGATGCAACTGACGCTGTGTACACACAACGCACTGATATGTGTAACTATTACGCCGCTATATATTGCCCTGTATCGTTCAGTGCAACTGGCTACTCTTTTACTGTGTAGTCACAGTTGTTGTGCGATGCCACAGACGCTGTGTTATGTACATTGATATGTGTCTATGATTTATGCCGTTATATGTTGCCCTGTATCCTCAGTGCAGCCGGCTATTCCGATTAACTACGTATTTACAGTCGATGTCGCTATGCCTCTGACGCTGTGTTTTTTGTACACAAAAATGTAACTATGCTTGTGCATAGTCTCAGTCGTCGCTACGGCGACTTGCATTGCATCTGTGTAGATATTGAAGCGTTATGCTGCCCTTCAATGTAATGGACCATTGTGTACGCATATTCATGCAGTTTCGGTCGCTTCAGCAACTTGAGCTGCATTATACACACAGATGTTTAAAATGTGCACACTGATGTGTTATGCTGTTATGTTGCCCTCTATCATTCAGTGCAACAACCAGCTATCCTATCTAACTGCATTCAGTTGTCGCTACAGCGACTACACTGCACTTATGTACGTATAAGGACGCGTGTTGCTATTTTGTTGCTCTGTTTCTTTCAGTGCAAAACTAGCTATCTTAATCTACTGTGCATACTCACAGTTTCTGAATGTATGTACGTACACGGATGTGCAATTTACCATGTGTTATGCTGTAATGCTGCCCCGTTTCCGTGCAGCTAGCCATCCTGATCGAACTGTACATCTCAGTTTCTGTCTCTACGCAGTTCTGTCGCTACGGCGACTTATGCTGCGTTATGTACGTGCATGGATGCGCTACAGCGACCGATGCTGTTACGTACATGTGCTATGCTGTTATGTTGCCCCGTTTCCTTCAGTACAACTGGCTATTCTGTGCTACTCGTCTACTCACAGTTGTAGCTACGGCTATGTGTTTGTTGTTTACTGAGGTGCTATGCTATTATGGGGCTATTATCTACTGCGTATATTCATCAGAAGCCAGGTGGTTGCAATTCCAGCATTTTGCCTGGATGAGGTCAGTGTTTCAGAGTCTCAGAAGTACGCTTGTGCCCCATGCGTGCCCTGCGTGCTTATGTGAACAGAACTAGCCAGTTTCGAACTTCAGAGCAGCTCTTCGTCTGCTACGCGGGTGCTAAGAGGCGGCGCGCTGTCGAAACGGAGGCTATCTCACTGTATAGTGGAGGCTGTGCACTGGCTGGCTTATGCTTCACGGGAAGCCATTCCCTATAGGGGCGCACGCCCACTCCACTAGGAGTTTGGCGTCATCATGGGCGTGGGCGAAAGGCATGTCTATTCAAGACATTTGTTTCGCGGCAGGTTGGTCGTCTCGTAATACCTTCGCGAGATTCTATAACTTGAATATCCCTTCATTCGCACCACATGTCTGTCAGTGCAGGGAGAGAAGCTGAGCTGTCGTTGGACTAGGCTAGACTGCCCCAATGGCGCGCGCTCTAGCCACGGTTCGACTAGTCGTCAGACAGTGCGAGTTATTATTAGCATAGCTATCATGTTCACTATATTGTGCCCTTTGTTATGTCCGCATTCATAGCCGGCAGTATTTTCCTAAGCACCAATCACTTGCTGCAATCTCCCTCCATTCAGTTCAGCGTGCTTAGCTTGATGGGAGGGGCCTTCGTTGGTGCAGATGCCGAGTTGGCTCTGTGCCAATAGATGTTTCAACCAGGTCCGGTGTCTGTTCCTGAGAGCTGGGCGGGGTTCTCCCACGCGGCGGGGGTTTTATTGTTCCCCATACGTAATGTCGAGAGACCGACTCGATAAGGGAACGTCTCTGGTTACTCACGTAACCGTAGTTCCCTGAGAGGAGGGAACGAGACATTACGTAACCTGCCGTGTGGGAGGGACTCTCAGTCTCCTTACTCTCGTTCAGCTAAGATTCTGAGGTTTTTGGCGCCCGCCGTCACCTATATTGAGCAGTGTCAGCCAATCAGGTGATGGCGGGACCGCCATTGGCTATTTGCAAGCAAAAGAGTTATTCTATCAGACTTCATGATTCGAGGAAAATGGATTTCCCCATACGTAATGTCTCGTTCCCTCCTCTCAGGGAACTACGGTTACGTGAGTAACCAGAGACGTTTTTCTGTTTTCTCTTCACACGGTGTCTCATATTTCACCTCATGTTCTTGTCTAATGGGTAAATAAGCACACTAACTTTTGAAAAAACTTTATATGGGCAAAAAGGTTAATTTATGATGGAAATTACGTCTGATCCTAATTAAAGGACAGCCGTAATTTGTGAAAATTTCAAACAAAAAATACCAAAATGGTTTAGCAAAATGTCACCCTTATTTAGCTGATAGGTTTATTATGTTTATTTTCATGGTTTAAGATTGAAAGTCTGGGGCAAAGGTAAACAATAAAGTGTTCAACATAAAAGGCGTTTAAACGTAGCACAAATAAATTATGAAGACATGGTCAAAGGTTTAACGTTACAACAAATTATTAGCATGATGAAGAAAGCATACTAGCGCGAGTTACATCAACTATGAAAAAGGAACTAAATGTTCCCAAAGTGGGGTTTCACAGTGATGCCACAGATGTGATAAACCTGGAAGACCGACTTTCTGACAAGTGATAAGATCCATTTTAAGAACCCCAAAATAACCTTTAATAAGTGAACAGTTCCACAAAAAAAAAACGCCCAATATTTAACGTTTGTGCCGTGAAAGGTTCTGTAAAGGTTCTTCATCGAACCTTAGATAACTTACCAATAGTTAAAAATAATTAGTAGAACACGTTTAAATGTACTTTAAAGCCCAATCCACCCTTAAAACACAATTAATACAGGTTTAGAATAACGTGAGTAGGCCTAAATGATGACAGAATTTTCATTTTGAGGGAATTATCATTTTAACATTGTATGTTTCTCGTCCAGCCTCCCACTTACCGCCAAACAAAGTTCTTCTGTGCAGAAAGAGAAGAGTAAGCAGCAAGCGGTCTTGTCATCTAGTGGCTTCGATAACAAGCTGATCCAGCAGAGGTATCAGAGCGCCCCCTAGTGTCTGGGCGTAGAGTTCGCTCGTGATTTCTCCTTTTACTGTTTATGGATTTCTCACCAGTCAGTAACTAAACAGGAAGTTCTGTTGGTGGAAGTGTTCTGTTCTATTCGATGCGCTCACCTAGACCCTTTCTGCAATTTTTATCCTTTCTTTTACTATGTTTATATCATGTGACAAGCAGTGACTGCCCGTGTAGCCTTTATATATCTGAATGTCACTTATGATAGAAACAGATATCCTTTATTAAAATATGCATGTCTACAAATATTATTTAAAAACGGTTATGTTGGTAGTCTTGATTTTTTCTTATAAGCTATCAAATAGCGACTGATTAAATAGCTAAATGAAGTGAGTGCTTGCGTTCTACATTGTGCACCAAAGCAATGTATTTTTAATAGTTTACTCAAAATTAACATTCATTTAATGATGTCATGATCATGCGGCCACCCCTGCTGGAAAAAAACATACAGGTAAAATCAGCCTAAAGTTGACTGGCTGGTTTAAGATGGTGTTCAGCTGGTCTCCCAGCCCGACCAGCTAAAACCAGCCTGACCAGCTAATGAAGTGACAAAAACCCATCTAAATCCACCCTGCTAAACCAGCTGAGACCAGCCAATAATCTTAGACTGGATTTAGCGGTTTCTTTCAGCAGGGACATTTGCCGTTTCTCGGGTGAAGAGACTGCTGTATAGATCATCCATTTGAGCAGGGCTTCATGCATCGCTAAACTACACTACTGACAATGGACAAGTGAAATTTTGCCTGTGAAATTGGAGCAAAATTGCAAATCTGCATGATGAACCCCAAGTAGTTGCAAAATCTGCACATGGAAATCTTACGCCAAAAAAAAAATCCAGATTGCGTGGATTCCCAATGACTGAATTTTGCCAGAGAAAATTCGCTAAACACCAGGAAATAAGCACACACCTTTAGCGACAGAGATAAAGATGTTTTATTGTCCCAGAAAGTCATAAGGCAATTCTCAGTAAATTACAAAATTTTCATTTTGTGAAAATGAACTATAGTTCATTAGGATTAACTATTCCTATAATGACAATAGATATTGATTAGCTAATACATGCTGGTAACTTTTCAAAACTCAAATAAATTAGTAACAATGATAAAATGACAAACGCAAAAAAATGTAATAAAATGTTTGAACATTAAGGGCCAGATTTACTTAACAGGGCAAATTAGCGTGAGAGCGCAAACCCACAAAAGCGGCGATGGGAGTGGAAAGTTCTGCGCGTGATACTGACGACATGCAAATTAAAGAACAGACACAGCCGGATCATTTCCATAATGATCAGCCGCAAAAATAACCTTTTCAGTGTTCATTTTTCATTGCTTGCCTTTAGTAAATCCTGACTAGTAGTTTAGGTAGTTTTTTAACCCCAAAAGAGGGTTTGCACTGGCCAAGCTGTTAGTAAATCTGGCCCTAAGGGTCCATGCAGTTACAGTTTATGCACTGACTTGAAAACTTTCATAGGAACCATTTAACTTTTTCCAGTTGCTTCATCCGAAACCCCTCGACAGACATGAGTAGAGAGAGCGCCGATGAGGTTCTCGATCTGAGAGCGGAGGAACCTGCGATCCTCCTGTAGGTCCTGCACCTGGTTCTCCAGAGCTTCAATCCTCTCCTGTTTGCTCTCCAGCACACACTGAAGTTTGGTGATGGTCAGCATAACACCGCTGGGTAAACCCTCCATGATCGGGGGTATCACTGCTGAGAAAGATAGAAACAAAACAAACTGTCTATGTACCGTATATGTATTTGTACGGAAGCGTATTGCATTCATTTGAGGAAAAAAATCTACTCTGTTTTTCTGAATTAACGAGTTAATTATCTCAGAATTACGGGATAATTTTTCATGGAAAAAAGTTTTTGCACTGTTTTTCTGAATTAATGACTTAATTATCTCAAAATTATGAGTAACTCATTAATTCATAAAAACAGAGTGAAAACATTTTTTTTTAAAGAAAAAAGTATCTCATAATTCTGAGATATTAACTCGTTAATTCAGAAAAACAGAGCAAAAACTTTTTTTCATGAAAAAATATCTCGTAATTAAAGGGTTAGTTCACCCAAAAATGAAAATTAAGTCATTAATTACCCACCCCCATGCTTTACCAACCCCGTAAGACCTTCGTTCGTCTTCGGAACACAAATGAAGATATTTATGATTAAATCTGAGAGGTGGATCACTCCTCCATAGGCTCCCTAAGGGAATGAATCCTGACGGCCCAGAAAGTCAATGAAGAAAATGTTTAAATATTCCATGTCACAACAGTGGCTCAACTATAAGTTTATCAAGCGACGAGAATACTTTTTGTGCGGAAATAAAACAAAAATAACGACTTTATTAAACTATTCCTTTTCTTCTTTGTAGGCCTGAAACGAGACTTCAAGAGATTTCCCTGACGCGCACGCGCGAGAACTGAACTGAAGTAGTTGAAGGAGATCGCAATTCTCCCGCATGCGTCGTGGAAATCTCTTGAAGTCTCGTTTCAGGCCTACAAAGAAGAAAAGGAATAGTTGAATAAAGTCGTTATTTTTGTTTTATTTCCGCACAAAAAGTATTCTCGTCGCTTGATAAACTTATAGTTGAGCCACTGTTGCGACATGGAATATTTAAAAATTTTCTTCATTGACTTTCTGGGCCGTCAGGATTCATTCCCTTAGGGAGCCTATGGAGGAGTGATCCAGCTGTCACATTTAATCAAAAATATCTTCATTTGTGTTCCGAAGACGAACGAAGGTCTTACGGGGTTGGTACAGCATGGGGGCGAGTAATTAATGACTTAATTTTCATTTTTGGGTGAACTAACCCTTTAACTCGTTAATTCAGAAAAACAGAGTAGATTTTTTTTCCTCAAGTGAATGCCATACGCTTTTGTATATTTGTTCCTACAAGAAAAAATCTCTAGCTGATGATTATCTCATTTAATTATACACTTTGACAAAAAGGAAACAATGGACAGTGGGAAATAATAAATCATAAAAAAAAAAACATTAGCAACACAGCCTTCCAATAATAACCCAATTGACTGGTTGGGATTCGAGGTGTTTAAGTCAGGATCCACTCACCGATTAAAACGTCTGAGTTCTGGTTCAGTGCTGACTCTGAGTTCTGCACACTCACGATTCCTCTCATTATAGCAAACAAAGTGTAGACACGATGTAAATAAGAGATTCATTGTGCTGTGAGACAGCTTCATTGATTATAACAGAACTCTGTGAGATCGCGACGGACTGAGATGAGTGACACTAACACTGTGGGCCATTTTTGATTGTTTTAAACTGCAAGTAAAGTGCAGTGTGTTTTCTTTCAAATAAATGTAAGCTTCTGTAATGTTTTCCCCCCTTTATGTTGAATGACTAAGACTGTAGTCTAATGGATCTAATAAACTTGGGAAGCGAAAGAGGAGAATATGTGATAAATACACAATCTAAAATCTCAGCAAGTGCACCAAGCCTGGGCGGCCCTGACATCACTACAGACAATACTTAAATGCTCTCTCTAACTCTGTCCCATCACTGCATTTTGGAGATTGACATTGATAGTCAGTAAATGAAAAATCACGTACTGGAGACGGCACTGTTCGGGGTGTTGTCCTGCTCTGTAGAATTATCAGCTGGCACTGGGTTTATATTTCCCCACTGGATTAGTTCAGTCTCTGGTTCCTGTTTCACCCAGCTGTGGCTGCTCACGGGACTGTCCTGTCTCGCGGAGCTGGAGTCAAGCTCACTGCTGGGGGAGTACGGAGCGAGATCCTGCAGCCATTGAGAGTTCATCTCATCCTGAGAGCTGCAGGAGGACAATATCATACAACAATCATGGAATAACTCCTCTTATGGATATTACTTTATTATTTTACTTTAAAGGTGCACTATGTAACCTTTGGTCCTCTAGCAGTTAAAAAACAAAACGGCATGCATTTTGCAGAAGAACATTGTTTTGGTTGTGCTTAGGCTTTGTGTGACTCTGAATACGGTTCTCCTACTGCTCGTAAAACATTCATAACTAGGCTTAAGAGATATAGCCAGTTTAGATGGAAAGCTGACTACCTAAAGATGTTACTGTAGCTTTACCCATAGATAGACACAGAAGTTCCTTGAAGATAAATTCCACACAGCGCTACAACAGCCATAATGAATTGACCCTTCACAACAGAATACTGCTTTACAATGAACTCTTAGAGAGCTACATATAGCATATTTATCTGTTCAATAAAATACCTTACTCGCCTGTTGAGCAATAATAAAGCCATCTCGGCATCGCTTTTACAACATTTCAAATCCTTTAGTTGATTCTGGGTTCATTACAAGCTCTGTTGCATTCTCTTTTTGCCAGCAGACTCTCCTCTGTTCTGCATTTTTTTTCCAAACGGTTATTCCCTTGACTTTGGAGATTTAGCTGCTCCATGTCAACCTTTCTCACTCATTTAACCAACTAACCTATGCCACTCCCACAACACACAAGTAGCCAAGGCACAATGTCTCTACTTTCAGATATAAGACATGCACGATCGAGTGACGCATGTACGTAATTTCCCACAAAATAAGTTACATAGTGTACTTTAAAATGTGTACTTTCTCAAAAGAGGGTATGCACGTGACATCACCGTTGGCCGGAGTGACTGCGGTTATGCCCACTGGGTGGCAAAAAGACTGAGCGGCAGCATTGGTTTTCAGCGTGAATGCCGAGAAAAAACGCACAAAACACGTCTAAAACGGGAAAGAGCTTTGAGACTGACTGTACAACTAGATTTGACAAAAAATCTGAGGTATTTTTTACAGACTGCCGAAAGATACAGAATAGAGAAGCAAATGGATCGCTGCAAGTCATAGAAACAACTGGACTCCAGGGAGCGAAAGGTGGATTTGCAGTTATCATTTTTGGGTCAATATGCTGAATTTAGTGGTAAAATCATACCCTATATATTTGTATTGTTATATATATTGTATTGACAACTCATCAACTCACCACTGTATATACTGCATAATTTTACTCGTGTTTTCGCAGTTTCCCCTATTAAATCCAGTCACACAGCAGCTCTTCTGCCAGTCAGTCCGGCTGAGGGGGGCGTGTTCCGGCGGGAAAGTGACGTCAATCCATACCCTCTATACTGATATTTTTGTGCATGATTTATATACTGTATGCATGTAGTTATAAAAAATAAAAAAAAAACGGAGAGAGAAAGTACAATGGGGTGTGTATACAGCGTGTTGAATTTCATTATATCCATTTATGTTTACAAATTACTATTCAAAGATTTTCAAGATGACGAACAAATCTTTAAAAACTTATTTTGTTAAGTGGTTACAAGTTATTTTCTATACATTACTAATAATAAACATCCATGACACAGTGGATAATGAGAATATTCACGACCACTGTGGTTGTGTCCGTGCAGCTTCCATCATGTCCTAATCCTTTTTTTTTTTTTTGTAATTACAACAGGATTACAAAAAAGTGTATTTAAAATTATAATTATTATTGTTACTGTAATGATTGTATTAATACTAGAAAGACATGAAAATGATACAAAATAATGGTTACTGCCATATTCAGTTTTGCAACAATTGAAGGAACATACCCGGATTGCAGAGGTAAACTACGAATCTTGTGTCTGTGGCTTCTCTGGTACTGTCTCCATTTGTTCCTCAATTCTGCCTGTCTTTCATTAGAGAGTTCAGCTACTGCAGGATGTTTCGTCTTTCCCTCTGTCTTTCTTCGTTGATAGCTAAGCATTTTCAAATAAAAAGACATTGTTTAAGTATTGCATACTAAAATGTAATAATTTCATATTTGCATAATACATTACTATTGTTTATAGTAATATATAATTGTACAACTTAGGATAAGATCAAGGTTATTTGAATAAGTGATTTGTTTGCCATTTACAATTTATAATTCGCTGTGGAATAAAATTCAAACACCTCTCTCTTCTTTTTGCAAGGTATCTTGCCCTGGCAACAGGATCAGCATTCACCTTCGCTCTGTGTCGAGCTGATTTCTCATTGTTTGATAGTGGCATCTACAAATAGAAGAAGAAAAAACACTTTGTGTTACAATACAATAATAATGTTTTTATTATTTTTAATTATATTTTAAGGTAAGAATTTAAATGGGACATACCTTTAGGCTACATATTCTGCATCAATAAATCACCATAGTTTGTGTGCTAGATATATCCATGAGAATCAAATGGGGTGACAAGTTACACCATTTGACATTTTAGTTTCAATAATTTTCTGAATAAAAAGGAATTTTGAATTATGACCCTCCAAAAGACATTTCCATTTATATGTGAACCTCAACTAACTTGCCATGTCATAGAAAGGTCAAATTATCTGCTATTTTGAAAGACATACTAACCTTGACACACAGCCATGAGGATTTGCAGTGTTCCTCTCAGTCACACAATTTCCTGTTTCACGGTCACATGACAGCAGAACGGCTTCCTTCATGTCGTCGGTTACACCAGGGATGGGGGAGGGGCTCTGGTTACACCACAAAGAACAGCTTCACTGCACGTTTTCATAGAAACAGTACTTATAAACTGCTTCATACGTTGTTTTTCAAGGATCTCAAGCTTGTGCTAAGACTTTCTCTTATTCATAATTGAACAACGGTAACACCACCTAGACATGTTTTGTCCACCACCAACAACATATCAAGATGCGTTTTAATTCAGAGAATCATGTCAAATACCTAAAACAATTAAGGGAGGATGACTTATTCTTGAACGACTGTTTTTTGCAGGATCCTTTCAAGGAATTGGTTGCACGGGTTCCCCGACTGAACGCTTCTTTCACGAATTGGAGTCTGACTGAATCCGCGGGGATCTCGAGTCAACCACTCAACTGACTCATTTGAACAAGAACCGTAGTAAGCTGACAGCATGAGTGAATCAATGATTTGACCAGATCAAACTTACTGCCCGATTTGGAGAGGTTCTAAATTATTGTTTTCGATCTTAATCGTGGCTTAAACAAACACATGAAATGATATCAAATCGTATATTCAAAGAAAGACCATAATAAACAGCTGTGTAACACAGGATGGCAGGGACAGCGTAATGACGTAATTACGTAAAAAGAATCTTCGAACTGTCAGGTTCTTTGAAACGAACTGTTCATAAGAACCGATTCGCGGAAATGAGTCGGACGTCCCTTCCAGCGTCGTCAAAACGAACTGTTCAAGGGCAAAAAAAAAGTGGTTCATCTTTAAGTATGACCGGGTCGGTAACAAGATATGCAATATTTCTCTAAAGATTTAGTATCTGATTTTTCCAACATGTGACCCCAGTTGCACGTGCCTTTTTGCAAGTAAGAAAAAAAATTAAAACTCTCTGGACAGACATACTTCGAGATAACCAGAAATTAATGACAAAATAAGAGTGCATAGTAGTCTCTTGTAGTAGATGGGGGAAATAAGAAAAGAGGAACATAGACATAAAGCAATATCTTTATATGAGTTCTAGGTGGAGTACTTTCCGTCATCCGTGTACTTGAAATAAGTAACAAGAGCAACAGCTCAAAATAAAATAGAATTTAAAGGTATGCAAAGTTATGAGTGAAGACTATTTTATTTGCATAAAATGTCCCTTTTCTGCAATCAAATAACCTTTCTTCCTGTCAGTTATTTTGGGCATTTGGTGTTACAGACATTAAGTTGAAAAATGTTTTGGAGGTTGTGTTATAGATAGCATGTGGTTTCAGATGGGGGTTTCAAACTGGGGGGTCCTATATCTTTGCTTTATTTTGTTTCTCTTCAAGTTTATATGTCTTACAGTACACTAACGGTGGGTAGAAAAACAAACAGAGATATGTAAATATATTTAAATATTTTACAGATAATATTGTACACATTTCTAACAGTATTTTACTGCATACATGGTTCTCTAAACATTTAAATATATACACAATTGTTATTAGTAAGGAAAAGAGAACATATTTAAAGGTCAGCGACAACAAAATTGTTCAAATATCCCTGGTTTAAGAGAGCACAATGGCTAAAAATCACTTGCAGCACCTTTAATTGTAAAACAACTGCAGACATTTCAAAACCGTAGAATGAAAATAAACCACAAGCAGTGTTCTTCAACTCTGGCTCTTGAGGGGAGTGTAGCTCCAAACCTGATCTATGATCACTCACAAGCCTGCAATGTTCTAGTAATCCTGCAGGTACTGATCAGGTGTGTTTGATTCGGGTTGGAGCTAAACTCTGCAGGACAGTGGACCACGAGGGCCAGATTTAAATTACCCTGACATAAAGGAACATGTGATGGAATAGTTCAGGAATACAACCTTGCCAGAGTTTATGTGAAGAAGAAAAATAACGGACACAATATGCAAGCAACGCTTACATACACACCAAATCTGTGCCCGAGTGGACTGGATAATCTATGAGACGTACGCACGGTAATTCATATGATAAAACTAGTGATTATGCATAACACATGTTTTAATGTCACCCACTAGTTTTATTTCCTTCCAGGCTCCAGAGCCTCTCATTTTCACTTTGGAATAGTCTCAGAGCGCCCTCTAGTGTCCAAACACAGAGAATGCTCGTTTGTTCAGCAGTCCTAGGTAGAAGCCTTCATCCGCTCCATCCTTCTTCTGAGGGCTTCGTCATCACAAAACAGCTGTTCAGTTGTGATATCGTAGGCCGACCCAGAAGACTAAGGTTATCTTAGGGTTGTCCTGATGGTTTTCAGAGTAGCATAAAAAGAATGTGAGTTACTATGTTACCTTAATAGCAACTTGCATTTTTAAAGCAAAAAGAACATTTATATGTACTCATAAATCAAAACCCACTAGATCAAGGCTCAGAAATTGAGTCTTTTCCGGGTTGTAGAATTACAAACTGAACAGCTCTGCAGAGACACGCTGAGGGTGTTTCCCTCACAAGGCCTGACCCACCAGAGGAACAGACCTGTTAGAAACCAGCAGCAGTTCTGCCACGAGGGTCGTGTTGGGGACAGCGCTGTCCCAGGCCAGAAGATGGAGGGCCCAAATAAGGTCCTTTTACAGTATAGCCCACTGTACTCCTGGGCACATGGAGGCTCACTCGTAAAAATTGTCCCGGACGGACGGAAGGACAAGCCCAACTCATACTCTTCTTGATGAAGGCAGATCAAGACCTAGTCACACTGGGAAACATACGCTGTTGAGAAGAAATTGAAATACAGCTCAAATCAAATTTGACCTTTTGTTAAAATGTTACATGCAGTTACTATAGTAATAATAACTATGAATTTTGCATAGTTACATGCAACTAAACCTAAACAAAAACCCTAGTCCTAGCCCTATAGTAAGTACATGTAGTTAACTAATATTACTCAGTTCACCTTGAAATATTTGAACCAACCTTTTGTTTGAACAAATGTTCACTATTACATACATTTACCCTTAAAACCCAAACTTCGATAAATGCCATCCCTTGTGGAAAAAGTGAAGTACACTTGTAGTAAAAAAAAAATTAATTGCAGATAATATAATATTAATGAAATAAAGGGTCACTTAAGTGTACACTTTTATGAGTATACTTTAATTTTTTTTTAAATCATTATATTTTACTAATCTTTAAAGTGTACACAAAAAATACATTTTGATGTGTTGACTAACATACTAAATCACATGTATAGTACTTGATTATAATTTGTAGTTTGTTATTTGACATTACATTTAAAATTTACATATTTTTAACATACTAATAAATGTGTAATTACAAAATATAAAGCTGCAGTCCGTAACTTTTGGCGCTCTAACGGTTAATAAACAGAACTGTATGCGTCCTGGGGAAGAACATTGTAGCCAGAGCTGCTTCTCTCTGTTGAAGTCTATGACAAGTCATGCCGGTGATTTAAAATTAACGACCCGAACCAGTCTAAAATAGTCCCAATATACGGTAAACACTTACTATAGGTGTACCGTAGTGATTCAGATAAGACAAAAACACAGTTTTAAAAATGGATTCATGATATAATACTCGCTTATTATATACATTTTGTAAATTTTAAACAAAAAAGTTACAGACTGCAGCTTTAAATACATGACATACAATTAAGTCCTACTTAAATCGGATTAAAAAAGCACTCTAACAGATGCGGGACGGTGCCACGCTGGCAAAGTTTCTTCACTTTCTCCTGTTCCCACCCGCAACATTCATGTTTGTCCCGCTCCCACCCGCAAGTAAAAGCATACATCGTTTATTTCCGTACTTTCATGAAACTTCAGTGAAATAGTTTTAACGTGTCGCCTAGCCACAACTCAACAAACGCTCCCGATAAATTATTTGTTATTAAAACATCACAAACAACTTAATTTTAACAGAAAAGCAAGCATAGGCTACTGCATGCATGATTTATAAATCACAAAAAAAGCTGTCACTAATTTTAAATCACGATCTCACTATAATCAATAAAGCTGTCTACACTGCACAATGAGTCATTTATTTACATCGTCTCTATACTTCATTTGTAATAGTGAGAGGAATCGTGAGGGCGCAGAACTCAGCACTGAACAAAAACTCTGGTGTTTTGACTGGTGAGTGGATTCTGACTTAATCACCTCTGATTGGTCATTGCGTTCACAAAAATCAACATATATGTTTGGGATTGGCTACATTGCTTGAAAAAAAAAAAAAACCGCTGCAAAAACAGAAAAATGTATGCTCTCCATAGTGCAAACATAAAGGACCTTAAAGGGATACTCCACTTTTTTTGGAAATAGGCTCATTTTACAACTCCCCCAGAGTTAAACTGCTGAGTTTTACCGTTTTTGAATCCATTCAGCCGATCTCCGGTTCTGGCGGTACCACTTTTAGCTTAGCTTAGCATACATCACTGAAGTGGACGAGACCATTAGCATTTCTCAAAAAAAAAAATGACCAAAGAGTTTAGATATTTTTCCTATTTAAAACTTGACTCTTCTGTAGTTACATCGTGCACTAAGACCGACGGAAAATGTAAAGTTGCGATTTTCTAGGCTGATATGGCTAGGAACTATACTCTCATTCCTGCGTAATAATCAAGAAACTTTACTCCCGTACCATGAGTGCAGCAGGCGTAATGATATGACGCAGCGCCTGAAAGGCTACCTTCCGTCAACACAACGGAACTATTTTCAGGCGCTGCGTCATATTACGCCTGCTGCACTCATGGTACGGGAGTAAAGTTTCTTGATTATTACGCAGGAATGAGAGTATAGTTCCTAGCCATATCAGCCTAGAAAATCGCAACTTTACATTTTCCGTCGGTCTTAGTGCACGATGTAACTACAGAAGAGTCAAGTTTTAAATAGGAAAAATATCGAAACTCTTTGGTCATTTTTTTTTTTTTTTAAATGCTAATGGTCTTGTCCACTTTAATGATGTTTGCTAAGCTAAGCTAAAAGTGGTACCACCAGAACCGGAGATCGGCTGAATGGATTCAAAAACGGTAAAACAGTTTAACTCTGGGGGAGTTGTAAAATGAGCCTATTTCCAAAAAAAGTGGAGTATCCCTTTAACAGCTAAGGTGAATTTATGAACAATCCAGATTCTAGATATAAAAAAAGACACTGGAAGAACATTTGCCAAGTTACTGTAAAAGTGCAACTTGTCATGTACCTCTCTTCCCTTTCTTCTTGTGGCGTCTCTTTTTCCTGACGCTGCTGGACTCTTCAGATGAAGAGGAGCAGCTGGATTCATCAGTGGCATTCGAGCTGGACGAGCTCTTACGCCGCCGTTTACGTGACCTAGGCCCTGAGAACACCGATGTGCTCGCTGTAGGAACCCAGAATGGTAGTAAACAAGAGAACATGAGCCAGTCCACGTGTAACAGGAAATAGAACATCAACTGCAAAATTCATTCATTCATCATTTGAGCTGAAAATACATTTACATGTCTGGAAGTCTGGAATATTAATGTGAACAGTGACAGTCAAAAAGACACTACAGTTATTTGTTGTCTTGCTATATTTAGCAAGAACATTATTTTAAAGGTCCCGTTTTTCATGTTTTTTTAAGCTTTGATTGTGTTTACAGTGTGCAATATAACATGTGTTCATGTTTCGCGTGAAAAAAACTCCGTATTTTTCACACAATTTACTTATCTGTATACCGCTGTTTTAAAGGGTTAGTTCACCCAAAAATGAAAATTAAGTAATTAATTACTCACCCCCATGCTGTACCAACCCCGTAAGACCTTCGTTCGTCTTCGGAACACAAATGAAGATATTTATGATTAAATCTGAGAGGTGGATCACTCCTCCATACGCTCCCTAAGGGAATGACACTTGACGGCCCAGAAAGTCAATGAAGAAAATGTTTAAATATTCCACAGGGCTCCAGACTAACTTTTTGCCTTGGTTGCACTGGTGCGCCTAACTTTTTTATTTAGGTGCACCAGCACAAAATTTAGGTGCACTCAAATTTTTCCTCATCTCGCGTCGCCTTTAACGCCACAATTTCAAGGTCACCTTTTTATCACGCTCCATATATTCATATATATTATGTAAATGCTTTTAAACAAGAATAAGGTGTAGTTTTATTTATTTATTTGAAGCACAATTATACTGTATATAAAAATATAAATCTTAAAAAAAAAAAAAAATTAAAGTGCTGTTTTTACATTGTTCAAGTTAGGGCAGGGTATTGACACATTTCACAATTCGATTCAATATTGATTATTTTGGATATCAGGTACAATACATGGCAAATTTTCTCAAGAAAAACAAATCTCAACTAATGCTGTAAACTGGGAGTCAGTTGTAGCCCACTGCTTCATTAGCCTACTATAATATTGAAGGTAAAAATTACCTGATTTGTACACAAACACTTAAATTACACTTTTATTTTTTTTAATAATAATAAAGTTATATGAAATATAAACATTTAAATGGTGGCTGCATAAAAAATTACCAGATTTTTTTCAAACAACATGCATTAAATATTGAAAAACATTCAAAATTATAATGAATATGTAATATGGTGCATATATTAGGCACAATGCTCCTCTAGAGTTAATTTTTCTAGCTAGCTAACGAGTTTATGGGCACTGGATATGTTTTTTCTGAGGTAAATGTGACGTTACATTACATTGTTTACAAGCGTTTTACTGACGTCTTTCCACGGTTGAAACACTGGTTGAGCGATTCCATGTGAAAGATACGGATTTCGATAAGTTGTACTCTATCTTTTAACACACTTTCAGATGCTCGTTCATGTTTATTTCGCGCTGTAACTGGTATTATTAATAGGAAGAGGAGATCAAGTGCGCTCCGCGCTGCTGCTTCTCTTGAGCTGAGCTGAGCCAGAGCGATCTCACGCCACAGCGTCAATACACTATTTATGTTTTTGAATTTCAAACAAAGCACAAAGATTATTGCGATTTATGGGATGGGATGCTCGCTACAATGTTCCGTTCATTCATCAACTGAAAACAGCATAGCCCAACGGTTCGTAAAAATCAATGAGAATCGATTAAAATCGAGAAATCAATATTTTTTACCTAGTTCAAGTAACGTAGCTTACATTTTTAAAAGTTTCTTCGTCGTCTGTTTTCCTGCGTTTATTTAGCTGATGCTGCTGATTGCCGTAACTGATTCTCTGGTGCTCAGGTGACAGTGACAGAACGCAATTTATTTCAATCACACAGTTAGCACGGAGCATTTTAGTCCTACAGGAATATCTGAACCACAGCCAATCAGAGGCAAAGACCCGCCCAATCTCTATCTCTGATTGGTTTAGACCACGATATGATCATCCAACCATGCGTGCAAGGAGAACAAAAGACTCGTTTGTGGAGAGGCAGCGGATGCGATCATGCGAGAACGTTAGGTGCACTGGTGCGACCTACGAAAAATTCTTGTCGCACCCTTACAAATTTTGGTCGCACTCTAGAGCCCTGTTCCATGTCGCAACAGTGGCTCAACTATAAGTTTATCAAGCGACGAGAATACTTTTTGTGCGGAAATAAAACAAAAATAACGACTTTATTCGACCATTCCTTTTAGGCCTGAAACGAGACTTCAAGAGATTTCCACGACGCATGCGCTAGAATTGCGATCTCCTTCAACTACTTCAGTTAAGTTCTCGCGTGCGCGTCGTGGAAATCTCTTGAAGTCTCGTTTCAGGCCTACAAGGAAGAAAAGGAATAGTCGAATAAAGTCGTTATTTTTGTTTTATTTCCGCACAAAAAGTATTCTCGTCGCTTGATAAACTTATAGTTGAGCCACTGTTGCGACATGGAATATTTAAACATTTTCTTCATTGACTTTCTGGGACGTCAGGATTCATTCCCTTAGGCAGCCTATGGAGGAGTGATCCAGCTGTCACATTTAATCAAAAATATCTTCATTTGTGTTCCGAAGACAAACGAAGGTCTTACGGGGTTGGTACAGCATGGGGGTGAGTAATTAATGACTTAATTTTCATTTTTGGGTGAACTAACCCTTTAACACTCCAAAAAACGGCCCGATGACTTCCTTGTTCTATGAAGTCCCTCCTTCAGAAATACGTAAGGACTTCTGATTGTGCCAGCGGTTCCTGTGTTGTGATTCGACAGCAGCTTATCGCACGTTGCCTGTAAAGGTCACGCCTCTTACTATAAATTGGAGATGCATGCGCTGATTGTTATTGTAAAAACGTCAAACATAATATTATTACCTTATCAATTTGAGCCGGAATCAGACCCGGAGAACATAGATGAAGAGAATCGATTAGAACCTGTTCAAACACGACTTTTGCAGGATGTTGACCTGCATTGAGGCATTGAACTTTAAGCTTTATAATTTTACAGGTATTATTTATGCTCTAACAGCCATATTAAACTAACTAAAGTTTGAAAAATGGAATCGCGAAGAACGGGAACTTTAATGTCTTGTAGATCATTAAAGAAAACTGCATGTCATGTTGGTTATACTTTGTTTGTCATTTTGCGTATGGTAAAATGCTATACTGTGACAAAGTAATTATAACCAAATGCACTGTCATGAAATTTAAAATAATTTTGTGCTGACACACAAAATATGAAATATATATATATATTATCTATCATATATCTTATCTATTCAAGAAATCATATCTATTATAATGCAGTTCTCTTCATTCTTGAGCAAAGTGTTTTGAACAAGGCCAAATATTAATTTTTTTCTCATCTTTCCACCACACCTTCAGGCACCGGAACCAAGCGAGCGCCGGTGAGGTTCTCGATCTGAGAGCGGAGGAACCTGCGATCCTCCTGTAGGTCCTGCACCTGTCTCTCCAGAGCTTCAATCCTCTCCTGTTTGCTCTCCAGCACACACTGAAGTTTGGTGATGGTCAGCATAACACCGCTGGGTAAACCCTCCATCGGATTCGGGTCCGCTGCTGAGAAAAAGAGTCATGTATTTTCACTCAATCTACGTCCCATAATTGAAATGTGGAGATGCTAAAGAGCTCATTGATATGGATTCTCCAAAATTGAATAAATATCATACCAGCAACAGCACTGCTCAGAGATTTGTCCTGCTCCGCACCAGTGGCGGCCTCCGAGTTCATATTTTCCCACTGGACTACTTCAGGCTCCGGTTCCTGTTTCACCCAGCTGTGGCTGCTCACGGGACTCTCCTGTTTGGCTGAGCTGGAGTCAAGCTCACTGCTGGGGGAAAACGGAGCGGATTCCTGCTGCCACTGAGTGTTAATCTCAACCGGAACGCTGCAAGAGAACAATATCAAACAACAGTCTCATAATTACACTTTTCAAATTATTTGAATGCTATCCTACTTAAAACACTATTTGTTCATTTACATTGCTGACATTCACAGATATTTCATATATACCATATTACAAAACAGTATTTGAGTCAATGAAGACTAATAAGGACTTTCAAGATGACAATGTGCTTCCAACATTCATGTGACAGATTCTAAATGTAAAGAAATGTAACCTTTGAATATTTAATAAAGTAGTTTTACAAAAACTTTGAATAACTGATAAATGTTTTATGGTGTAATAAATAATTCCTTACACTTTTAGAGTCTAAACATCTTAAGGTGATGATACACAGGACAACTTTTTGAGCAATGTTGCTGGGCAATCTTGCCGAGCGATTGTTGCTTGGGCACTTTCCCAAAGTAGCCCTGTGTCTCATCACCTTTAGGGTATGTTTACACGACAACGATGTACTAAAAACGTACAGACGACAACCTTGTCAAAACAATCCCCTGACCCACGAATATGACTAAAAACTATGTATGCGATGTCACTTGGTAAAGAAACACTACGCGCCTATAGACTGAACCTGTAATACACATGACCACAGAGGACTAATCTTCTGATGGCTACTTCCAGCAGGATAAACACGCCATATCACAAAGCTCAAATCTTCTCAAACTGGTTCCTTGAACATGACAATGTGTTCGACCCGGTACTAGCAAAGGTGGACGTGGACGAAGTGGCTGATGAGTGTAGTATTTTTCTATTTAGCTTTGATTTACTTGATTTCATCATGGCTTTTATCCAACGGCTGTATGCGATTAGTTATTAGTTAAGTAAGGGGTAATCCATGTCTAACTGTCTGTCCATTAAACTATATTAATGCATGGCTAGCCATGGATTATCCCTTACTTAATGCACGAAATGGAGACCACCCGACGAGAAGCAGAGTGCATTTAAATCGTTTAATGCACAGCCAGCCGTGGATTATCCCGCTTACCATTTGCCAGCATTGACATGTGTGCAATGCAATATTACAACAAAACTAAAACAACTAAAACGTTTCATATCTAGTAAACATAAAGGGTATTTCAGAAAGCCAGTTACTAAAGAATGTTTTACAAACAAATGTTTTTTCTTTTGAAAACAATTTAAATAGCATTTTTAAAATTTACTCTGATATTCATGCCATAATTACTGTAATTTTGAGATGACAACACGTTAACGTTCTACTCAGAGCAGTTCACGTCCTTGGACTTGAAATTACGCGTTTCTATTACACCGAAGTTAATCTGCAGTGGTACAGCGGTCAGATGGTACAAGTAGGACCTCTCAGAAAATTCCCAGCTTACAAATTGTAATTATTACAAGCTCTACAAGGCTAAGCAGGCTTTTACTGTTAATTACGACATGGCGTGAAGGCACCTCTTCAGTATACAAGCACAATTGTGAATGTGATTTTGCTTTTAAACAACAGAGTTTATAAACAAAGTTTAAGTTAAAGTTAAAGAAACGGTTTACCCAAAAATAAAAATTTGTTCGAAACCTGTATGATTTTCTTCCGTGAAACACACACACACAAAAAAAGATATTGTGAGGAATGTTTCAACTGTTCAAACAACGTTTTGTGTTCCACAGAAGAACGAACAAAAACCTAAAGGGTGTGTAAATGGTGACAGAATTTTCATTTCTGGGATTCAAGATTCAAGGAGGTGATAGAAACAGGAAGGGGGGGGAAAAAACGCAAAAAAAAAATTGTTTCCATTCCAAAGCTAGACAGAACTGTCCAGTCAAACAAATAACCAGAATGCAACTTTTGCATGAATATAAATTTGGCGACAGTTTGTAACCTGGAAAGGGCCAACTTCAGTGGCTAGCAATAGCAAGTTAGCTTTGAAAGTATGAGAGCCCAAAGCCACTTGTCCTTCAAAACACATGAACGCATACAGCAGATTCTGCAAAGCGTCACTAGTAGGGATTTTATAGTCTTTTTATTTCTGCTATTCCTCTGTGCAGGATGAGGGCGAAGAAGGTCCCAGTGTCCCTCCTCCTGGAACAGACAGAGCTGAAACAACCTCCTCCTGAGAAAACACCATTGGAAGATCTCCTTGTAGGGACTTTTTGGGGGATTTGTTTTAAAATGTCAATTTAGTGTTATTATTACATAAAATATATTTCAAATGTATAAAGAAATGCGCAACATTTTGTCTGAGAAATAAAAGGACACTTCATTTTTTAATTTGTCTTAAACCTTAATGTGAGAAAATCGTATCGTGAAACCAGTATCGTGAATCGTATGGCATAGTTGAGTGAATTGTTACAGACTAACTTTTTAATGGTCATACGTATTCCACAGACAATACATTTAGACCACTTAACTTAGAGGTAGCGATAAGGATGTGAAGAGACTTTCAACCAGCATAACAAAAAAATGTTTCTGGAACATATCGCCTACCCTGCCTTTAACGTTTTGCGTCAATATTTTGGCTAAACATACCTGTGCAAACATACCGCCATGATCTCCCTCGTTTCGTTCAGTCTTTGAATTGAAGTGACCCTCAGACTGTGATTGGTGTAGGTCGTTCTCGTCCCGGCCTCTTTGCAAATTTTGGGCAGCATTTGGGACAGATAATTGACTCCCAAAGGAACCGCAGTGTACCAGATCTCATCACTAATCACATACATCCTTTTGGGCTGTAGATAAAGCGCTTTTGCGTCGGCTGGAATTTTGCTGAGATATTTCTCCAGAGAGGCAACGGGACACAGCGGATTGCCAGGCTCTTCAAACATAGCCTTGCGTTTTTTCTTGTCCCTTTCCTGCGGGTTCTTCGTGTCCTCGTTTAATGTCATGGTGAAGTATTTAAAACCGTTTTGGTCTCGGTTCAAAGCAAACGCGTCTGGCTGCAGGTGTCGGTTGCCCTCCTTACCCCTGAGTCCAAAATGTAACTGGATGTCATACCACACCTTATTTAATAAGCCTTTTGGGTTGCCAGGGTCCAGTGCAGCAGAATGTTTCAGCATGTGCTGGTCTTCAGGTGAAATCGGCGGATAATGTGCTGTTATATCCCTACCGGAGCGTCGCATCTGCTTAACAACCCCTTTAAAAACATTGTTGGCGGACCTGAACTCGGTGTCCTGCATTAGATTCCACGCACGGTTGATGGGAGGCTCGTTGATGAACCGATTTAACCCAGCCCGGAGCCCGACGTAACTGCTGATCCCGTACAACTCTCCTTTGCTCGTCCGAATAGAGCCATAAAACTCGCGCAGCACCGGGTTGAGCTCCGACTTCTCTGCGGTTTTTAAGTCGATTGTCAACTGCTTTTCACGGATCCAGGCTTTAAAACAGTTCACTGCCCATATTGTTTGCTTTACGGTACTAGATTCGTTTCGGTTGTGTTCTAATTCGTCTAAATCCGCTGATGTTACATTTGCACACCTGGATACTTGTGATGTTAAACTAGCCTCTCCTCCTTCCGTCTCTTCCTCTTCACCTGAAGAGCTTTCACACTTTAGGTCAAACATTATATTCATGGGAACAATGTCCGTTGGTTCAATTGGTTTCTTCTTTCTTCCAATATCATAGATGTTCAAGGTGTTCGTGGGGTCATACATAACATTACTAACATTTCCATGCCCGTACAAAGCTCAAATGAAGCATTATTTTAAGCGTCTTGCTGACCTGCCGTATACATAAACATCCACGAGTGTTTTCAGGATTTCTTTGTTGTTCTTCTTTGCGATTCTGGCGGATGAAGAGTCACAGAAGCACAGCGCCATCTGCTGTTTACTGGGCAAGAAGCACGAGCGACACAGCATTTGATCAGTGGATTTACAGAAATCAATTCACTTTTAAGTGTTTTCTCGACATTGAAACATTGCATATCAACTCCTGACGAACACACATTACGTATTGTTTGAATTATCACTCAGTGAGTCATTTAATGTATTACTTTGGAAGGCTTTTGTCTTTCAAACACAATACATTTTGGTATAATTTGTTGTCAGCTGAACCACTTTGACCTAATATATTTACTTCAAGTACCCACTGGGATTTTAATAAGTTAGGTCAATAATAAATAATAATACAAATTAAGTTTGTGGTTCCCTAATGTCGGTTAATGATCACATGGCATGCAAGTAAACAAATACAATATTTTATAGCTTAATTTATTTATCATTTTATTTTGATTGTTTTTATTTATTTATTTTAAATATTTTTATTTTATATTTTTATTATTTATTTAGTTATTATCTTTTTATTAAGGCGAGACACGGAAGTCAAAAACATCGATTTTTCATGCAATGATCAGTGATTGAGATTTTGGGTAGTTTACTCTTTCAATATGTGTTCTTTCAAGCTGCTATAAAGAAAACGTTGAAAATATACTTTAAGATGTTTATTTTATTACATTTTGTTTACTTGCGGCATTAAGTTTATCCCGAATTTACCAAGAAGTTATAGCATTCCAACGCGTCACGCCGCGGTCCGTCTATGGCCCTGTCCCAAATGAAACCCTAAGCACTCGCGGTCTTCCTCTGAGTCCGCACTTTCGTAACGTAATGCCGCTTTGACTGTCGTTGACTGTCGGGAAGAAGTCTGCTGTGGAGTCCGCATCAGCACAGGCTCGGCAAAAGTGCACATCAAGGGCGCAAATCGACCACACGGGGCGCTCGCGAGCACCCTTCTGAGATCTAAAAATGACAAATGGGACACACTGGTCTCACGGACTTAACGGACACGCGCACGCGGCTTCATTGTAAAAGTCCACAAGACCGAAAGTACATATGAAGTGTGCCATTTGGGACCGGGCCTATTTAGTACTGAAATCAGTCATCACCATGACCGGTGTTGTGTCTAATTTCGACCCCCTGCCAAATCAACGCTATGTAACCCATAATTAGGCATAAAAAGGGCATTTCCTTTCTATCAGTAACCAATCGTGAATGTCCAAAGGGTGATTTAAAGCTAATGACGAAATCTCATTGGCTACTGCTGATTTCTGCTAACGTGATTCGCTCAGACGCATCACGTGGTGTACTCTGCCAATGTTAATCAAAGTCCTTTTAGGACTTAAAATAGTAATAATAGTCTCTGTGTTAATTCATTGAGTTACTGCATTTGTAGGCCTTATATGCCTGCCAAGTTATTAAATAATCAGTTTTCATGAGCTTGAAGTATTATATATTATTATTACTAAGGGCCTGAGCATTTATTCTGTTTTTGAGCTATTTTTTCCAATAGAAATGTATTAAATTCCCTACTAAAATCGTTAAATGCCTTTTTCTCAAAATGAGTTTTTTGTCATTGTCCAGTACAAATATCTCAGCCTATGTAGCACCTATGTACACCAAACTTTCCAGTTATACACTTATTATATTTTCAGAGGGATTTGTTAGTAAATCATTCCTGGCCTGATTTATGTGACATTTTATTTAAAAAAATATGGAGAAAATCGATTTTTTTAAGGGTATGGACAGTATATTTTGATTTCCTAGGTAATGAAAGCATATATCCCGAAATCCCTCTGAACTTTTTTTTTTCATCTTGTGTGTAAACAAAATGAAAAAAGAATTTTGCACCTGTCTTTATCATATGTTCAGATCATCTATCTACCGAAAATATATGCAAAATTGCACATATTTAATGAGATAATGCCTAATTTGCATAGTTAAACATTCAAATTTCAAAAACGTATAATACATGTTTTATATACTCGTGTAAGTAATCAACTGAGGAAGTTTCGTGGTGATATCTATTATTTAAAAATTTTACACTATTCACCTGTAAACTAACCCCAGTCTGGGAAACCCTGACGTAACATAATGCACTTTATGTAATAATACACTTAAAGAATAGAATATATTTTCTTTTATATCAGTATGGTACAAGATTATCCATCTCAAATAATTGTGGCAAACGAGTTAGGTCAAAAGTAATCAAAAAGTAATCAGATTATATTACTTTAAATGTGCAATAGGCCTAATGGATTGTTAACCTGTGAGACCGGGGAGTGTGTATGTTACACTGTCAGTTTAACGAGTCAGAAATTATCTATGGTGACGTCATCAATATCATACACTAGCATCACCTTTTTGATCTCACAGGAGAAGTGGCATGTGACTGTGAGCAACATTGTAGATTTTATAACCAAAAAACTGATTTTCAGGAGAGAAAAAGATTGCATATCAATCATTGTATTACTACCCCTATTTGACTTGCATAATCTAGCTATTTCTCTAGTTTAATTAATGCTTTGCATTCACGCTATAACTTCAAATATGCTAAAATTAAAAAAGTTACCAACCTCTTATGATAATATGAATAGTTTTTTTTGTTTCACATTGAGGGATTTATGTGGTATATGTTTCCATCATAGTTTGTGCACGTCTTTTTATAGGATAAAACATTATATACGATTATTTGTGCACATTTTTTAGCGTTTTTTTTTATGTGAAATTCGCCTAAAATAGGTGGATGGCAACATAGTGACAGAACTGTTATGTGACAGGAATACAGTAGCCTAGACACACAAACAGCTATCGTTTTTGGGCTAAGTCTTTAAAGAAATACAATACATTGTTTTTTTGTTACTTTGAATTGTTCACTTTATTTAAAACCAATTATTCTTTGTTCTTCAATGATATTCTTGAATAAATTTAGATTGTGTGTGGATTTATTTCAGCAATTGACCTCTCAGTAACATCTCTCCCCAGCCTGTTACAGCTCACCCCAGTACTAGTGAGGTCGGGTGTAACAGTGGAACTCTTTGTGTTTGACATTAACTCACCCGTAATCTGAGATGAAAAAAATAGGGTTGTCACAGATGAGGGCATTATATTTTCTCATCGAAATCTTTATTTTATTATTATTTTAAATTTCCATTTAAAAAAAGCTTACAGCCACGGATCTTAACATCACTCGAATAGATTTCTAACAGAAAGTCTCAGTTTAGTAGGCCTATAGGATTCTTAATGGGGACATAATTGTTTTGAGAGAGAGAGAGAGACGTATCCAGTAATCACTGTGATTGGGCCAATCGGTGAGAAAAGTAACATATACCACGTGACAACTCCTCTTACGTGATAGGACACTGGCAGGCAGGCGCGGATTAATGCACAGGCTTAGGCTGCAGCCTAGGGGCCCCACGTGTTCAGGGGGCCTCGGATTGGCCAGACAATTTTTTTTTTTTTTTTTTTTTTACTTAAGCGCGAACCAGGCACTACACGGCGCCGCCGGGCCGCGATTCTAGTTTGGATGGGCCAGACCAATTGTGAACGTTAAATTAAAAACGTTATCTAATCACTATGTTTAACCTAATAAAAAGACTACTGTTAAATTATCTCTGACTAAACATAATATAGATTTTAATAGCTTGATGCTCTTTAAATATTTTGTTGCATTGTAAAAAGGTTTCGGTGCACACAGACCTATCCGCGATCGCTCTCCGTGTTTCTGATCAAAGAAGAGCGCTTTGGAATCTCCATTATTCCTGGGTTGCGTTTCCCGGCTACGAAGACTCTTAAGGTACAACTTAACTAAATGGTTAAACCATTGCTAGGCGTCTTCAGGGCTGGGTAGATGTGAATTGGTTTTCCAATCAGCTGCTGCTGCTGGTCAAATCCAGGCGCGCTGGAAGCTGTTGCATGCGAGTTAATATAAATTAATATAGGCTATTAATTTAATCAATGTTGATTATGAGATTGAGCATATGCAGCATGAGAAAGATATGATACATCATGAGATGCGCCTATGTCTGGAGGGGGGGGGGGGGGGGGGGGAAGTGTTTTGACCACTTCATTTGTTATAGAAAGACTATTTTTAAAAGATTTTCGTTTTATATAAATTGTATCTTAATTTTGATCAATGTTTTATCAACCAATTGCCAGTATTTAATAAATTAAAGCCACAGGACTACGATGAATAGGCAACAGAATACAGAAATAACGCTAAAATGCTTGGCGGCAGTATAAGGGATTTAAAACCATTTCTTACCTCGATTAAAAGTGCACCAAACATGGCTTTGCGTTCAGGTGTGTTGCTGATGAATCTCCGAACAAGAGAGATTCAAACGAGTGTCAGCAGGTGACGGAAGGACTTCTTGTCTGAGTAGGCGTATCAACGACGATTAACGCAATATTAAAATAATTAATCATTAGTTTACATTGCCCATCATTTTTATCCCATATCAAACACATTATGTTATGTCTATTTTACTTTTTCTCACGTTTTTAAGTATATAGTCCACCACAGATTGGTGCTATGACGAGGGGGGCTGCAGCACCCCCCACCCGGGTTCGCGCTTAAAAACGTCACTGCGTCCGCGGGAGATGGCTTTAAAAAACGCAGACACCAAAATCAAGAAATAAATAACTATGGCTAACATTACAAGAAACAGCAAAGGCTCGAAATTAACATCAATGCTCGAAATCAAAGCCATTTTGGTCGCATATATGCTCCATACCTCAAAATATATTTGGGTGCTGACTACGCGAAATTTAAAAGGCTGATTTGGCGTTTACTTGACTGACAGGACAGCTGTATGGAAGTAAAATAATGACAAATGTTTTTGAAACAAAAAGCCTGTTGAATTGAAAAAAAAAAAAAATGCATTGCACATTGTAGCTTCTAGCCTATTTTAATGCATTGTATTTTTAGGGCTTGCATTTTTATGGGCTGAAATTTAGCATGGTTGAATATTTAGGCTGTGAATATTTCAATTCAAAACATTTCAAACACATTTTCATGAGTACATTTTCAATAATCTATATTCACCTTTCATATTTCACTTCCAAAATCTTCAAACTGATTAAAAATACAACCTATAATATTCAACAGGCGGTTTTCGGTCCATTTTATTTCACTTTGCAATTTCGCTTCCACAAATTCAGTGGTTCAAATTCGACAGTAAATTCAACATTGACATCAAAGGAACTGCAGGAAAAGCAGTAGATTACCGAGCATAATCTCCATCTGCTGTTAGTCAACCTCACCAGCAGGGGGTAGGGGACCTGCACGCATGAAGGTATTTTGTTGCTTTGATGTTTATAGTTACATTTGTTTTGGGGCTGTGGTGGCAGATAATAATATCTGATATTCTTTCCACTTACACCTCTGTTATTTTAGTTTTGGTTGTACTTCCAGTGTTTTTTATCATAATTAAATGGTTGATTCTAAGCACTGGGCTTTGTTTGTGTGGCGAAGTGGTGCGGGAGCAGCAGCGCTATTTTATATAACCTTGGGCGGCACAATAATTTAACTCACGCTCAATTCAATTTATTATTTCCGACTACGCCACCTGGGGAATTTCGCCCCAAGAAATTAATATACCACCTAAGCTAAGGCACGCACAGGTCCTAACCACAGTTGGAGTCAGAGACGTAGGCATAGGTGAATGGAAAACATATGTATTTTTATTAATGGTTAAAAAGCAGTTATTTTCAATAAAAGGTGTTGACCAGCAATCACTCTTCAATTTACTAGGGTCCAGAGTGGGCGGCAGGGAAACCTGGGCATACCCAAGGGCAGTCTCGAGGTATCACCTCTATGAAGAGTACTCTACTCAGTGCACACCCATCAGCACAGCACAGCACACACTCCACGACTCATGTCAGAGAAGACCACGACACACAGTGAAGACACTACCACCTAATTGCTCTCGTCTGCCCCCGGGTGCCCAGGCCCTGCCAACAAACAAAAGGAAAAAAAGACATTAGAGAACAGTATTATACAAAACAAAACAAAAAAATAAAGAAAATTATTAAACAATTCCAGGGCGGAACCAACTCCTTGGTCCCGACCTGAACGTCACCAATCAAAAACCAAAAGTAAAAAAAAATCACATAAAGTCAACAGTACAATTCAACCACAAAAAATATATATCTAAATTCACTAGTATGACAAGTTGGTTGAAGCAAAACACAACTTCAAAAATACTCAGTCTCGAATAGTTAAGAAAATAAACCAGAAAAAGAAAACAGACTCAAAACATATCAGACAGAGTCATCCTTCGCTGGAAACCGTTCACTTGAAAGGCTCACTTAGAACGATTCGCTTAAAATGGTTCACCTGAACGGTCCGCTCGAGACGACTCACTCACAACAAAACAGCACACACAGGAAAACCCAAACAGAACAGCAGTTGATGAGGCACAGCGTGAACAAAGTCTCATGAGGAAACACAGGGCAGATAATACTCATTCAGAAGGTCGGTATCGTCCTTATCGCATGCAACCAAGCACGCTGTCCCAGAATCACCATCCCCAGACTATGCGATAGATGGAGGCGAATGTATCCGACAAGCTCGTTGGCATGCAGCGCCGATAAACCGTACGCCGTCTCAATTGTCCACATTCAACTCTCCAAACAAGCCCATAGATCCGCCAACAGCACCGCCAGTGGATAAACAGCTTCGGCAAATTTTACAAACAGCACATCACGCTGAACTCAGCAGAAAGCAGCAGGGCGCACAGATGACGTCACAACCCCGGATAATGACGCACGCCAAGGAACTGGTAGCTCATGCTCTTATACGCACCGGAACTCTGGCCATTGGCCAAACACTAAATGATGACGTAGGAGGTAGGAGGGGTAATAACCCTTCCGGCTACTATGCGACTTCCAGGTGTACTGAGGGCTTTTCAGCACTGTCAGCACGTGAGTGAAAAAGAGCACTCTAATCGAGTAGGCGGGGTGCGGATGCGCGGGCGTAGAGCACGACGCATTCCTGGGGGCACCATTAAGTGGGTTGCTACAACCTGCTCGGACCAATTTGAGGGCCGGACTGTGTTGTTTGAGCCCCCTGAGTCGGGCCTTCCTGCTGGACTTTTGGCTTCACCGGCCTTGGTACCGGTAAGTCGAGGTACTGCATATGTGCCCGTGGTAAATGTTGGGGCAGTTGATGTGGTGCTCCGCCCTACCACAGTGGTGGGGAGTGTGAAGGAGGTCTATTTGGTTAACTTGCCACAGGGGGTCGTTGAAGTTAAGGCCACGGTCGCCACAGTTCAGTCCCATAGTGCAGGGGGGGAGCCTCCTTCGCTTAACCAGATTGAGTCTCTCGACTTATCCGTTCTGCCGGCTGCAGAGCAGGATCAAGTTAGGGACTTCTTACGGAAGTATCAAGTAGTGTTCTCTTGCCATGAGGGAGATTTAGGTTGCACCCGACTAATCTCCCATGATATACCGGTCTTGGATGACGTCCCTGTGCGCCAGCGGTATAGGCGTGTTCCCCCTTCCGAATATGAAGTGGTCAAAACTCATATTAACCAACTGTTGGAAGCTGGTATAGTACGCGAGAGCAGTAGTCCATACGCATCGCCTATCGTATTGGTAAAAAAGAAAGACGGTAGTCTGCGCATGTGTGTGGACTACCGTCATTTGAACGCCAAAACTAGAAAGGATGCCTTTCCCCTTCCCCGCATCGAGGAATCGTTAGATTCATTGTCCGGGGCCCGCTGGTTTTCCACATTGGATTTAGCCAGCGGGTACCTGCAGGTTCCGGTGTCGGAGCATGATAGGCCGAAGACCGCATTCTGTACACCCTTTGGGCTATTTGAATTCAATCGTATGCCATTCGGCCTCTGCAACGCGCCAAGCACGTTTCAGAGGTTGATGGAGCGCTTGTTCGGTGACCAACAATGTCAGTCGCTTTTGTTATATCTTGATGACATTGTTGTGTTTTCTACTTCAGTAGCTCAGCATTTACAGAGGCTGGAAATGGTCTTGGACCGTTTGAAGAGAGAGGGGTTGAAGGCAAACTTGCAGAAATGCGCCTTTTTCAAACGGGAGGTAAAATACTTGGGCCATGTTATATCGGCTCAGGGAGTGGCGACTGATCCGGGCAAAATCGAGGCAGTGGCGCAGTGGCGTTGCCCTACGATCGTCTCCGAGTTGAGGACCTTCCTGGGGTTCGCGAGCTACTATAGGCGTTTCGTTGAGGGTTTCGCCAAGCTGGCGGCCCCCTTACATCGATTGGTAGCCGAAGTGGTTGGAGGTAAGTCAGGGAAAAGGAAGGGACAGAGTTTAGTTCAGGTGTGGACGCAACAGTGTCAGGAGTCATTCGAGGCGTTGAAGAGTAGGTTAATCTCTGCACCTGTACTGGCTTATGCAGATTTCTCCCGAACCTTCATCTTGGAGGTAGACGCTAGTCATGGCGGCTTAGGCGCCGTACTCTCACAAGAACATGATGGGAAAGTGCGACCCATAGCTTATGCCAGTAGGAGCTTGAGGCCCACTGAGCGTAATATGAGTAATTACAGTTCTATGAAACTGGAGTTTCTGGCACTCAAGTGGGCCATGGTGGAGAAATTCAGGGAGTATTTGTTGGGACATAAGTGTCTTGTGTTTACCGATAATAACCCCCTGAGCCATTTGACTACGGCAAAGCTTGGGGCCACTGAACAGCGCTGGGCCGCTGAGCTGGCTGCCTTTGATTTCGAGGTGAGGTATAGGTCCGGGAGGAGTAATGGCAACGCGGATGCTCTGTCCCGCAAGAATCCCGTCAATCTGGGTGATGTTGAGGGTTTGGCCACTGGCATCTCGGTGCCTGGGGCACTACAGCAAGCCATAAGATCAGATGGCGTTGTGCAGGCCGTAGTAAACGAGATGACTGTCTTACCTAGCTATTCTGTTTCCGACTTGTGTGTTATGCAGGAGGGGGATCCCATCATTGGACCACTGTTGCAGTTCTGGAGACGGGGCGGGCGTCCTGTGCCCGAAGAACGGCGCAGGCTGGCTGAGCCTGTGCTTACACTGCTGCAGCAGTGGGACCGATTGGTGGAGAAGGAGAGTGTGCTGTATCGAAAATTTTCCGTCCTGATGGAGGAGAAGAGTGTCATCAGTTAATATTACCTGAGGTAATGAAGCCGGAAGTTTTAGAGCAGCTGCATCAACAGCATGGTCATCAGGGAGTCGAACGGACAAGTGAGTTGATTAGACGTCGGTGTTACTGGCCAAACATGTTCGCGGATATTACTCGCTGGTGTAAAGAGTGTGACCGGTGCCAGCTTGCTAAAGAGAGTCAACCAGTGTTTGTATTTGTGGTTTGTTTGTAATGTTCAATTTTTCATTTTACCTACGTGCTGTGGTGGTAATTGTCTTACCGTTGTGGTCCACCACTTGAAGTTGAAGGAATGTAAAGAAAACACTGTAGTGTTAGCTGTCTCAATGTGTGTGTATGCCAGTTCACCGTAGTTGCGTATGGACCATATATGGCACTAAATACATTTTTTGGGTGGGGGGGTGGCCTCACACAAAGAGCAGCCAAGGGGCCCCTGACAACCTTAATCCGCCCCTGCCGGCAGGTGCTGCTAAATAATAGCAAGGACACGTTTAATAAAAAATACCCATATGAATAAATAAAGAGAAAATTATAGATTAATAATGCTAGTTCTCCCGTAACTTTGCAAGATACTCCGGTGTACTTTGAACAGCTTTTTTATTCAGTTATTTTATATAATGAAATGCAATAGTGTTAATACAGAAGATAGTCCAAGATCCATCTCATGTGGTTTATTCAAACTTAGTTTCATTTAATAGTCATATCTCAAATATTAAGCTTTACATGAATGACACATGGGCCGTGGGGAAGGGGAAGGTAGCACAACTCTGCCTTTATTCTTGTGTTAAAGATATATTCAAATATAATGTAAGTTATATTAAAATATTCCATCTAAATAATATAAATACTTTAGTCTTATGTTAGTTACATTACCAATCAGGTGAATAAAACAGTCACTTCAATGATGCAGATATTTTACCACAGGTTGACATATTAGCTGCATAGAAGTCTCATACATTATGCTGACCACAAATGTTACATTGTAATTGCAGAGTTTCTCTGCATGCTTCATGATGTCATACACACATAATCAGAATTCACATTGTCATGCACATTTTGAAATGATCAGTAAAACGGTGAGGATTTTGTATGGCAAAATACTGGCAGGAAAATTATCTGACGACTGCTATTTGACAGTAAATAAAATTGCTGGTCTTGTATCATTTATGGTCTTACTTCTCAACTCATAATTATCATAATGTAGGCGAACAAAGTTATCTTCCAATCCTTGAAACCACAAGACTCCAAACGAATCAAACTGGCCAATTTAGTTTCAAGAACAAGGAATGTCACAGAAACTGGACACAAATTCATGTCTCTGTTTATGAGGACAGCTGTTCATGAGATTTCATGAGTGGTGTTATGTATATTCATAATTTATACAGGCATATATATTTGCACAGTGTAGTAAAATATTAATATTAAAGATATTGTATTTGAAGGTTTTGACCATTTAAACTTAGCACTATAAAAAATGTGTTTGTAGACTATAAGACAGAAAACAAGTCATGTTAGTTTGCCTTGATTGGGACTATAATGAAAGCTTCCTTGGTCCATGTTGCGCACCGGGGTCTGACTGTGCGTCTCTCAGTGAAGGATGGCCAGCAGGAGACGCTTGAAATCTCCACCACACTCCGATCTGATGGCATCTTTCAGAGGCACATCATATTTCTCCAGGTACATGTCTTTAATGGTCTCCAGATCAATCTACTCAAGCAGAAGAATGTCCATTACAGGGTGTTTTGTAAAACGATCTAATAATCTAATCTCTGTGTAATTACAGTACATGTACTTCATGCTAAATATCAATGTCTATGATCGGAATAGCATATGCAAATTATAGTGTTTGCTATATACTGTGCGCACGGTATGCAAATGAATGCATGAAATATCTGTAATACAATGCCCTTCAAAAGTCTGTTTTCTTTGAAAGAAATTATTACTTTTATTCAGCAAGGATGCATTAAATGGATCAAAAGTGGCAGTAAAGACAATGGGCCCTATCATACACCAGGCACAATGCGGCGCCAGGTGCGACACAAGTGTTTTTAGCTAGTTTCAGCCCGACGCAGTTATGATTTTCACGTCCTGCACCGTGTTGTTTAAATAGCAAATGTATTTGCGCCCATCTGTTCGCCCATGGGCGTGCTGGTCTGAAAACAAGGTGTGTACTACGCCATTGACCAACTGAAACCTGGTCTAAAGTCAATGGTGCAGTATTTATTTTCTGTTATTTAAAGAGTGCGTTAGTAATGTGCGCCTATAAGCGGGTCCACAACGCGCGTACACTCTGCTTATTACACACACAGTGACACGCAGCAGCAGGGACAACCCTTAAGGACCATGCGCTGGGTGCGCCGAACATTTTTCCTGTCGTTAAACTAGAAAAAGTGGATTCAGACACGCCCTAAGTGCACTTGCGCCGTGCGCTTAGATCGTTTAAATAGGGCCCACAATGTTCCACAGCAAAGCAGCATATTAAAATGATCTCTGAAGGATCAGAAGACTGGAGTAATGATGCTGAAAATTCAGCTTTGCATCACAGGAATAAATCACATTTTTAAACAGATTACACTAGAAAACAGTTATTTTAAATTGAAATATTTCCCAAAATTAATTTTATTTCTGTATTTTTTATCAAATAAATGCAGCCTTTGCTGAGCATTTAACAATTTTTAAAATAGCATTTTAAAAATCCTACCGACCCCAAATTATTGAATGGTAGTGTAATATCAGTCATGACTGTTAACATTCCAAAGTTAGGAATAAAATAAAAAATACTGGATTTAAAATGCGTACCACTGTTTGAAATATTTACCGCATGCTGTTTCACATGCTACTTTCTAAAAATGTCAATGCTGTGCAGTGTGCAGTACACAGTACCCAACACTCTAGTATCTCATTCTGAACACACCCAAAATGACTAGTAATACTGATTGAAGGCCCGTTCACACCAACAACGATAACTTTAAGGATTACAAAGATATAGTTCTAAAAATCATTCTAAATATAACAGAATAGCAGAGTCCACACCACAACTTTAACATTAATGGCACAGAAACAATATAATTGAAATCCCTTTCAGGATGATTTTTTTCCCCCCAGCTGATGAATGATAAAAACAATGACAGCCAATCAGAATTCATCCTGCCTTGAGCATTTAAAGTGACAGACGACAAAACTGCGGCATGCGTTTAGAATAAACAGAAAAATATTGTGTGTTGGTGTGGACGCGTCGCTAATGTACTTATATAGTTATCTTTCTTGGTGTGAATGGGCCTTAACACTACTCAAAGCATACAAAACGAGGAAAGGTATTATACCTCTGAGCGACACACAATGATGCGGATGAGAGTGTCTTCATCAGTCCCGGCACCTTTCATAGCGGCGTTCAGCCTCCGGGCAAAGAATAGCTGCGGGTTCTTAGCAACCCTCACTATGGGTTAGATAGAAAGTGTTAAACAAGTGAAGAATTGCTATACAAATAATCAAAGCTGGAAACTCTAGTATCGTAGTATTTTAACATAGCAGCTTGGCTTTGTTCACAAAACTCGTGATGGGGATGAAAAAAAAGGTTCATTTTCATTCTTCGCTAAGGGGTAAAAATAAGCTTATTTACTTTGCAGTGGTATAATGTAACCGAACATCCCGACGCCGCACAAAATGCTAAGACTGACGTGAATATGTAAATACGTGCTGCACGCTTTCCTTTCAATAACAAAATAAACAACAAAAATGACAGCGGTGAGAAAACCATCTGATCATAGCGATGTAGAGATGTTTGCACCAGCTCTGCAATTTAGCACTAAAGTGAAAAGTCACGTCACATTTATTTATATAGCACGTTATACAATAGATTGTTCAAAAGCAAGCAGCTTTACAGGATTAAACATGAAAACACAGTTTCAGTGTCTCTTTCAAATAGTTCTGTCAGAACCATTATCGTCATTTTTCACAATTAGCATACAGTTTGGATTGGCGGTATGGTTCTGCATATATCATTAATTTATTTTAATGTACAACATTATTAGAGAATTTAAGTCTGATTCAAGGGGAATCTGAATGCCATACTGACTGACGAGAGGAGGAGCTGGGGATGGAGGAGGGTATTTAGCTCCTGAGAAACACAACAGCTGCTGATAATACTGAAGGAGCTTATATATGTATACAGTGATAGGCGGCGTATCCCTATAGGTAGACGTGGATCAGCTGAGAGTCAGCTGATGCGAGCTTGACTAACGTGACCTGCCAGAACTGACGCTACACTTGATAACTACAACTTCCATTTTCTACTATAAAGCGGCTCTCCAGTGCGTTCGTGTTTTCACTCGTGGACGTCTGACCTCGACAGATTGTACAGAAGAAATGAACCGGAGAAGATTTCCACCTCAAAGAAGGCGGAGTCTCATAGCCACACCCTCCTATTACATCATCGCCACGGACCAATGGTAGTTTGAAGGTGTTTACCAACCAGAGCAAACTTTTCTAGAAAATTCACTTTGACAAACTGTTTCGAACTCCCGAAAACAAACTTAGTTTCGGCCTGATTTTGTTCTAAATGACGTCACACCAGTTCGTTCTTCCGTTTTGCTTTTTAAGTCAGCATGAAACACAAGTTACAATATATCCAAGTGAAACAGCTACTCGAATAAGATTTTATTATTTTATTTTGTCAATTAGGAATACATTGGATTGTTGTAGTTTGCTTTTGTTGTGATCTCATGTGAGTGACAGGTTGTCCCGCCCTCGCACCCGAACAATCACGTCATCGAGAAGAGATGTTGTTGCAAGAGGGAGGGGGAGTTATTTTACAAGGGCACTTGAAAAATAATGATGTGCATTTATAAATGATTTAAATAAATACTGCAACATTCCATTAAAAAAAAACAAAAAACAATAACTGTCCATTTTGATTTCATGGTGACTTTAAGTCTCATTCAATTGGGTGAATTTAGACACACTACAAGCTGTAGACACTACTGGACATTGGATTTAAAAGATTTCACTTTTGCACAATTTTCCATTTGAAAATCAGATGTCATGTGATTTCTTTGCTGTTCATACTACAAAAAACTAAATGGTTGCTGCCTGTTTGAACAAGGCCAGTGTTTACAATACAAACCAAGTGTGATGTAGCAGTCCTTCAGAGTTCCAGAGGTTTCCTTATCAATTGCATCCAAAATCTCAGTTCCAGAGATCTGTTGGAGAACATGAAACACAATCTAAAAGTAATCTAGAGCTATGACAAGAAAACTAAGAAAACTTATTGTACCAAATTACAACTTTAGAGGGTGTTCCCCCCTTAAATGAAAATTAAGTCATCATTTACTCACCCTGGTGTTGTTCTAATGCTGTATGTCCTTCTTTCTTTTTCATACCACAATTTAAAAAAATGTCCTGCTCATGCTCGTCCATATAATGGCAGTGAATAGCGCCAGCACAAAGACTTTAAAAAGATGCAAAAGCATCACAGCATGATACTTTCTTCACTTAGTTGAATATATCCAGACCTGAACTGGTTGTCAGATGACAGTCAGAATGACAGATGACTGATGTGAATGTGAATATATTCATCTCAGAGAAGAAAGTACATGAATTGTATTTTATGTCATGATTTTATTCATCTGTATTTCTCGCAACTTGTGTGCTTTTTGTGGGCGAGTCGTAGTGAATGTGGCACAAATAGAGTCCCGCAGCACAGAAGACCAACAGCCAAGGTCTGGGTTTTTGTTAAATAATACATTACATTTTGGTTAGTTTTTTACTAAACCCCAATATATTCCCCCAGAACACTTGGAATATACTAAACGTGTTGCATGGGATCATTTTATGATACTTTTGCATCTGATACTCTTGTGGTCCGAAAAAAGAAAGAAGGGCAAACTGAATTAGAACAACACCAGGGTGGGTAAATTATGACATAATTTTTATTTTGGGGTGAACTATGCCTTTAAACTCATAGAACAGAATAAAAACTCACGGCTTCATAGGCTTTGAATGTGGCCTGCAGTTGTAAGTAGTTCCTGGTGGCCAGAATGAAGCTGAAAGTTGACTCGTCTGTGCCAAAGCCGCCCTCTCCAGCCTTACAGATCATTAAAACATATATTAATAAACTGGAATAAGACTGGACATGGGACTAAATATTAATATCATTATGTTGTCATAAAATATCCCAGGGTGATCTCATTCATATTAACATGTATTTGTATATTGTAGCACACATACATATTTGTATGTTGAGATAGACCAGGCTTTCCCAAATTGGAGGAAACTGCACTAAATCATAATAAAATACAATATATATAATAAAAAATATTAAGCAGAACTCAACATTGATAATAATCAGAAATGTTTCTTGAGCAGTAAATCAGCATATTAGTGATCCATAAATCCATTCAAATTCAAAATCACCCTACAAATGCAATAATCTATAAACCTCAAATGATTTGTAACCCTTATCTGTCTCTAAAGTTAAACATAACATAAGTAAAACAATTTTTAAAAACAAATCATGTTTTAGATGCTGTCCCACACATTTTATGTTGTGTTCCCAGGCATGTGCTAGAACCAGGCATAACGTATGAATATCTATAAAGTGAGATTGTGTTGAATGTCCCCTACTTCAAACAGTGAGACGGCGTCTTGCTCTGCCAGCGCTTCGTCCACCTCGTAGCTCTCGTCTCTGTTACCCTACAAGAGAGAAAGTATTGACCGAGAGAGTGAAATCCAATCTGAGTCACGTCATTGAATCCTGCCTCCACTTATCTAATGAAAGAGGATCTGAACCACTGCCAAGCTCCAGCGATCTATAGGGACATGAGGAAAGGGGAGGGGTACTAAACACAGGCTGACAGTGAGCTCTTCGTGTCGCCCAGGACTGCAGTGTAGTCATTTTGTAAGATGTAAGCAACCATTTTGATTCAGAATGAATATAATTTACCTGTAGAAGAAACGTTAGTAGTCGTCTAACATCCCCACTGGTGTCTCCTTCAATGTCTGCCTCCAAATCCCTGTCATGCACTGTAAACAACAACACACAGTTTTTTTTTTTTTTTGATTTGATAAAACGATAGAAAAACTGTTCAAAATGAAGAAAAGTATTTTTCCCACTTCAACAGTCTCAACAAGTCTGTTGGATGTTTTCACCCGTTGTATTGTCTTTTGAGTCTTTACTAAATTATTTGAAACATCATGAATCTAAAATCTGGTCAAATCCTGGTTGAAATTTTGTAATGTCAGAAATATGAAGACAAAACTGTAATTATGGGACAATTTATACCAGTTTTACATTCACAGGCTCAATAACTATATTTTTAAAAAATAAATTAACACATAATAGATTAGGTAGATTATAATCAGCAATTCAATTCTGGTCAATCTGATGCAATGACGTTCCAATGTCAGACTGTAGTGGATTTTGTGGGTTAAAATAATAAAATAGGCAATATGGCGCTTTTATAGGAAAAAATGTATAACTTTTGATTTCAGCAGAGTTTGAAATCTGGCTTTCAAAAAGGATGTGACACTATGTTTGCCGTCGAGGTTGAGGAGGCTAATATTAGTAGTACCTGAAGCGGTTAAAACAATGTGACAAAAACACACGCCCGTCCGACCCAAATATTTAATGTCATGATTGTTACCATCTATTTGCGTTAGTTTATATTCAGCTGGTCACTTATGCATTCATTAGCCGTCGAATTTGCATATTTAAAGCTATTTGATGTAAGAAAGAAAATTGATATGTTTATGCAGCAGACAGAGACATATAAACAAATCAGAAACGCATTTGATTTCATTTCTTTTTTTATCATCACTGCAATACATATTTTGTCATTTTGATTAGATAATCATCAAGTGTTCTAAAATAGAAGCAAATAAATTGCAAGATTATATATATACATTTATGTAGCTAAGTTCAATGCTCTGGCCTTTGTGTAGATATTTAAAGATGGTCATCTATATGACTGCATGACTGTCTGGGTTCATTTAAAATGGCAACTCTTTACAATAATATTCCATTTGTAACATTAACTAAGGTTTATAAAAGCTGTGTCAGTATTGCTCATTGTTAGTTTGTTAATTTCAACATTTACTAGGGGTGTAACGATACCCTCATGTCACGATTCGATACATATCAAGATATTGAACCTATACGATACGGTATTTTTGCGATACTCCAAGACATATGGTAAAATGTTAACAAAAAATGTTCTGTTGATTGAAATGCTAAATTTGCTGTTACATTGTGGGTGTAAATGAATAGGCTTGGACTTGGTTGGCACAGGACAACGGTGACACCAGATAATATTCAAAAATATTCATGATTCTGAAGCTGAAAATACAGATTTTGCACTCTGTCACTGACCACATATATTTAAAATAATGTAGGCCACTTTTTACTGGTAACAAAAGACATTTGGCATTACCGGGACCCACAAATATCCCCCCATTTCATTATTAATTATACATTATATTCAACATTATATATAGTAGTTTAATGAAGTATTGACACTAAAACTCTGTAAACATGAATTTATTCCTCACACAGAAATGTTTATTTTGGGTGAACTATCCACGATACATATTGATTCATTTTTGTATTGCGATATATTGTGACATGATATATTGTTACACCCCTAACATTTACTAATAAATTTTTTGAATTAACTTTTAATTTTTATTTAATCTGTTAACCTTAGTTAATGCACTATGAACTAACATGAATGATCAAGGTACAATTGTATCGCTCAAATATGAATACATGCTAGAGATGCACCGATTACAATTTTCTAGGCCGATCCCGATTCCGATTTTTCCTTGAGTTTGACCTGCCGATACCGATTTTAGCCGATTCCGATTTTATTTTTTCAAACCACTTTACAGCACACACAAATATTTATTTTCTATCTTCTCTTTAATAGAACATTTTGCATAGAACATTTTTTTAACAGATAAACGCTATAAAATAGAACTATATAAATGACTCCTAGTGTGAAAAATTCTCACACATCTAAAGTGCAGTGTTATGGAAGAACCATTTCCTTTTCACATCCAATATCCAATAAAAAAAAATTGATATATTTAGCAAACTAAACTTCTGTATGAAAACAGGTAATGGCAATAAAATAATATATAAATAACAAATAAAAATTCAATAAATATAGCCTTGCAGTATAAAGATATGTATCTCTCTCTCTCTCACACACACACAGGCCTATTGCAATCCCTTGTTGTATATCAATGGCAAGTTATATTTCTCAAGCAGTTCTTCTCTCATCTGACACATGTCCAGCCAAGCTGAACAGGACAAGTGGAGCATGTGCAGGGAAACAATTAAATAATAATAAAAACAAGCTTAAATGGGTAAATTTTCTATAAATATTTTTGAGTCTTCATTTTCTTTCTGACATAGCCTAGCCTACTTCAGTTCTTGTTAAAACACACCAGACATGCAAATTCTTTGCATTTTGGGCACTTTTTGGATGAAATCATATTTATTTTGTCCATCAAAAGTGTGCTTTCACTTAAATTGAGCGCAGCAAAAATAGATTCGGCGCCGAAACCCGCGCTTCAGTGTTGCTCCCGCGACGCTCCTGCTCGACGCTCACGCGCTGCTCCGGCTCGCGGTGTGAATGCACTCATTGATTAACATGCACGCCGAACAAAAAAAAAAAAAAACGCGCTGCACCTTGTGGTGTGAAACGGCCGTAATTCACGAGGTTTCCTATATGTGCGCGTTCCGTGTGCACGTGTGATGCTGATGTTGCGCGATGTTAATCATGCGCCGCCCGAGTGCATTTGACCGGCATAAAATCGGATTATGTCAGACTGACCGGCCGGTCGCCGATCATGGCCGATCACGTGAAAACCGGCCGATTCCGGTCACCAGCCGATCAATCGGTGCATCTCTAATACATGCTGTAAAATGTATATTGCATAATGCATATTATTGGTTGAGTCGTTCTTACCGTAGGTGTAGGTCTCTTGGTAAGTGGCAATATCCTGTGAGAAACCAAAAAGTAGGAAATGACTCATTTCAATTTCTAAATCTATTTAACTGTAAACATATTAGTAATAGACAAACATTTTCCCCTGCTTTGATAACAGTCACAAACACAGGAAATTGCAGAGGCTTTCAATTCAAAACAAACTGACATACAGCATTGGTAGCAGTGCACAGAATCTCCACCAGGACGTCCTCGTCGGTGCCAGCGCCCTTCATGGCCTTCCTGAGCTCTTTAACAGCAAACACGTGAGGAGGATCCAACATGGCGAGGATGGCATTCTCAAAGTTACCAGTCAGCTCACTCTTCAAAACATCCACCAACTCCTTCATAGAAAACATTAACCTTTAAATGCATTCTCTTTATTCTTAAAGGGTTAGTTCACCCAAAAATTAAAATTAAGTCATTAATTACTCACCCCCATGCTGTACCAACCCCGTAAGACCTTCGTTCGTCTTCGGAACACAAATGAAGATATTTTTGATTAAATGTGACAGCTGGATCACTCCTCCATAGGCTCCCTAAGGGAATGAATCCTGACGGCCCAGAAAGTCAATGAAGAAAATGTTTAAATATTCCATGTCACTTTATTCGACTATTCCTTTTCTTCCTTGTAGGCCTGAAACGAGACTTCAAGAGATTTCCACGACGCATGCGCGAGAATTGTGATCTCCTTCAACTACTTCAGTTCAGTTCGTGCGCGTCGTGGAAATCTCTTGAAGTCTCGTTTCAGGCCTACAAGGAAGAAAAGGAATAGTCGAATAAAGTCGTTATTTTTGTTTGTTTTTTTCCCACAAAAAGTATTCTCGTCGCTTGATAAACTTATAGTTGAGCCACTGTTGTGACATGGAATATTTAAACATTTTCTTCATTGACTTTCTGGGACGTCAGGATTCATTCCCTTAGGGAGCCTATGTAGGAGTGATCAACCTCTCAGATTTAATCAAAAATATGTTCATTTGTGTTCCGAAGACGAACGAAGGTCTTACGGGGTTGGTACAGCATGGGGGTGAGTAATTAATGACTTAATTTTCATTTTTGGGTGAACTAACCCTTTAAAATATATTTTTTATTTCTTTGACATGAAAGTGTTCGCAGAATACTCACATCATCATATTTCTCAAAGTATGCTTGTTTGATCTCCATTCTCTGAGCTGCACTTCGATTGGCTAGGATGTTTATGATGGCTTTCTCATCAGTTCCTTGAAAATTTTATAGAAAATGTCATTCAAACTGATCCACCAGTAAAGAAAATGGCCTGTAAATAGCAGACTAACTATAACTGCATGTCAAATTGTAATTGCATTTGATAGACATACTGAATGCTGAATAAAATATAAGACTGGCATAAACATCTCACCTAAACCTTTGCAGGCTTTGCGGATGGCCTTTATATCGGCAACTACGTCGAAGTCTTCATAAGGAAAAACTGTTGGCTGTTGAATAAAATGTAAATGTAATCATTGTAAAGATAATCATTTTCAATGTTCATTATGTTTCACAGTTAATTACAATATGTGTTAGAAGGTCACATGAATTAGCTCACTTAATTCATGTTTTAGCATTCAGCATTCAGTGAATTTGCTTACTATGACACTGGCAGTCATTATTATTGGATGAGGACAATTATATGTGCCACCAGTAATACCATTAAATATTGATAAAACATTTAAACTTAATATAAGAAGTCAGACTGTTGCAACTACTGCTCTTACAGTAAAAAAAGAAATTGTCACTGCTTGTTATTGCTAAATAGTTTTCGCTTAATGGAAGCAATTCTTGCAGCTATCAAGAATAATGTGTTTAAAGCAAACCACTGTTATGATACTTCAATGAAAAAAGCAACTTTATTCACCAGTGCATGATGGGAACACCAGTATCAGAAAGTCAAGTAGGTTTTACTTAATTTTATAATGTTGATATTTACACTTTGATTTCTACAAGCTTGAATTGAGTACTGATATAGAATGTACTTTGTTTTTTTTTATTCTTGCCTGAACTAACTTATTCAGTGTAGAAATTACATTTGTTTTTTTCTGTAGCATTTACTTCATGACAGAATAAATATTCACCAATATACATATTGATCTGCATTGACATCATTATATGAGAACTGAACTGAGCTGGACGATGACATCACTGTTTTCTCCAAAGCGGCTGTATAGATAAATTAACTAAATTAATAACTTTTTTTTTTACAACACAAATGAACCATGCTGGACTATGACGCCAGTGTTTCCCCTACAATGTATTTAGCAGCGGCGCAGCGCCGCCACTGGATTTTCAGCGCCGCTGCAAAATCTTCACATGATCAGTAATATCACATCCACTTACAAGTACACACCTAAAAACACTGGGACGTGGCGTGCGCCGGTGCTGCTAATGCGGTGGCTCTGAATCCACTGTTGACAAGAAAGGAGGAAAGAGCCACATATGGAAATATTTTCGATTAGGCTAATGTCACGTTGCCATAAGGGGCCGTTCACATAGCGCGTTTTTCTGCGCGTGCAAATTCGTTATTTCAAATGTAGGCGCGCGGGAAGCACCCTCGTTTCTCCAGGCCGCCTCTGTTCATGGTTGCATAGCAACGACAGACGCCACGGGAGAGAGCAAGCGCTTTTAGAAAGGAGAAAGCGGCGCTCTCCATGAGGACGAGGAAGTAGCAGCAAAGAATTAATTGATTTCTAGCCCTTGCATTAGCTTTACTACTAGATATATTTATGGAGATGAGAAATAAAAAGCCGCCCTGTACAGCTATGATCAGCTGTTCGGCCGAGCTGTCGATGTTGTTACGGAAAGGCCGAAGCTGATCGGTTGGTTTTTGTCACATGGCGTGTTGAGATGAGATGTTACGATGTTTTCATCTCGCCACGCGCGCCTACAATTGAAAGAACGCGTTTGCGCGCAAAAAAACGCGATATGTGAACGGCCCCTAAAGTGGACTCGGGTGCGGTTGTATCCGGGTAGTTTTACGAGCAGGAGTACATGAGCACAGTCTCGGACCGACACCCGAGTGCTGTTATTAGTCCGCCAGAAAAGCAGTTCTAAGCTTATTCTTGGCTGGATAACTCTTTTAAAAAGTCTTTTAAAATGAAATACGAACACAGTTTTGGATTAAATAAAGGTACAGTCAAGTCAAATAAAACACTTGATTGTTCATGTTTGTTCACTTCATTCATTGTGCATTAAATAATGTTAACTTAAAACTTTTGATTTTAAAAATGTTAAAATTTAAAAATTTAAAAATTAAGTGCTCACAGATTGGGTGTGGCCTAAAATTTTCAATAAATTCTAAATAATCTTTTTCTGGGTTGTGCCATTTCATTTTTCCCCTATCAATATCTACCTTATAGCTGAAAATGAACACAAAACAAAAACGTGAAAAATCCTGTCTAAAATTATAAAATGAAGGTTTCTGTTTGTGACCAGTTCAAGGTGCGTGCTGCAATAATCACCTTGAATCTGTTGATGGTATGTCGTAGTTGTATGTCTCAAAATGTCAATTTGTAAAACTTGCCAGAAGTCATGGTTTAAGGGTTTATTTTTTTTTAAAGTTCTTCCGGAGGTACATGTCCCCGAAGCCCCCCCCCCCCTCCCGCGCGCGCGCGACTTGGTAACATGCTCCGGCACGGGACAGCACCGCTGCTGGAAAAATTTCTAGGGGAAACACTGGACGCTATTTTCTTCTAGATCTGCCATACAGCAGAAACAATCTCTGTTGCATTATTTTCCTGTTATCATTGTAAAGCTGCTTTGAAACAATCTGTATTGTAAAAAAAAAGCTATATAGCCTAAATAAAGGTGACTTGACTTGTGTGTGTGTGTTATGTTATGGGGACCTAATGTTTCACAACACAAGGAAAGTAATACCAGCAAATTTTGACCTTATGGGGGCATTTTATTTTGTTATTATAAAAAAAAAAATCATACTAAATGAAGTGTTTTGAAAATCTCAAAATGCAGAAAGTTTTCTGTGATGGATAAGTTTAGGGGTAGGGTTAGTGTAAGGATATAGAACAGTTTGTACAGAATAAAAATCATTACGTCTATGGAGAGTCCCCACAAAGATAGTGAACCAGATATGGAAGCAAATAAGAGACATAACTATTTGAAATTTAACAGCCACTGAATACTTAGTTTTGAAATATTTTATTTTGAAAAACATTTATCTGAATTGATTTGCTCTGAATTCACCCCTTTGAAATTATTTTACTTTGGAAACCATGTATCTGAATTTATTTGTTTCGAATTTATCTATGAAATTTAAATAGGCCTACGAAAATTCTTGATTTACATTTTAAAAACCTGAATTTCGATTAATATTTTTAAATGCTCACAAATTCAGATACAAAAAAAAAAAAATCAACTTACAGAATCAAATAGATTGAAGAATGAAGACGGTTGGATTGTTTTCCCCCCGGTGTGGGCGTGGCCTAGCCTGGGTAGCCCGGATGTTACCATGTGAATATTTAACTTGAATTTTTCGATCTGAATTTGAGCAGTCGAATTTGATCAACCTGAATCTATTTGATCTGAAATTCTGTAAGTTGATTTTTTTTGTCTTGTATCTGAATTTGTGAGCATTGAAAAATATTAATCGAAATTCAGGTTTTTAAAATGTAAATCCAGATTTTTCGTAAGCCTATTTAAATTTCAGAGATAAATTCGAAACAAGTAAATTCAGATACATGGTTTCCAAAGTAAAATAATTTCAAAGGGGTGAATTCAGAGCAAATCAATTCAGATAAATGTTTTTCAAAATAAAATAGGCTATTTCAAAACTAGCATGCAGTGGCTGTTAAATTTCAAATAGTTATGTGATGTCTCTTGTTTGCTTCCATGCAGACGTGTGTGTGTGTGTGTGTGTGTGTGAGACTGAAGAGGTTAGTGAGCTACTATTCCCCTCAGTCTCCCCCATCCGAACAAAAGGCCGGCTCAGGAATGCCCAGACTCAGAGGAAGCGCCCTCTCCAAACACTGCAACCCTAGACCGAGGCCCCGCACAGGCGATATGAAGAGCTAGTCTCCTCCCAAAGCATTTCCTCTGACTCATTCATAACGGGATTCTAATACAGTCCTTCCCTTTACGATATCATATAACTTTATAATCTAAATCACCGTAATACATATTCTAAAAGTGGAGAAGTAGTTTTTCCAACATTTAACAGTAAAAACAATCGTGGATAACAATTATAATTACAGTTTACACGATAAGGGCTGTTTCCCAAAAGCATAACGTAGCATCGCAACCAAGATCAGACATCTTGACTGTCTTTATTCTTTTGTCACTGTATTCATTTTTCTTTCCTTCTCTTTAAAACAGATTTAAGTTGATCGATTATGCGACCAGTCCCGTACCAAACTCTGCGCAGGATGCTAACTTACACGAACACACTCTCTCTATCTCTCTGTGGCGTGTGTAAGGCGTGCATTATAAAAATGAAATGAAATACTCACTTGACAGTTTCCCATGGTGAGAGTTTTTGGTGTTTGATGAACAGATAATCTGACCGCTGTCCGAACTGCAGGCCACACGCGCGAGAGTTTCGGTAAGTGACGTCAGCACGCAGGGAAATAACGGGATGGATTTCAAACGTGCTCGTGAGAGGCAGCATAAACGGGTCTGGCATCTGCATTTTTGAAAACCATTACTATCATCATCTATCTATACACTATTATACATTACCTCTGCATACATTATAATTGTTATTTCTGACTCTGGCTAAGTCTATGTATTTAAATCTCCCAATTCTGAGCCCCCCCCCCCCCCCCCCCCCCCCCCCAGGCAGTTATAGTTAAGAAAAGATCTCATAGCAAGAATACGCGTGATCCTAGACCTAAAACCAGACATATGACAGATACAATTGTTTGGAGACACGAGAACGTATTTAAACTTGTATTTCTTTAGCACATATTCTATAGATAGAATGACTACTTAAGGGCGCCCCCTACTGAACAATAATACACATTTCAGTAACGTATTTCAGAGTGATCAAATGCTTTATTTTTTGGTTTGTTTGTTTGTTTGTTTGTTTAGACCAAATTTACAAATTAATGCTTTAAAGTGTTGAACAGTATAATCAGCAATTTCACTGACATGAAGGAGAGGTTCAGTTGTCTTGCATTGATTCTCCCACACAGCTTGATAAAACACTCAAAGCATGTTATCTAAATAAGAGGATAATATATTACATTTATGTCCCATGCATATGAGTTAAACTATTGAATGCATTCAAGCGGCTTACATCACATTTGTGTCATGATGAAAAGAATAAAATCTCCATTATTTTGCCTTATTATACCCTTTCTTTTTAGTTGAATGAGTTTAATCTAACTGTTATGATCATTATTTAATCACTAATTTATAATGATTATTATTGTTCTTCTTATTCTTATTATTAGCATTTGTACCAGGGCTCCTGAAAATGGCATTTTTAAAAATGTCAAAATCTCCTTCTATTCAGCGCGAAGATCATATCACTGCTCCAAAGAAGACTGAAGCCTCTCTCTCATCTCTCTCTCAGTGGAACACGATGCTCTGCAAGCTGATTTAGCATCTCCCCTGCGGTCATTCGGCGACTTAAATACAAGAGCAACTTTTAGAGCAAATTTCCAGCTACGTTGTTGCAAATGTCACGCCGTAAATGTGGCTAGATGGAGGGCTCACTTGCCCGCTCTTAGGGCTGAAACAACTAATCGATTTAATCGATTAAAATCGATTATTAAAATAGTTGTCAACGAATGTCATTATCGATTAGTTGGTCTGCTTACGTCACGGGAAGCGTTTACGGGTGATTGGTTGAAACGGGCCAATCATGATGCTCTCTGTCTTACATGCGCTGCGCTTCATGAGACACACGCAAGGTCTCTCTCCCTTCGCCGATCTGCCGTGCGCGCAGAGACCGAGATCTTGTTTACAGTCTATGTTTGGAGCACAGTCTCTTCTGTCTCTTATGCGCGCTCTTGCTTGCGCGCTCTAGATTCCGGGAGTTTGAACTAATTTGCGGGCATCAGGGAGCCGCTATCAATATGCGGGAGACTCCCGGATCTTCCGCGAGACTTGGGATGTCTGTATTTTGTCTCGAGCATCAGGTTGCGCAATCAGTTCGCTCGCAACATAAGTGATGGATTAAAATAGCGCTTCCGCAGAAATAGGTTAAATTAAAACGGTGTTTACAAAGTGAAGCACTAAATATAAAGGCAGTTAATAACAGCAGCAGTAAAAGATTGTTTTTAGTCCCTGTACTCAGTGGTTTTCAGCGAATGCTGCACTAATGCATAATTTTTCCTGTCCTTTTAATCAACCCTGTTAGCTTGCTGCGTACCTCCATCCCGTTCTTTTTATAGCATTTGTCTAATATTAAGTTTTAATTGTTTTTCAAACGCGATCTACCGCGGCTCTATGTTCACACGCTTGTTTTCAGTCTTTCTATATTTATTTTTATCTATTATCCTTATAATTCCATTAATTTAAAATAAAAATTAAATGAATTATATATTTGAGATGTTTTTAGTTTAACGTTATATCTTCACATCTGAACAACATGTCTGTGTAAATTTGTTTTAACAAAAATTGCTAAAACATATGTTGGATATAATTTTTTATTAATTTTACATTAATCATGGTTGTCAACTTGCCATTAGCAATTATCATTAAAAACAAAGCAAATATTGATATTAGTAAAACTCAATGTGTGGCTTTTGCACTTTTTAAAGGTGAACTAAGTAACTTTTTTACCTTAACCGAACAGCTTTAGAGTCATTGTAATGTTTATATTACTGATTTCGTGTTGAATGGTGGTCGTCTCGCACCCCCCTTGGTGCCTGTGAGCCGCAAAACCACCCTTGCAACTTTGGGCCGGCGGGCCGCCGCCTCAGTGTTAGGAAGTATCGTGTGATATCAAGTACGATAGGAAGTATCGTGTGATAACGAATTGCTTTACGGCAAAAAACAGATCTGATAAAATTGTGGCGGTTCTCCAGGTTTATCGGCCAACACCATATAGACGAGTCTGGACCTGACCTGGCTGTGTTCAAAGAGCTGCACAGTGCAACGGATTTGGCCCTGCGTGCTACAAAAGCCCCCGCACAAGCCATCGACCATGCTATGGCCAGCCTAGTGATGTTGGAGCGTCACTTGTGGCTCAATCTCACTGAGATTAAGGGCGCCTACAGTACGGCTCTTCTTGATTCCCCTGTTCGGCTCCATGGTGGACGGCTTTGAGGAACGCTACATCGAGGCCCAGAAGTCATCGCAGGCTATGCATCACTTCTTGCCTAAAGAGCCAGCTCCACCGCTGCCTCCAGTCGCTCCAACACGGCCCGCCGACTCAGCAGCAACCCAAGCCAGCCTCAGCCCCCGTCCAGCCCCCCCCCCCCCCCTCAAGCCACGCCTCCGCCCGGCGTCAAGGGCCTCACCCCAAGCTAGAGCTGGACCCTGAGCAGCCCTGATGCCTCAGTACAGAGGAGAAGTAGGGTTAAGTCCCGTTGTGGCCGGATGCAGCCTATACTTCAACCATTTGCCATTTGACTCCAAGCCATTCCCGGAGCGTCAAGCTGGATTTTGGGGATAATAGAACGAGGTTACTGCTTGGAAAAGGTACAATGGAGAAATTTCCCATGTAACGCAGCGAGTCAGGCCGTTACTGTCGCTACTTCCTCGTCCCCAAGAAGGATGGCAGCCTCAGGCCCATCCTCGATCCTCGATCTGAGAATCTCGCCCTCATGAGACGGCCCTTCAGAATGTTAACTTTCAAACAAATCCTTGCGCAAATTCACCCCGGGGATTGGTTTATATCAGTTGATCTGAAAGACGCTTACTTTCATATCCAGATAGCCCGCCATCACAGACCGTTCTTGAGGTTCGCGTTCGATGGGGTGGCGTACCAATATGTCTGAGACAGACGGGAATCCGCATACTCAACTATCTCGACAATTAGCTGCTTATAGCCCAATCAGAACAGGAGCTATGCACCCACAGATCCCAGCACCTCTGCCATTTTGAGGACATGGGCTTCAGGATGAACTTTGGCAAGAGCTCGCTGCTCCCCAGCCAACGAATTTCATTCCTGGGAGCAGTCTTTGACTCAAATGAAGGCTTGGCTCTCACAAGAACGCGCCTTGAAAATCAGGAGCATGGCAACCTCATTCAAAGTGGGGTCCTTTCACCCCCTCAAGAAGTTTCAGAAGAGGCCTCATGGCAAATTCAGTGAGTAACGTTACATGACTGTATATGTTCTATGTGCGGTTAATGATGTCACATTACTGTTTCTAGCAGTGTTTTTTATTATTATTATTGTGATTTATACATCCACTACATTCACATGTCCAATCAGCATCTAATTAAATTTGTTAGCTTAATTTACTTATTTCATCACTTTTATAGGATGCAGCCTCAGTGGCGCCTCCAGAAATGTTTCATAGGGGTGGCCAGATGGGGCCACTTAAAATCTTGGGGTGGCACACCAAAACTATAAACCATAATTTCAGAATTGTATTCTACTGTTGTAGTAAACCGGCCTGTAGAAAACTATCAGAAAGACTTAAAGGTCCCGTTCTTCGTGATCCCATGTTTTAAACTTTAGTTAGTGTGTAATGTTGTTGTTAGAGTATAAATAATATCTGTAAAATTATAAAGCTCAAAGTTCAATGCCAAGCGAGATATTTTATTTAACAGAAGTAGCCTACATCGAACAGCCCGTTTGGACTACATCCCTCTACTTCCTTCTTTAATGACGTCAATAGAACAGTTTTTTGACTAACGTCCGCCCACAGGAATGCTCCCTCAACTCATGCACTTATAACTTAGTGTTTACGTATGGAGCCAGATCAGACTCATTAATAATTCACGCAAAAAACACGATTCACACATGCGTAGACAATTTCACATGCGTGAAACCTAATTCACATACACACAAAAAAAATTCACGTGCGCGAAAAAAAAAAAAAATTCACAAAAAGCAATTCACATGCGCAAAATAAAATTATATATTCATAAAATACATTTCACAAATGCAAAACACAATTCGTATATATACAACTGTGCACAAAAACCTTTGAATGTTTAAAATGTACGAGTGTTTCCTTGAATTTGAATGTGCAAATCGTCATTCACGTACGAATCGCCTTGCATGTGTGTGTGTGTGTTTTTGAGACTTTCCTGGCAGCGCTTCACTCGTAACACAGAGCAGTCGTACTCTTTAGCCAATCAGATTTAAGATCATCAATCGACCAATCAGTATCACGTGAGGGCGGGCCTACCTGCATGTTACGTCATCAGCTTTCGACCAGTTCATGGCTGAGCAGAGGTAAGTGCAGTTAATCGTTCATTTCGGTGTAAACTGAAGTTAGAGATCAGTTGAAGCAATAGTTTATGAACTATTAACTGACGTAAGCAAGTGTTGTTATAATCAGATGTCCCATATCGTATCAAAAATGAAGAAGGATGATGCTTGTTTTGTTGTATTTTAGACAGCTCTCTCAGCTACAATCATCACGCTAATGATTGCAAAACAATCATCTGTGGTCAATAACTGTTACCCACCCTAGCTCTCTCAGCACTGTCCTCATCAGGATTGTTCTTATAATGGTGAATAGACCTATTTTAATGTGCACCCAGTGTTTATTTGCTATTTGTGTATGTTGTTAAATTATTATTAACACTTGTTTACCTGCATTTTTCAGGATTACTCACCTTTGGTGTGACATCTGGATAGCAGTCACAAACATCTTAATTCATGTTGTTTCTTTATTCTCTTTTATACTTTTTTTTGTTTTTATGTCTTAATTGGTAACACTTTACAATAACGTTTTATTAGTTAACATGAACTAATAATGAACTGCACGTAAACAGCCTTTATTATTTTTTGTTAATGTTAATTTCAGCATTTACTAATACTTAATTAAAATTTTGTTAACATTAGGTAATGCACTGTAAACTAACAATAAACAGCTGGATTTTTAACTAACGTGCATTTCCTTGTGTTTTCTGCTGTATTGTCATCTCAAGGTTTTTAAATAAGGTTTTTTATTGTCATCTTAAGGTCTCACAGCACAATATTGTGAAGCATTAATTTTACTTTGCTTAGTAAAATAGGCAAATCTGATTTTGTGCTGATAAGACAAAGGTACTTATAGAGAGGCAATTAAGATTATGTGACTAAGATTACTCAGTAAACTCTATTCAAATACCATCACTTAATCTCCCACGTCCTTGCACCTCTCGTACTATAGGTTTTTACTATTTTAAATATCAGGACAAAATCTGATAAGTCCTAACAGAGAGGTCTACTGATGACTGGATTGAACACAATTCATTTGTTCACTTTTCACGTGATGTATTGCACTTATATTTATATACTTTAAAAGCAAAGTAGACTCTGACTGGATCTCACAACTCTGGAAGAGACGTATATTTCTCTGTACTGAATGTTCATGATCTTCATATGTAACAGGAACATTAATCATGATCAAGTCATTTTATATATATTTTATTCCCAAAGGATTTCGGAAACTTTCAAATGAATAAAAACGTGTACATCAAATTGAACTATGTCTTTAATTCTTTTCATTCTGACAAGAACATTTAATAATGCATGCATAGCAGGGCTTTATTCCTAGAGCATGCACATATAATCCGCAGGAGACAAATGGATAATGTAACAATGCATCACTTTAAACCTCTTGTTGAAACAACTGTCAAAATGGATGGCTTGCAACAGGACTGTTTTCAAAGATTTACAGTAGGAATGGTAAGATCACAGTACTGGTTGTCTGCAACTTCATACATCATCTGTCTCGGAAATCTGAAACAATAAAACTACATAATATATGCAGTTTAAAACAAAACATGTCTCCTATGCATGTCATTACATACATTATCATCAGTTGAATGTGTGGTGGACAGGACATGAAAATCCATCAATACTAAAAATAAATGTTTATGTTCACGTGGACTAAACAGCAGTTAATAAACTATTGCTTCAACTTTTCTCTGACTTCAGTTTACACCGAAATGAACGATTAACTGCACTTACCTCTGCTCAGCCATGAACTGGTCGAAAGCTGATGACGTAACATGCAGGTAGGCCCACCCTCACGTGATACTGATTGGTCGATTGATGAGCTTAAATCTGATTGGCTAAAGAGTACGACTGCTCTGTGTTACGAGTAAAGCGCTGCCAGGAAAGTCTCAAAAACACACACACACACATGCAAGGCGATTCGTACGTGAATGACGATTTGCACATTCAAATTCAAGGACACACTCGTACATTTTAAACATTCAAAGGTTTTTGTGCACAGTTGTATATCTACGAATTGTGTTTTGCATTTGTGAAATGTATTTTATGAATATATAATTTTATTTTGCGCATGTGAATTGCTTTTTGTGAATACTTTTTTTTTCACGCACGTGAATTTTTTGTGTGTGTACGTGAATTAGGTTTCACGCATGTGAAATTGTCTACGCATGTGTGAATCGTGTTTTTTGTGTGAATTATTAATGAGTCTGATCTGGCTCCATATTTACGCAGCTCTTACAGTAATTTTCTGAAGTAAAACTGACGCTTCATCTTTTGTGTGATGTAAAATAAACTTTATTAAACTCATCAGTATATGTTTGATTATCATTCGGACCTGGTCCGATACAGCAGACTTGTAGGATATTAATAAATAATGGATACATACAAGCAGATGACAAATACGTTATAATAACCGTAATTAAACTACTAAACTATACCTGTTCCATCTCTATACAGCACTCTGACTCTGTAGGCATTATTGACCGACTCGAAATGAACACCGTTACTGAGAGTTTCTGATATTATCATCATTCCGTGAGATGAAATTGTCCTGAGAGACTGAGCGCGAGCTCATGTAGCTCCGCCCCCTGTGCCAGCAGCAGTAGCTTATTTGCATTTAAAGGGCACACACTAAAACAGCTCGTTTTTCTGAGCCCCAAAAAATTACAATTTAAACATGCTGTAAAAAATGATCTGTTGGGTATATTGAGCGGAAACTTCACATACACATTCTGGGGACATCAGAGACTTATTTTACATCTTGTGAAAAGGGGCATAATACGGGACCTTTAAGGAAACTCCTACTGATATACTTTGGTTTATTGTGTTATATTTAATGTTACTAATGATATTAGTAGGGCCCTACTAATATATATTATATTATATATAATGATATTATATAGATATGATATATATAAGGGCCCTCGCCCCGCGGCAAATTTCCAGATACTTACATAATTGTGATGAATTTAATCCTTTTTAAGTTATTAGTTTGCAGTGTAAGATTACAGTTAACACCTTTAAATATTACATAAATGTATTATGAATTTTTAATAAACTTAATGAGTGTATAAATCAGCAGCAAAAAGCAATTCTTGAAAAAATCTGCACAGTAATTTTATAAAATCTAAATATGTTAATAAAAACAAATTACTATTAGTTCTCTTATAAAATTCAATCAGGCAATCATACATTTCACAATTTTATATTTATATATGAATGTCAAGAATTCAGAAGTGCATATATAGCCTACACTACAAAGAAATAATATGCAATTCATTTATGCTTATTTTAAATGTATTGAGCAGGCTAGGTATAACAAAATATATTGGCTTTTAATAATATTTCAGTGCGCAAACCAATATTTCAGTGCGCAAACCATGATAACATGAAAAACAGAGCGCACACAGCGTGTATGCGCATCACGGGATTCGCGGGTGCAGAATGATGTGCGCAACATGGAGTCACAGTGTGCAGCGCTGCGCTGCATAAGTGCGCATTTAAAACGTCACAAAGCGAAGAAATGTCGAGCGCACTAATCCTAGTGCGATTTGTTCCTTTGTTTCACAGTTTTGAATTCCAGTTATTGTGCGTTTGATGCCGATTCATAGTCCTTGTGATGGGTGTGATCTAGCAAGCACACGGTAGTGAGTCGTTTAAAAACAGCAACAAACTCCAACAAAATAAAGTAATTTTATGCAAATCTACAACCTTTTATCTACAGATAATGCATTATAATGTGAATATATCATATTGGAGAGAGTTTTACCGTGCATCCAAGAGGCGCGCGCGCTGTTTGAATATGAATGGAGAATGGTTGACAGCCGCATAGGAGGGAAAACGAGTTTCCGTATACTTTAATGATGTAAATAGACTTCTGTCCCTCACATTAAGCTATGGAATGACTTCAGATGACTTTGTCACCCAATCTGAAGTGAAAAAATCGGGAGGCGCCGAAAAGCGCGCTGTTTGCATCCCTGCTTGTCAAAACGTGGCAAAGACGCATCAAAAAGCTGCTGAAACAGTATACTGTAACCGTTTGGCACTTAAAAAGCACGTCACGACACATAATTCCCCGTCTTCTTTTACTAAAGAATATTTTTGACTTATTTATGAAATGCATAACTGATGCTACTAAAATTTGTACTGGTGTGGTATATTGAAATACATGTGTGAACACTAGGTGTCACTAAGGTACCAGTTGCCTAGTTGAACAGAATGGTCACGAAGAAATGTAAGAAAGGAAGTTGAGAATAAAGAGCAAAAAGACAACTGTCGAATTCTCTCTCGAGTTATTATTGTGAACGATACAACATATTGGCGACGAGGATGGCCCTACTTGCTCTCTCACCCCCTCCTGCATTTCTGGAAACTCCGGGTGAGCCGACGATACCGTTTAATTCATGGATTCGTATGTTTGATAATTACGTGATTGCACTGTCGGCAGAGGACATACCGGAGAAGAGAAAGCGTGCTTTGCTTATTCATTGCTTGGGTACGGAGGGACAGAGAATTTTTTATACACTCACTGTGGCCGATGATAAATATGAGACTGCGCTGGTTGCTTTACGAGGATTTTTTGTTCAGAAGGTGAACGTGGTTGCTGAGAGGAACAAATTCCGCCAGCGCGCTCAGAGACTCGGTGAACCTATCGTGCAATATGTGGCTGCTCTGCATGAATTGCTTGTGAACTGTGACTTCGGCGCGCTCACGGATGACATGATTAGAGATCAGATCGTAGAGAAGACATGCACTCCACGTATTCGGGAACGTCTGCTTTTGGAAACAGACCTCACTCTTCAAAAGGCAATTACTATCGCCGGACAAATTGAGTCTGCAGTTGCGGAAGCTAAAGCTATGGAGCGCACTGAAGCTTCAGTTAAAGTGGTGCATACTGGCTCACGTGACTGTGCAAAACCGCGGTGGCGACAGAGACCTACTTCACGTAAGTTCACAAATTCTCATCCGATGCCATCGAATGAATCACAGAAAAAGCTAATGGATGCAAAAACATGCTTCCGTTGCGGAGTTACTTCACATCTTGCAAACTATTCCAAATGCCCAGCCAAACAGTCTAAATGCAGACAGTGTGGTAAAGTTGGACATTTTGCCAGAGTTTGTCGCAGTTCTGCATCCACGTGCAATGTGCAAGAAGTTTCTGCACCTGAGTTAACTGTCTTAAGCATTGAAACGCCACTGCCGATGAAACAGAAACAAAATCTTACATGTAATGTTTCTTTGCACACTGCGTGTGGGAAATCAGTCGATGCTGAATTACTGGTGGATACTGGCTCAGCTGTTTCCATTCTCCCAGAACATCTGTACCACCAACACTTTGCAGATAGCTCTCTTGCTGTGCCTAATGTTCGTTTGGTGACGTATTTGAAAAAGACTATTCCAGTTTTAGGGTGCCTTGCCACTACAGTTACATATGAGGGTCACCATACGCAGGCTTCTTTCTACATTGTACCCGGCGGAACACCATTGCTTGGCATGGATCTCTTTACTGCTTTGCATCTTGAGATAAGGAATGGATCGATTGCATCTTTCGCAGAGGACGGTCAAGCTACTGTTAACTTCACTGAGCCATTGGGTGTTGCTGCTGGTTTTGTACATAAAGTAAATGTGCGTTCAAATGTGCCGCCAGTACAACAGAAACTGCGCAGGTTGCCATTTGCAGTGAGAGAGGCAGTCTCACAAGAGCTACAGAGGCTAGAATCTGAAGGGATCATTGAAAAAGTGCCATCATCACCTTGGGTGTCGCCGGTGGTGGTCATCCAAAAGAAATCTGGAGGAATTCGACTTTGTGTTGATTTAAGAGAGCCGAATAAAGCTGTCATCATAGATAGTCACCCGTTGCCACATATTGAGGAAGTTTTTACAGAGCTACGTGGGGCTTCTATGTTCTCTACAATAGATCTCCAGAATGCATACCACCAAGTGACTTTGCATCAAGATAGTAGGGATCTCACAGCTTTCGTTACCCATGATGGACTCTATCGTTTCACACGGGTCCCTTACGGTCTGGCCTCAGCACCAAGTGCTTTTCAAAGAATGATGTCTCAAATTTTGGCTGGTCAGGATGGTGTGCAATGTTATCTAGATGACATCATTGTCTATGGTGAGAATCCGGAAGTCCATGAGAAACGACTTCAAGCTGTACTTCAGCGTTTACAAAGCAGTGGGTTGAAGCTTAATGAGGAAAAGTGTCACTTCAGGAAAACTGAGTTACCTTTTCTTGGCCATGTTATTTCAGCCTCAGGTTTGCATCCAGATCCAGATCATGTTCTGGCTATACAACAAGCACCAGCTCCTCATGATGCACAGACCTTGCGTTCTTTTCTGGGTCTTGCAGGCTGGTATTCAAAATTCATTCCCAATTTTGCGACATTGGTTGAACCTCTCCGTGCACTGCTCCGACGGTCTACTGGCTTTTGCTGGACAGAGGAGGCTCAGGAACAGTTCAGCCGTGTGAAAAATCTGATCACTGCTAGCCCAGCTCTTGCATTATTTGATCCTTCTTTACCGACGACAGTCACAACGGATGCTTCAGATTATGGCATTGGTGCTGTGCTTACCCAGTGTCATGGCAGTACTGAAAGAACAGTTGCTTTTGCATCTAGAACATTGTCTGACTGTGAAAGGAAGTATTCGACAACTGAAAAAGAGGCTTTGGCATGTGTTTGGGCGACAGAAAAATGGCGCACCTATCTATGGGGCCGCCATTTCACTCTTTGCACTGACCACAGTCCTTTATCTACACTGCTTTCCACAAAAGGCCTTGGACGAGCAGGTATGAGAATTGCCCGATGGTCTGCACGTCTTCTGTGTTTTACATACAGCGTGAAATACAAACCTGGCCGAGATAATGTTACTGCTGATTGTTTGTCCAGACTTCCACTTCCATCAACAGAAGACAGCCAATACCAGGAGCCTGAAATGGTGGCTCTACTGTCTCCGGAATTTGCAGCTGTTACTGTACAGGAGCTGAGGTCTACTTGTGATACCTGTCCTATCCTTCAACAGGTAAAGACCTCCATTGCAAAGGGGTGGCCTCGTAGTGCAAAAAGCTTGAATTCTGCTATAGCTCCTTATCATCGTATCAGGAATGAGCTGGCTGTACAAGACGGATATGTAATTCGTGGCACACACCGAGTGATTATTCCGGAAGCTTTGCGATCAAAGTTCATCCAGCTGGCGCATGCCACTCATCAAGGGATGGTGCGCACAAAGCAGAGACTGAGGGAATTGTACTGGTGGCCTGGCATGGACTGTCAAGTGGAAAATGCCATCAAATCCTGTTCCACCTGTCTCCAGCATGACAAAACTGCCATTACCCATGCAGCTCCACTCTGTCCTGTGCCTACTCCAACAACTGCTTGGGAGAAACTGGCTATTGATGTAGTTGGGCCTTTGAATAATGCTCCCCAAGGTTGTCGTTTTGCAATGACACTCATTGATTACTACAGTAAATGGCCAGAGATTGCGTTTGCACCTGATGTTACTTCTGCGACTGTTGTGAAGTTTTTGTCTGCCGTGTTTAGCCGTGAAGGAAATCCACTTGAACTTGTGACTGATAATGGTTCACAATTTGTTTCGGCTGAGTTTGAGGCATTTCTTGCAGACAGAGATGTCAAACACTACCGTAGCTCTGTCTATTATCCGCAAGCGAATGGTGAGATTGAACGATTCAATCGAGTGTTCAAAGACTGTTTGCAAACTGCTAGCATTGAAGGTAAAGAGTGGAAAGCTTTTGTGACAGAGTTTCTACATACATACAGAGCAACTCCTCATGCTGTGACAAAACTGTCACCTGCTGAACTTTTGCATGACCGTCAAATTAAGACAAAATTGCATGTGTCTGGTCTTCCAATTGTGGGACCGCCAAAGGACAAAAAGAACTTGAAACAAATCATCCAACAGTCACAAAGCAAGATGAAAGAGTACACAGATCGGCAACGCAGCGCACAACCTTCAAAGATTCAAGTTGGTTCGTTTGTGCGCATTAGGAGGCCTGGAATCGTCAAGAAAGGACATTCCAAGTTTTCACAGCCTTTTAAAGTTGTAGCTCAGAAAGGCCCTGCAACATATCTCCTCTCCGATGGAAAAGCTTGGAATGCTATACACCTGGCTCCGTCTTCATTCTGTGTTACCACTTCTGGAACACCACCGTTAGCAGAAGACTCCTTTAGGCCTTTTCAAGTACCTCAAACATCACAAATGCCAATCTCTCCTCCTGGTGCTTCACGTCCTCGTAGAGTGTGTCGTGCCCCAGTGTGGTTTAAGGACTACAGTACATAGAAGTATTCAGTAACTTAGAAAAGGGGAAAGATACAAGGTATTGAATATTGAACGTAGTCTAGAAAATGTATTGGAGATATGCATGATGTTAAATTTTGTTTTATGAAAAAAAAAGTGAAAGAAAAGTGTTCGCTCTTTTCCATAGATTGGAAGCAGGTTAAACATTTGAGTTATTTAATTGCATACTTTTCAGTAAAACGAATTCAGTGAAATAGTCAATTGAAATATGCAGTGATATAATGTTATGCATGTTGTTGACATTTAGAACAGTTTTCTTGAGTTCTGTGCTTTATTGTTTTGTGTAATGCAAATCTTGTTCTTTAACAAAAAGGGAATATGTGGTATATTGAAATACATGTGTGAACACTAGGTGTCACTAAGGTACCAGTTGCCTAGTTGAACAGAATGGTCACGAAGAAATGTAAGAAAGGAAGTTGAGAATAAAGAGCAAAAAGACAACTGTCGAATTCTCTCTCGAGTTATTATTGTGAACGATACAACAACTGGCCATTGGGGTGGCCAGTGGGGTGGCCAGGAGTCGGCCAGGGGTGGCCTGGCCACCCCCTGGTGGCGCCATTGTGCAGCCTACGGTTGTTCATATAAAAATCCCTCCCACTCTTCAATCTTTTTTTGCACAAACACCTTTTTCGTTGCATAAGGAACTGTGTCAATGACCTTAATTAACAAATTTCACATACTACCCGTATTTAGAACTAAGATGTCACTAAGATGTTGGCATGAGACGTTGGAAGATTTGGTTACTAAATACCAACAAAATATCAAAGTATAATGGTTATAATTTAATGTTGTGTGGACTTAAGCATTATAATTTAAGCATTATAAATTAAAATTATTATTGGGTTTTGGTTACCTTACCTGATGACTAAATGTTGGTGTTTAACGTTAATAAGAAATGTAATGTACCTGTATTAACAATGTTGTTCTTTTTCCACTAGATGTCAGTACACTACATAATTAGTAAAATGTTTAGAAAAACATCTGGAGCAGAATTGATGAGGTGTTCTGTAGTGCTATATTAAGTGTTATTAGACTTCCAGATTGATTTATAAAAGGGATATTAATTCGCATATTAACTGTCGAGTTAATATAATCCCAAATCATACTCATCACAGTCCATTATGCAACGAAAGAGATGTTTGTGTAAAAAAGGTTGAAGAATGGGAGGCCGTTTCTATATGAATAGCTGTTTAAATAAATTGAAGAAATAATGAAATTGGATATGTGAATATAGTGGATGTATCATAGGCCTAAATTTCTACTTAAATTATTCAATTAAACATTGATAATAAAAATACTAGGTAATCATATTTTTTTATATGTATTCAAAATTCTAACATGCCCTTCTCTTGCTCTCTTCACTCCTCTGCTCTGTGATTTTTCCAATGTCTTTTGTGTGAAATAACATACCATTTCTGCAGAATATAGTATGTGTACTGCACAGTATGCAAATGTGTTAATGAATAACCAGATGACCACATACAGCAAAATGTTCAATATACAACCAGAGCACATTGCTCAAAATAATATATTCCAAAATGCAACTTGTTTAACTTGACTTTCCATTTCCTGTGTGAGAAATAACCTGAGAAAAAATTACAGACATCATTTTTTTTTTTTTTTACTGGTATTTGTAATTGATTATCAATGATACGACTAGCAAAGGTTTTTATTTTTTACAAAAACATTTGTATTGCCATTATGGACACCAATGGGTGGTCCACAAAAGCAAGGAATCAGCCAATCAATCAATCAATCAATCAATCAATCAATCAATCAATCAATCAATCAATCAATCAATTTCTCCAATCTGGCTCAATAACAACTGATTCACATGTACCCTGAAAACAATCACATTATTGAAATCATTTAATTTCAACAGACAGTCTTTTTCAGAAATAAGACATTTCTGTGATTTCTCTTATAAAACTACGGAGCCCCACACATGACATGCAGACAAAAAATAGGTTGGCCTATATGTGACCCTGGATCACAAAGCCAGTCACAAGTCGGACTCGCACGGGTATATTTGTGGCAATAGCCAACAATACATTGTATGGGTCAAAATTATAGATTTTTCTTTTATGACAAAAATCATTAGGCTATTAAAGGGGTCATCGGATGCAAAATTCACTTTTACATGGTATTTAAATGTGTCTTTGCAGTGTGTGGACACCACCACCATACAATGAAAAAAATCCATTCACTCCTTTTTTTTCAATCCTCAAAAAGCCTAAACACTCTCAATAATCAAGCCGTTTGGATTTTCTGAGCAATATGATGTCATATCCTGCTCAGCCCATGACCTGACGGACTGTCCCGTATTAGCATATTTCCGACCTCATTTGTATAGAGAGCCTAAGTCCCTCCCCTTCCGGTAGACCACCATGGGACCTTATTTCGGAAAAATATTGTATAGAGGGTTTTCACCGACATCCCGCTCTGGGCGGTAACCCGGATGCGCGGCCATTATGGAGGCACTCGGATGTAAACAACAGCATGGATTGCACTGTTTATGTACTACTGAACACATTGTTACACTAAAAAAACACGGAAAGAACACGTGGTAGGTGTGAAATCATATAGAGAAGGACTTAGTAAGCAGGAGAGAGCGCAAAATTTTGACAACCTAAAGTGGTAAAGGTCCGAACGAGCTAGCTTCTCTAGCCCGTACTGCAATTCTTCCTTCTATTTCTTATCCTGACATAGGCTACGTTCAGATTGTCAGTCCAAAAAAGCACATGAAATCCGTTTCAAGCTATATCCATATGTGGTTTGAAATCCTATTCACATATCAGGACATCGGCTTCAGTCTGAACAATTGGATTTCGGGTGGTATGTGACTCTCACGCCACGTAAAATGTAAACGTCAGACGTTGTTAGAGGAAACATGCTGCAAGTCGCTGCCGAAACAATGCTGTGTTGTTGCAAAGTGCCGGACGAGCAGAAAATTATTATTTCTGAAACATATTTTGAAACCGGCACAGACAAGAGCGCAGAAGAAAACCTGTACATAACAGCCTCCTACAGTTCTGCAGCTCAATATGCAGTTTAGTCCAGCGCGGCGGCTACACATTTCCAAGTTGTAAAATTTAAATAAGACAACATTTCTATTCCAAATGCAAACCCCTCCATCAACGCAATGTCAGTGCCATATTGCCCAAGAGCTGCACGGACACACAAATCGGATCTGAACAGTTGCGATACACAGTGTGGACATCATTTTATATCAGATTCCAATCGGATGCAAAGATAATTGGATTTGGACTGACAGTGTGAATGTAGCCATAGTAAACTACGTCAACATTTTAGCCATAGTCAACGCTTCATTTACACGTGTGGTTGATGAGCTGATGCTGTGCCTCTCTCAACCACAAACGCTTTCTTTCATCAGTTATTTGCACTCTTCTCTTTAACTTTTGGCAGTCTATAGAACTCAAAATGTTTTTTCCCGATGCGACCGATGAGTGCAGACCAAAACTCGACCATTTTTCAGCAGAAATAATCAGCCAAATTTGCGAGTCCGTTCAGTTCAGTGGCATTGTTTATGTTCAGTGCCTCCAAAATGGCCGACTTCCGGATTGATGACGCGTCGTGAAAACCAATATTTGTTGTCTCTCGCCATTGACTACCATACAATATTTTTCTGAAAAATAAGGTCCCATGGTGGTCAACCGAAAGGGGAGGGACTTAGGCTCTCTATTGGTGTCTAGGGCATAGATATCCATAATAAAGGCTTGATGTCTTACGGCGGAGTCTCTATCGTCATCACCGGCGGTCATCTTGTCACAGGCAAGCTTTCTGGCGGGCTCTGTGGTACCTGATGTAAGATGAGTGATCAGCACAAACACAAATAGTCTTATCTCGTTGAAATCTTGACGGATTTGAAAACGGTTTGGTTTCTTACAAACGTTATTAACGTGGCTATAATTCTGAGATTATTTATTTATACACTTATTATTTATAAGTGTGCAGTGTCATAACTACATCTCTGACGTTTATAACAAACCAAACCATTTGAAAATCGGTAGAAAATTGAGCAAGTTATGGTTATTTAAAAAGTACATGCACCATTACAACACAATGTTACGAGTGAGCGAGCTGCCTGTGACAAGATGGCCGCCAGGTGCAGACGTCGACCTCCATTGGCCAGCAGCGCGGACGAGACATCTAGCCTTTATTATGTATATAGTCTAGGGTATCAATGGGGAGAGACAACAAATATTTTGATCTCGTTTGAATTGTGCCCTGAATTACACATATGATGTTTTTCAATTTAAAAGATACATTTTAAAGTCAAGAAAGTCGCAGTTTGATGTAAAACTGTTGAGGTACAAGACGTAATTATAAAAAGACGTAAAATAAAATACGTAATTACAAAGACTACAAACCCAAAAGGCGCACATGTGACGTCATACCTTTTCTCTCAATGAATGAAGCTAACTTTACTGAAGCTAACGTTGGCAACAGGTTGCCAAGGCAGCACTTTATGTGTCTCGTGCATAGACTGTAAAAAAATAGGGGTCTTGTGTCCACACGCCCCATGGTGGGGTGGGGTGAACAGTTGCTCATTATCATTTAAGAGACATGCACCGAAACAGGTCGCTGTGAACAGAGCTGTTTTTGAGGAGGTAAAAGGGTGTTGTTTTACACGACCATTGAGGAATTTTAACCAAAGGTATGGAAGTAAAATAATGACAAATGTTTTTGAAACAAAAAAGCTTTTTGCATTGCACTACTTGAAAAAATATGCATTGCATTAACCCTGCTTGCATTTTAATACATTGTATTTTAGGGCTTGCATTTTTATGGGCTGAAATTCAACATGGTTGTATATTTAAGCTGTGATTTTAATTCGAAACGTTTCACACACGTTTTCATTAATAAAAATTCAATAATCCATATTCACCTTTCAGATTTCACTTCCAAAATATTTATTCTGTTTAAAAATAAAACCTATAATATTTTCGACAGGCAATTTTCAGTCCATTTTATTTCGCTTTACAAATTCGCTTCCACAAATTCAATGGTTCAAATTCGACAGAAAATTCAACATTTAACTTCCTGGAACGGCAGGAATATCAGTAGATTGCAGATTGATAATCTCCATAGCTGTTAGTCGACCTCACCAGCAGGGGGTGCAAGCGGCTGTTGACAAAGAAAACTATAGAGCAACGGATGAGAGAGTCATTCATAAAAACGGATTTAAAAACGTATTTACGACAAGCAGTGGAAGGGTTGAAGAGCATAAACAGCTGTGCTCTACCAGGCAAACTAAAACTCTGGTGCTTTCAGTTTGGTCTATTGCCGAGGTCGCTGTGGCCACTGACTGTGTACAAGGTTTCTTTAACAACAGTGGATAAGCTGGAAGCGTTAATAAGTTCATACATTAAGAAATGGTTGTGAGTTCCAAGCTGCCTCAGCAGAGTGGGACTTTATAGTAAAGGAATATTGTAGCTGCCAGTCTCTGCTTTAACCGAGGAGTTTAAGTGTGCCAAGGTCAGACTGGAAATGACCTTAGTAGAGTCACGTGACAAATGTGTAAGGGAGGCAGCACCTGTGTTAAAAACTGGTAGAAAGTGGTCAGTAATGAAATCTGTGGTAGAGGCAAAGGCTGCCCTTCAAATTGATGATATCGTGGGACAGGTACAGCATGGAAGAGGGGGTTTTGGGCTCAGTTTAGCTCCTCCTAAATGGCACAAGGCAGGCCCAGCTCAAAGGAGGAAGCTGGTAGTCAATGAGGTGTGAAAGCAGGAGGAGAGGATGAGGTGTATAAAGGCCATTTCCCAGGTCAAGCAGGGAGAGTGGATGAGATGGGAGAGTATGGAACAACGCAAGATGGGCTGGCAAGACCTTTGGTCAATGGAAGAGAGTAGGATCAGTTTCCTTATCAGGTCAGTTCTCCCATCACCACAGAACCTAAACCTCTGGGTAGGAGAGGATCCCTCTTGTCCTTTGTGTTCACCACCTGCCACATTAAGGCACATTTTGACAAGATGTAAGGTGGCTCTTAGCCCAGGTCGGTTTACTTGGCGCCATGACCAAGTACTGCGATGTTTGGCTTTAGCATTGGAAGGCAAGAGTAACATGACCAATAAGTTGCCACCTGTTTTAGCAAAACATTACACACAGAAGACAATATTCCTCCGCCCAGGCGAGCAACCACCAAGAAAAGGTGTTAAAACCAATTCTCGCCCAGGACAACTGGAAGCTGCTAGGGACTGGAAGATGCTGGATGATCTTGATCAACGGCTTATTTTTCCACCTGAGATTGCCACCACTAACCTCCGACCAGATATTGTTTTGTGGTCTGGATCAGCACGCATTGTTCAACTGATAGAGTTAACAGTGCCATGGGAGGATGCTGTAGATGAGGCATATGAGAGGAAGAAACTGCGGTATGCTCATCTGGCCACTGAAGCAGAACAGCGAGGATGGAGAGTCCAGGTTTATCCAGTGGAAGTGGGTTGTCGAGGATTTGTGGCACACTCTACAACCCGGTTCCTCAGAGACGTCGGATTCAGTGGCCAAGAGTTGCGTCGCACAGTAAAGAACTTATCTGAAGCAGCAGAAAGGAGCAGCAACTGGCTGTGGTTGAGACGGAAGAATTCTGGCAGGCTGTGTACAGGCCGCCACGCTACGGTTTCGTAGGATTCTTGAAAAACTCGAAGAGTCTGTTGGTTTATTTGTATAGTTTGCATAGTAATTACAGTTATTATGTTCCTGTGTATATTGCGTGAATGAGGGTTGGTGTTTGGGCAGATATTGTTTTGCGGTAGGTAGTATGCCATACGGAACCGTTGCCACTGAACCTACTTAAACGAAGACAGTGGGGCTCGACAGCCTTAGTCAAACGGGTTGGCGCGTATGGTTGGGTTGCGAAGAAATTTTGAGATTATGGTTAGGTCACATGTGAACTACGAGGAAGGAGCAACCTCAGCAGTAGGAGGGATGTAAAGGTCAGTAAGCTGGGCTGAGTTGAGTGGGGATGGAGGGGGGTGACTCTGGGACGCCAGAGTCACTGTCGAGGCCTCTTGAGGTGTCGTGGGCTAGTCGACGAAACACTGAGGACGGAAGGTGCCCACTTGAAGACCCTAGAGATGTCCCCTACTCGGCTCAAACCAGACGGTTGTCGTGCTAGTCTACTGGGGAGACCACACTGTAGTTGCAGCCGTGTGCTGACGCGCCAAGTACACTGCAGCCGTTAATGCCGGACAGAAGGAGATTCACATCACCATATGGAAGGAAGCGTAAATGGATGGAGAAGCATAGGTTACTGTAAAGCTACGTCAGTTTGTGCTTATCTTGGCGAAAGCCGAGTACAAATCAGCATGAAGTTTAAACATCTACTCTTGTGTAATGGAAATCATGTGATGATTGTCAGGGCCAGTAGGCTATATAAAGCTGAAAAAGACACAAAAGCTGTGTTAACATTTAAGTCTTCACAGTTATTTTTGCACATGTAAGCAGCTTTCTCTACCGTGCACGAGATTATGTTATTCTCCGATGCTGATAGATAAAACGTTAAATCTGAGGTAGTAGACATTTCTCTCGGTTGTTTAGTTTTCTTAACTTTATATCGGCGGCTCTGTGCTGCAGTAGCCTAGGCCTACTAGTGTTTCCCTCAATTCTCATTCTCCAGGATTCCCCTGCAGTCAGGAGTCAGGACACTTACGGTACTGATCCACTTTTGCGACACGACTGAAGCATGGTGTCGCACGCCTCTCCACATTTGTAAGTTGATGGGCGTTCCTCAAGTTTACCGCTATGGCCGTGGTTTTGACCCAGCGGCCAGTCTAGAACAAAGGCCCCTTGAGAGACTACTTCTATTGGATAGACGCGTCGCGTTTGACGAATTCATTTGCATAAAGATGGGCATCGGCCAGCTTTTTGACACGCAGCATTTTTCCAAATGAAGCGCCGCCTTCCCGGGATGCTTTGCGGGCGCTTTAAAGTCGCGTGACGTCACCCATAGGAATAAAGTGGAGTGCGGCGCGACTGAAGTGTCGCACGGAAAAGTGGATCAGTACCGTTAAAGCCTTCACACTACAAGCGACTTTGTCACTGCAGGTCGTCACTGGAGGGCGTTCCCACTACTGGTTGCCTAGTAATGTTTGTGAGTGACATTCACGGATGTTACTCTATGTTAGACAACAAATAAATTTTCTTGCCGCTAAAAACACACATTTTGGAAGGAAAAGTCTAAATATAAATGGAATCAGTACATAATGCATAATATTAAAGATAAACGAGAAACAGTGAGTGCTCTTTGCCATCGCGGCTATTTAACTGCAGCAAACGGGCAAATACTGGTCTATCTGGGTTCCCGAAACCATTCAGGCACGGAGTCAGTACGGTGAATACCACTGTATGTACACGGAGATATATCATAAATTATAGGACAGTTTCTGACTGCTAAAATGAGCTTCTCGTTCAACTTGCCTCGGTCAGACTCAGCACTGAAGAGTGACGCGCTCCACTGACTTCACTCCTATTGGTTGTCGCTCCCGAAAGTCGCTCTGCATTTGCATAAAGTTAAACAGATCTCAACTTTGTCGCATCGCCAGACACGCCCTACCGGTCGCTGTCGCGCGTGTCGCCGGAAATCGCCCGCTCCCTATTGAAATGAATGGTATCGTGTCGCTTTGTCGCTTGTAGTGTGAACGGGGCTGGGGGTCGCCGTCGCACACCGGACGAGAAGCGCCACGTCTTTAAAATTCGAACACATGAGTGTAGGCTACGCACATCAGCAGAGCGCCATTTACATAGTTTTATATTAAATTTACATTTATTTGTCTAAAATCGTCGTTAATTATTAAATCTAAAAAAATCTAAAAGGTGTGCGAACACTTTACAGTTGGTTTTATGACTGTAAGTCATTCTCTTCAAATGCTATTTTAGTTAAAAACATGTGTAGCAATGTCGTATGTAACTCCCTAAATGTGCGAATTGAAATCCAATGTCAGGCCAACTTTATGCCAGTATTTCACTGAATAGCTCAGCGTCAAACTTTGCGCGTTAAGTTCATGTCCACTTGCCTGTTCCTATAGATAGCCTCTCAAATAAGGTGCGAGTTTGGTCTTTTTTATTATTACGTTAAGTGTCCTGACCGCAGGGGAATCCTCGAGAATGACGTGTTGAGGGAAACACAGCGTGCCGAGAGAAATATGTCTAGGCCTACCTCAGATTTAACGTTTTATCTATAGGCTTACATCAGCATCAGGGAATAAAATAATCTCGTTCACGGTAGAGAAAGCTGCGTGTGCAAAAATAACTGTGAAGACTTAAATGTAAACACGGCCTCTGTGTCTTTATCAGCTTTTCCATATAGCCTATAGCGAAAATACCCTGCTGGAAGAAGTAGTTTTTTAAAAAGAGACATCGTTATGTTTCGCTCCTCTGTCCTATAGTATCCAGCTGCTGACCCGCAGCACCACCAGTTTCAGAACCCCAGCGCCAGAACCGGAAGTAGGAGGCGGAGCTTACGTTCTAACACCAGCACCAGGACCGGAAGTGAGGGGCGGAGCTTACGTTCTAAACCGAGTAACGCCACCTAACGTTTTGGAGCATAATTTGCTTAGACACGAAACGGCATTATTACACACGAAACGTCATGCTTTATACGTATAATGATACATTAGATTAAGGTATAGTAGGCTACAATAAGCATTTTAAAACATTGATTTTGTGTAATATAATTGTATATAGTTATCCGTTTCATTGTATTATTGAGAGTTACTTCCTGATCATGATGGTGAAAAATAATGCTTGAAACTTATGGGCATTTTATATAAAATATACTTTATTTTACAAGAACATGTGCAGCATCCATTTTTCTTTATGTAAAATAATGTCAAAAAACTAAAAAAGAGAGAAAATTCGGCATTGTTTTAAAAGAAACAATAAAAATGTAGCCTACCGTAAAACTTCAAATAATAGCCGAGTCCCAAATAGAGGATTGTCTCTTTTACACGCCTGGTGTGGCTGCAGGTTTGGGTAAATGAAGGCCGGTTTTAAATAGAGGTCGGGTCTGTTTTGTAGTTTCAGGTTGTATTTAATCTTCTAAAACCCGTCAGATCGTCCGCTTTTTGGTGGCCGCCAAAGCAAATTTGTGTCCCGACTCCCGCCAAAGCCTATTTTTGATCGGTGAGTGATGTAGAATAGAATGACTGCTGCGCATGACAGGGCGCTTAACGAGCAGAGAGAGAGAGAGAGAGAGAGAGAGAGAGAGAGAGAGAGAGAGAGCCCCGGCCGCGCGCGCGCACTCTCAGTTCTTCAAACAACACGAGCGCTGTCTTGCTCTTTATTTGTCACATACCAGTTATAGTTCATACAACGAGCAGTGAAATGTAAGTCTGATATTCCAGACTCACTGTGTAATAAAAAAATACCCTAAATATTATTTAAAAGATGCAACAATTTTACATATTTTTAAATACTTGCAAAAATAACCATTCTTGTGTCATTGTCAATACCAGTAATTCCGCCCCTCCCTCACTTCCGGTTCTGGCGCTGGGGTTCTGAAACTGGTGCTGCGGGTCTGCAGCTGGATATCTCCCTCTGTCTGGCGGTCAGAGACCGACGCATCCCAAGCCGCTAAACATATGGAAGTGTTCAGTCAGGGAAACTGTTTCTCAAAGATGCGCAACAATTTATAGATTTATTTGGAACTATTTTCGTTGGCGATATATAGAGCAAAATGTAAGTAATGTAATATTGACGACTTAATATAAAATCAACGTCCTCCTGATGTTCGGGACAGCACTCTCGTCTGATCTGTTGCTTAACTATCGTAAGTAAAAAACAAGGATAGCCTACAGGAACCTTTTTTGTGTGAATTAGCTTATTCTGTTTCAGAAATGTGCTAATTATTGTAATATCTGTCGATTAATTTAGTTTCAGTGGTCTGTTATTGTTTCTTAATAATAAGCCCGCAGCTTCACTTGCTCCCGGTTTATGCACCAGCTGCAAATGCTAAAAATAAACAATAAGTTGCGCTAGTTTTTTTTATCAACAATCATGAATTAAAAAAGTCAGTCTTTGTTTGTATTGCATTTTCACTTTTAATACAACGAAACAGCCTAGGTCTCCCATCCCTCACAAACTCGCGGTCGATTACGTCATAGTGATCGCCGCATTCCTCAGAACGTTCGGTGAGTATAATGAGTGCAGCGGATTTATTCTTCTTGTAGCGAGTCGGCGATTGTGTGAGTACGCTTTTTACACTGGGTTTGGGGACCTGAATTTTAATCTTTATATAATTTGCAGAAGAATCTGCTTAAACTGTGGAATGTTATTGTCTCGATTTGCTGTAGCTACATTTAGATAAATAGGCTACGGTTTGTGTGGAAATGAGAGCATGATATGTGAATCAATAATGATCAAATCTTTATAATTGTTGATAATTTATATTTCAATGACAAAACGATAGCAGATCTGATGACACACTGAAATGATACTGAAAGCTTATTGGCCTTAAGCTGATTCGTTTAATCAATCAAATTTGCCTCGACAACCGGGCATAATAAAAAATGACTATATAAATTTACATTATGTGCATCTGAGTTATGCACATTAGTAGGTAAATTGATAAAAATAACAATTAACTTTTTTAGCTTCATTGTTCATTTTAAATACATTTCAAGGAGGCTCTCAGCCTCCCTTGCCTCTTCTGATGGATCGCCACTGGGCATACACTGTATACATTTTTATTTTTATTTTTTAGAACATTAAAGGCCTACTTGATTTTCCGCGTTCCGCTCCATCTCGCGCACAGTCGTGTCCGCACAGCTATTAGCAGGGGTTAAATTGGGATTTATTATGTGGGGGTGCTCTCCCTAGGGGATCCGCGGGCATGCCCCCCCCGGGAATAAAAAAAAAAAAAAAACCCATTAAATAGCACTTTCTGGAGAGTTTTGTGCAAAGAAATGGAGAAATTGAGTATTACATGACATGTGAAAAACTGCAAGGTTAAGAGCATATACTTTGCAACAGGTATTAGGACATTTAGCATTTACATTACTGTTAATCAGTCATCACTTGATTACACGTTGTAATACCTTGTTATGATATAGTGACCCATACAATGTGCCAAACATAATGTGCCACATGGAGAGACAGTGCAGCATATGACAGTAGCAACAGCTGAGAAGATTTGGGTCTGTGGTGACCAGGTCCACCTCATACAAACTTCCTTCTCCCATTCTCTCTCTTTACTATGACAACACACACACACGCGCACACACACACACACACACACACACACACAAAAAGGCAAAGTTTTGATTTCTTGCCTCATTACACAACCCACGTAAAGTTGATAATTCCGCGAATAACTGCAATTGCAGATTTCAAACAGAGATGGCGGAAACTGCGGACTGCAGCTTTAAGATATAAAAATGATGATAACACTGGTTAGTTTTACAATCAACATTTGAATTTATTTGTGTTTTACCTTTGTAATTTAATTTTGATTTTACATTTAATTTCATACACATTCTTAAAAACAGTACAGAGAACACACATCTATTACTCATCACTCATCTATAACTTCATTACTTCCCACAATGGCTGGTATGCAAACACCTCAGTATTAGTCTGCCTTTTCTGCCAACATGTTACAGAGCTAGTCATGCTAAAAATGTCTGGAATATCACCCCACCTTTTGAAGAAGTAAGTCAGTTTCCTCTTCTTGGGTGGATATGCTCCACTCATTTCAATTTATCTCTGAAAGTTGGAGAATAAATGGTTGATTTAATTGTCATTAACCACAGAGCTTGGTAGCTAAAAGTAACTTAGGTCTAGCAAGTCTTATATTTCTGTAATTCACACAGATCAAATACAAATATGCTGACTGAATAGATTGCTAGTTTATTTTAAGTAGCCAGCTAACGTTAAATTAGCAGTTCTCTTGGCAGTTTGCTGATAATCCGGTATTTGAAGTAAAATGCTCTAAACATTTCCTGAGAAAAATCACATGGTCAACCTAGTCCTGGTTATTTAATTTTGATTTAGTCTTATTTTCGTTACCTTGTCATTCAAGGCCAGGGAACTTTTTTTGACATTTCTGGAACATCCACATCCCGCGCAACCACGGTCTCCCAGGAACATTCATTATTGCTGCGTACATTTATCCGTGTCAGATGCGCATGCGCGAGCGGTGCGCGATCATGGTCGACTGACAACGAGATTAAGCAGCTGAACAAAAATACGGCCGTGTTCCGATTGTTCTCATCTCAGCTCCGCCGAGACAAAATAGACATGCCATTTGAAAAATCTTTCATTTATTGTCAGAAATATTTTTTCAAAAGCATCACTTTTATCAAATTGTATGTGACATAATTTCCAGTAGGCAACTGAATGCAAACGAGCAGGCTTATGTGCCGGGGCTGAGCCCCGGAGAGCCCCGGCCCAATTTAACCACTGGCTATTAGTTGGTGGACCAGTGTGACACTGCACAATTTCTTATTTATACTCTACCAGATGTCAAAGAGCAGTACTGAGTCGTGTCAACATTCTTCTATCTTAACAATCACCTAGCGTATGCGTTGTTCTGCACTCACCGTTAGCGCGAACACAAAAATTGGGCTACACACGGATGTCTGTTGAACTTCAGATGACAAAAAATTGCAGAATGCGAACGACATAAGTTTACGATGGGCTTAAGACAACAAGCTTTCAGGTTCTTGTACTGTATGTTTACTCAAATCATCTCTTCCCTTTCTCTTTCTTTCATAGTGTTTCACAGATATACATTGCAAAAAGTATTGTTCACTTCTAGTTAATTTTCTACATCATATCCAACATCAATATGAGTATGTCAACCATGCCCACCATTTTTGAGAGTGCAGAGCAGTCCTCATCCACTGAATACTCAGATGAGCTCACTACGGCCCTTGCTGCAGGACGGTGGTGGGCGATAATGGATGTTTCAGACCCCATACCTGAGGATTATGAGTACAGGGACCCCATCTCAGGCCAGTGGGGAGAAACAGTGGAGGCGGGAGAAACATCATGTCCCTCATCCCTGGTCTTCAGTGATGCATCTGAGAAGGCTCATTTCCAGCACTCGGGCTTCTCAGATGCAACACGGAAGACCACACCGCAGTGGAGGCAGAAGATGACGCAGGGATCATCCTTCTCTTCCAGATCCACGCAGGGATCACCTGTGCCTGCCAGATCCACACAGAGAGCACCTGTGCCTGCCAGATCCACGCAGGGAGCACCTGTGCCCGCCAGATCCACACAGGGAGCACCTGTGCCCGCCAGATCCACACAGGGAGCACTTGTGCCCGCCAGATTCACACAGGGAGCACCTGTGCCCGCCAGATTCACACAGGGAGCACCTGTGCCCGCCAGATTCACACAGGGAGCACCTGTGCCCGCCAGATTCACACAGGGAGCACCTGTGCCCGCCAGATTCACACAGGGAGCACCTGTGCCCGCCAGATCCACACAGGGAGCACCTGTGCCCGCCAGATCCACACAGGGAGCATCCTTTTCTGACAGATCCACACAGGGAGCACCTGTGCCTGCCAGTTTTAAGAAAGGGGACCTCACCTCATCCCTGGTTTTCAGTGATGCATCTAAGACCACAAGGCACTGGAGAAAGCGGAGGCCTGGGAAATATGAGGAGGGAGATCTGAAGACCACGAAGCAGTGGAGGCAGCAGACACCGAAAGCACCTGTGCCTAACGGGTCCACTCAGGGAGAATATATGCTTGTCCGGTACCAGCAGAACTCTCACAGTTCTGAAAAAGAGGACCTCACCTCATCCCTGGTCTTCAGTGATGCACCAGAGAAAGCTCAGCGCTCAAGTTTCTCTGATGCAACAATGGCCATGGACCAGAGGAGAAAGTGGAGGCAGAAAAAGCCACATATAGCATCTGTGCCTGCTGGGTCCCCAAAGGAAGCACCTGTCCCCATAGGGTCCCAACAAAGAGGAAAACTCAGGATCCCTGAACATTTGACTAAACATCTAAAAAAGGCCTCCTTTGAAACACCCATGCCCATCCAGTCTCTACAGAGGGCACCAGTGGCGGCCTCAAAGGAGCTCACATACTCCTCACATGGAGCACCCATGCCTGACAACATCTCAAACAGGCAAAAACGAAAGATCCCTGAGCCTGAGATAGCGCCTCTGTGTCGTGCACAGGGAGCACTTGTTATTGACAAGATCTCCATGAGGAGAGATCTTAAAAACCCTGAGCTACTGAGGCAGCATTCGCAAAATGCACCAGTGCTTGTGTCTTCCGCAAAACTCAGGATCCCTAGGAAGCAGAGGGAGAAGTTGAGGGACTGGTGGGTGCATCAGCAGAAGAATGTGCAAAAGGGAGTGTCTGTGCCTGCCAAGACCCCACAGAGAACACTTGCTCCACCGTGTTCCCCACAGCAACCACCCAGGTCTCCCGAGGGAGCACCCATGTCCAAATGGAGTAAGAGCGTGTATCTATGGAGCACAGAAGCTTCTGTAAGTCCCTTATATCTCTTGTTTTTACCTATTATAAAATTTATTCAAACAAGTAAACGTTGCCTTTAACTATGCTACTTTGTTTTCTAGGTCCTCAATTTAGAATCCTTTTATATTTCAAAATGATTCAAAAAAAAAGATTTAGATTTAGTCTAAGAAGCACCCATTAAACCTGCCCAGCATTGCACGATTATATCTGTTCTCTCAACAGGACAACACAGGTCTGTCTCAGGCACCTCCACAAAAACTTTGTGTGGAACTGAGGCGCTACAACCATCCAGCCACTCAGGTAATCACTTCACAACCGAACCGGAGAAATCGGAACAGACTTCAGCCCAGGTCCCAGCCGACCCGGAAAAGAGCATTGGTTAGACCCTCCTATCTCTCAATTTTACTAAGATTTAGAAACTAAATACTTTAATAATTAAGATATCATATCCTTTTCACTTCAGACCCCTCATATCGAAATGGTAGAAGCAATTTTTCTTTAGATTTTCTTTAAGAATCACTCATTAAATCTGGTCAGCGTCACATGATTATGTCTGTTCCTTCAACAGGACAGTGCAGGAGTGGACAGGTCAGCCCCACAAAAAAAGCAGCGGATGGCAATCAAAGTCAACAACCAACAGTCGGATCCACGCAGCTTAGACCAAATGGACTATTTATGTAGCATATTTGCTAAATTTTGTGTAATTTCAAATATTTAATATTTATATTGTAATTGTACATGTCTTATATTTGAGTACGTCTTATATGAATGCATGTAGAATAAAAAAAAATATATAAATACTGTGTATTTATTTATTTGTCAATGACAACAAACATTACTTAGCACTGGTGGTATATAAACAGATCATTTTCATCTGCTGTCACTGGGCTGATTAAATTCACACACTAAGCCAAAGAATAGCATTGTAACAACATATATAAATCATATTTGCCACAATTTATGGCTAAAGACAATGGCTATGTAATACAACTGATTCACTATTTCAGTATAAATTTTCTTGCAACAATAGCCTGACATCATCAGATAAAGGTTTGTTTTATTTTTTTATGACAGATTTAAGTCCAAAGATTTTTCTATACTTTACTTTTATTAGTGGAACTTTTGTACACACACACACACACAAAATAACTAATTTTAGAAAGCTTCTTTGGTGCATGTTTCACTAGATTTGCTTTTGCTATGTATACTTGAAGTACAATATCCAGAAAAACTGAATCTCTAAATATCTATTCATAAATATTTATTTCTATAAATTATGCCATAGATATACATTTAATAAACTAACTTTCTGATACAGTGTAAAAAAAAAAATGTCTTACTGAAGGTTTTGATTAATATTTTGCATGGCCCTGCAAAAGAAACAATATATGAAGGAATCAGAATGCATGAAAAAGTTGCAGAATGTAACTGCAAACAGAATTGCTAACTGCATATTACTATCATATTTATCAAGAAGTGTTCGATTTGTGTCAAAGCTCTTTTGTTGTTCCCCTTGATTGCATAACATTTTAAATATAGAAATCATTAAATTATGTTTTTAAATATTAAACCAAACCCACCCGCGCTCCCTTTATAGCAATGAATCTAAATATACACACTGTATAATAGGCTACAAATATAATACTTCTGCAGTCTCAAAATTATTTTGTTAAAATTATATGTACATCTATTACATCATGTCTACACTTTGTTATAATGAGATGATTTGCAAGAGTGTAGAACTTAGTTAAACAGTGTTTTGAAGGATATTGAGCAGATTCTGACTACTTAGGCCTACAGTAGTCTCAGCCTCAGACGTCACGCCCACGGAACGTTGGCTAAACGTCTGATGCATATGGTACACTTAACTGGAAACACTTCAGGAATGTCGAAGTCGTCATCTGATTGGTTGAATTTGATCGGATTTCCGGGGGGCGCGAGTGTCGCGTTTATTTTCGGTCCGCCGGGAAACAAAGCGCAGACGTGTGATTGCGGAAGAAAAACTGTTGTGTTTACATGAGTGACAATGAGCATTTATCAAGATCAGCTAAACGTAGAATTCTCAAAAGTATGCGAGGTTTACGGGAAAGACTCTTGAAGTTTTCTTTTCCTTCTTTGATTTTCTATGCTGACTGACTTGTTGCACGCAGGTCTGTTGTTGTGGGGACATTTCCACGCACCGAAACGTGACGCTGAACGAAACGAATTGGTTGTTTTACATGTCGGTCAAACGGCCTTATGGGCGGGCCTTGGCCAAAGAAAGCTGATATGAATTCCAGACCTTCAGCCGTCAGTCTGAAGGTCTGGCTACGCGAGACTAGGCCTACAGTAAACACCTATTATTGGCCATTGCTTTCAACAGACATGCCTGTGATTGGCTACAATATTCAACGCTGCAAAAACACGTTGAATAGAAACATTTGCCTTCAGAAACCAGAGCTCACACACAAATACTCGCAGGACTGTTTGAAAGCAATTTTAAAAACCCATCGGATCTACACAAATCACACAAATGACCCATTTGGTGGCAAGGTGACAAGTGTGCATCCCTGATTCTGGTAAAAAAGACAGTAGGCCTATTACAGTAATGATCTCAAGAAGCGCAAAATTAAAACATTATTAGCGTTAATGAGACTTTTGGGGGGAAACTGTCATTCACAATATACAAATATCATACAATTCGTTTGATTTACTGCCTTTTTTCTTTTAATATTGGGATGAAATGTATGGAAGCTTGTTTCCGTCATGGAATAACAATTAAAAATGTAATTGAGACTTTTTATCTCACAATTCGGACCTTTTTTCTCAGATTTGCTTGATATAAAGTTGCAGTTGCAAGTTATGAAGTCAGAATTGCATGATATAAAGTCTTTTTCTCTCATAATTGTGAGTATATATGTAGCCTAAGTTGCGATAGGTTAACTCGCAATTGTGAAAAAAAAAAGTTTCTCACTTTTTTCTCAGTTTCTTTCTTTTTAAAAATTGTATTCTGTGGCTGTAAGCTTCTATAGAAATGTGACCTGGCCCAGTTGCATAAGGCTGTGACGGTGGCAGTTTTTTTTTTACCACCGCGGTGGTAATGGACCAAGTACCGGCGCGTTGGTGCGGTGGTTGGGGGGTTGTTTTTACATAATAATAAATGAGGCTCAAACATCCATTTCGTAACAGACATGCATGTTTATTTGAGCAATTCCGTCAAAAAACAACAAATAAATACTATAGGGGGAGAGCAGGGGCGAAAGTACAGAAAAACATCATTTTAAAAGATGATGGTTGACAGAGATATATTTTTGCTGTGGTCAGTCACTCACAAGTGTGGTCTATCAATACCAGGTGGAATTTTGTAAAAATGTAGAACAACTTCAGTATAATTTCACTTTGAACGTAAGACTGCATGTTACTTTCGAGTTTCGACCCCATCAGTTGGGACGAAACACACAGGTGGGTCAAAAGTAACACAACAATATACAAGCTAGCTTTTTTGTGCTACTCTTGTTTTTTTAGTTTTTTTTTAGCCTAAATATACCCGAGTATGACCTTGTTAACATGTAACTCCAAACATATTTTGGCCTTTGAAAATTAAAATGAAAAAATGTAAATTAACATTTTTTTCAAAGATATTTTCATCAAATGTTTTAAAAGTAACCCAACAGTACAAACTTGAATTGTTTAGAATATTTTTTTATTGTCAATCGATTTTATAAAATGTTTTTTCAACATGAAAAATATGAAAATTAAATTAAATTAGCATAATATAAATTCTCAACATAATGTAACAATAGTCATGTTTCCATCCAGCTGTTTTTATGCATACATTTAAAATGTGCAAAAAAACCCCATCTGGATAGAAACCCTGCAAATGCATAGGTGGAGGTGTTAAAGCTATAAGGTATGGCTAAAACCTAAATGTGACTAGGGTAAATGGAAACAGATTGAGTGGGGAAAAAAATGGTGACACAGAAATCAGCTGATTTAAATGTGACTTAATCTTTAAAAGCCCTCTCAGAAACATCTGCCATATTCTGTTGGTATAATATGACATAAACATGTTTTAATAAATGCTGCAACACACAGAAAGTCACCACATTAGCAGAGGGACAAAAGAAACACTTGTTTTCCCTATAGCGGGACAAAAGTAACAAGTAACAAGTAACAAGTTACTTTCGTCCCGACAGGAACTCCTGACATTTAAACCCGATTTACTTTTATACTGAAAAACTCTGACCAAGCAAACTTCAGGATGAGTTACAGCACTAAATAACCTATAGATTGATCATTACTGTGTGACACATGAAACGAAAAACACAACTTGTAATTAAAATAAATGACCGCTTCAGTATAATTTACTTATCATAGTAGGCCTACTCGAAAACTGCTTTCCGGACCTAACCGCGGGAAACGATGAGGAAATCACGTGATATTTAGTAGCTCGGTCACTGGTTGCATGCCGAAAGTGCTGTCATAGCTTGAAATGCAAATGTAGTAAGGGCTCAGAGAAAATCGCTTTGTTACTTTCGTCCCGTGTTACTTTCGCCCCGCTTCTCCCTACTCAGTTTTATTTTCATTTATGCAAAGTAGGCTACATACTTATACTACTAAGTACTTTAAAGGGACATTACTTTAAATTTACTTTAGTTCTTTCATAGTTTAAAATACTAAAAGTCGCAAACTTTTGATATACAAACTTCTGTCACTTTTAGTGAGTTAAACGATGTCCCTATACCATAGCCCTATACATATTTCTGTGTTCTCACTGCACGTACAACGTCTTGACAGCAGGTGTCCCCAGCGTGCGATGATAGGAACTATAATGAAAGCTTCCTTGGTCCATGTTGCGCACCGGGGTCTGAATGTGCGTCTCTCAGTGAAGGATGGCCAGCAGGAGACGCTTGAAATCTCCACCACACTCCGATCTGACGGCATCTTTCAGAGGCACATCATATTTCTCCAGGTAGGCCTACGTGTCTTTAATGGTCTCCAGATCAATCTACTCAAGCAGAAGAATGTCCATTACAGGTTGTTTTGTAAAACGGTCTAATAATGTAATCTCTGATCTCTGTGTAATTACAGTAGGCCTACAATGTACTTCATGCTAAATTTCAATGTTATTGATCAGAATAGCATATTATACTAATTATAGCGTTTGCTATATACTGTCAATTCTCCCGTGTATATCGAAAATCTTAGAAATAACTTGTCTATTCCAGATTATTTAATCACCTGGATGCCAATAATATTTTATACAAACATCAATATGGTTTTCAGAAGCGACACTCTGAGCATGCCCTTATAAAACTTGTGAACTATATTTCTTCAGCTCTTGATAATAAAAAATTTGCTCTTGGAGTCTTCCTGGATTTGAGTAAGGCATTTGAAAAGGTCAATCACAATATTTTGATTGCCAAACTTAGTAGATACGGAGTGGAGGATGTTGCCTTGAGATGGTTTAAAAGCTACTTAACTAATAGAGATCAATATGTTTACCTGGAAGGCTATACCTCAATGAAGTCACAAATTATGATTGGGGTCCCTCATGGATCAATTTTGGGCCTCTTTTATTTTTAATTTATATTAATGATATGGCTGACTTGTACCAAACTCCTATCATACAACAGGCACAATGCGGCGCCAGATAAAGTTAAGAAAACTAAACAACGAGAGAAATCTATATAGGCTACCTCAGATTTAAAGTTTTAGATACTTAGCTTTTGTGTCTTTATCAGATTTTCCATTTATATATATATATATATATATACATATATATATATATATATATATATATATATATATATATATATATATATATATATATATACTGCCACTTATCATCACAAATACTTAGCCTACCGCTTGCTCCATTTCTGTAAATCCTTTTTCATGAATGAATGACATTCTATTGATTTTTTTTCGTCAACAGCAGCTATGGGGATTATCAATCGGCAATCTACTGATATTCCTGCCGTTCCAGGAAGTTAAATGTTGAATTTTCTGTCGAATTTGAACCACTGAATTTGTGGAAGCGAATTTGTAAAGCGAAATAAAATGGACCGAAAATTGCCTGTCGAATATTATTGGTTGTATTTTTAGACAGAATTAATATTTTGGAAGTGAAATCTGAAAGGTGAATATGGATTATTGAATTTTTATTAATGAAAACGTGTGTGAAATGTTTTGAATTGAAATATTCACAGCTTAAAGTCCCTGTAAAGTCAAAATTAAGTATGTGTTCTGAGTTTGTCACACCACAGAAAAATGTGTTATTAGCCACCCAGCCAAATTTGAATGATAAAAAAAGCCGGCAAGTACATCAAATAAGCTATCAAAATCTTGAAAAAATGAGCAGTATTCTCTGCTCTCAAACGCTGGGGGCGTGTCCGCTGGCTGCGCTGAAACCACGCCTACTCGCGGGAAAGCTGCCGACGCTGATATTAGGTGATACTGCTTTCGGGACGGGAGGATGAAGGCCTAAGCGGGAGATAGTCGGTTCGGACCCATTCACCAGTAACAGCGGATTATCAGTGAATCCCAGTTGAACGAAAGTTTACAAAACTATCCCGTGTAAAATGATCACTACAGAGGCGGGTGTTGGCGGTGATCCTCAGCTCTCCGTCAAGTTTGGCTCTTCACAAAATTAATCCACCTCTTCTTGATGTGATCGTTTTTCGGGAAAATTAAATAAGGACACCGATCTGTTTTGTACATGATCGCATCCAGGTAGTAGCCTACGCATTTCCGTGTCGAAGGCAAAGCTAGCTAGCAAACTGTTGGCTGTAGTAACTAATATTACTGACAGTAACTCACGATTGAGCGGCGAACTGATGCAAATGTGCTCTATTGTTAGGGGAGGGGCCAGCCTCAGTGGCCTCAGTGCGTCATCAAGTAGGGGCGTGTCCATGAGCTCAGGGGCTCCAGTGGGTCATCGAGCCCCGTTTTAGCCCCGCCCAAAAAATCCGGAAAATAGCAATGGTGAAAAACTGTTTAACGGTCTAACTCCACAATTCAGTAATTCGCAGTTCACAGTCTTTGTAATATGTTTCAGCAATACATTTCTAACATTTATAATGGGTTTAGAATTTTTTTTTTAGAATTGCCTTTACAGGGACTTTAAATATACAACCATGTTGAATTTCAGCCCATAAAAAAGCAAGCAGGGTTAATGCAAAGCATATTTTTTCAAGTAGTAATAATAATAATAATAATAATAAGTTTAATTTATATAGCGCCTTTCCCAAGCTCAAGGACGCTTCACAATAACAGTACAAGAAAAACAATCAGTTTACACAAGAATGGACAATAGACATTTGCCCAGTCCGAGCGATTGCAGTTGCATATCGCGTTACATTTTGAAATACAGACAGAAACAGAGACAAAAACAACACTATATACAGACAGGAAGGTGGACAGTTGAAGTAAAGATGCAAAAGACTAATGGTATCCAATTTAACATTATGACTGTAATACAGAGTTATGAAGAATGTTTAAGAAAAACGTGTCACGACTGATAATACTGTTTAAACAAATGGGATTTGAGTTTAGACTTGAATTCATGCAGCGTGGTTGTTGTCCTAAGAGCCAGGGGAAGAGAGTTCCATAGCTTAGGGGCTAAAATGGAGAAAGACCTGCCACCCATAGATGATAGGCGAAAGCTCGGCTCACAGAGGAGTTCACGACCAGAGGATCTGAGAGTTCGAGGGGGAATATAAGGAGAGAGTAAGTCAGAAAGATAGGAAGGAGCAAGACCATTGAGTGATTTAAAGGTAAGTAGAAGAATTTTGTAAGTAATGCGGGATGACACGGGTAGCCAGTGGAGTTTGAACAGAATTGGAGTGATATGAGCAGTTTGTTTGGTGTAAGTTAGTAATCTTGCGGCAGAGTTTTGAATATATTGCAAACGTGAGATAGAATGTGCTGGTAGTCCAGAAAAAATTATATTACAGTAGTCGAGGCGAGATGTGATGAACGCATGTACTAGCGATTCAGCGTCTTTTGGGCTGACATAGGGCCGGATTTTGGCAATACGCCGAAGTTGAAAAAATGAAGCTTTGCAGAGTTGACTGATGTAAGCATCGAAGGTCAGTGAAGGGTCAAGAGTGATACCCAAGTTTTTGACAGTGGCAGATGGAATAATTGATATAGCTTCAAGGTCAAGTCTTGGAGTATTAGTTATAGTTTTTGTTAGAGATGGTGGACCAGTAATTAAGATTTCTGTTTTAGTCAGATTCAAACTGAGAAAATTGCAATTGAGCCAGGTCTTTAATTCATTAATACATGATGATAGTGATGTAGTCACGAAGTAGTGCAATTCAACAAGCTTTTTTGTTTCAAAAACATTTATCATTATTTTACTTCCATAGAAAATGGGCATCCGATGACCCCTTTAGGTAAAGATCATGTTCCATGTGAGTGAATTCAGCACAATCGAGAACATAAATGGACAACTTTAAAGGCGATTTTCTCAATGTTGCGATTATTTTGCACCCTCAGATTCCAGATTTTCAAATAGTTGTATCTCGGCCAAATATTGTCCTATCCTAACAAGTCAAGTCACCTTTATTTATACAGCTCTTTTTACTACAGATTGTTTAAAAGCAGCTTTACAGAGACAACAGGAAAATAAAGTTGTAAAAATATTGTTAAATATAAAATTAAATGTCCCCAACTAAGCAAGCCAAAAGCCAATGGCGACAAAGGTGAAGAAAGGCGAAAAAGGCGATAGTGGCAAGGGACCAAAACTCCATCAGGTGACAGAATGGACAAAAAAAAAAAAAAACCTTGGGAGAACCCAGGCTCCGTTAGGGGGCCAGCTCTCCTCTGGCCAACGAATGAAAAGTGTATGATTATGATTTATGCTGCATTATAGGTCAAAAGTCAGATTGGATCGGAACATTCTCAATATTTATCCAGTTCCATCTGGTTGGACTCATCACGCCAGTATGGAGACGGGTTACACGACGAGTATGGAGACGAGTAAAAAAACCATGCATCAATTAAAAAAAGCTTATAGTATACATCTCAATTTAAAACATTTTTACCCATGTGACTGGTTTTGTGGTCCAGGCTCACATATAGCCACGAATTTGGAATTTGTTCCCACGGACGTTTTACTCATTTGTTTCTGCATTTTAAAGGGATAGTTAACCCAAAAATTAAAATTAGCCCATGACTTACTCACCCTGAAACGATCCTATGTGTATATGACATTCTTCTTTCAGACAAATACAATCGGAGTTATATTAAATAATATCCTGGCTCTTCCAAGCTTGATAATAGGAGTGAATGGGTATATTTTTTTGAAAGTCAATCAAAGTGCATCCATCCATGATAAAAGTGCTCCACACGGCTCCGGCGGGCTTTAGGGACAAGTTCGGTGTTTTACACTTAAAGCCCTGTTTTAAGATCGTTTCTGATGAAATAGAACGGTTAAGATTGAAATTTCGGACACATGGTGCTGGCCCGAGAATTTTAGTTTACAAAGACGTGAAACTCATCGAGTGGTCTGGGGTGTTCACTGATATGCTCACACAAAAATTGCTGCAAAAGATGCTTTCCAACAGGTTTTATAGTAGTTTTTGTCCCAACTTGATTCCCAACAAAATTCTCGGGCCAGCAGCATGTGTCCAAATTTCAATCTGAACCGTTCTATTTCATCAGAAACGATCTTAAAACAGGGCTTTAAGTGTAAAATACCGAACTTCTCCTGAAGTGATGCGTTCGTGTAAGAAAAATATCCATATTTAAAACTTTATCGACTTAAATAACTAGCTTTAACCCTTGAAAGACTAACCCTTGAACTTGACGCACAAAGTAATGACGAATGCGGTTGCCCAGCCCTGGGGTGCGTTTCCCGTACAACGACGTTACTTGCTGCTTAACTACCATGTACTTTGCATTGTTGAAGAAATCAACTAGCTAGTCACGACTGTTTCCCGAAACCACATTGTTGGAAATTGGTCGTTCAACCACATTGGTTAATGATGTCAAGCAGGTGCTGGAGACTAATAACTTATTTGAATGAATCTGTTGAGATCGAATTAATACTAGATGTTTTGCTATAAATTATGGACATGGCATCTGAGGACTATTTCTAATTTTTCTCAGTTATTTTGCTCTATTTCCAGATTCAATCATATGCTCATTCTGACGTGGTAGAGCACGTTCGCACATGCGCATTCTTCAAAAACGGTGCTTTAAATCTCTTGACTAATTTCTAATTTTCAATTTTGGGTGAAATATCCCTTTAAAATTACATTGATTATACCTTTAAGTAAATTGGGTGCACAATATAATAATAATATAATAGTAATAATATAATAATAATATAATAGTTCCCTCATTTTACGAAATCAAGGCCACATAATTTGTTCCCTTGTTTTAGTTAAAGGGATACTTTAAAGGGTTAGTTCACCCAAAAATGAAAATTAAGTCATTAATTACTCACCCCCATGCTGTACCAACCCCGTAAGACCTTCATTCGTCTTCGGAACACAAATGAAGATATTTATGATTAAATCTGAGAGGTTTATGACTGCTACATAGGCTCCCTAAGGGAATGAATCCTGACGGCCCAGAAAGTCATTAAAGAAAATGTTTAAATATTCCATGTCACAACAGTGGCTCAACTATAAGTTTATCAAGCGACGAGAATACTTTTTGTGCGAAAAAACAAACAAAAATAACGACTTTATTCGACTATTCCTTTTCTTCCTTGTAGGCCTGAAACGAGACTTCAAGAGATTTCCACGACGCATGCGCGAGAACTGAACTGAAGTAGTTGAAGGAGATCGCAATTCTCCCGCATGCGTCGTGGAAATCTCTTAAAGTCTCGAAAAGAAAAGGAATAGTCGAATAAAGTCGGTATTTCCGAAGACGAATGAAGGCCTTACGGGGTTAGTACAGCATGGGGGTGAGTAATTAATGACTTAATTTTCATTTTTGGGTGAACTAACCCTTTAAGCTTTACATCAGTAGAAAACCAGTAGTAATTTCGAATTACCGTGCTTCCCCCCCTCATATCCCCCTGATATGAGAGAAAATTTTATTTTTAGTCTGAAAAAAATCCTCCGATGACGCAAAAATCGTCATTTTGCGTCATCGGAGAATTTTTGTGCCAGAGGCTAAAGACTACAGCCAGTGTTCCGCATGTTTTCACCACGCCCATATGGGGCGGGATCTTACTCACAGAATGTAAAGATAGTGTTAGCCATATTTCTGTAGAAGCTAAGCTAACAGGCTCTTGCCTCTTGGTCTGTGTAGAAAGTTTGTATAGTAGGCTAATCACGATGGCGGAAGGTAGTTTTGAAGTTGAAATGGCAGAAGGGGATTTCGAAGATCTGTTGCGAGAATCTGGAGGCGAGAGTTGGAGGAACAAGAGGCGGCCGGAGCGAGACCTGAGCCCGGCCAGACTCGAGCTGGGGCGGACTGGCGGTGTCAGTGCTCTCTCTGTGCGCCTATGGAAACAGATATAGAGTCCTATTGCTGTCGCGAATCTCAGCGATGACATTTTCTTCTGGATGAGATCGCTGAATCCGCAGAGCTTTGAGTGTAAAAGTGTTAATATTAATACATTTTTTAATTAAAAGTTATAACTCACATTGGTTGTGGTTCTTTTTTATAAACCTTTAGTGTTACTAGAGTATGGATTAGCCTAGATAATGTATTAGCTTAGAGAAATAGTGATTTCAATTGGAGGAAAACAGTTCATATGCAGAGCTACTAAGCTACTCTGTTGACATGGTCCTGCCTTGCATCATATTTGTAATGTGAAAGTCTAAGTTGTGTTATACACATTAGGCTAGTACATCCCGGTACAACGCAATTTAGCACCATTTCGATGGAAATTTATCAAATAACTCACGATGTATCAAAGCAAGCCTAGTTGTATCCATTTTTCGGATTCTGCCACCTGTAACCGGTAGGCGTGGTTTGGGAGTGGCCTCGTAAGGGCAGCAAAGCAAGTGCATTCTGGGAGTTGTTGTCTTTCAGCCACATGAGTAAAAAATACATTTTCTGCCTTTTCTCAGCCTAGAATGCTTCAATTTCAAAAATAATTTCACATTTCTACTATATAAATGACCAATATTAAATACACATTCATCTACCCAGAGGTGAAGTATCCCTTTAAATCAAAACAGAGGTCCGAATCCCACTATATATATATATATATATATATATGTGACTGTGGCCCGGTGTGGCCCAGGTAAATTTTGCGAAATAAATTTAAGAGACGATAAAATTAAGGAATAATGCCTGACTACGCCACCTTGGGAATTTCACCCCAAAGAATCGTTGCCAGAATTAATATAATACAATTTGTAGCCTTCAGTTTGACACGGGTCCAAAACACAAACAGACTCAATGCAAGTCGACCTAGGACGAGACAGCGGTGCTGCCACTGCAAGGATGTTATCCACCCAAACGACAGCTACGGGAGCCGGGATGTAGCCGGAAGTTTAACTACTCAGCCTATTTGTAACAGCCGTCACCCGTATACAAAGCATTTACTGGAGGAGATGCACACTCATATCCATCAGCCGATTAGAGCAGCTGACACAAAACAACGAACACGAAAGCGACCGAACACAGCTGCTCTCCTTTACCGACCCACCTGCTGTCACCTGCTGTCAAGACGTTGTACGTGCAGTGAGGACACAGAAACATGTATGGGGACATCTTTTAACTAACTACACTGATTATAATTATAAACTCAACACTTTTGATTTTGCCCCCATTTTTCATGAGCTGAACTCAAAGATCTAAGACTTTTTCTATGTACACAAAAGGCCTATTTCTCTCAAATATTGTGGGTGGGCTATTAAATATTAGTTATATTTTGATTTACTTCGAGACCGTCGTATTTTAGTATTTTAAAACACGAAAGTACTAAAGTAAATTTAAAGTAATTTCCCTTTAAAGTACTTAGTATAAGTATACGTATACTTTGCATAAAATAAATGTAAAAATTTGTAGTAGATTTATTTGTTGTTTTTTTGATGGAATTGCTCAAATAAACATGTCTGTTACGAAAGGGATGTTTGAGCCTCGTTTATTATTATTTTCAAAACAACCTCCTAACCACCGCACCAACGCGCCGGTAGTTGGTCCATTTCCACCGCGGTGGTAAAAAAAACTGCCACCGTCACAGCCCTATGCAACTGGCCCAGGTCACATTTCTATGGAAGCTTGATTCTGCCACAGAATAAAATTTTTAAAAAGATAATTGCAACTTATCTCATAATTCTACATTTTTTTCTTACAATTCCGAGTTGACCTCTCGCAACTTTGACTTTTTTCTCAGAATTGTGTGATATAAAGTCGTAATTGCGAGTTATAAAGTCAGAATCGTAAAATATAAACTCACAATTCTGAGAAGAAAAGACTTTATATAATGCAATTCTGACTTCATAACTCGCAATTGCAACTTTATATCACGCAATTCTGAGAAAAAAAGTCAGAATTGTCAAGTCAAGTCATCTTCATTTATATAGTGCTTTTAACGATGTAGATTTTTCCAAAGCTGCTTTACAGTGATAATAGGAAATTATAGTAAGAGAGATTGTTTTGGCTTTATGACAGCTCTAGAATAAAGTTATTTTCCAGCTAAAGTTAGTTTTATTTGTTTCACTTCCGTTGCAACGATCATTAGTTATTAACTCAGGGGCCGCTAACCCGACACCGTTTTAACAGAAAACTCTTTTAAGTTCTCTTTACGCAAACTTTAAAAACGTGAACCTGTGAGAACGCAGATGGCGTGCATATGCGTATTAAGAGTCCATTCTATAGGTATGCGCGTTTGAATATATGTGCGCAGGCATGTAGTCCTTCCCTAAAAAACCAACCCTCAACAAACTACTTGTCTGGCCTTAAAATTTATAATACAGAATTGTATCGCTTCGGCGTAGCCACGTGAACCGGAATTATCCCGACAATTATTATTTGTACAGAGGTAAAGGGAGGAGGCCTTCACAGGGGAGGGACTAGTTGACACTTCAGGACTGCGTTGTCGTCGCGTCCAGGTGCAGGTCCTTCATCAGATCTGGATACGGCCTGGATCCGGCGGACTGCGGTAAACCTCGGGATAAACAGAGAGACTAATATTAGGGTAGATGCCCTTCTTCTTATGATGTAACGAGTACATAAGGATTTATGGGAAGTGTTCCCGGTTCCGGCTGACCTAATCTTTGCAGCCTAACATTGAATTATAGAAGTCTATAGTGAGTTATGTGTATCCAAGGTCAAAGAGATGTGTTTTTTTAGTCTAGCTTTGAACTGACAGAGTGTGTCTGCTTCCCGGACAATGTTAGGAAGACTGTTCTAAAGTTTTGGTGCTAAATAGGAAAAGGATCCACCGCCTGCAGTCGATTTTGACATTCTAGGTATTATCAATTGGCCGGAATTTTGAGATCGCAATAGACTTGAAGGACTATAGTGCGTTAAGAGCTCGCTCAAGTACTGCGGAGCTAAACCATTTAGTGCTTTGTAAGTAATTAGAAATATTTTAAAATTTATACGATGTTTAATTGGGAGCCAATGCAGTGTTGACAGAACCGGGCTAATATGGTCATACTTCCTGGTTCTGGTAAAAACTTGAGCTGCTGTGTTTTGGACCAGCTGTAATTTGTTTATTAAGCATGCAGGGCAACCACCCAGTAGAGCATTACAATAATCTAGCCTTGATGTCATGAACGCATGAACTAATTGTTCCGCATTCGTCAATGAGAGCATATGACGTAATTTAGATATATTTTTAAGATGGAAAAATGCGGTTTTACAGATACTATTCATGTGACTTTGCTATCAAAGAGCACACCCAGGTTCCTAACCGACGACGAAGACTTGACAGAGCAGCCATCAAGTGTTAGACAGTATTCTAGGTTATTACATGAGCGGCGTTAAGTTATAGATTGAAGCGCGCGTCCATGTGAAGACTGTGTGCGAGCCTCAAGAAAACGCCTCAGGTTACGACTGTAACCTATGTTCCCTGAGAACAGGGAACGAGACACTGCGTTGAATGACGCTTTGGTGAACGCCTCAGGCATGACAGGTGTCTGAAATCACAATCAAATCACGTCAATCATATTGACCGGCGACAGCCCGTGAATCATTAATGTGAATGATTAACATGCGTCCTGGAAGTATAAAAGGGCGCCTTGCAAACATGACAATATCCTTTCGTCTGAAGGGACTGTTCGGTAGGCAGGCCACGAGGCATGGCAAGGAGACGCAGTGTCTCGTTCCCTGTTCTCAGGGAACATAGGTTACAGTCGTAACCTGAGACGTTCCCTTTCGAAAGGGAACTCGCACTGCGTCGAATGACGCTTTGGGGAACGATATACCCACGCCGCCATGCTAAGGGGAGTGCATGCCCATTGGCAGTGACAACTGTCCGAACCAGCAAATTCAAATGAAATGCTAGAACCACTCACCCTCAGGTCACACTGGGCTGTCAGTGACAGCATTCCCTACGGTCATAGCCCAAGCTATAAGCCTCACAGGAAAACCTCCATAAACATAGTTAAATGAAAGGCCTACCTGGGCCTGCTCAAAGGCCTAGGACCACAACTTCAATTAGAAGGGGTCCCTTCTAGGGAATGTGGCTAGGGAACCCGAAGGAACCCCAGCCAATCACTATTCAGGGAAACGTACTCACCCCGAAATGCCACCAGGACGGCCTGACCTGGCGTCAGTTACATAGACACTTAGTCTGGCCACTTCCTGTCTGTCCGAAGACAGAGCCTCTGGACACTTGCTTTTAGGTAAGGCATCCAACCCGAGGAACTGCGAAGCTGGCAGTGAACCACTCGGCCCGGATCTCAGAGACGGGATATCCCGGAGAGTATGACTCAGCAAGTGCTTTCCAACCCTTACCAGCGAGGGGAGTTTCTCTACTCGATCCATGGATCTACCCAGTGTTTGTGTTTCAAAACACTGAAGAGGCCTGTGAAGGCCTAAGGGCTGATCTAACTGGGAGGCCTCACAAGAGGCCTACGACCGTCTGACCAGACTCAGGAGTCCGCATGCTCATAGTGACCCTCGGTGAGGGGAGCACATGGTCTGCCTGGTAGGCAAACCAGACTGTAGGCAGGAAAGAGGTTCGGGAGGGAACCAGTAGCAGAGAATGAACACTTTAGTCGAGCCAGGGCGCAAGCTCGCCTTCAGCAGCTGCCTGATAAGGCCAGTTGAAATGATAGCAAGAGGCTAGCTTCCTGAACCCAGCACCGCTTAGGAAACCACTAACAGGGAGGTCTGGAGAGGCCTACTACCTGATAACCACAGTATGTGGGGAACTCACCCTCAGGTAGGCTTGGTGAGGCCTACTACCTGACAGTTCTCAGGGAGCCCTGGAGGGGCCTACTACCTGATAACCACAATATGTGGGGAACTCACCTTCAGGAAGGCCTGGTGAGGCCTACTACCTGATAACCACAGTCCGTGGGAGCTCGCCTTCAGGGAGGCTTGGTGAGGCCTACTACCTGACAGTTTACATTCAGGGAGGCCTGGTGGGGCCTACTACCTGATAATCACAGCATGAGGGAAATCACCTTCAGGGAGGCCTGGTGAGGCCTACTACCTGACAGCCACAATATCTAGGAGCTCACATTCAGGGAAGCCTGGTGAGGCCTACTACCTAAGAGTCACAGCATGTGGGAACTCACCTTCAGGGAGGCCCGGTGAGGCTAACTACCTGATAGCCAGCGTAAGTGGGAACTCGCCTTCAGGGAGGCCTGGAGGGGCCTACTACCTGACCACCACAGTATGTGGGGAACTTACTTTCAGGGAGGCCGGGTGAGGCCTACTACCATCTCAAGTGTGAATTCACTTAACTATGAGCGGTGATAGTTCCAAGGTGGCCTGCTAAGGCCAGCCAGCTGGGGACTCGCCTATCAGGGAGGCCTGGTTGGGCCTACTAGCTGATAGCAAGTCAATTCTGCTACAAAGGTACACTGTTGAGAACCATACTACACCAACATAACTATTGGGTCCATCCACAGGGGCCCTAATACAGCTAGCTACCTGGTAGCGGCTATAAAGTATGTATGGGACTCACCTCCGAGGAGACCTATCTAAGGCCTACTACCCATCAGTGAGTCAACTGCCCGAACCACAAAGGCCAACCACGTTTTTTTTAAGTAAGCTGGCCTACCTTGGGAGCTGCCCATTCAAGGAGGCCTGCTGAGGCCTACTAACTAACGGTACAGCCTTCGTTGGCAGATAAGCTGTTTACACAGCGCCTACAGCATCCTGGTGCCTAATCACATTGCCCATGGCAGTGTACTCAGCAAGAGAGCTAGTACCCTTAAAACGGCGAGTACAACATACGCCACTCTGCTTCAACGGAGGCCCAACAATCAGGGGCCTACCATCTGTACGCATTGGCGTCAGCTCATGGCAATGCTCTGGCTTCAGGGGAGGGTACTTCGACAAAAGAAGAAGTGAAGCTAGAACTTCCCGCTCAACCTGAGCCATAGTAGTGCGAGGTAGGATAATACAGAACTGAAAGTGAAGTACTCAGACCTAGCCTGTATCACAGGGGAACTCACCCTGAGGTTTACCAGGGTGCGGGCCTGCCAGCGGCTCTAGGGGTGACAGAAAATTGATCTGTGGCCAACCTAGGGGAGTGGGGCTTGTTTGTGAGCCAAACCACCTACAACCCAACGCCCGAGCAGTAGCTCAGCGAGGTAAGCGAAGCCTACGGCCCAGATTCCGTATGCTAGTTCTGCACGGCAGGATCGGGCAGACGACCCAGTCTCTTCGTGAGGCGAAAGACGGCCTAACCCTGCTCAATAAAGACACATTGTACCGGGGAGGCCTATTTGAGGCCTAACCCAGGATCTTTATAAACCATGCCTCTGCACCACGCTGCATTACTCTTGTCGCCCCAGAATGCAGAGAAGGGGGCGGGCTTTGGCCTAACGACTCCCATGGGAGGAGGCTGTCATACAGGGATGTAGCAACCTACAAACCTAGAAACCTACATTCACAAAGTGAAGGGTCAGAGGCAGAAATGCTTAAGCAGAGCGCCTCCACTATCCCTGGCACAGCCTAGGCCAGCTACAGAGGCGTCCCTAGTGGGGGCAAGCCTGCAAGCATAGATCTACCTGAGGGCTCGGAGGAGCCACAACCTTCCTCTGCGACCTACTCCTCCACGGAGGAGGCGCACGAGAGGTGACACTGGCTCTCTGGCCCTATCTAAGGTCCTCGGACCATGATAGGCCAGGCCCTTCCATCTGTCTGGGCGTGGACACGGATCTCAGCGGTATGTATGTCCTGGAAACAGCTGAGCGCGCCTTAGTCTCTCTGAACTTTCCAACCACTGCCACCACGGAGGTGCCGAAAAGCTCAGAGGGCGAAACCAGCGAATCGAGGAGAAAGCCTTTCTCTTTCTCCCCGATGTCGACCAGGTTCAACCACAAATGTCTCTCCGTAGCCACTATCGTCGCCATCGACCGGCAGATTGCGGCAGCAGTCTGTTTGGTGGCCCGGAGAGCTACTGTTTTCACTTGTGGCGCAGCTCAGTGACCGCCCTCAGGGGCCCCACCCCCTGGTCGAGATCCCCCAGCAGATCGGCCTGGTATACCTGCAACACCGCCATGATGTGCAGGTTAGCACCGGCCTGACCCGCTGACGTGTGTGCTCTGCCATTCAACTGGCAGGGTTGGAGCTCTCAGTGTCAATTGTCCCATCGACGCATACCCACGCTCTCCTATCCTCTCAACATCAGCGAGACTAGCCCGCTGATGTTGGTGGATACAGGCAGAGTGTGGGTTCTTCCATGTCCTCCCGATCTCAGTATGAGATCGGAAAGAAATGAAAGGCTCACCTGAGCTGGTGGTTCTATGACCGGGGAAAAACGCTCTCATCGTGAGCGATTTCTCCCCCAACAAGCAGCCACGGCAGCTGCAGCCTGCCCGCGGCGCGTTCCATAACACCAACCAGCTCAGCATACACGGGGCAGGATGGCTGAGAAGATACAGGATATATCCTATTATCACCACCCTCATCAGCCATCTCCTGTTTGTCTGGGAGAGCGCTCGCTGCCGAACTAAGTTTTTTTTTTTGAAAACTTCATCCATTTGCAGCTTACCCTCGTCAGCCGCCACATCGTCTGAGAGGATTACACCCCTCTCAAGGCGATCGGTGGGCTTCATCTGGGAACCTGACATCCAGACGCTGAACCCTCTTCTCTCGAGAAGAGGGACAGGCGAGAGTGGAGCGTTCACAAAGAAAAATTCTCACAATTTGTACAGGCAGTTCCCTCGAGAACTGCTTGTGCGCGCTCTTCCTTCCCAGACAGAAAAATGCACAGTTCGTGTGTGTCACCCGGCTTCAGATATCTTGAGCACGGGTCTGCACACTTCTGAAAGTATTTCATAATTACCTGATTTTCAAAGCGGTTACAGACAAAACAGTCCCTGAAGACGAAAAAGATATTGTCATGTTTGCAAGGCGCCCTTTTATACTTCCAGGTCACATGTTAATCATTCACATTAATGATTTACGGGCTGTCGGAGGTGAGTCCCATACATACTTTATAGCCGCTACCAGGTAGCTAGCTGTATTAGGCCCCCTGTGGATGGACCCAATAGTTATGTTGGTGTAGTATGGTTCTCAATGTGATTGATGTGATTTGATTGTGATTTCAGACACCTGTCACGCCTGAGGCGTTCCCCAAAGCTCCATTCGACGCAGTGCGAGTTCCCTTTCGAAAGGGAACACTGTATCCATGACACTGATAGCAGCGATTGATTTAAAAAAAAAAAAACACATTTTTAGCTACATTGTCTCTTATTTACTAACAAACTAAATGAATACTCTGCTAGTTAACTGGAAATGTTTTTGAAATGATGATGGTATTTGTATTAAATAAATAATTTAACTTGCAGTGTTCGATGTAATGTTAAAAACCTGTAGAAGTACAAATCTAAATGGAATATTTAAAGACAGTGTTTGTTCAATTACAGTAAACCTTAAATTAAATACAACATTTCAACTAGTTGACAACATTAACACAGACCAACAACAACACACAGCAACGTCAGATGGTACTAAATATGTGCTAATATTGCTAGCGCTATGCTAATGGTGAAGCAGTACAAAAACACACACAGATGTAACTTATTTATTGTATGCAGGTTGCAGTAGGCATGTCCGTTACCCATTTGTAAAACTCTAATGTGTACAGACAGTACAATTTTTTTTAAGTCAATGATCTCCATTAACAAGTGTTTATCCGCTTATAGCATTATTTAATCTACCATAAACTAATTTACACTCTATTCAACAGATTTTAATGTAATACCTTTTAAACATTTTAAAAATGTATTGATATTTGTTTACATATTTATTTATCTAAAATGAAACTGGGGTAACATACATAGATTAAGGACAGGAACATATGGTGTATAATTTGTAATACTTTATTCATTTGTAGTGCTTGTTTTAGTGTGTGTTTATACAGGCCAATTGTAAACAATTACCTGTAATGATTAATGTTGTGTTTGGGGTCAATATGAACCTGTTTAGACGTTTGCAAGCTGTAAGCTCATTTTGGTTGCTTAACTCTACCATTTAAAATCAACGTATAATGGTGTTATAATTTAATGTTGTGTGGACGTTATCATGATGCTTACCGTATGATTAAATGCTGGTGTTTGATGTCAGCTGATGTTGGCATGAGATGTTTGATTTGGAAGGCGTTGAATTTTGGTTACTTAACTCTTTCTCCGCCAACGTTTTTGAAAAAACTTGCCAGCCACCGCCAGCATTTTTGATGATTTTCACAAAAGTTTCATGGCCCCCAAAATATTTTGTTGTAGGCCTATGAATAACGTTATCTGATATGCAACATAAAGAACAGACCATCTGCAAAAAAAAAAAAAACTGTTTTATTCTTGCTTCATGCATTCCTTTTTTTAGCAACACTTTAATGTGGGTAGGTTTCATAAAAAATAGCAACATTTTGAGCAAAAAGCTGAGAAAATCACGTTTTTGTCAAAGACTTTACATCTGGATGGTATCAGAACGATGATCAAAACAGATGGAGTAGATCGAGTCCATCAGATTCAACATACCCAAAGCTTCACAGTCCTATACATTGTCCTGGGTAGTCATTTCATTCAACTACGTTAAGCAGTTTTGATTTATATGCTGTTTAATGTTGATGGTCACGTTATTTTACGTGTGTATGCTTACATATGCTATCGGCTATTGCTTGTTTCTGCTTCTTCTTCGCTTGTGTTTTGATCAGGAGATTCAGTACTCTTTCAGAAGATGCGTAATAGCACCCCCTACTGTATAACAGTGAAAACACAGAAAGCTGTACATGTCAGTCAATTGCGGGGGAAGAGTCAATACCATAACTCAACTTAAAACCAACAAAATATCAATGTCAGCTATTTTAAGATATCGTCCTGAAATTGAATTTTGGTCACTCGACATTAGAACCTCTCACATGCCTGTCCTATCTCTTGTAGCACTTGTGGTGTTTTGTATACGTCTCCTGTTTTCCTGTGACCCTCCGGTATCTTCGTTTTTGAAGTTGTGGTTTTGTTTTATATTATGTTTTTTCCCCTTGTGGGTTCTTGATTTACTTTGTTTCTTTTATTAACTAAATCACAATTTTTTTTGCAATTGAGTCCTCACCTAGTTTTCTTTAGTTGTCACGTAACATAACGATCCGACCATGTCGAGGACTCAGCAAAGAAATTCACGTCACCCACCAGCCCCCCCCCCCCCTGTCTCGTGCCCCCACTACGAACGTATTCTTCGTTTTCAGTCGCTAAGTTCTCTCCGCCAACAAGGGGCTGATATAGGGGCCAATTCCTTAGAGCAGCGGAGGGATTAAAATTGAATGAAGGGCCTCTTAAGGATCTTTTCTTTTATGCTCTCGACAAGCTCATGGACTGGTTGCTCAGAAGGGCGTATGATAGGAGTACCTTTGAGGCGATAGTGGAGGGTCTCGCTCGCGTGCAGGAGCGAGAGGCCAGGAGGATGGTCTCTCTGCCGGTGGTCCAGAGTCCGGTGGTCCCAGTTCCGGTGGTCCAGAGTCCGGTGGTCCCAGTTCCGGTGGTCCCGAGTCAGGTGGTCCCAGTTCCGGTGGTCCCGAGTCCGGTGGTCCCAGTCCGGTGGTCCCAGTCCCAGAGACCATCCCGGAGGAGACTGCCATTCCTGACGTGCCGCCCAGGCGCCTTGCTCTGCCTGCGCCGCCCAGGCGCCTTGCTCTGCTTGCGCCGCCCAGTCGCCCTGCTCTGCCCGCGCTGCCCAGGCGCCCTGCTCTGCCGGCCCCACTCAACCTGCTCGCCCTGCCGGCCTGGCACGTCTGCTGATCCAGAGACTGTTCACGTCACGTGTGCCGATCCAGTTACTGTTCACGTCACGTCTGCCGATCCAGAGACTGTTCACGTCACGTCTGCCGATCCAGAGACTGTTCACGTCACGTCTGCCGATCCAGAGACTGTTCACGTCATGTCTGCCGATCCAGAGACTGTTCACGTCACGCCGGCCGATCCAGAGACTGTTCATGTCACGTCTGCCGATCCAGAGACTGTTCCTCTTCCTGAGCCTGTGTCTGATCCAGTGTCTCCGGAGGGGATGGTCGCTGCTGGCCCGGTGTCTGGTCCTGTTTCTGAGTCTGTCCCAGTGTCTCCAGACAAGATGGCCGCCGCCGAGCCGGTGTCTGTTTCTGAGTCTGTTCCAGTGTCTCCAGAGAAGATGGCCGCCGCCGAGCCGGTGTCTGTCCCTGAGCCGGTGTCTGTTCCTGTTCCTGTGTTTTATATTATGTTTTTCCCCCTTCTGGGTTTTTACTTTATGTTTCTTTTATTAAATAAATCACTATTCTTTTGCAATTGAGTCCTCACCTAGTTTTCTTTAGTTGTCACGTAACAAGAACCTTGGCCTGCTGGGTATAAGTAGCAGTCTTTGAGATGCTGCAGCGCCAGCTTTTCCAGCATCCCTCCAACACCTCATTTGTTCCTTTATTCTAATACAATTAGATTAAAGTTACCTCATTCTTTCCAATCCTGTAGTCCGAGGGGTTAATTAGGTCAGATCTTGAGCCGAGTCTTGAACCCCCTCTTTCAAGCAAGCCAAATTCCTTTACCATCATTTATCAGGACTGGATGGGCAGGTGAACTCGTGAAGCTTTACATAAGTCCATGTAAGATTTGTTTTTAACACAGTAGTTTACATGCACACTGTGCAGTATTCATAAGTGAATATTCGGTGAATAAACGTACCCTGTGTGTGTGGCGTGGGTGGAATAGTGGAGTTGTAGCGTTGGTGCTGACAGTCAGGCGCTGAGGAATTTCTCATGGTAATGATGCTCAGTGTAGAGAGGGCCTTTAATTGGGTGAATATGTGATAAGGCCTCACAGTTAATCATAGCAAATAGAGGATGGCTGAGAGGAAGTTTGGGTCGTTTGGGAAATGGTGAAGAATGCAGGCTGTTGTATAGTTGGGCTTTAGCAATGCGTGCCATATGTAATTGGTGATTGAGTTTTGTAGATAACTGGATGTTTCTCATTTATGTGACGGAAGCAAGAGCTTTTTGAAGCCTTTAATGCCTCTTAGATGACAAAGAGTGCCATTTTATTTACACTAGCAGCATAGACGTAACACTGTAAGCCTGTATGGTAAATAATGACTCATTTAGATGGGATTTGTATTTAAAATAATTAAATAATTAAATAATTGTGTCTTACATTTAACTACTACTCTTATTCAAACCATGCAATCTCTTGAAACTTCAGGCAAAGCAAAGAAAAAAATATAAATGTACAATACATACATTTACACTGAGTTGTCTTGAAAAGGTTATAATAAGATAGATGCTAACAAATCTGATTAAAAAAAAACAAAAAACTTTTGCTCATGAGTATTAATTAGGCCTAATGTAACTTTCACCCAAATAACCAATTTTTTTAAGACAATCACCTGAGCCATAAATGTCATGTGACTAATTACTCTGAAAATGATGCTGATTGGCTGATGGAACCACTAGAACACAGTCACAAATCCTTTAGAAGCAATTATTCTGTGTCAAGATATTACAGTTTTTCTCCAGAGCAAAGTCTCTCACTGGTAATATACTGTATCTGCTTTAATATCATTTAAAATACTGTTTAGTCAGAATACATGGCTACTTCTGAAAGGTGAGGAGAAACTCGCTTTTTGCATGTAGTACAAAGATAGATACAGTATCTAGCAGTAGGAGCTAACTGCTGAAACTAACCAGCCAAATCCTGAACTGTTAGGTATGAATAATTAATTTACTGACAGACAACTGGTAATTGAACAGTTGGTTATGCAAGTTAAATCTCTAAAGTTAAAAAGTTATAATCTTGGCTCAAGAATTTTGGTGGCTGGGCACTCCAGGAAGTTTACCAAGGTACGTCAGCATGACCTAATTCATATTCATGACCTTAGCCTTGTAGGATTTGTCACATCGCCTCCGGAACACCTTGATGAGTCACGAATTGTCCCAATACAAATGCGTGGCCCGCTGTATGCTGCCTAGGGGAATGAAAAGCTTGTGTGGGTGTCTTGCGCTGGATTTATCTTCTGAGCACAGCCAGAGCTAGCAGGGATTTAGCTATACCCCTGATCTCTTTGGGCATTAGACCACCCACTGTGACGGTCAGAAAGACATTCAAAAGCTCTTCTTGATAATTTATGAAGATAAGACATCAACACATTTAAATAGTTTGAATGTGCAATCCTTTTATTTTATAAAAACGAATATGTGACTAATTTTTAAAACCACCAGCAATAATACATCTCTGGATAATAGACAGAAGCTTAATACAATTCTTTATTAATGAAATCTTCATGAATTAGCACCTAAAGACTGCAGGGTTTTTATGTTTCTGCATTGCTGGAGGCCACATGTCAGTGGATGATGCAGTCAACATGTGGCAGCATTATGTCCTGAAACATCTGGACAAAACAGGGACTTATCTGTGGATCCTGTTTTGTGGAGTTCAGTTCGGCTTTCAATACCATTCCAGCACTCCTCCGGACTAAATCAACCCAGCTCTCTTTCAGCTCTTACTAGCTGTTGCCTGTCAGTCAGAAAGCTGGTGATCCATTGACAGGTAGGCAGCAGCTAGTAAGAATTGGAAAAATCTCGTCTAACACCTGCACAATCAGCACTGGTGCCACCCAGGACTCTCAGATCAAAAAGGTACAAAAGCGGTCACTGGGGCAGTACCTTTTCAAAAGGTACACTTTTGTACCTAAAGCGTGCATACTGGTACATTAAATGTACATATTAGTACCTCCTAAAGTGTACATATTAGTACCTAAAAGGAACAAAAGTGTACCGCTTTTGTACCCTTTTTTCTGAGAGTGTAACTGAACTCATGAAATGCATCTCTATAGCACGCATTGTATATATCGTGCAATTTATACACGAAAATTAGTTTTTACGTGCATATGATACACAATGTAAACCCCTTGGGTAAGATTATCGGTGTAGGGTACATGCGTATTACACACCATAAAGTGCGTACCATATGCACGCGAAAACTGCGTAGCCTATAAGCACATAAAAACCCCCAACTAATTTTCCTGTATAAATTGCACGATAAATACAATGCTTGCTATAGAGACTGATTTCATGATATCAGGCTGGCTCTTCCCACTGCGACTGCATCATTATATAAAACAAACAATTAAAGAAATACATAAATAAATAACCAAGCAGCTCAAGCTAAATTTGAAAGTATATAAATGGTGAACATGATTTAAAAAAAAAAGCACACAAAATTTGATATTTATGAGTTGAAAGTGAGATATCACCTTCGTTAAAAATACTAATAATAACAGTGTCTACTGTGGATTTGACATCCTCTGTCATCTCTTATATTCTTATTTCATTCTATGATACCATATGGAATATAATATCTAATTTAACCCTGAAAATAAAATTAGAATTCAAATCTAAAACAGGAATGGCTTTGTAAAATCTAAATAAATGTACTTTGTACAAATGAAGACTCATTCAGATTTAATTTGATGCTCTTTGGAACACTCTGAAGTCATGCTGGAGAACATGATCATCAGGTTTAGTTCATGAAGATGGAGTGCTGCTGTATTTGGAGATTTCGAAATACTAAGTAGCCTAATTCATCTACTTCCCTACTGGTTTTGGGCATGAGGATATAAGTGAGTCATAACACAGGCCAGAATCAAACCTGTGTCTCCCACAAAAAGCTAGGTCATGGTTATGACATCGCTACAATTTTAATTGAATATACTGAAATTAACAGGCTCCTCATAATTTATGACACGTATGAAACATTTACGAAATATGAAATGACCTCTGCAGGTACCCTTTAGACACAGATGTGATGCAGTGAATCTGAAACAACATTCTTCTCCATTTGTGCCAGTGTAGAGAGAAGCCAGTCTCACTATATTGATTGGCTGTTCGTTCCACTGACAGAGTGCTCTTGAAAAGAGAAATCAATGCTAAAGTGATTTGTTTATACTCTTTTAGTATGCTTTTACCTTACATTACAGCTCATCAGGACTCACAATCCAAAGAGTTTACAGCGACCTTAGGTCATTAAACCTTTAGTATCGAAGGATGGATGAAGCTTGGGCTGTAGAGTTTGTTGGAAGGAGAGGAAAAATGCTACAGTAGCCAAATAGACTTCCGTTTGGTCACCCCATTATCTTCCCCCGTTAATATGTAATTATGCACTGACAGTTTTTGTGTGATGGGGTAGAGAGGACTCAAGAGCGAGAGTGACAATCACAGTTCTTTAATAGAGTCAAAAGCCAGACCACAGGTAATCCAAACGAAAGAGTCAAAAATAAACAGCAACTGAGGACGCCAGTAGAATCGGCAATAACACATGAACGTAAATCTCCTCCGTGGTACTGGTAGGGACGAACAGCAGACCGGAGAAACAGCGGCTCGGTGACTCACGGAACTGGATGCAGGCGGCAAGCAGGTAATCAGCCTCAGCTTTAAGCACGTAAGGTTTCTGTGGACGTATAGATGAACACAGGACACACAAGACAGGACAGGACAAGACTGAGATAAACTCTGGTTAGTGAGCATCTGAGACATCGAATAATCTGACAACAAGACAGGGCAAGAGAGGGTTAGAAGAAGCCAAGATAATGAGAGGGGATGAGGAACAGGTGGAGAGGAATGAGCGTAATGAAAAGTGATAACAGCTGTCAGTAATGAGAGTGAAAACGATGTGTGTGTGTGTGTGTGTGTCCAGCAGAGGGAGACAGAGGAGACAGGATCATGACAGTACCCCCTCCTCAATGAGCGCCTCCTGGCGCTCCCGAGGAGGAACTCTGGCGAGACCGGAGGAAATCATCAATGAGCGAGGGGTCCAGGATGTCCCGGGGGGAAACCCAGCTTCTCTCCTCAGGACCATACCCCTCCCAATCGATCAAATATTGATGTCCACGACCCCTACGGCGCATGTCTAAGATCTTGCGGACAGTGTAGATGGGAGAGCCCTCAATACGAACAGCAGAAAACGAGGCGAGCGATTAACGGGCTTAATACAAGAGACGTGAAACACAGGGTGAACACGACGAAGATTCGGCGGCAAACGGAGCTTGACGGCGACAGGATTAACGATCTTGACTATACGGAATGGTCCGATGAAACGGGGTGCCAGCTTACGCGACTCGGACTGGAGAGGTAAATTGGAAGTGGAAAGCCACACTCTCTGACCAGTACTATAACGAGGACTCTTGACGCGGGATCTATTGGCAGTGATGCTCATGCGTCTTCTCGAACGACAAAGAGAAGATCTCACCCTCTTCCAAGTGCGCTTGCAACGACTGATGAAAGCCTGAACGGAGGGACAAATAGAATTGGTTTCTTGAGAAAGGAATAACGGGGGTTGATAACCGAGACAACAATGAAAGGGTGAGAGCCCCGTGGCAGAGGATGGGAGAGAGTTATGTGCATACTCTGCCCAGGGGAGCTGCTCTGCCCAGGACGCAGGATTACGAAAAGCAAGACTGCGAAGGATGCGGGCGACAATCTGATTGGCTCGTTCGGCCTGGCCGTTAGTCTGGGGGTGAAAACCTGAGGAAAGGCTGGCGGTAGCCCCAATAAGACGACAGAACTCTTTCCAGAACTGCGAGGTAAATTGCGGCCCCCTATCGGAAACAACGTCGGTGGGCAAACCGTGTAATTTGAACACATGATTAACCATGATCTGGGCCGTCTCCTTGGCAGAGGGGAGCTTGGCGAGGGGAATAAAATGAGCAGACTTAGAAAAGCGGTCGACCACAGTTAGGATGACGGTATTACCGGCCGAAGGGGGAAGACCGGTGATAAAGTCGAGAGCAATATGGGACCACGGACGAGTAGGGACCGATAGCGGACGCAGTAGACCAGCAGGTGGGGAATTACCAGCCTTGGTCTGGGCACAGACAGAGCAGGAGGCGATGAAACGGCGCGCGTCACGCTCTAAGGTGGGCCACCAGAAACGCTGACGGATAAAAGCGATTGTGCCCCGGACGCCGGGATGGGCTGTCAATTTGGAAGAATGACCCCACTGAAGGACGGCCAGACGAGTGGGCAGCGGAACAAAAAGATAGCCCCTAGGGCAGTTTCGCGGAGTGGCGACACGAGAAAGAGAGCGCTTCACTTGTCTCTCGATTCCCCACACCGTAGCTCCCACCACACGACCGAGAGGAATAATTCCCTCCGGGGATGTGACGGCGGGCGAGGAATCAAAGAGACGAGACAGTGCGTCAGGCTTGACGTTCTTAGAGCCTGGGCGGTACGAGATGGAGAAGTCAAAATGCGTGAAAAATAGCGCCCAACGAGCTTGACGTGCATTCAGTCTCTTAGCGGAGCGGATATATTCCAAATTACGATGGTCAGTCCAGACGATAAAAGGGACGGAGGAGCCCTCTAACCACTGTCGCCATTCACCCAGGGCCAGGCGGATGGCGAGCAGTTCGCGATTGCCGACATCGTAATTACGTTCTGCAGGAGAAAGTCGGTGAGAAAAGAAAGCGCACGGGTGTATCTTGTTATCCGAGGCTGACCGTTGAGAAAGAACGGCACCTACCCCCACCTCAGAAGCGTCGACCTCGACAACGAACTGTCTAGTAATGTCTGGCATGAGAAGAATGGGCGCAGAGGTAAACAGGACCTTTAGACGGTCAAAAGCTCTTTGGGCGGAGTCTGACCATTTAAAACTGGACTTAGCTGAGGTTAAAGCGGTAAGCGGCGCGGCCACTTGGCTAAAATTGCGTACAAAACGACGATAAAAATTAGCAAACCCGAGGAAGCGTTGCAACGAGAGACGAGAATCAGGAACTGGCCAGTCGATAACAGCCTGGACCTTGGTCGTATCCATACTGATCACCTCTGCAGAGATGACCGAGCCCAGGAATGTTACAGAGGACGCGTGAAAAGAGCATTTCTCTGCTTTGACAAAGAGTCGATTCTCAAGTAAGCGTTGGAGAACGCGGCGAACGTGTTGCACATGGATCTGGAGAGAGGGTGAGAAAATTAATATGTCATCGAGATAGACAAACACGAATATGTTGAGCATATCCCGAAGCACATCATTGACAAGAGCCTGAAAGACGGCGGGGGCGTTGACCAATCCGAACGGAAGAACCCTATATTCAAAGTGCCCGAGGGGTGTGTTGAAGGCGGTCTTCCACTCGTCCCCCTCTCTAATACGTACGAGATGATAAGCGTTACGGAGATCGAGCTTGGAAAAAATCTTTGCTCCCTGCAAGATCTCGAAGGCTGATGACATCAGTGGCAAGGGATAGCGATTCTTGACAGTGATGTCATTCAGCCCCCGGTAATCTATGCAGGGGCGCAGAGACCCGTCCTTTTTCTTAACAAAGAAAAACCCAGCACCGGCTGGAGACGAGGACGGAACAATAGTGCCAGCGTTAAGAGACTTAGACAGATAATTCTCTAGCGCCTCCCGTTCAGGAGCCGAAAGAGAATAGAGTCTTCCCCGTGGGGGCGTGGCTCCCGGGAGAAGATCAATCCTGCAGTCGTACGGGCGGTGAGGGGGGAGAGAAGTGGCTCGGGAACGACTGAATACCCCCCGCAAATCATGATACTCCTCCGGTACTCCAGACAAATCCCCTGCCTCCTCCTGAAAAATAGAAACAGAAGAAACAGGGGGAACAGCAGACACTAAACATTCAACATGACAACTTCCAAGACAAAATAGAACCCTGGGACCAATCGATGTGAGGATTGTGGAGCTCTAGCCAAGGATGGCCTAACACCACAGGAGTAAATGGAGATCGAAAAATTCAAAAAGAAATAGTCTCTCTGTGATTTCCAGAAACGGTAAGAGTCAATGGAACAGTCTGTTTCTGAACCCTAGGTAGGGAACTGCCGTCTAGGGCGAAAAGGGGGGTGGAATTCTTTAAGTAGGTGAGGGGAATACCTTGCTGAAGTGCCCACTCCTCATCAACAAAATTTCGAGTCGACCATGGCGGAGCAGGCGACTGATGAACTGGACCACTGAAGATGCACTGGTAGAGCGGTGCAAGAACTTGAAGGGGTAACCTTGGCGATGGCGCTCGCCAGTAACCCTCCGCCTACTGACGAGCGCTGGCTTTTACTGGGCACGAAGAGACGAAATGATTGGCCGCTGCGCAGTACATACAGAGGCGATTAGCAATCCTCCTCTCGCGTTCCTTAAGTGAGATCCGAACACCGCCAAGCTGCATAGGTTCGGGATCTGTACTTGCGGTTGAAGGAACGGAACTGGCAGGAGGCGTGGAAAAGAGAGCGACCTCCATGCGGCGAGCTCTGCGTCGTAGATCGAACCGTTTCTCGACCCGAATCGCCAGGTCGATGAGATCGTCGAGTCGGGTGGGGACCTCCCGGACGAGGATCTCGTCCTTCAATTCAGGGTTGAGGCCCTCCATAAAACGAGCCGCCAACGCAGGTTGGTTCCAGCCACAGGTGGTAGCGAGGGTCCGGAATTCAATCGAAAAATCAGGCACGGAGCGCCTTCCCTGCCGGAGAGAAGAAAGCAGTCGAGAAGCCTCCTCACCGTGGGCTGATCGGTCGAAAACCCGGATCATTTCATCCTTGAACAACGAGAAGCTGAAGATGCAATCCTTCTCAGCCTCCCAGTTAGCTGTTCCCCACTCCCGAGCCCGGCCAGCGAGAAGGGATATAACGTAAGCGACCTTAGTCCGCTCCTTAGCATACGTGATGGGCTGTAGGGAAAATACCACCTCGCACTGGGTAAGAAAAGAGCGGCACTGTGTGGGCTCACCAGAATAGATGGGAGGATTGTTGATCCGGGGCTCCGGTGAGTCATGAGAAACCTGCGAGGTGGAAGGCTGGTGGCGCATATTATGGACCTGACAGGAAAGATCTGACATCTGAGCGGCCAGCGTCTTGACAGCGTGTCTGGCGGCGGAGATGTCCTCCTCATGTTTGCCCAGGAGAGCGCCCTGGTGTTCAACAGCAGACTGGAACGCGCTGCCACTCGCTGAGTCCATTTCTGGTCAGATTATTCTGTGATGGGGTAGAGAGGACTCAAGAGCGAGAGTGACAATCACAGTTCTTTAATAGAGTCAAAAGCCAGACCACAGGTAATCCAAACGAAAGAGTCAAAAATAAACAGCAACTGAGGACGCCAGTAGAATCGGCAATAACACATGAACGTAAATCTCCTCCGTGGTACTGGTAGGGTCGAACAGCAGACCGGAGAAACAGCGGCTCAGTGACTCACGGAACTGGATGCAGGCGGCAAGCAGGTAATCAGCCTCAGCTTTAAGCATGTAAGGTTTCTGTGGACGTATAGATGAACACAGGATAATTTCCAGTAGAAATATTCCATAGAACACACAAGACAGGACAGGACAAGACTGAGATAAACTCTGGTTAGTGAGCATCTGAGACATCGAATAATCTGACAACAAGACAGGGCAAGAGAGGGCTAGAAGAAGCCAAGATAATGAGAGGGGATGAGGAACAGGTGGAGAGGAATGAGCGTAATGAAAAGTGATAACAGCTGTCAGTAATGAGAGTGAAAACGATGTGTGTGTGTGTGTGTGTGTGTCCAGCAGAGGGAGACAGAGGAGACAGGATCATGACATTTTGTAGTATTATTAGTGGTGTTTTAACTCAAGAAAATGCATTAAAGGCCCACTGAAGTGCCTTGGAATCCGCAGATTTGTATGATTCGTTGGCGTAATTTCGACTGAAACAGGAAACTAAGGTGGGACATATTGAACGGCTCCTCCTCCTTTATAGCAATAACGTTTAGTACTTGACAGCGCCATGGAAGCGAATCCGAGCGTTGATGATACGATGGATTCAATAGTAGAGGTGTAAATAAATACTAGCCATTTCATTCTTAACCAACATTGGTTGCATTGTAAAATGTAAATAAAACTCGAGCGCTTGAGCAACCGAACACACATCTCCAACCCATATTGCTCTGTGACGTGTCAACGGTCGCTTTGGCCAGGTGGTATTTATAGCAGAGGGGCGGGACGCTTTTGATTCTAGAGAGCATTTGATTGGACAGAAGATGTGATGAGAAGCTGAAGTCATAAAAATCTGTGATCCATTTTAGCGGAAGTGAGAGACTATTAGTTTTGAATGCTTATACTGTATCTCCTAAATGCGAATTTTGTCATTGTTTTGGAACACACCAGCTGATTCATGACCTTAAATCTTACATATTCATACTAAAAGCTAAAAAACATACATTTTGAATTTTAGGGGGCCTTTTTTACAAACACTCATAAGTATTGAGTGTTCCTTTTGTGCGTAACCGGGCCTGAGAGGTGTGCTATAAGGCTTAAGGCCCCGATATCGAAAAACAAACTGGTGTGACAATTTAGAACAAAATCAGGCAAAAACGAAGTTCATTTGGAGTTTATTTTGGCAGTTTGAAACAGATTGCAAAAGCAAACTTCCTGGTTGAACAGGAATCATGTATTTGCACCACATTCAAAAGGCAGTTGGCTGGACTGATCTTTAGCAGCTTGGCTATTGACAGAAATATGAGGAAGAACCCGATATCATCTTATCCACTTTCCCCATACTGAGCACCAATTGATCCCTGTCAGAAAGACTACAGCGTCTACATAAAAGCTTTTCCGGAGCTGAGCCAAACGTGCATATTAATATCCTAAAGTGGTTACAATGTAGAAGGCTTTAAAAGGCTTCCTTTAAGTTTAAAGTAAACAAACCTTGCAGAGAACTAAGACTGCCAGGATACAAATTTACTTTGAGAATAGGCCATGACCACTTAACTGGAGCCTTTGTGGGGAGATCAGTCATTATTAATGAAAGCAAAAATGCTGACAAGGCAAAACCAACCAAGATATTTTTGCAAATGCAACATATTTGAACCGCTGTAGGCTATGATGAAATTATCATGGCTCTGTATGGAACTGTTTTAAAGGTTTCAACAATGGCCCTGTTTACACCTGGAATTAAGATGCGTTTTGGTCGATCGGATCACAAGTAGATTCTCCCCACTCAGTGAAACACCCACTGAGAATCCTGTTGAAAGTGCCCTAGTTATTGGCGATTCTATTACAAGGAACATGAAAATAGAGACACTAGCCACCATAGTCACATGTCTGCCAGGAGCCAGAGCGCCTGACATCATAGCAAATTTAAAAATGCTGGCTAATGCTAATTGTAAATTCTCTAAGATTATTATTCACGTCGGCACTAATGATGTTCGACTTCGCCAGTCGGAGATCACCAAAATTAACGTTAAAGAGGTGTGTGAACTCGCAAGTATGATGTCAGGCACTGTAATTTGCTCTGGCCCCCTTCCTGTTCGCCGGAGTGATGAGATACTTAGTAGACCGTCCTCACTCAATGGCTGGCTGTCTAAGTGGTGTCCGCAAAATAATATAGAATTCATAGACAATTGGAAAAGTTTTTGGGGCAGACCTGACCTGTTGAAAAGAGATGGTATTCATCCCTCCTGGGATGGTGCTGCTCTTCTCTCTAGTAATATGGCACATAGACTTAGAGCTCAAACATGAATTGGGGCTCAGGTCAGGAATCAGACAGACTGGCTAAACCGACCGTCTGCTAGCTGTCTCACGTCACTGAGGTCAGATAAATCCCATCACATAGACACTCTTTCACCTATATATCATCATATAGAGACTGTGTCTGTTCCCCGAATTAGGAAATACAAAAAACTCCCAAACCCATTTAAGGGTAAAAATTTAATTGATGTTCAACAAATAAAAAACAGATATAATACAAATGAACAAATGATAAAGCTTGGGTTGCTGAAAAATCGATCCAAAAGCACTTATTGTTAATGAAATGATCACAGATTATAACCTTTATGTGCTGTGTTTGACAGAAACCTGGCTAAAACCAAACGATTACACTACTTTAAATGAGTCCACCCGCCAAGATTATTGTTATAAACATGAGCCTCATCTGAAAGGCAGAGGGGGAGGTGTTGCTGTAACTTATAGTGATATCTTTAGAATTACTGAGAATTCTTGTTTCAAATATAATTCTTTTGAAGTGTTGGTGCTTAATAGCCTAGAAATCTAGACTCCCCCTAGCGGCTGCACAAATTATTTTGCAGACAGTGTAGTCTAGCAACTCTCCGTTGCCTTTCGAGCTGGAAAAACCAAACTCTAGTCAGGCCAATCACATCGTGTATAGAGTCGGCGGGCGGGCTTAACATAATGACGACAGAGATACGACGGTTCACTGCTACTTGAAAACAAAGAAAAAAGAAAACAAAGCTGCTGCTGCTGGCGAACAGCTGTCTTTCGATTCGGCTTTGGCCACGACTCTGGATGATTTAAAATTAAGCTTTTCTTTGAAACATGAACAAAGAACGACACTTGAGTCATTTTTTAAAAAGGAGAAAAATTGTTCTTTGTGTCACCTTCTTCGTTGCTCTGGTTGGTTGTAGCGCTAACCTATTGCGTGCAGAGGGAATTTGAAAGACAACCGTTTATCCTGCCCCTCGTATTGAGCCCTGTCAATAGTGAGTTCCAAGATCTAACATCCTGATGTAGGTCTGGCATGCCAGGCTAGGTGCTTAATGTAACACTATCTAATGTAAATGATAAATCACATTTGAGATTTGTGCTGGCTACTGTATACAGGCCACCAGGGCACCATACAGACTTTATCAAAGAATTTTCTGATTTTCAATCAGAGTTAGTACTGGCTGCAGATAAAGTCCTAATTGTTGGTGATTTTAATATACATGTAGATAACGAAAAAGATCTATTGGGATTGCCATTTAAAGATATTCTGAACTCTATTGGAGTTAGACAACACGTGTCAGGACCTACTCATTGTCGTAATCATACTCTAGATCTAATATTATCACATGGAATCAATGTTGATATGCCGTTGAAATTCTGCAGCAGAGTGATGAAATCTCAGATCATTATCTAGTCTTGTGTATACTTAATTTAGCCAAGGCTGCAAAGCCGATTCCGTGTTAGAAATATGTTAGACCTATTACTCCTGCTACTAAAGATTGCTTTATTAGTAATCTTCCTGATCAGTTTCATCTCCTCAGCATCCCAGATTGCTTAGAAGAACTCGATATTGCGACTTTTGACTCTCTCTTTTCTAGCACTTTAGACACATTTGCTCCTTTGCGCTTAAAGAAAATAGTCCAATGCCGTGGTACAACGAGCACACTCAGGCCCTTAAGAGAGCAGCCAGAAAAATGGAGCGCAGCTGGAAGAAAACAAAACTAGAGTTTTTTCGTATTTCATGGAAAGAGAGCACAATTGCGTACAGAGAAGCCTTAAAACTGCTAGATCTGCTTATTTTTCAACCCTATTAGAAGAAAATAAACAAACCCCAAGGTATACATTTGAAACAGTGACTAAATTAACGAAAAATAAAGCTTCAACCCCAGACGTTTCCAAGCAAAACAGCAGTAATGACTTTATGAACTTTTTTACTTACAAGATTGATAATATCAGGGAGAAAATTATAACTATGCAACCGTCTATGACAGTGTCGCACCAGACAGTGCATTACAGTCTCCCTGAGGAAAAATTTGATTCATTCATTGCTATAGAAGAGGAAGAACTCGTTAAATCATCTAAATCGACAACATGTATGTTAGACCCTATACCGACTAAGCTATTGAAAGAGATGCTTCCAGAGGTCATAGATCCTCTTCTTAATATTATTAATTCATCTGTCATTAGGATACGTACCAAAAACTTTTAAGCTGTCTATGATTAAACCGTTTGTTAAAAAAAACGCAACTTGATCCTACAGAATTAGTCAATTACAGGCCAATCTCGAATCTACATATTCTGTCAAAGATACTAGAAAAGCCAGTATCCTCACATCTATGTTCCCTTTAGAAAGAAATTGTATCTGGACTGATTTCCAGTCAGGATTTAGACCGTACCATAGTACTGAGACAGCTCTCATTAGAGTCAGAAATGATTTGCTCTTATCATCTGATCGTGGTTGTATCTCTCTATTAGTGTTATTTGATCTTAGTGCTGCATTTGATACTATTGACCACAACATTCTTTTAAATAGTTTCAAAAATGATGTTGCCATTAGTGGAATTGCATTAGCATGGTTTAAATCATACTTATCTGACCATTATCAGTTTGTAGCAGTAAATGAAGAGATGTCTTATCGATCACAAGTTCAGTATGGAGTACCACAAGGCTCAGTACTAGGACTGTTGCTGTTCACTCTGTACATGCTACCATTAGGAGATATCATTAGGAAGCATGGCATTAGTTTTCACTGTTATGCTGATGATACTCAGCTCTATATTTCTTTACGCCCTGACGAAACTTGCCAATTCATAAAATTATAGGAATGCATAACTGATATAAAAAACTGGATAACTAGTAATTTCCTACTACTTAACTTAAAAAACAGAGATTCTAATTATTGGACAAAAAACTTCCCTGCGTAATAACCTAGAATACTGTCTAACACTTGATGGCTGCTCTGTCAAACCTTCAACATCAGTTAGGAACCTAGGTGTGCTCTTTGATACCAATCTTTCATTTGAAAGCCACGTTTCTAGTATTTGTAAAACTGCATTTTTCCATCTTAAAAATATATCTAAATTGCATCATATGCTCTCAATGACAAATGCGGAACAATTACTTAATGTGTTCATGACATCAAGGCTAGATTATTGTAATGCTCTTGTGGGTGGTTGCCCTGCACGCTTATTAGATAAACTACAGCTGGTCCAAAACGCAGCAGCTAGAGTTCTTACTAGATCCAGGAAGTATGACTCTACCATCTGAATGTATCAACAGAAATCGAGACTCATCAGACCAGGCAACATTTTTCCAGTCTTCTACTGTCCAATTTTGGTGAGCTCTTGCAAATTGTAGCATCTTTTTCCTATTTGTAGTGGAGATGAGTGGTACCCGGTGGGGTCTTCTGCTGTTGTAGCCCATCCGCCTCAAGGTTGTGTGTGTTGTGGCTTCACAAATGCTTTGCTGCATACCACGGTTGTAACGAGTGGTTATTTCAGTCAAAGTTGCTCTTCTATCAGCTTGAATCAGTCGGCCCATTCTGACCTCTAGCATCAACAAGGCATTTTCGCCCACAGGACTGCCGCATACTGGATGTTTTTCCCTTTTCACACCAATCTTTGTAAACCCTAGAAATGGTTGTGCGTGAAAATCCCAGTAACTGAGCAGATTGTGAAATACTCAGACCGGCCCGTCTGGCACCAACAACCATGCCACGCTCAAAATTGCTTAAATCACCTTTCTTTCCCATTCTGACATTCAGTTTGGAGTTCAGGAGATTGTCTTGACCAGGACCACACCCCTAAATGCATTGAAGCAACTGCCATGTGATTGGTTGATTAGATAATTACATTAATGAGAAATTGAACAGGTGTTCCTAATAATCCTTTAGGCGAGTGTATATTCAAACGCACATACGACTAAACACATAATGCGCATGTGCACGCCATCAGCGTTTTCACAGGTTTGCGTTTTTAAAGAGATAAAAAAAAATATATATATATTTTCTTCAAGGATTGCACCTTGGAACCTATTTGAAGGTTTGCGTTCTCGAGCCACCAGGGACTGTCGTTGTGCGAATGAGTGGGCCGGAGCGCGTTAAGGGGTTTCTGTTAGAACGGTGTCGTATAAGCAGCCCCTAAGTTAATAACTAATGATCTTTGCAACGTAAGTGAATCAATCAAAACTAACTTTAGCTGGACAATAACTTTATTCTAGAGCTGCAGTAAAGCCAAAACAATCTATTTTACTTTAATTTCCTATTATCACTGTAAAGCTGCTTTGAAACAGTCCATATTGTTAAAAGCGCTATATAAATGAAGGTGACTTGACTTGACAAGTAGAAGAGGGAGACACAATACCCATTTACAACTGGTGTTTTAACGCGTCTCTTTTGTCCACTTACGACCACTTCTGTCCTGATTTCTTCGAGGGGAGGGTCTATGGGTGGGTACATTTATGGCCTTTTTCAGATCTTTCGATCTTATGGAGGAAATAAACTCAAGCATTTTACATAATGCGACCGGAGACAACGGAATACACACGGAGAGCAGCAGCTTTCTTTTCTGCTCTGATAGCCGCAAGACCACGGCGAACGCTGTGAGTGTGTGTTGGAAAACAGGAATGGTGTGAAAACATTTTGCTTAGTATGTTTTTCGTCTTCACCCAAACTTGGGTCTTTAGTCGACAAAGTTTAAATCCCGTCTGGCTAGTGCGCTTCCCATAATGTTGGATAAAGTGGATTGTAAAAAAAAAAAAAAAAAAAAAGCAAGACAGGGACTTGGTTCTATCTATCGTTTGTTCATTGGATTTTGAGATGCAGTCAAAAATGAATGTGGTCTTGCAGTTGATTGTGGATGGCAAGGTTTTTGGACTAAATGAATGGTGAAGAATGGCACACACCACCATAGAAAAGATAGAGTTATGAAATTTTGATTCAACATTATGAGGTCAAAAAAATAAAGAGAGAAAGAATTGTTCACAACAATGGCAACTTTAAATGTGTGAGTGAATCCTCAAAATGATTGCTCAGAGTGTGCACAAAAAACAGGAGACATGTCTTGAAATTGCTACGATTTAAAAAATGATAACCAGTGAAAAATTTGTAATCATTTTGATTCATTCAGTCAACACAAAATTGCTTTTTGTAGAAATATTTATTGCAGAGGAGGTATTTTTATGTACATGCTATCACAATATTACACAATATAAATCTACCAAATATCTCCATATGTGTATGCTATAAGCTTGTCATAGAGCATTTAATATAACAAGCACATAATACAGTGGGTAGGGTACAGTTTCACTCACTATACAACTTGTAACAGTCCAAAAAAGATCAAAGATTCTTTTTAAAGTTCTATCAAGGGCAGTGAAACATCGGTCTTACTAATTTCTCATTATCATGCAGAAGCAACGAGAGTTAGAGCTAAGACAATACCGCGTTAAGTAGTAGGAGTGTTACCCCCAACACGTGGCGCGCGGGGCCCAAGTAAACGAGCTAAATAACCAAAATCAATTCATAAATAGATAAATTATCACTTTTGTAAACTCCAAAAACTGAACTAAACATTGCACTAAGACAATGTAGGCAAGGTTACCATTAACATTAACAGGTCATGAGCTGGGTGCTTACATCATACTACATAGAAATAAACCTGCAAATGAGTAAAACTTGTAAACTAGAGGGATGCACTACGATACAACAACCATTCCCAGAAACATTCTCTATGTAACAAAGTTGGTCAATTTTACACATCCATCTAGGCATACATTAAGAACGGACTCTGGGAGAGTGTATTATTCTTACCAGAGTATGAGATGACTCGACAGTTTAGGAGCAGTCTATAGGTTGCTGAAACAAGATCCCTTTAGTGTACCTAGAAATCCATGAGCACATATCCTGATGAGGATAATAGAAATTCTGGGTTCTAAATTATAAGCAGATTATATACATTTTGGAAGGTGGTGATACTCTCTTGATTGCTGCTTTGTAGTGAAGGAATACAAATTTGTCAAATGTTTAATTTAGGTTTCCACTCCAATGGTATAAAACTGATAAAGTTCAGTAGACTGATTTCAGATGAAATATTGAGTCTCCAGCAAGAGTCTCCTTTCCTGATAGTCCTGTTTTCTCTCCTTTCAGCCTAGATAGAATCTTTAGGTTGATTGGATTAGCTTTCGGGGAGACTTTCACCTTTTGTCTTTAATGGCTCTGGGATGGCTCTTGGAACCAGAGTTCCTGGCCACTATCAGCATTTGAATAGTTATGCTGATTCCATTGGATTGGTAATGCCCTCAGAGTAGGGTGTTCGTACTACATTAGCATGCTTTGTCTCCACCTCCAGAAGTCCCTCCTCTTAAAATGCCTATAATATACCATGTAAAGTTACTTTAATTTAGACGAGAATGGAATGACTACAGCAACCACAGCAAGTTCCTAATAAAGAATCTGCTTAAAGATATCTCCATCGTCTCCTGGTCTGCTCTTCTGAGTTTTCTACACTTTAGAAGAAATAAATTCACAACAGTAGTCAATAAAATACTACCTGGGTCATTCTTACTCCGCTGTACAGTTTGAATAAAATATTAAACTCACAATGTTTAAAGATGGAAATCATATTAGATGCATTTTTTGAGGAAAAGGTTCTAAATGGAACCTTAAAGAGTTCCAAACCTTTTAGGAGTTTCAGTCATGGGATTCATTTTTGGATTTATTTTGAATTAATTTTTGGAAATAACACATTAAACATGAAAGTATTATGCAATTATTAAATGCATTTCTCCTTATATAGAACCTTTTTTGGCAAAAAAGGCTCTTTAAAATTGAGTCAAGAACCCCAGGGTTCTATATAGAAACCTTATTGACCTTAAATTCTTTAATGATAATTAATCGTCAAGCTTGACCGGAGCATATTCTGAAAGTCTGGTAAAAGACTAAAAGTAGTGCAGAACAGGAATGACCCACTGTGTTAATATAACATGGGAAGATACCCAGAGATCATTGGTAAATTTACCCCACTTAGAGAGATGGGAGTGTGACATCATTTGATTCTTTCACAGAATGTTAAGAATGATATATTTAGGTACATTTTTTTTTTTACCTCTTTGGTTCATATAACATATATACATGGTATAACCTTTTCTTATGTATTCTTGCTAATTCATAGTGTGCACATACAAAACACAAGAATCTGTCAATACATTAAAAAAAACATTTAGTTACTGCAGGATTGGGTCAAAACCATTTGCAATTGCAATGTCAACATTTATATGAATATTTCATCATTACTGGGCATCGTACTGTACAGCAGTTCATGCCTCATGTGTTATGACACCATTACCTTGACATCATTACAGATTACCAATGACCATGTGAGAAGGCATACAAGATATGTTAAAATTCCAACAATAATTTAGATAGATTGTTGAATTCACATCAGTTGTCTCTGGGGATGTTTCAAAATGTTCTTCTAAGAAATCGATACAATTTCCACAAACCCCCCCCCCAAAAAAACAATACAGCAAAAGCTAGATTTTTATTTGTAAACTGATGTAATCATCATAAAATGTTAGATACCAGACACATGATAAAGAAATTGAGGCTTGAGTCAGAATTTGATATGAGATAGACTGGAATTTGATACGTTTTGTATATTATCATGAGTGTTCTAATTGTAAAAGATAAAAAGGAAAGACATTATAGAGGCAGAAACCATACTGATTGTGCCCTACGCTGAGAGAAATTATATCTATGGTCCCATGAACTGAGTAGTGGAGTTTTTTTCCCCCTAGCATACCCCATTCAAAAAGCATTTACAATTTTGCAACATTGCTAATATATAAACTAAACTTCATTTCTTTTCAAAAATAAGATGCTGATTTTCATCAAGTGTTTCAATAAATATTTATGGGCTATGACAAAGGTTTCACATCTCCCAATACAAAGTAAGACTGGTACAGGACTATTTAAATAGGCACATTCAGGATAATATATCAGCAAATTTGGAAGCGTTGGAAATGTTTATGTTTTATTTTAATTTTTTTACTAGCTTTCTTTCTAGTCAAGAAATCTAAAAAAAGTGTTGCAAATGTGCACATATGATCTCACTGCGGAACGGCATAAAACATCAAGGCCAAAAAGACAAAAAAGGGAAAATGTGAATGGATTTATGTCCAGTTTACATCTGTTTTTCTTCTTTACTAAAGTGCTACAGGCTAATTTCTAGCAGCCATATGAATTCGGGTCACTGTACAAATGTAGTGGTAATATATTATGCTGTTGAGGTTTGAGTTCTTAGATTTATTGGATTTTACCGCTATCTTTGGCAAAAAAATGTTTTACTCAAACCAAACGATAATGTATGAATCAAATCAAAACAAGGACATGGATCAGGCTTACTCCATGACACTTCATGCATGGTCCACACCCTCAGGAACTTGTACAATCTTTTGTGGAAGCCACAGTCGAGGAGGGGCTACAGATGCAGCTGTTATGAGGGTTCAAATGTTAATGAGTATACATGTGGTGAGTATAGGCATCTTGTTTACATTGCACATAAAGAGTTGCATAATTGTAAACTACCGTTTCTATTTAAAGGTTCAACCAATACTTTAGAATCTGGAATGCCTGGTGAGTTGTTGCATTTTTGTATTTTTGTATTTTTTATTCCAAAAAAAAAAAACACAAAGGGAAAACAAAAGGTTGAAGAGAAAGGCAGCTTGTGCGACTTGTTGATTTTCTTCTCCAAATCACCAAAAATTCTATTAAAGTTTATATTCTATGGTGTATTTATGAAAGAAAAAGCACATATAATGAGAACTAATAGTTCACTCAGGTAAAGTGTCATGCTTTTTTTGTTGATGGTTGGTCGTCAAATTCCCAAGGACAGACATCTGCCATTTTAACACCACTAGTAACTCTGCCTTTGGAATTTGAACTTATCTGTTTGCTAGTAGATGAACTGGTGTTCCTGTTGACTTCTTTACTAGTTGCGGCATCTTCAAAATCCCAAGGGCATACATCTGCTTGCTTGCCTTTTGCTAATGCAAGATTTGGGCTTTTTTGTTTTTCCATTGAGACAATTTCCTGACTACTCTCAACATCCCATGGACAAACCTCACCCAGTGTAGACTGGCTGACAGGTCTTTCTTTCGTCTTGCCAGAGGTGAACCTGTCTTTTGTGTTTGATTTCTTTTTGTCATCATCTGGATCCTTTGTGTTCACTCTTTCCTTCTCTAATATTCTGACAGGGGAAGTTCCCTTCTTTATAGCAGGTGTCTCCTTTGTTTTAGAAACCTGAGAGGAACAAGGGGTCTTTTCAGAGATTGGACCCGAGACAGTCTCATAGTCCCATGGACACACTTCTGCTTTAGGGGGCGGCTGCAGTGAGCGGCCTGTGGATTTAGTAGGCTCGGGGAGAACACTCTTTACTTTGCCCTCAGTAGGTGTATAACCCTTGCCCTTGACTTCAGTAGGTGAGGAGCTTATTTTGCCTTTGATCACAGCTGGTGTGGTGCCCTTTTTTGGTCTGCTCTTATCAGGGGAGCAAGCTGAGTCCTTTGGCTTGCTCGACACTTCCTCAAAGTCCCATGGACAGATGTCAGCTTTTAGAACTTTGGGGACCTCTCCGGAAGCCTGGGGTTGGGATATGGCAGGCTTACTAGTGGAGTTAGGTTTTGACCCCATTGCCTGACTATGGTCCTCATTTCCTTCCTCCCAAGGACATATGTCTGTTCTATCTGCAAGTTTCTGGTTTGGATGCCTGGCCATAGAGGGTGACTGCTCTGTGCCTTTTTGCTTTTGCGACTTTGTCGCTTTGTTGCTACTTCCATGGACTGTGGTGGTCTGCTCAGGGGCAATAGACACATGTTTATGGACCTTGTTTTCGGAGGGGGTCGGCAAGTCCTCCAGTTCCCAAGGGCACACCTCTGAAAGGTCATACAGATCTTTACCCTTGGCTGTTTCTGAGCAAATGGAGGGCTGGCTTCCGCTCATTTGTGGCTTCATTATACCGGTTTTGGCAGCTGTCTGCTTGTACTCCACTGATTGGCTGACAATCATCTTTGGATAACCCTCCTTTTCTTCAGCTTCAGCTGAGGTTTTGACATCCTTGTTCTTTAGATTAGCTTTCTTTGTTGAATCTTCCACTGCTTGCGCCTTTCCTGTTAGACCAAGTGTTTTCTCTTTGGCACTGGCAATAACGCTTAGAGATTTCTGCAGCATGGATGTTCTAGGGTGAATAGGTTTCTTATCAGCTGTCAGGTTGTGAGCGCTAGCTGACTTGCACACCAAGGGAACTGACTCTGTTGACTCACTGGCTGCATCAATCTTCTCAGAGGACTTTTTGACCAGCTTCTTGCCCATTAGGGTTTCAAGGAGGGAGCCTTCTGTGGTTGCGACTTCCATCTTGTCAGTCATCGAACTGCTGGAATCCTCACTGTGGTCTCGAACATGGTCATAACTGCTGTGGGACTTTTTAAGGGAGAACACTTTGCTCTTCAAGGATTCGTCTTTGGCAGGCTTAACAGAGTGTGAGGGGTCAAAAGGGTTCTTTCTCAGGACACAGATGCTGTTGCGGGTACTCCCATGTTCACCCAGTTCCTTGTCCTCACGGCTACACTGACGACCCATTGACTCTGGAATCTCAGTTATGCGGCGCATGAGAGAGCGGCCTAGGCCCTTTTTGGAGCTGCGCTTCTTCTGCAGGTGAGGATTGTTGGCCAGCATCTTTTTCCTCTTATATATCTCCAGCTGGGAGTAGAGTTTCTTCAGCTCTTCCTGTAGATTTAAAGACAAAACGGGCCATTAATTCACAACAAATGTCTACATGTAGAAATGTAAAAATAAAATGATTCTAGTTACACTGAAGCAGACGCTCTATTGCACAGAAAACATGCAGAAGTCATTATATGCAACTACAGACAGTGCCTCGAAGACGTTAGACCAAACCAACATGCGGTTTTACACTAATTAAAGACAGGACAGTCTGGGACGGTGTCAAATATGAAAATTTTGTGTTTTATTGTTAGGTCTGAAACAGCCTCTGAAGAACTTCAAAGCATTTAGAACAGCTGTGTCAAAGTCAATCAACAAATATTATACCAAGTGCAGAACTTTATCCTATTAGCAAAGTGCCCTTCCTATGAACAAAATTTAGGTCTTCTGTGAGAGACTTCTTCAGCTCTAACAAACAAACAAAAACCTCTGCTCACGTTGGTACGTTTTTCCCAAAGACTGTCGCAAGACCTTACTCCACAGCCATTAATAGAACTTAGCTGGCCCATTTCCTCTGGTGTCTGCAATAAAAACTGCCATGGCTCAGTATCTTCATCGGTTATAGGACAAGGGGTCAAAAGTTATTTGCAGATTATGAAATTTTTGTTAATTACTAAGGCAGGAGAGTGTCTAGAGGAAAAAGAAGCAGGAAAGAAAACAGGGCACCTACCCGAATATCCTCTGGATCCAGACTGTGCTCACTCCAGGCAGACGTGATGCTGCTATTCAGGTATGACCCAGACCGCCCCATGTCCAATTCATCTTCATAGGCCTCTGTAGCAATGTCATCCCTTAGATGTGTACCCGCAAACAAGAACTAAGGAAAAGGCATGGATATTTAAGAAATTCGGTAAAATTGGATTTTAGCCAACAAATGATCAAAAATGAAAGCTGTTTGGTGGGTTTACCTTTGGCACAAGCAGTAACCCCAAAGTGACAGTCACTGTCAAGTGTGTATGAGCAAAGAATAGCATTAGCATCCAATCCGGGTGCAGCTCAGGGGCTAGAGTGAACCTGTGGGTGGATATACAGATAAATGTGTAATCACCTTGGCACAAGGCAGAACAAAATAAAACCATTACAATTTCTATACAATACAATTTTGGGTACTTCCCAAAACAATTCAATTCATTATCATAATTGGATCGTGGCTGAAACTATGAAAAATCTGCGCAAGAAGAGACATTACTATGTTTCCAGGGTCCTGTGTTACCCAGATTTAAATGGCATATAATGAGCACAAGACAAAGAGTCCTATGCTACCAAGGTTAGGGTTAAGACAACATAAGGAGAGAGGGAATATGCAGAATCAGAATTTATCGTTCTCTTCGCTTTTGTCTGGTACGTGTGCATCATAGAAGTGACTCCGGTCACATTCAGAAACGCTTATTCAGACATCCAACTTCTTCATTAATTAAACTCATTTCATATGAACGCATATATAATAAAAAAAAAATACTGATGCGATAGTGATTGAATCATGACATTTCAAAATATGGTATCACCATAGCCATCGTGGGTGATAGGGTAAATGTTAAAACTTTGTCCAGCTTTGAAGTTTGCTCACTCTTCTCCCCCACAGACATTGGAAGTATTGTTTTTTTTTAATCAGAATGCAGACTCCACTCACAACAAGCGAATCGGTGAGAACACTCGTTTAAACATCATACACACCAGGACATTTGACTGAACATCACATTTTTGAAATTAGCCTATTGATACTGCTTGCAGTGGTATTGCAAGGGACCGGTCTACGGGCCATAAGCCTTTATATAAAAGGGTTTTTGAGCTGTTTACACTGCCACATGGAATAAAAGAGCCTGCACAGGGACAGGAAACAAAAATGAAGACAAAAACCAGCCTACCTTACACAACACCGAAGGTGGACTTGCGCTAAGGAGAAGAGCGTGCAAATTCTTTTTTATGCACACTGCAACTGTCACAATATGATGTCACACACTGCGAGTATGTTTTAAAAACAATAATTCAACATATAAAAAACACTTTTTAATAGCCCACTAAGAGTTTATTACAAATAAATGACTAAAAATGATTAAATCTATATGAACAACAATTTGGGTTGCATTTACAATGCTGTGAAAATGGGGTGTGCTAACAGCCCCCCTACTGTAATTCCTGCGCCCATGAGAAATGCTCAAAAGTTAACTCTGACTGCTGATTAGCATGTGGCTAAGCTAACATGTCGGTACTCTATGATTCTCTTAGTTGAATAATATTTCAGCGAGATGCATCTGTTTCGTACCACTACTGTTTCTACTTTTTTTATTGAATAAAAAGAGATTTTTTGTCAATATTTCCTTCAGCTTTGTGTGCCATCTTTGGATGAAAACAATTGAAATTGAAACTGCAATGACCACTATGGCTCAACAACGTCAGAGCTTGTGCACTTCTAAGCCAATATAGCAGGTTTATATTTAGATCTATGCTGTGTTTATCTCTGCATAGCTATTTTTTTCCCCAGGTTTATCTGTGCTGGCCTGCTGGGAGACTGTCTTCACCTGGGACTATGTTTGCTGTGAAGTTTGCAGCTCTGTTGCCTTCAGCTCTTTTAATCTGGTTGGAAATTGATGGTCCCTCTGAGATGACTGATACACTGAATAGCATGGACATGTCCGTACATATGAAGAAAATAAGAACCTTTTTTAAAAAAAGTTTTCCTCTTACTGTTGTTACATCACCTTCTGAGATTGCTGAGGTGAAGTGTGTGTATGCTAAAAACTGTGTGTGTATGCTGAAAACACTGGCTGCCACAATACACTAATTAATGTTTATGATGAAAGGACATGTGCTGTTACACAAGAATACAGAAACTTAACTAACACTATCCCATGGCTCTGTCCTACGATTAATTACTGTAGAAACAGTGGAGAGAGCACCAAGCAACGCAACACTTCTAAAAATCACATGACCTGCCTTTGAAGTCAACCGCCTTTATCTTGTGTAAAAGTTCAAGCTAAGTCCCTGCCTAAATGAGTGCCTCATTACCGCTGAAGTTATTCATTCACTCCACAGCCCTAAACTGATTTTTTAGAAGGCAGTGGCGGTCCGTCGGACAAGGGAGGCAGATTTTCATTAAGATGAATTCAAAATGAACATAAGAACTAAAAACTAAAACAATTAATCCAAACACGTGGTTTTACCACTGCCCGAATTCTAGAAAAGAATGACAGCATTTAAACAATAATATAAATAGTAAACTGACCAATCAGAATGGATATTCATTTGCACTTTATTTCAATGGTCCACTTTAGACATTCTACTAACTGTAAGTATTTTTGCAACTACATGTCATCTAACTCTCATTAGAGTATTAGTAGACAGTCTGCTTAATTTACAGCTATGAAAACCTTTTCACAATATTCTAATTTTGAATTTGGGGTTTTCATAAGCTGTAAATCATAATCATCAAAATTATAACAAATAAAGGCTTGAAATATCTCACTTTGCATATAATGAGTCTATATATTAGTTTCACCTTTTAAGTTGAATTACTGAAATAAATGAACTTTTGCACGATATTCTAATTTTTTGAGTTTCACTTGTATTTGGATCTGTACCTCACACACAGCTATCAAATGACTTGGAATATAGAGCACAAGTCATGTGAACTACTTTTATGGCGCCCTTCCATCCTTTTGAGCTCCCATTAAAATTACCGTTCAGGCTCAACCCTGCTTAGCTTCAGTGGGAAATCAGGCAAGAGCTGCTCACAGAGATTAACTTAAACAATGTGTTGAGATCACAAGCATCCCATGCAAAGGACGATCTTCCAAAACACAACATATGATATGCAGCAGGGTTTTTTTTCAGCTGGGAGTTCGTATACCAACACCATCTGGCTTTTAGTCTAGTGTATTCAAGTGAAGGCAAGTCCGAGAGATATTGACTTAAAGGGGACCTATTATGCAAAATTCACTTTTATATTGTTTTTGAACATATTTATGTGCCCACAATTATGTGTGTACACAATCACCCCAATGTGGTAAAAATCCATTCACTCCATTTGTTATTTTCCCTATAAATCTGAAACAGTGTCTCAAAATAAGCCGTTCAGGAATGTGCTCCCAATGTGATGTCATGACTGGCGACGAAATCTTCCCTATTAGCTTAGCTCCTCCCCTTAAGTAAGCTGTACACAGTCCGCCATTTTTATCTCCTCGCCAGAGCAATTAACAGCAGCATTCAAGTAAGAAATGTATTCTTATTAAAGCTACTAAAGTAATTCCGTCAAGAGCAGTGAGGGAATTTCTGTTTATCTTTTGTTGTTTGATTCATATTAACGGCATATACAGCTGTAGGTACTGTATATTACGCTGCTGTCACTTTAATACACAGATCTAATATATACATGCAAATTTTTCCCTGTTGTTTTCATTCACAGACATAACCAACTGTGTTTATGTGTGAACTTCGTGTTTTTGACATAACTTTCTGTGTATATGACAGTTTAAGCTCAATAAGATGGGAAAGAGAACTTAGTTTAAAGGGATACTCCACTTTTTTTGGAAATAGGCTCATTTTACAACTCCCCCAGAGTTAAACTGTTGAGTTTTACCGTTTTTGAATCCATTCTGCCGATCTCCGGTTCTGGCGGTACCACTTTTAGCTTAGCATACATCATTGAAGTGGACAACAGTGGCGCCTCCAGAAATTTTTCATAGGGGTGCATGGCCACATGGGGCCACTTAAAATCTTGGGGTGGCACACCAAAACTAAACCATAATATCAGAATTGTATTCTACTGTTGTAGTAAACCGGCCTGTAGAAAACTATCAGAAAGACTTAAGGAAACTCCTACTTATACTTTGGTTTATTGTCTTATATTTAATGTTACTAATGATATTAGTAGGGCCCTACTGATATATATTATATTATATATAATGATATATATTATATAGATATGATATAGGCTATATAAGGGCCCTCGCCCCGCGGCAAATTTCCAGATACTTACATAATTGTGATGAATTTAATCCTTTTTAAGTTATTAGTTTGCAGTGTAAGATTACAGTTAACACCTTTAAATATTACATAAATGTATTATGAATTTTTAATAAACTTAATGAGTGTATAAATCAGCAGCAAAAAGAAATTCTTGAAAAAATCTGCACAGTAAATTTATAAAATCTAAATATGTTAATAAAAACAAATTACTATTAGTTCTCTTATAAAATTCAATCAGGCAATCATACATTTCACAATTTTATATTTATATATGAATTTCAAGAATTCAGAAGTGCATATATAGTCTACACTACAAGAAATAAAATGCAATTAAATTATGCTTATTTTAAATGTATTGAGCAGGCTAGGTATAACAAAATATATTGGCTTTTATATCTGCATAAGTGCGCATTTAAAAGTTCACATCACAAAGCGAAGTAATGTCGAGTGCACAAATCCTAGTGCGATTTGTTCCTTTTTTTCACAGTTTTGAATTCCAGTTATTGTGCGTTTGATGCCGATTCATAGTCCTTGTGGTGTGTGTGATCTAGCAAGCACACGGTAGTGAGTCGTTTAAAAACAGCAACAAACTCCAACAAAATAAAGTAATTTTATGCAAATCTACAGCCTTTTATCTACAGATAATGCATTATAATGTGAATATATCATATTGGAGAGAGTTTTACCGTGCGTCCAAGAGGCGCGCGCGCTGTTTGAATATGAATGGAGAATGATTGACAGCCGCAGAGGAGGGAAAACGAGTTTCCGTATACTTTAATGATGTAAATAGACTTCTGTCCCTCACATTAAGCTATGGAATGACTTCAGATGACTTTGTCACCCAAACTGACGTGAAAAAATCAGGAGGCGCCGAAATGACGCCCATGGGTTTGCATCCCTGCTTGTCAAAACGTGGCAAAGACACATCAAAAAGCTGCTGAAACAGTATACTGTAACCGTTTGGCACTTAAAAAGCACGTCACGACACATAATTCCCCGTCTTCTTTTACTAAAGAACATTTTTGACTTATTTATGAAATGCATAACTGATGCTACTAAAATTTGTACTGGCCATTGGGGTGGCCAGGAGTCGACCAGGGGTGGCCACGGCCACCCCTGGCCACCCCCTGGTGACGCCATTGGTGGACAAGACCATTAGCATTTCTCAAAAAAAAAATGACCAAAGAGCTTCGATATTTTTCCTATTTAAAACTTGACTCTTCTGTAATTACATCGTGCACTAAGACCGACAGAAAATGTAAAGTTGCGATTTTCTAGGCTGATATGGCTAGGAACTATACTCTCATTCCTGCGTAATAATCAAGAAACTTTACTGCCTTACCATGATTGCAGCAGGCATAATGATATGACGCAGCGCCTGAAAGGCTACCTTCCGTCAACATAACCAGTGTAACCGAGCTGGGGACTATTTTCAGGCGCTGCGTCATATCATTACGCCTGCTGCACTCATGGTACGGCAGTAAAGTTTCTTGATTATTACGCAGGAATGAGAGTATAGAATGAATCAACTTTTGCTAGTTTAACGACAGGAAAAACGGTTGGCGCACTTAGCGCATGGTCTAAAAGGATAGTCCCTATTCTCTTAATGAGTAATGGGTGTGTTTTGGGCGTAACGTGCAAAACAACAATCAGAGTCTCATCTCCCATTCCCTTTAAAAGCCAGTTGCACTCGCGTCATGGCGGGTTGCTATTTACATGGCGGAATTTGCAAGCGGAAAGACTGAACGCTTCTCCAGAGAGGAAACGGATCTGCTCGGGCTCAAGGTTAAAGTGCGCAAGCAGACCACCTACGGGACATGCCGGATTCCACCATATCTTTATGTACAGAATATTAATATTTTACATTGTTATCCTTTTATTTGTATTATTTGGCTAGCTTGTGTGCTGCTGGGCTCCCCTGTGTGTGTAATAAGCAGAGTGTACGCACACTGTAGGCGCACATTACTAACGCACTCTTTTAAATAAATACAAATACTGTGCCATTGACTATAGATCAGGTTTTTGTTGGTCAATGGCACAGTCTATTTCAGTTGCCTCAAAATAGCAACGTGCCAACAATGAACACAGAGCATTGTTGGCGCATTTTCTTTTTTTTTACCAGCATGCCCATGGGCGCACAAATGAAAACTAACAAAAAACACTTGCGTCGCGTTTGATAGGGCCCGTAGTGTCAGTACACCCTAATACTCACAGGACGAGCCGTCTGACAGCCAGCTTTCTGTGTGCGTGCTTCGGATGTGTGCGCTCAGAAAACCATATATGAGAAGTTAAAACTGGTTTGACTTTTAATGATGATGAAGAACTGCAATGTCACATGAGTGTGATCACAATAGTTTGAGGATAGACCACAAGCTGTAAAGGCACATCACTACCCTGGATAGGGGGCAGGGAGCAGCAGCTCATTTGCATTTAAAGATACATGCACGTAAACAGCATGTTTTTGCTTTCACTCAAAAATGGGCATTTACAACGTGGTACAATACATTATCTGTGGTGTATTTAGAGCTGAAACTTTGCAGACACATTCTGGGGACACCTGAGACTTATATTACATCTTGTAAAAAGGAGCATAATAGGTCCCGTTTAATAAGACATTTATGAGGAGGGAAAGGAGGAAGTCCTCGGTGGCAGTCACTTACCTTAAAATGTGGAATATGAAAGAGAGGATGAGCTCATTGTGCACTGCGATGGCCATGTAGCGTGGCTCATGAAACGCTGAGGGGACGGTCCTCACAGCAAAACAAAGATACACACCCCACAGAAGGAACAGGAACTCAGCTGTTTGTGAGAGGTAGTAAAGAGTTAAAACCCAAGTGACTAGTACCTAGGACATACCAGTTCCCAGATCAACCAGAGAATGATGTGGATGTCAAAACCTTTCTGTTACAAACCACTATAGCGCTAAATTGAAAATACAAGAATGATAGAGAAAAAGACATTCAATGAATGCAATAAAAGACATCTAGATTGCTTGTATTCTCTAGACACTGCTTGACAGACAATTACAAATGAAGCTGTGGAAGGTAGTCCAACGATTTTAAAGTTCTCCATCCCCTATTGGCACACCCTATACAATGTCATCCAGTTAGCTGGCCTGACATCAATAAACATGTGTTCCCCCAGTGAAAATCTGTCATCATCAATGTGATGTTTACTGATCCAGGTGTTAGATTGGGCACATTCTAATTTGCCATGCTTGAGAAAAATACATCAGGATAAACATTTGTGTTGAATTTGATTCGTCACAGCCTGGTTGATGCTTCCTGTGAGCTCCGCTATATGTCTGCAATTAGTGCCAAGCCAGACTTGGTTAATCACTTCCTTGGCTTGTATTTCAAACATAATGACCGGCAATGGTCTACCACGATTGCTATGTCCGGATTAGCATACTACCACATTACTCTTACAATTTAGGCAATGCCACTTAGATGCACTTCATTTGTCAGGACCCAGTATCTACAAGAACAGATTCTAGTTTTGTCTTCACTTACTGAAAACTCAAGCACAAAATACTTATTCGTTACTAAGTACAAGCACAAAGTACTTATCATTAGATTATAATAAGTCATTTTTGTCACATCAAAGACGATCACAGATGTTACAGATTACAAACTGTCAGCAAACAGCTATTTAAAGGTTGAAAGGTTCTTTAAAAAAGAACTACAATTTAGCACACTTTTATAAAGAGTCTGGAATAGCTAAAGTTTTGAGTGCTTTTTGACCCACTTTAGTAGCACTTTAAAACATATTAAATGTAATACTGAATAACAAAATATAGTTAAAAATAATTGACATGTTTTTTAATTAGTCAAATAAGTATCCTTCTATAAAGCATGACAAAAGTACACTTAAGTGCTCTTTAATTTTATAATTTATTGTATACTTTGAATATTTGAAGTATACTATAAGTGCACATTTCTACGGAGCCCCTAAAGGGACCTTTGCAAAAATAAAATTATACAGACTTTCGCGTGCGCACGAGAAACTTTCGCGTGCGTACAGCATTTATAGTGTTTCTTGTTATTTTTTTAAGCTTGGCAGCCCCGATATAAATTCACTTTCATTATGTAGAAATGTGCAGTGTGAACATTCTACTAAACATCTGCTTTTTGTGTTCCATGCAAAAAATAAAGTCATACGGGTTTACAACAGCATGAGTTTGAATGATGCCGTAAGTTGAATTTTTCTGTAAACTGTTCCTTTAAATAGTGCCTTGAAGAGATTCTCTCTACTTTCTTTCTTTAAATAAGTATCCATTTTTGGGAACATTTCATCCAGACTCTTTGATTCTGTTTGATAATATATTCAAGCTGGTGCTCATTAAAATGCCAAATAGTCATAAAGGAAGCTCTTAGGTAACAGATTCACTCACCCACAGCAATCATGTAGTCCCAGCGGTCCAGCAGACACATGCTGAACTGCAGCCTATCAGTGGTGAAGCCCACACTGATGAGAGCGAGATGTCGGTTTGGATTCTGACAAACAGCGGAGGTCCAGGCTATTGCGAACCATAACACAATCAGCAGGATTATACACAGTAGACGTAACACTCTCCAGCTGGTCATGTAGGGGATCCGTTGGGCTGTACGTGACAGGAACACCTTGAGAACCCTGGAAAACAATGAAAAAAAAAAACATTGTATTCAGGGCCTAAAATGAACACTATAACAGTATATGAAACGGTGTCAATCGCCAGTTGGTTGGTAATATTTTTTTTAAAAATTCCAACAATGCAGTGTTGTGAAAACATAAACGTAAACAAACGTAAAAGCCGCTGCGTCTCAGACAGCGCGCAAATACTGAATTGAGGTTTTTTTTCACGTCTTGCACTTTAACGGTCAAATTTAGGGATGTGCACGAATATTCGAATTTTCGAATATTCGATCTGTAATTATTATTCGAAAAATAAAATACTATTTTACCACGTTGCTTTGCTGGCCGTAAATGCAGTGAATCCATGATAAATCCCAAGCACTAACTCGCAGTTATAATTAAATGCACTGGGTGGCGCTGTGGAGTGTGTTAACAAGCTGTGTGAATGTGATCACATAATGTTGTCGTCTGCCTCGCGAAGTTTGGAATTACTTGAAAATGATCTTACTAAATGGAATTACTTTTGATCAAATTAATTAATTAATCTGAGTTATAATATCATCACCACAATGAGAAATCACATGAAATCCAAACAGTCGACTGAGGAAAGACAGTTGTCCAACACTGCATCACGACTGCAGGTAAGCGCAGCTGGACCCCGCGTGATCATAACTTATCTAATAGCAAAATGATTTTGAGACAAACACTTCCTTTAAGTTTCGTTGAGGGAGACCGGTTTAAGAACAGAAAACACAAAGTGCTGTTAGAAACTTAGAACACCGATATCTTTGTGTCTCTGAAGCGTCTGCCAGCAAAGCGCCTTTTCTCACTCGAGCATAAACTGCTGGCGGTGCCCCTGCATGTGGATATTGTTTTTCTTAATATAAACGTGAAACAATATACACACGATAATTAAACGCTGACTCGAGTGTGTGCACGTTCTGTGCGATATCTGGCGCAATCTGCTTTATTCGACGTTTTTTTCCCGTTCGCGCTGCTTGAGCATTCTTTTATTAATGCTTTTGTTTTTTATATTTTTTGTTTACACATAGGCCTACTATTTAATGTTTTCAACTAAAAGAAAACTTTAACATATATTGTAAGCTTGTTGTTGTGTATATTGCCTAATTGTAAGCTTGTTCAGAAATGGTGACAAAAACGTAAAAAAATAAAAAAATAAAAAAACCTCTTTTTCGTTAAATGTCATTTAAATAAACGAATATTCGATTTTTATGAGCCCGAATATTACTACAATGGTAATATACTACAAGGAAGAAAAGGAATAGTCGAATAAAGTCGTTATTTTTGTTTTATTTCAGCACAAAAAGTATTCTCGTCGCTTGATAAACTTATAGTTGAGCCACTGTTGCGACATGGAATATTTAAACATTTTCTTCATTGACTTTCTGGGACGTCAGGATTCATTCCCTTAGGGAGCCTATGGAGGAGTGATCCAGCTGTCACATTTAATCAAAAATATCTTCATTTGTGTTCCGAAGACGAACGAAGGTCTTACGGGGTTGGTACAGCATGGGGGTGAGTAATTAATGACTTAATTTTCATTTTTGGGTGAACTAACCCTTTAATCAACAATAAAGAACCAAGAAAAAAATAATTCACTGCTCTTGACTGAATAACTTTTGTAACTTTAATAAGGATTAATCTACCTGAAAACTACTGTTCCTTGTCTTTAATTTACTGTATGTATATATATATATATATATATATATATATATATTTAAATGTATATTAGTTAGGCTAGTAGTTTGAGCTGTGGTATCAACATTGGAATAGAGAATTGTGAATTTTCACTGGTATCTAAATTTTTGGTGTGTTAACTGCCTGTTTTTGCAAAAAGTTTCATGGCCGGTAAAAAAAATATTTAAAAGTAATTTTAGTAAATTTACTAAAACACAATCAGGGCGTAAATTTTCTTTTGTGTGTTACAAAAAGGTGTTGCAAAAAAGTAAATTTTACGCCCTGATTGTGTCATTATCGCCTCAATATCGGAACTGATGTGGACTTAAAATTGCACCTTGTAGAAGTGTACAATTGTTGACATTTATTAAAGTCCGCATTTGTAAAGCATAATGTGGTGTAATTTCGAATGTGAACATGATATTCGACAGGATTGATTGAATAAGAAATGTGGCCGTTCGAGAGGCATGGAAAGTTATTATTTAAAAAAAAAGTTTGTTAAAGTTTTAAAATAACTGATAAGGTCATGAATGTGTATTACAAAAGCAAAGGTAAATTTGATTAGGCATAATAATATTTATTTTTCCGGTAACATTTTACAATAAGGTGAATTAGTTAACATTAGTTAATGTATTAACTAACATGAACTAACATAACTAACATCGGCTGTTCAATGTTTGTTCATGTTAGTTCACTGTGCATGAACTAATGTTAACAAATACAACATATGATTTTAATAATGTATTAGTAAATGCTGAAATGAACATAAACTAAGATTAAAAAATGCTGTAGAAGTATTGTTCATTCTTAGTTCATGTTAAATAAAGTAGTTAACCGTATTGTAAAGTGTTACCATTTTTTATTTCAAAGTCAAATCAATCAAACGTATACATTTATGTCACTCTGATAAAGTGTTGTCTACGCCCCGCAATATCAAAAAAAAAAAAAATTTTTTTTTTTTAGAAATGTGTTCATTTTCACCCCAGTGAAGTATCATCCCATTTCTGTCCAGATCCAAAGAGAAGCCATTCATTTCTGATGCCTTAAATACGAATGCCATTAGGTCATTTCCAGCGCTGTCAAGCCCACATTATCTTCTGTAAATGTTCCTAAAGATCCTCCACATATCCTCCTTCCTCCATTCTTCTGGAGGCCAGACCCTCAGACGCTCCACAGTTTATTTTCTGCTTTTGTTGTCCAAACCGTTCAATAAAATGTAACACACCGTGGTCATATTGTCCCAAGTACCTCCTGTTATGGTTTCCCCCAACAAAACATTTAGCTGTGTAGTTTAACAATGTAGTGAATCTTTTTTTAAAACGTACTTTACCCCTGTTGAACTAGCCGTGGAACAAGCAGCTCTGACACTTTACAGGACGTTTACTTTAATGGAAAATTAGGGATAATACAATCATTAACTGTGCTTAAAAGGGTATCACAATTAAATCAGGAGAGCCTAATGCTGCAAGGTCATCCAGGAAATGAAGTCCATATAAGAGTAAGAAAAAGTGCATTATAGGGCCACTCTAGATATGCTGACCTTCTTTATAGCATCTTAAGTCTTTATGGAATAACAGTCTGTATTGAATCTGAACTTTTTATGAAATATAATAAGTGATGACAAAGCTAAAGTATAATGTTTATTTAATGAGTAATTTCAAGAGAACAAGCAATACATGCTTCTAGATATGTGAAAAAGTACACTTTAGCACACTTTTAAAACAGAAATAATCTTATCACAGAAATAATACACTTTAAAGTGCCCCTATTATGCTTTTTCGGATATTACCTTTCATGCAGTGTATAATACAGCTGTTTGTGAATGTTAATGTTAAAGGTCTGCAAAGTTTTAAAGATCAAAATGCACGAATAAAGTTATTGTTTAAAAGAAAGAGTCGCCTTTAGCAATTCCAGTCTCACTTCCTGTTACAAACCTACATAACAACGTAAAACATTTGCATAATGTCAGCCTATGGTCGTCATTGGCTGCCCGTGAACAACATCTACTTTGCCCCGCCCTCAAACCCTGAAGTTGTAGCTGACGCCTGGAAGAATTTGGTGTTGTCGTCATGTCTAGAAGATGCTGTTTTCTGAGCTGCGAATCCACTCTGCATGCACTTTCAAAGGATCAGGACTCGAATTGATATAAAACCGACACCATAGTTAAAGTTAGTATCACTGCGTGTCCACGTGCTGAGGAGCTGAAAATTCAGATATGGTAATAGGCGTTTGGTTTCCAATTCATGCTGTAATCGGTAGACCAATCACAACAGACTGGGCCGTCTGACCAATCAGGGCAGAGCAGGCTCAGGGAAAGGAGGAGTTTACTCTATGAAAAATTAGCTGATGTAAAATGTATATTATGAGAAAATGAAAGTGTTTTTTGACCATTGATATATGTAAACCTATTGTAGGAGACCTTTAAAACAAAATTAGAAACCTTTAAAATAGAATGATAGGGGCACTTTAAAAGAATTTACTTTATTTGCAATCTGAAAGTAATGTTTTCAGACACTTAAATGCATGTTTAAGTGTACTATAGTTAAAATTATTAAGTGCAGTTAGCTGATTTTTAGAGTGTTTTTTGATCCAATTAAATAGGACTTTATATATCTTTACTGTACTGCTGAATGTACTGACAAGCATTTATGATCAATTAAAATATGTATTTGTATTATTATGAAGTAATTTAGGACATATATATATATATATATTAACTTTAAATGTACTATAGAATAACACACTACTTTTACAATTATAATCAATAACTTTGTGCTTGATCTGCAAGTATAGTTTTTCTAAATTATATTTTTAAGAATCGAAGTACATTAGAAATGCACATTTAGTACAATTGAGAACACTTCCTTTTCACAAGTTCTGGGGGGTCAGAATATTTAAATTGTATAATAGTCTGTATCAAAAAAGCAACTGCTCTATTTAGAAAACTGTCGGGAGTCTAGTTAAAATATATATTTTAGGAAAAAATATATTGTTTTAATAATATTGACAAAATATATAATTATTCCAAACAGAAATTAATTTAGAATGAATTTTTTTTGTATATGCCCACAACAGTGTGTCAAAAATGTTAAGTTGCTATCAATATTTTTTATTTTGGTTTAGCACTAATTGAAGCCCATGAGGAACAGATGAATTCTTGCTAACGGTTCAGTCTCTGTATAGCCTGGCCTTTGACTCTTTCGCCCGCTATCCAATCTGCTACCTAAAACCTATCCAGCCTTAGTGTTTTTTTCAGCGTTGATTCTGAAATGGCAAAGATCTCAGCAGGTTCCACCTCATCTGCCATATTAGGAAAGTACAAGTTGTGACATTTAATAACATTGTGGTCCGTGAGTCATCCAGAATGTGTGTGTGTGTGTGTGTGCGTTTGTCTGGAGCAGCATATCTATTTCTCAGAATCATCAATCTCAAAACTCTCAGAGATTACAATGTGTTATTCTCCGCTCACAGAATGTAAGTCGTTCTCAATTTCTCATTCTAGCCATTCCTAGGATTAAGATTTGTATCAATCAAGATAATTATTACTAAGACTGTGACCAAAATACTAACAACACAAGTTCTACGGGTACCTGAAGAGTTTGAGGGTGACCGTCCCATAGACCGTGGCAAACCCGAGCAGACGAACCCATCGCAGCAAGATACAGCGGAAAACACTCGGCTGGAAGTACAGAATCACCACCTGGAAAACAAGAAACAAGCACTCAAATGGAATATGCATTTATTTTAATAACTAGGTGCCTATTTATTCAGACGAGAAGGAAATGTTTGCTACAAGATCCCTGCTGTTTTGTCCTTGACTGATGGTTAAAGGATAAAAAAGTAAATAAAAATTTTATATCTGAAGGTAAAATGTGTCATTTCAGAATTGCTAGAAGCACACAATGGAACTGAAAAAAGAATCATAAATTTCGGTCACATTTTAGGGTCCAATTCTCACTATTAACTAACTATTAACTACGACTTCCCTCAATAAACTCCTAATTACTGCTTATTAAAGAAACACCAAGTAACTTTTCCTCTGCGGTCGCCCTACAGGTTGGAAGCGGAATTGTCCATTACCGCTGTCGTAAATAATTTAGCCTAGCGCAGCCTACTGTCGCATGCGCGCTCGTTGTTTACCCAGCACCGGCTTTGGAATGAACGATGTCCACAGACAAGTAGACATGTGCCGGTATTCGGTAATGCGATAAATCGCGGTAATGAATATGCACGATATTGTTATCGCGGGGACTTCGAAATACCGTGAAAAATAATAGATCCGAATTTAGATTTTTCTAAAAATCAGCTTATTTTCCATCAACCGCTTAAAAAACAATGCGTATGCTGAGCAAAACACGTGCGCACTTTGATGTAAACAATCCCCACATCACATGTATAAGCACTGTGTGCATGCACTGTGCGCACTCTAGTCTAATGTAAACAATCCTCACATGGAGAAGAAGCACGGCGGAAGGAGGAACGCTGCCGACTATTTATCCCCCGCATGGCTGCCAACTCTCACGCATTCAGCTTGAGACTCACCCAATTGAAACTTTCACACGGTCTCGCGCCACACATCCATTTTCTCACCCAGAGAAAAATCGCGGAGCAAAGAGGACACTGACACCGACAGACTAGACAGAGCAGGTTACTTTTGATATGAAAAAATATCAGCTCTCAGGTTTTATAACGAAATTCAGACAATAAATACTGTTCTGGGGGCTTGTAAATGTGACGTGACAGATCGCGCGCCTCAGATCAAGTAAACCGATCATCTGTTACTTTTTATTAAACATACAGTACAACCCACCGAAAGGTACGTACTTTCGATCAATCAGTGTTTTTCAACCGAGGTCAATAACACTGCAGGAGAACAATTATGTCACAGAACGTTACATTTACCTCAGGAAAGCCATTTAATGTTAGTTGACTATAAGAAAATAGCTATAGAGAGGAGTATTTTGCTAAATATGTGCACTATATTACATATTTTAATATATGTACTTGTCATTATATAATTGTTATTATAATGAAAATTACGGCATATATTACATTTTTATATTTATATTATTATTATATTTATATTGTATGCATTATATTTAATTTCTCTCTGTATGTTTACAGCATTATGTGAGATATATTTTTTCTTGAGAAACATTTAAATGCAGGCTATCTACTGTAGCCTACCTAATATTTATCCAAATGAGTCAATATTGAATCAAGATTGAAATTAAATCCAAGAATTTAATTGAAATCATGAAAATTGTGTTAAGCAATAATACAAACAGTAGCCTCAGTAACCATGTAAACATTATAACATGTTGTCACTAAAAAATAAAATTAATGTTTTGACAATCACAATTACACATTGTGATGCAAGTTTTTTTTAGATACCCCCAATCCGTCTGTTTCTCTTGTGCAATTAAAATATCGTGATAATACCGTATACCGTGATAAAAGCTCAATCAATTAATCGCAGCATGAAAATTTGATACCGGCACATGCCTACAGACAAGGTAGAGTATGTTGCATGAGTTCATGAAAGAATGATGTATTGCGACATCAGAAACGAAGAAAAACAAAATAATGACTATTGTAACGCTTGACGTAAAGCAAGTCAAATTTGTAGTTTTCTTATGTCTCATTAGAACTACAGAAACGCGACCCGATCTGGCAATCTTACATAGCGTGGTTATAGCAGATATAGGACCGCAAAGCGAATCCAAAAGTGCCTTTCACCCTGTTACGACTTAATGAACCACTGAAACGATTTTGGAAACATTATTTTAAGGTAAAAAATCTTACTTAGTGTTGCTTTAATGGTTAGTACGTTGTTAAGTTTAGGTATTGGTTATAGGAACAAGGGTCGTCAATGTTGGTGCTAAGTGGTTGTTACGCTAATTCTCCACTGTGTTCTCTTTGATTATTAAAATATGTTTCATTTTGACCACTCCTTCGTCATGCGCTTCCTTGATACAGCCACAATCGTGACAATTAGTTTATACATTTATATTAAATGCAATTGCTTAAACTTAAAGACGCTTTATTTCACCCACTAACTGAATTTACCTGTGTACTTTAGAAAAAATATTATAAAAACATAATGATTAAAAATATAGGCTACTTTAAAGTAAAACTTTTCATTTCACATTAAAAGTGACATGCAAATTATTGCAAAGCGCGCTTTTTGAAAGTGTGTTAAGAAACAGTCATGAATGTGAACACAATTAAGTGCACTTTCTCACAAGGGGGAGATTTTTTTAAGTAACTATAACGGCTTACATTTTTTTTCCTTCTTGACAACCATCAACCCCATCCTCAAAATTACATGATTTTTTTGTTGTTGTTTTTTTTTGGTGCACTTACTGTCTACCAGACATTATCATAAAAGAATACCGTAACTGAATAATCACAATCACTCATTACAAAGACCGGTTTAATCTGTTGGGATAGAATAAAGTATTTTAACGGTTCAATCAAATTAATGACATGTGCTGATTAAATAATTGCTATTATTAACATACATCCCAAAATTAAGATAATGAAAATACATCATTGTGGCAGACGAAACACTGTTGTGACTGTTGTGTCACATCTCGCTGTTTTTTCAGCATCTCACGTCATGAGTGCCACATAAGATGCTGATGTCTTGAGACCACTGCATTGTGTTCAATTCTGTTATGCTTCGTCAATTTTTATAGCGGTATTTTTTCAATTAAATTATTTTATTAATTTCTTTTTTAACTGATTACACTAAAATTACATGTGGAATATACACGCCCTAATTTTTAACACTGAAAAATACACACAACATATTTACCGTTTAATTTGTGCAAGGAACCAATGGATTGCTAACATCCTGTCAACAGCTTTTTTTTTTTCTTTTTTCTAGGGACACATGAAAGTGCATAAATCAGAAATTCGCTTTTCATTTCTCTGCTCATCACTTACATCAAGCCTTCAACCTACAAAAAAAAGACAAATAATCTCTTTGATGTGACTGTGATGTGCGCTTCCATTGATCTATACATCCATCATCCTTATCTGCCACCGTTCTCCAAACAAACCCGTCAGATGCCGAGGAATCTAACAGAGAATTCCAGCACATCACAGCACTTCCGTTGCATCCACAGAGAGAAAGAGAGAGAGACACTAAAGGTGAACTGTAATTGAAGCAGAATCTCACAGCTGTGCCGCCAGAAACCCCACTCTGTCCCCCGCGCGCTGGCCTCCGCTCAATCTCTCTATGTGCAAACAGCCATGCGACGACGCTCTGTGTAATCTATTAACAACAGTCTGCTCACTTCTCAGGAAGCTCTATTATTAAATTGATTATGGAAAAATGATTCAGAGCAGATGAATTGCTCCAGCACAGACTCTTCTGTCATAATTAAGTTGAGAAAAACGAATGACAGAGTCTAAGATACATCCGTAGGGGGCTCATGCAGACCCTCAGAGTTCCCTCATACATGAGACCACGCTCATCTTGAAGGATGGCATGAGCGGATAGTGAAGTTACACATCATCATATATTTATTTCTGCTATTTAAATTCAACATGAGAAGCAGTTCGGCATTTGCAACTCATTTAGTGTTGCACAATATGTGACATATTTTGTAAGAAAAACGGTGGGACTTTATTTGATCCATTGAGAATTAAAAAAAAGTTGTTTCATTTTGATGAAAAAGCCCTAAACATACAATAAACTCAACATTAAAAATAGAAATAATGATATTTTTTTGATTTGTAAAGACACGTGCATGCAGGTTTACAGAAGACAAATTTGTAATGTCAGGTGCCTATAAGCTTATTCTGTAACAGAAAACACATGATTAAAAACTCATCTTGTGTTTTCCAGTCACACATCTGAACCTCAAACAGCTTAGACGCTGACTTTGAGTGGTTTGACTTTGACTTTGTCAGTTTGAATCCTTCAGTTACATTCATTCAATTGCCTTTCGTTGTCAAGTGTTTTTTTTTAAATAGACAATATAATATATAAAACCACAAGGTCTTTTATCAGCCTTAAAAGAAAATATATGGCAGTATTTTTCAAAGCATTGTGTCATTGTGTCTGCAAGTCTTTTATCAGCCTTAAAAGAAAATATATGGCAGTATTTTTCAAAGCATTGTGTCATTGTGTCTGCAAGTCTTTTAATTGCATTTACACACGTCACCAGCAGATGTCACCTGTGTTTTGAGCGCTTTAATACAGTAAATCAAGTTGTGAAGTAAATGGTTGAAGTGATTCAGTTGGTTTCCTGTTTCAAAAAGCTTTGTTTCTTCCATCACGATAGCTCCTTGTCAATTGTCAGTACTATTTTATGGCTTCTTTTTCTTTCATTTAAAGGGTTAGTTTACCTAAATATGATATCCCATAATAATAGCCATCCTAGGTGTATATGACTTTCTTCTTTCAGCTAAACACTCGGAGTCAATCGGAGTTATATTACAAAACATCCTGGGCTCTTCCAAGCTTTATAATGGGAGTGAATAGTAGTATTTTGAAGCCCAAAAAGCACATTCATCCATCATAAAAGTAATCCATACGGCTCCACGGGGTTAACAAAGGCCTTCTAAAGCGAAGTGATGCATTTTGGCAAGAAAAATATCCATATTTTTTAACTTTTTAAACTAGAATCGCTGGCTTCCGTAGGCAAGCCGAGTTCCGACTGAAGTGTGACCCTTGACCTGACGCACAACGTAATGACGACCGCAGAAGCGCAGAGGCAAGAGCAAAACAAAACACCAGTCACACATTAGAAGTCTAAAATAAGAATTTTTAAAGAGAAATGTCAGAGGAGCTTGAGATTGTTGCTTACAAGTCATATACACCTCCATGTAGGATGGTTTGAGGGTGAGTAAATTATGGGATAATTTTCATTTTTGGGTGAACTAACCCTTTAATGACAGTTGTTATCACCATTTGCACCAATTGTAACAATCACACCAATCTTTTCCCAAAAGCAACGTAAGCCTAAGTCGATTGTTGAAACTATTAGCACTAATGGTCTCTACAATCTTGTGGGGCTTACAATGCTTGGGAATCAGTTCCAGTAAACAATGTAACTCTCTGCTTAATCACCATAGTATGATGAGTCGTTAGAGAAATTAACTAGCTAGTCACAACAGTTTCCAAACACCAAAGTAACATGGACACATCTCTGTCGTTTGACCCACGTTGGTTCAACCATACAGAACTGTCATTGATGACATCAAGTGGAGTAATAATCAATCTATTCGCTTGCGAGATCACAATTAATGTCAGATTATTATGGTTCATTCTCTAACAAGAACCTAACCACATGGTTGAGAGCTGTACTTGTGACCACACAAGTGTGCGATACTGTTTGCAAAAATCCTTTGGATTTAAGGTTTCGGCAAACACTAAATTGTTGAACTATGTTAGTAACAACAGAACTTGCAACCTTAGAGCCGGTGTGGTGAAGAGATGAGTCCCATAGACATCATATAGAGACTAGATGCCCTATTGGCCGCTGTGGCGCAAGAAATGCGGCCGCCATCTTAAACCGGTCATACTCCTATTTGCGTTGCATAGCAGCAGTAAATGCCAGAGCACTGTGCAGCATATTCCTGCTCAAATCGGCGGACCATCACTCGGGGATTACTTTTCACAAGTAAGATTTAACATTTAACATTACTGTACTATTGTTTGTATTTTGTGAGTAAAATATTCAATGTGTCCTGTATCGTAGCTACGTGTATGACCTTTGCAGCAAAAAAACCTGCGTGAAAATCAGTTCGGTATTCAGTGAGATATGATTAATTAAATGCGCTGACAGCTCATTGCACCTGCCAAACAGATTACACTGAGCGGAGCGGGTGACCGGTTTAAGATGGCGGCCCCACGGCTCGTCCGCGCCAATAGGCAGTAGCGGTCGATAGGGCGTCTATCTATATGATGTCTATGATGAGTCCCACCTTAGGACCCAAGCAATCCATTTTATGGGTAATCGCTTAAGTGCCTGGATGGTTACAAATCAGGCAAAATCACTTTATTATATAAGTCGTTTGAACTACGTTATAACGACCATTCATGTATTTTAACTTATATGTTTCATATACTAGTATGTAACTGAAGCTATAGATTGTGATATTAAACATTTCTCATTCTTTGTGTATTTTTTTAGTTAGCTTACGTTAACAATTTAATTACTATACAATAGCTGTCTGTCTTTCTGTAAAGCTGTGAACTGTGTACTATGAAAAGCGCTATACAAATAAATATATTCCTTTATTATATTAAGGTGGGACTCATCTTTATGGTGGGACTCATCTCTTCACCACACTGGATTTACTAACAGCTTGTGCCAGGGCAAACCATCTTTTGTGTTAAAAAAACTATTGTCAGAATTTACTAAAGACAAGTGGTGAAAAATTAGCGCTGAAAAGACGTGGATAGGATTATTTTTGCATATGCATTTGTAGGAGTTTCCCTTTCAGACGCAAAATTAATGGGAGGAGAGTATTTCAATGAATCATGCAAGGTGATTTACTAAGGTGTGCGCTAGTCAATTTACTGGTATTTGCAGGGGCGCAACTACCCAGTGTCAGAGGGGTATGCAGCAACAATTTTTGCCCCCCCCCCCCAAATAAATAAATAAATAAGTGTGCCATGTAATACGTGAGTAGGAACGAGTGAGAGCTAACAGGTAAAATAAGTACAAAATTGTCATTTATTAATACAATTAAACTATAGCTACTCCACCGTGATGAACCCCCCTAAAAAACCTATAAGCTCCATTGGAACAGCAATACCAGTGTTTCTCACAGGATTGTAAGTAAAACTGTGGTAGGTGGACCTCTGTTTCTCTAGGGGGGTTCGGGGCTATGCCCCCCGTAAGAAAATGTTGTGTTCTTTAATGTTAAATTCAGCAGTCTGGTGCACTTTGAGAGTTCAAAATTAAAAGTTCCAACCCATATTCAGGGTGCAAATTAAACAAAGAAAATTTCAAACCTCTTTTAGTTAGTGTCTGTCTACATTACACTACTACATAATAATAGTTATAATCCCATGATAGTAATAGCCATATATTGTAAAACAAATGCACTGAAAAATAAAGAAAACTTTCATAATTAGTTTTGTACTAATTTCTATACTTGAAAGATATAAGCACATGATGACATGCGGAGACTTCAGATGCTCCAATCACAAAGCCTATGAAGTGACGACTCAACACGGGCGATATGGACTCTCTATGGTGGACGGCACTGATCCTCAACAACTCGTCTTAAGACCGGCGTGCATACTTGGACTTCCAAAAAATACTCTAAATGTTCCGATCCAATCTGACTTGTAATGCTGCCCGAATCATGCACTGTTCCTTCGTTGGCCAGAGGAGAACTGGCCCCCCGACTGAGCCTGGTTTCTCCCAAGGTTTTTTTCTCCATTCTGTCCCTGATGGAGTTTTGGTTCCTTGCCACTGTTGCCTTGGCTTTTGGCTTGCTTAGTTGGGGACATTTAATATTCAATAATATTACTGATCTGCCTTACTTAAGGTGGACGTTGACGCAATATCTTTTAGAAACAAACTTTGTTATATTGTTTTCATGTTATCACTGTGAAGCGCTTTGATACAATCTGTATTGTAAAAAGCGCTATATAAATAAAGGTGACTTGACTTGACTTGACATGTTTCATGGGCCGGTGTGTCAGAAAAAACGCTGACTTTTTTTGACCAATATTACACCGGCACTAACCCAGCGCCGCCAATTAAGCAAAAAAAAAAAACAAAAAAAAAAACGAATGGGCCGCCGATGTACGAGTTTTATGGGCCGTTAAGACAAAAAAAAAAAAGAAAAAAGTATGAGATGTATCGGCCGAAAAAGCACGTCGACCTACCGGGAATCTCCCGGTAGTCCCGATGGCCACAGAGATATAGATAGCCTGTGCCTGGATGTCACACTTTAAATCCTACCTGTTGGCTTTCAGCATACACTTATTTAGCTGCTGCCGCATCAATTGACATGCCATCTCATTTTCCCTCTTTCTTTTTCTATTTTTAGCCCCCCAGCATTTTGTTTTATCCATCTTTTTCGACGACAACTCACTAGGCTACTCGCATCTGCTCGCTCAGCAGCGCTTACGGTGCCCCCCCCCCCCGCCCGCTCGCGATATTACCCCGCCCCCCTTCTCCATGAGGGCGCCTACTCTAGCCTGTTAGTCCTCTACAATTTTATTTGATTTTATTGAAATGCAGAAATGATTTAGAAACGCACAACAGCAGCTACATATAGAAAATATAATATATATATTTTTTTTTTATTAAATTTTTATTTTTATTTTTACCATCGCTTTGGCGCCCCCCATGGTGCTGCGCCCCTATGCGCCGCATATAGCGCATACCCACTTTTTGCGCCACTGGGTATTTGCACCATTATTTAACGCCCCCAAAAAGCATATTTGCGCTGTTCTCGGTAGATTGTGTTGGACTTTTCACTCCCAACACCGCTTTTTTGGAATTGCGTTCTCATGCTAATTTGCCCTGTTTAGTATATTTAGCCATAGTTTGCTAATGATGCTTTCAGGAAACAGTTTATGGACCCAATTGACTTCCATAGTTTTCCTACTATGGAAGTCAATGGTTTTGGTTACTGACATTCTACAAAATATCTTCCTTTGTGTTCAGCAGAAGAAAGAAATTCATACAGGTTTGAAACAACTTGAGGGTGAGTAAATGATGACAGAATTTTCATTTTTAAGTGAACCTTTCCTTTAAGACAAGGCCAAACATGTTTCATAAAGGCACGATAGCAAAAAGGGTCAGAGAGAGGCTAAAAAGGGATGTGAAAAGCTAAACTCAGATAATTGTAATGACCCCTTTAAATGCACTTTTACTGTCCAGTGGGGCAGGAATGTGTTGTTTCAAAGATGTAGTGCCTGTCTGTGTGTGTGTGTGTGTGTGTGTGTGTTGTGCTTGTCAGGTGAGCATCCAGTCGGCCAGCTCTTAATTAGAACTGGGAGTACCACACGCCTCCAGCAGAACTCTCAACAGTTTTAACCAGTCACTGACAAACCATGCAAAACTAACACTCTACACCTTCTCATAAATATCCTATGCAGAGTAAACAGCTCTACTTTCAAGGATTACTTCATTGTCAGCATAATATTCATCTCAACTAAAGTGACATCACTGTTGAACGATATGAAACCTGTACTCTGTCAGGAGTAGTGTGCTACAGGAGTGACTAGAACTGCAGCGTTTCAAAGGCCTTTAATGTGTAAGGACACAATTCATTACATAACACAAGTATGCACTGCATCTCAGTGTTATTGCAAAAGGAAGCAAGACCTAGCATTAACTGTCATCATCTATTCAGTTTCCCTTTTCAGGTCAACTAATGTGAAGCAGCAGTTTGAAGAGAAACTTGCTGAGCAAGTGAAAGTTAGTTAAACTGTCAATGGGTAAGCTGAATAACATAGCCGATGTAGTGACGCAGAAATGTAAAGGTTACTATGTTGCCCCCTCACCAATGAAGTCATTATCTGCCTGACCAATGAAAGGAAGCACATTAAATCTGTTAAAATGTGTTATTTACAAATCATGCACTATGGTAAAAGTGTTTTGAGGTTAAAACATGTTGTAAAATAAAATCTTTATTCATTTATATCTGCCCCTGTAATCATAATTTATGTGAAAAGGAATTAAAGTGATTGGTGTTTTACTGCCTCTAGTGTTTATTTAAAGGGATAGTTCACCCAAAAAGGAAAATTCTGTCATCATTTACTCACCAAGTTGTTCTTAACGTGTGTGGGTTTCTTTCTTCTGCTGAACACATAAGAATATATTTTGAAGAATGTCAGTAATCAAACAGTTGATTGACTTCCATGGTATTTTTTTCAATGCTAATGGCTACCGTCAACTGTTTGATTACTGACATTCTTCAAAATATCTTCTTTTGTGTTCAGCAGAAGAAAGAAGTTTTTGGGTGAACTATCCCTTTAAGTTGGAAACTGCAGTTGTATATATAGGTATGTTTTTGCATTGATCCATCATCCAAGTGTTTTTTGCCTACTTTTTCATGATGCTGCATTTTCGGAAGTTCCACTTATTTGATGGACTGTTCACGGCATACTATATTATGGCATACTAAATAGTGTGGATTTGGATATGTGGAGCAGTTATTTGCCATTTAATCCAGTTTTGTGTAAAAATGTCTTAGTATTTTGCATCATCCAGATGGATGAAATGATGAAATGACATTACTTCTCATTTATTTGTCACACTGGAAATTGAAGGTTAAACAAAACAGTGCACTGTGGGATACATTAGTGAAGTTAGCTCTGTAAACAGCACATTTGCAAATACTGCAAATATTATCCATACACAGGCAATTCCCACATTGTGCTCAGTATCCAGTAAAAGAAGTACGATGATATGCCATTCTGAACATACCCATCATCCCTTGCATGCCACTCACTCCTAAGATGAACCTTCTGCATAATGGACTCACATTGATGACCGGTTGAAAGCTGATCCACACGTACAACAGCCAAAGATCAATGAGAATGAATGTAACCTGACCTCTGTGCGTGTGTGTCTGTGTGGTGTGTGTTGGCACCAGTGACCCATCCAAAACATGAAAGACAAAGAAGAACAAACATCTGAGGCTGCGTATTATCAGTGTGTTGCAGATGTGCTGCGACCCCCCCTTACGGGACCATTCGTGCTAATCTGATTAGCAGAGGCATTAATGGTCGTCCCATAGCAGTGGAAAAAGACACAGGCACGTGGTTATTTTGGCTCACTAGCTCTGAGTCAGACGAGGGATGTGGCGAATTCTGGGGGGGGGGGGGCAAGAGGAGGCGACGGAAGTAAACGTTGCCCAGATTGGTGAGGCGAGACTGTATTTTGCAGGATGCAGGAAAGTCTCACCGCACTCGGAGCATAACAAAAAACACAACGCTACAAGAGGCTGATTCCTCAGAGGGCTCGAGAACACAAACAAAACGCAGTTGCCGTGGCGTGAGACGACAAAGAGCCAGACGGTAACCAGGTTGAGAAAAAAACACTGAAGCAAATCCAGAGTTATCATTTTAGTGCGCCTGTATCGATAAATATTCATATTTTTCAGCCTCTTCGGCGTCTTCGCAATATTCAATCTTGCCTTAAATATGCTTACTCTGAAATGGCTTAAAATTGTGATTTTTTTTTTTTTCAATCAAAGGATTTGATCCAAATAGTTGTTGTCAACTTGACTTAACTATTTAGCCGCCGGCATTTTTGAAAAAAGTTGCCAGCCACCGCCAGCATTTTTGATGATTTTCACAAAAGTTTCATGGCCCCCAGAATATTTTGTTGTATGAATATCTGAACATTCAAAAAATGAAAATAAAGAACAGAGCCTCAGCTTTTAAACAAACAAACAAACAAAAATGTTTTATTCTAGCTTCATGCATTCGTTTTTTTATCAACATTTGAATGTGGGTAAGTTTCATAAAAAAGCAACATTTTGAGCAGAAAAGTTCTGGATTGGATTCACACCGATGAAGATCGAGTTCATCAACACCCCCAAAGCCTCACCGTCCTAAAGCTCGTCCTGGATTGACATTTTATTCTGTAACATTAGGCAGTTTTGATGCTGTTTAACGTTGATGATCGCATTATTTTACATATGCATCTGCTTATATGATATCGCTTGTTTCTGCTGCTTTTCCCCCTGTGTTTTGATCAGGAGATTCAGTTATCTTTAAGAAGATGCATTATAGCACCCCCTACCGTATAACAGTGAAAACATGGAAAGCCGGAAAATTCCATCAATGGCGGGGAAGCGTTGTCTCATAAATGATGAAAATGTTACTTTCAATGGCAGAGAAAGAGTGGATTAAAAATAATCCATGCACACAAAGAAATTGAATATTTTACATCACCATCGAAAATACAGTATTGTTATTATTATTATGATTAAATATTGAATATAATTAGACTTGACCTCCGATACTAATCACCAAGCACCTATTGTAACACCCTACAAACAAGCATTTTACAAAAACATAATTTAAAAAAACAACAACAACACTCTTGACATGAAGGGGTTTAGCTGAATGTCAGGGCAGTCCGGAACAAAAAAAAGGGGAGTGAGACGGCTCTGACATTTCCACAGTTTGCCTGCAGCACTTACGTCCGCTCTAAATATTAGTGATGAGAGGAACTTAATCACGACACCTTGCCTCTTCCCAGAAAAACGGAATCTTTTCGAGAGAGACAGAGGCACAGAGGAGCAGCTGACGCATGTCTTGTCTTTGGGGAGTTGGCAGAGCTCTCATCCATCACAGAAACATGCTGTCGGGTCACACCTGCTGTACAGCACACACACATGCACTGTCAGCATTCACTAACTCATTCCATGTTACTGCATATTCATGAATCAATACATCTAAACAGGTTCAACAAAAAACTACAACATTGAATATTATTTAACTAAAGCATTTAACCCGGTAATACATTGTTTTACAGTGTCCTTGTTATACAGCACGTGTACTGTAGTAATAACAATAAATGATGTATAATGATAAGCAACTAAACCAAATCCTAGCCCTATAGTAACAGTAAATTATGCATAATTACAAGCAACTATCCTTAAACCAAACTCTAACCCTAATTATAAGTAGGCTACATATTGTTAATTAAAGTCGCTCATTATATATTTGTATAATAACACTGTAACAAGGTCACCTTAAAATAAAGGGTTAAGGCCCTTGCACACTGAGTCGGAAATTCGCGTCGGAAATTTTCGCACGTTAAAAAATAAACATGATCTTATGTTATGTCAGTCATGCTTGCACACTGCCTCCGAAACTTTCGTCCGTCATAGAAAAAAATGAACCGGGTTCGATTTTCTGCGTTTTTCGCATCCGAAGCAAGCAGTTTAAATGGTGTTTTGACCATTTAGAGCCACTGAATCACGAATACGAAAAAAAAAAAAAACGCTTCGGACTCAGTGTGCAAGGGCCTTTACTCTTTATTTTAAGGTGTCTTTGTTACACTGTAATTATACTTTTAAGTACTTAAGTATAAAGTAACTACATAGGGTAAGGATTAGGGTTTGGTTGGTTTAGGGTTAGTTGCAAGCAATTATGCATAATTTATATTTATTTCTATAGTAACTGCATGTAACATTTAACAATGACACTGTAAAATAAAGTGTTACCAGTGGGTATTCCTATTGCACCTTCTATATAGCCTGGCTAACGTCAGACCCAATCTCGTTGAGAATTGGGTCTGGGAACCACATGCGCAATTTCTCGTATTTGAGGCGTGGTTTCAGAATGCCCGTCGCAGTTTATTGGGTGCTAAGAATGTCTATCAAATATGCCTGTACGTAGCTCATAGCCAATCGTTTCAATTATACCAGATGACGTATGTCTACTATGACGACTGGGGTCTCGCGAAGCCCCATTGCCTTAGCCACTAACGGGGCTAGTTGATATATCAGACTTTTTCCAAAGCCTGTTGGTAGCAGGGCAAAAACATCATTCTTGTTTAAGAAATGGTTTAACGCCGAAAGCTGTTCTTTTTTCAAAATGAACTTGCATTCTAAACTACTAAGACATTGTTCTAAGGCTGCATCAAAGAGTAGCTTCGCGTCTTCAGCCATGTTAAATAGATATAAACAAACTGTTTTCTTTTTTTCGCATAGATGTCGTCATCGTCTAGCTGCTCCCTCCCCGTTCTGTGATTGGTTCCCTAAATGAGGCGAAAAATCTGGCCATGGTATCCAGACTGCCTTTCAGCGTGAATTGAATCGCGCTGCGGTAAGGCAGTATGGGGAAACCCAGGCTACCTTCTATATGTAAATTACCTCTGTTATGATTGGCTGATCACCAGCGTAGGTGTGGCCTAAAACGTATCTCACAATGTAAGCAATTTTCTGTCACAATAATTAGATTAAACCACAATTATGCCGCATGTGCTGTTCAATTTTGAATAGAAAATTGCCTCAATTTTGCATACTGAATGTGTTGATATGTAAATTTGGATGGTATATGTTATATGTATATGACACCATTGCCATCACATTAGACACACACACACACACACACACACACACACACACACACACACACACGCACACACACACACACACACACACACACACACACAGGAGGGTTACATCAGCAAGCCAGAGCAAATGCCAGTTCTCTTGTTTTAAAACTCTCCATTAATAATCAATGCTAAGTGCTGGGAATCATGGTGAATCTCCTGCTTGTTCAGGAAGATGGGTGTGGGTCATATGAGTGAAATATTGCATTGTACTTTACACTAAATTTCTATGGAGGCTTATAGCAACACCTTAATTAGGTAATAAGGCCATTTTATTAATAACGTCACAGCTAATGTGCGTTTTTTCTCACAATATAGCATGGTCCCTAGTGCCTTATTTTTATCATATGTTACAATACATATAAAAACATATAAAATAAGTAAAGACTATAATTTCATTACAATAAGTCTTCCCCCCCCCCCCATGAAACAAAAAAATGATCAGTTTGCTTAACAACATTTTTCATGAAAGACCTCAAGAGATTTGTAAGATAATTTTTTTTTACCCACTTAAGTAGAAAAGTACGAATTTATGACATTTGATAATTATTTCTACTGTCTTTCTAATTTGGTTAATGTATTTTGGTGAAATGTACTGACAAGTCATTTCCATCGAAAGTGTATTCACACACGCAGTTCAAATTACCTTTGCACGTGCTTTAGTTTGTTAGTCAACACATCAAAATAAGTGTACTTTAAAGCATAACCAAAATTAAATGCTTTCTAGTGATTTAAAATGTACTTTAAAGTAAAAAAAAAAATTAGTAACAGAAGAGGTGAACATTTTCGGTCATATTCGGATGAATGCAAGAAGGTGAACAAATGAAGAGAGAATTTCTGGTTGAACTATTCCTTTAAAAAGCATGAAAATAAAGACCTATTTCCCCGGTGAAACTGTGTGAGGTACTGTCATGCTGTCTGGCTCATCTGTGTCTATGGCACTACCCTCTGGAGTGTAAACCTGAGAACAGAGTGTTCCTCATCCCTCACGCAACATCCACACAAAAACACACACTGCTCTTCAAAGCTCATGGGCGCATGGGCATTCACTCACTCACACACTTTATTACACCCCTTCAGGGGCTCCATCCACTCACAAGCCAACGCCAAAAAAAAAAGAAGCATTTATTATTTACCTTTAACACAGTAGTCCTGGTAGATTTATCCTAATGCCTCCCGCTTGCATTTCTTTTCCCTTTTTTTTGTTGTTGCTAGTTTCAACCCCCCTGCAGCTCCCTTTTTCTTTGTCATTTTCAAAGAAGGCGCTCCATTACGTAACGCGTCGTTTTCTCTGTGCATCTTTGAGTCTTTGTGTAAGACGAGGAGAAAGAAGCAGAGTAGGAGTGGACCTGCCAAAGAGTGTTTGAACACATACTCTCCCCCATACACGCACAACCTCGGTGTGCCAAGGCAGAGATTGATAACACTGCAGTCAATTACGACGGCCGAGGAATTCACACAGCCGACAACATCAGACTCATGTGGCGAAATTCAGAGAAACCCTATTAGTGCTGTCAGTCAAAACTCAAACAAACAGCCGTGATTGGCAGAGGAACACAGGAAACACAGAGAGTGGCAGACAGGAAGTGTACAGCATGAAGGCAGCAGTAAAGAGATAGGCTATGTTTGACAACAGTACAACTACTACTAATACTATAACAGTATTACTACTAAATAGTCCTTTTACAGTTTCTGCAGTATTCAAAATGTGTATAACCAGAGGACGCTGTGCTTAGTACAGAAACACAAAATGCAGTGCAGTCATCTTGATCTTTTATTTCTAGAGTGATGCTTGAATCAGAAGCACTATGTATACACTGTGTAATATTTTTGGTCACACTTTATTAGGATCCAATTCTCACTGTTAACTAACTATTAACTATACATTTTGAATTAGTAGTTAGTAGTTGTGGTTGTTAAGTTTAGGTATTGGGTGATTGATATTCTACATTATGGTCATGCAGAATAAGGCATTAATATATGCTTTATAAGTACTAATAAACAGTCAATTTCCTAGCAATATGCATGCTAATAAGCAACTAGTTAAAAAATCGAATCCTAAACTAAAGTGTAACCTTTTTTTAACATTTAGAATTTGACCTAATTCCTATATATATATATATATATATATATATATATATATATTTGTGTGTATATATATATATATATATATATACAATGTACAGTATATATATTAATATACACACACTGTATATTTGTTATAATAACTTTGCTTTTACTAACCAAGGAAATTTATTTCACAAAAGTTGATACACAAGTACCGTCCCACTGTACTTAACATACACATACATTGTCAGAATATGACTAATACTGATGAATAAACAGTATAAGGTAAGGCTATTAAATAGCAATCCCAAACTAGTTTTTGTTAATTCAATAAAGATAACAAGTTGGTATGCCACCACAGTCATTTAGAATATACACTCACCTAAAGGATTATTAGGAACACCATACTAAGACTGTGTTTGACCCCCTTTCGCCTTCAGAACTGCCTTAATTCTACGTGGCATTGATTCAACAAGGTGCTAAAAGCATTCTTTAGAAATGTTGGCCCACATTGATAGGATAGCATCTTGCAGTTGATGGGGATTTGTGGGATGCACATCCAGGGCACGAAGCTCCCGTTCCACCACATCCCAAAGATGCTCTATTGGGTTGAGATCTGGTGACTGTGGGGGCCATTTTAGTACAGTGAACTCATTGTCATGTTCAAGAAACCAATTTGAAATGATTGGAGCTTTGTGACATGGTGCATTATCCTGCTGGAAGTAGCCATCAGAGGATGGGTACATGGTGGCCATAAAGGGATGGACATGGTCAGAAACAATGCTCAGGTAGGCCATGGCATTTAAACGATGCCCAATTGGCACTAAGGGGCCTAAAGTGGGCCAAGAAAACCTCCCCCACACCATTACACCACCACCACCAGCCTGCACAGTGGTAACAAGGCGTGATGGATCCATGTTCTCATTCTGTTTACGCCAAATTCTGACTCTACAGTCTGAATGTCTCAACAGAAATCGAGACTCATCAGACCAGGCAACATTTTTCCAGTCTTCAACTGTCCAATTTTGGTGAGCTCTTGCAAATTGTAGCCTTTTTTTCCTATTTGTAGTGGAGATGAGTGGTACCCAGTGGGGTCTTCTGCTGTTGTAGCCCATCCGCCTAAAGGTTGTGCGTGTTGTGGCTTCACAAATGCTTTGCTGCATACCTCGGTTGTAACAAGTGGTTATTTCAGTCAAAGTTGCTCTTCTATCAGCTTGAATCAGTCGGCCCATTCTCCTCTGGCCTCTAGCATCAACAAGGCATTTTCGCCCACAGGACTGCCGCATACTGGATGTTTTTCCCTTTTCACACCATTCTTTGTAAACCCTAGAAATGGTTGTGCGTGAAAATTCCAGTAACTGAGCAGATTGTGAAATACTCAGACCGGCCCGTCTGGCACCAACAACCATGCCACGCTCAAAATTGCTTAAATCACCTTTCTTTCCCATTCTGACATTCAGTTTGGAGTTCAGGAGATTGTCTTGACCAGGACCACACCCCTAAATGCATTGAAGCAACTGCCATGTGATTGGTTGATTAGATAATTGCATTAATGAGAAATTAAACAGCTGTTCCTAATAATCCTTTAGGTGAGTGTACAAAATAACACAAAGGGAAAATAAGTGGTATTTTAGCATGGTTTATACTATACTATATACTGTACTATGCTATGCTATACTTTACTATACTATATTATACTATACTATACTATACTATACTATACTATACTAGATTATTCTAATATGAACTGTTAATGAAACATATGGACACTCATCCTGATGAATAGAATGAACCTCATCCCAGTGTGAAAATCCTTCACAGCTAACACGTACCAGTTACGTAATTTACCAATACTTTTTGATAATTTCATGACTTGCTAATTGACAACATTACTACGATGTTGCATGCTTCTACTTTATTTTACTCTTTATATATAGTGAAGTGCAACTGAAGAGTAAGCTCTACGAGGTGAGCACAGTTCAAGATCTGAGAGGAAAGGAAAGTGTTATTTCGTAACAAGTTACAAATATAACTGGCATCGATAGAGAATGGAATGGTTAAGCAAAGACAACGGTTTGGCCCGACTACAGTTCTGTACTGAGTTACATCTCTAACTGGTTCAGGATTGAAAGCTGGGCAGTGATGCTGAGATAGCATGACTCAATCTTTCAAGCTCTCGCCTCATCAAGGCAGCACTTTCACAATGTGCTTTAATAAAGAACTTCCGTTTCCGTGGAGCGGTGTGGCTCCAACAGCTGGGCTGTGAAAGCCGGAGCAGATGAGATGACGTCCGTAGCCCTCTATGCAGCTGAATGCTGTTATTTATTACAGTCATGCATGATCATTAGCTGGCGTGTTCCTCATCTCCACCCTCACACCAATCTCCAGGCACTTGGTTACAAAGGCCACGGATCACGGATCGCTCAAACTGACGTTAAATGATTTCATGCAAATGTTGATGCATGATTCAGAAGTTCCACCGTCTCTCATTTGCAATTTAGCAACCGGACACAAATAGGGCTTGAAGATTTGTTTTCTTCAATAAATGGTCTGTGAAAGGATAACCTCGGGTTAATATTGAAAAGTAACTCACAATTAAAAATATAGTTTAATTAACAGGATATCAATTCAACAGATTAATGTCATAATCACTGTATAATTTGAATTGTTAGATACAGAGGGTCCAGCCATTTGATGACATTTAAAGTGTTTAATCCTAGCTACTTTTCAAGCAAAGGTTGTTTTCATGTTATATAAGCAAAATGTCTCATTGGGCATTTGTACTTCTAATGGTTCTAATAAGTCCCTAAACCACACAGTGTACAATACTGGTGCTTAAATTAACTAAAGACTGTATTTTATTATCAGTAGACACGCATTAAAATGTTATTTGTTTGTTGCTCCAAAGCTTGAATAATATAGCTGACTTAGGCAGAGATCGATTAGACCGACAGCTCAAGGTCAGTACATCAGACCATCTGCTTATTGATCCTGGATTAGTTTTCTTGGAAACCCACATATATTCCAAGAAATGGCCTTATGTTCTTGATGGCATGGTGAGAAGTGTGAGTAGATGAGTATTAAGGCAGAATTATTAATGCAAGAGGTTCTTGTCCTTCAGACAAGCAGAAGAAACATCATAAACATTGCTTTTTATGCATGAACGTGATTCTAGCCAATCCATTAAATCAATCATTAGGGATATTCTGGTGTAGATGCCTTTAAAGGTCTTATATTGAGTGATCTAATGCCTATTTCCAAGCAGTGACCTTATGCTGTCCATCCTTGACTCCTGGGAAGCTTCCATGCTCTCATATACCAGAAGGACAAATGCAGGATTAGAAGGAGTGAGCACCTTTTCCCCAAAACACCATAAATAATTGAGCGCTAGCAGAGGTCATTTCTGGAGCAGGTCTAATTAAGGACGGAGGTGGAGCGTGGAGTCTGGTGGTTTCTGGTCCATGAAGGCTAGAAAACCACCTCACCGGGTGCTTTTTATGTGTTAGTCAAGACATGCTTGTGCAATGGCATGCTGTAGGGTTTGACCACAAGTGCACAGTGAGAAAAGTTCGGCCTACACATTTGGCTATATTTGCATTCTTTGGTGGTTTGTATTTCTAATGATAAATACAAAGTTCTGTCATTGAAAACCTTAACTCGGTCTGCTTGCAATCATATCATTCTCTATAGGGCACAGCTGATCTCAGGATCCTACTGATCTCAGAGCAGCATGCTAACAACCAGCCTACTTTGTACACTGAAAAACGTGAATATGGAGCCAATAAAAGTTATCGAACAGCACTGTTCATCCTGTTGGAAATTGAGACTTTAAAAAAATAGATTTATGTGTTACTTTCCTTGCATTTTCATTTAGTGGTGTATATCTATTACTATATGATGCTTTATGAATTATTTGTGGAATTCCTCGAATCCTCGAATTATTCGAGGATCCCTTTCCCACTCTACAGATTAAGCGTTGTGAATTTCGGCTCGCGTACCCCGGAGTGATAAAATAAAACAAAATTCTGTATCAAAATTTATAGGCAAGACAAGTAGTTTGTTTAGGCATGGGTTGTATGGAATAACAAACCTGCGCACATATTTTCAAAAGCACATAACTATAGAATCAATTCTGAATGAGCATGTGAACGCCGTCAGCGTTAATCACAGGTTCGCGTTTAAAGTCTGATCATTTCGACGGAGGTGAATCAATCAAAGTTAACTTTAGCTGGAAATAACAGAACCGCTATAACGGCAAAACATTCTGTTACCTTAAATTATATGTTTATCTCTGTAAAGCTGCTTTGAAACAATCCATTGTTAAAAGCGCTATATAAATGAAGATGACTTGACAGCTGATGGGTTCCTGCTGTATCAGCTTGCTGCTCAACTTTCAAACACTTGGTCAGTGTCTACATAGCAGTTGGTAGCACTCTTATAGAAACCCTCAACCTTCCCCAGCTCCACCTGTATAGATCTGCTACGGGTAATTCATGTATGCTTTTGTACAGCAGCAGCATACAGCAGTCTTACTTACTCACAGCAGCGTGTTGTGTATGTATTGACAGTAGCAAGTCTCTGTACTAGCTCTGTAGCTGCAGTAATAACCTACAGTAGCAGCAGCAGCAGCGTAGCAGATCTATTGTGCCAAAACCAAACATATTAACAATGTATTCAAATAATCCAGCTGCAGGAACGCACGCAGTCATATCTCATTCAAAAGATATACCGACTCTTTAGCATGACGCAATCGGTCACGAGACAATGCTATTTCACAATCAGAGCTGACGTAATGACGCAATTGGTCACGAGACATAAGAGAGCCAATGCCATTTCACTATCAAAACCGACGTAACGCTTCTTCTGGCGGCAATTTTTGAATGTGTGCATAGGATGTACAGCGGATGGAGATGGGGATCTCTTTTGAGTCTGTTCTTCACACAAATCAATTGCTTGGACTCGGAACACTTGGAATATTTGTTATTTTTTAATAAATTGTGCCTGTAGTCATATCTGCCTGTAATATCCTTTGTTTTATATTATATAATACACAAATGGGTAGGTTTAGGGGTGGGGTTGGGTTCAAAAGTGTCTCAATAGTGTAAATAAAAGAAATAAATACAATTATGGTAGCTAATTAAATTGAGAATCACAACCCAACATTTCATAATATGGCAAAATTATAACCCAATATATAATGTTGCATCATGATGATAACATTCCCACGTCCAACTCATCTGTGTATGACGCCACAGGTTTCTCATTGAACGCAATGGAGTTCCCTGTTCATCGATAACGTGACACCTAGGGGTACCTTTAGTGCCTTGATTTTGACACGGAAGGCACTTGACCGTGCTTCAGTTTTTTACGCCTTGGGAGTGAGAATGGGTTGGAAATAATTGTTAATGCTACCGGATAGCTTTATCCAGGTAATAGAGCTCATTTTTTGGAGAGTAAGTTATGAACAGTGAGATGGTACAGTAGGTTGCTAAAAGGAAAGCTGTTTCAGAAGTAGAGCAAGTTGTTGATTCATTTTTATCTTTCAAAATAAGATCAGGAGTCTTGTATTAAGAAAGTAAATGCGGTTTTAAATGTGGAAAGTAATTGTGAAAGTAAATTATGAATTCTTGGAAAAGTTTACGAAGAGGCTAACTACTTTAGCAAGATACTGAAAGATTGTCAGTGGTTCAAGTAGAAAGCAATTTTACAGCCACAACAACAGTTATTCTAAGAGGTGAGAGGTGCTGGTCTTTTTTTAGTCCTAGATAACATTAACCTGATTGGTGATAATGTGAACAGGCAGCTTTGGGATGATATCGTCATCTATTTTCATTCTTTCACAACTCGTCTCTTTCTTTTCTCTCCTCTCATCCCATTTGGCTTGTAATCTGTAAGAATGTCTATGTCTGTGTGGACATGTCTGGTTTAGGTGTGGGGGGAGTTGGCTCCTCTTCCCCACATGCGGGGGCAAGAACGGGAGGTAATAGCTTGTGCTGTGCCCCTCGAGTCTTGCGGCGTGTGAATTACATCTAGTTTGGCCTCCATGGAGTCAAGAGCTCTCTCTCCGTCAAAACCGTGCACTGTTCCTTTCCCCGTCATCACCAAATCCACCGAGATATTTCTGATAACATTAGGTTAATAGGTATGTGACCTGTGCTTTGTGCAGGAAAGAGAAAAAAAGAGATGAGAAATACAGCAAGAGACATGTCTGTGTCAGACTTTTGAGCATCAGCATTAAGTTCAGTTTACACTGCATCTTATTTTGACAAAAAACACCTGCTTAGCCAGGAAGTGGCTGCCTGAAAGACCTGATACAAAAACTTTAGATATATAAATACAGTGCATATTACTATGAATGGGAGAAAGTGCAACACGCAATATGGCAGAATAAGCCCCTGCATTCTAAATAAGGGCCAATCACTGATTGGCAAAGTCATTGCGCCACTGCAGCTCCCATTAGAAATTCCGGTTTCAATAGAAACAGTCAATGTTCTGAGACACGCGCTTAGAAAAAAAAAATAGAAAAAATTCATTTTTTTTGTCATGATTTGAGTTGTCAGATTTCATTGGTAATTTCAAATATGAAATTTAATCTTAAACTTGGTGAATAGCTTTGGATAATTTAATGTTTCCCCATTCAATGAGATTGGAGTTGTACTAGCATGAATGAAATAGCTGCCTGTGTGAGGCATTTCAATGATGGCTGCCGAGTGAAATGACTTCCCTTCAAGGGACTTTGCCTGATTTAGCACAATAAACTGAGCATTACAATGTCTGTGTTTTTTTTATACAAACAATGGAAGTCAGTGGGGTCCAATTTTGTTGGGGTCCTTTCGTTGTATGGACAAAAACATTTTTTCAAAATATCTTTTGTCTTCTTTTTTTAATAGCAATACGTGAAAAGCCATTATGGTTCTCGGTAACATAAGGCGGAAGATTGGTTTAAGATTTTGATGCCAGGTACACAGACTGGAGAACGGCGGGCATTCTCTGATCCACTTAATCCATGGAAAGGCAGTGACTTGGACCGACTCAAAGCATAAGGCCACACTCCACCCTGTGCCAGTCAAAACGCACAAGAACACAGCAGTGTTTTTCATTAGCCTCCCGATGGGTCAGGGTCAGGATGGCAGCAGACCATTTGGGCATAGAGGTGAAAGAAGAGGACAACTGGAGAGGGCAGAGGGAAAAAAAGGTGGAACAGAAAGCAGGCCTAAGATGAAGTTTGTATATGAAACTCAGGCTCACACAGATTGATGGAGGGTGGAGATTCTCAGCATGGAGAGAAGGTGTGTAAGACGTATGAAGGAATCAGTTCCCTTGAGTTAAATAAGAGAGATGCTTGAAATTTAGAGAGATCTGTAGTTGGTCCCCCCAGGATTTCACGACGAGGAGTATTAAACTAGTTCCAACCTCACAGGAAAAGGGGGTGATTTCCTATGAATTTGTGCTATGTGAATCAGGTTAGGGGTTGTAAATTTAAAAGTAATGCGTTACTTTACTCATTATTTGAAAAAGTAATCTGAGCCTAACTCACGTTACTTGTAATACGTTAACCCCAACACTAAAAATGACAAGCGTCAGATATATAGTAGAAAGAGAATCTGTGTATGCCTCATAAATTCACTGACACAGGTGCCCTCTGACTTCTGTGTGGACAGGGATGAACAAGCAACCAGAAAAGCATGTGTGTGTGTGTGCATGTAATTCGGTTTCTTCTCTCTCTCGCTCCACATCCCCCACCTTATTCCAGACGCCGCCAAGTGAAGTTATTGCATGTGACACGCTCAGCAGTAGGAGAGGGTTGCGAGCTGAAAAAATTGCATTACTCAACAAAGCAAAATGCCAGGGGAACAAGATGAGATACATCTCTGCTTCTTGATAACACTGGAATTATTTAAAGTAGAAGAGGGGGAGAAGGAGTGGATCATATTTTCCTGTCTATATTTAGATTGGGAGCAATTGCAGCAGAGCAGACAGGCGGAGCTTCTATCTGCTTCAGATGAGCTACACGGTGGGCCGTGAGCAGGCAGATCTATCTGTCTCTGAGCTTCAGATTAAACCACAAACTGAATCAGAGGGAAAATGGCAATTCTAAAAGAACAGCCACATTCTCATAGGCTGCATGTACACTGCAAGACCTAATGCACAGATACAACATTTTGACACCTAGACGATTTTAAATCCTCTCTGATTATATTCACTTTAAACTAGGGCTGTCAGTCAATTAAAATAAATCACTATATTAATACAGTTGCTTTTTAAGAGCAGACAACTTCATAATATGTGTAATTATTGGGTTCACCAGTTTGTGTGGATGATACTCAAGGCAGAATATATGTGCATATCCACAAAAAGACACTGAACCGAGGTTGTAAAGAGAACATACCAACCTTGATTTGGTGGATAAAAAAAAAAAATATATTAACTACTTCCCTGTTATTAGTTTTGGTAAACTAAAACCATATAAAACATTTTCGTTACTTGAAATAAAATAAATAGCTGATATATAGAGCTGTGCAGTTCAACTCGACATCCGCCCTGTGCAGGGCCGGCGATTGCTATAGGCGAACTAGGCGGTTGCCTAGGGCGACAAATGTGCTGGGGGCGCGGGCGCGCTCTAGTGTCGCCCTTGACCTACTTCACAGGCTGTGTCCGAAATCTCCACTCAAACCACTACTCCCTAACCCCTATGTAGGTGGTAGGGAGTAGAGCACTATATAGTGAGCTCACCAGCATAATAGAAACACCACTTTCGGACACTACTCGATCGTCTCTCGGCGCCGTTTATTACGGCATTACTGTCGCACTATTTAAACGCTCCATCATCTGTCAGCTGGTGCCGAGCCAGCTCTGGGCTAATAGATTTTTTTTTTATAAATACATTACATTATATTGAGCTTATTTCTCCATAATTGTAAAATTAAAAGTCATTTCTGGCCGTTTCTGTTATAATGCGTCACTCCACACATGATTATAACTTATAAACATAAATAAAATTAATACACATTTTCATATATTTTCATTTTCGCATCACACCGTTTTCTCTTGCCTGTCGACATTAGAAAAAAAAACAGATCTACATTATCAAATATCTTGCTCATAATACTCTTAATAAAACAGCTTTTAGACTCTGTGGAGATCCCACTCAATATTTCTCTTTTTTGTTTCGTTTTTGTTCTCGTGATTCAGAAGATTTCGCGGATTAGCAAAAGAAACAGGATTTCTAGACAGAAAACGAACATAACTTACATTTGTATGACAAATTCGTATTGTCGCGCTGCTGTCCTTGACGTCCATCCGCCATGTTTGCGATCAGCGCAATGCATGATGGTATGTAGGGCTTGGGTTAGTGACCATCGGTTGTACACTACTTTTCAAAATGCATTCTGGGATACATTGAGTGGACTATATAGGGTATAATAACCATCACTATACATTCGGACAGCACTACAAAATGGCGAGCTCACTATATAGTCCACTATATAGTGAGTAATGGGAGATTTCGGACACAGCAACATTCTCTGCTACTTCACATTAATCGAGAAATGACAGAGTTAGAATGAGAAGCGAAACAAAAATATGTTTATTAAACATGATCATCCTAAGGCGCCCCTCAGCCACACGTTTAATTACTTACTTAATTACTGATTATTGGATTGAATTGATGATTATTGTTGATCATTTCCGGGGGGTTGCGTTACGTTAGTCAAGTGCTCAGCTGCTGGCGCGTTGATCGAAAATGAAGCGGTATAAACCCTCTGGTGCACAGGGACGAAAACAGAGAAAGCAACAAAATAAAAAGAAAGCCCAGTATAAAGGTAAGTCTTCACATCTCAGTCATTAAGGTGTCAAACAAAATAAATGTACTTAGTGTTGTGCACAGGCATTTAAGCCAACTGGCCATCGGGATTACCGGGAGATTCCCGGTGACCGACGTGCTTTTTGGGCCGAAACATCTCATAGCCTTTATTTATTTTTTGTCTTAACGGCCCATAAAACTCGTACATCGGCAGCCCATTCGTTTTGTTTTGCTTAATTGGCGGCGCTGAGTTGCTTCCAAGTATATATAGCTTACTTACAAGTATAGAATTTTGTACAAAACTAATTATGAAAGTTTCCTTTATTTTTCACTGCATTTATTTTACAATATAGCCTATTATGTAGTAGTGTAATGTAGACAGACACTGTAACTAAAAGAGGTTTGAATTTTTCTTTGTTCAATTTGTACACTGAATTGCACCAGATTTATGAATTTAACATTTTAATTTGATTTAAACATGAATTAAACATTAAAATGCACAACATTTTCTTACGGGGGCACCGAAACCCCCTTTGCCTTGTAGCAGCCTAATAGATTAGTAATAATAGTAGTGGTGGTAGTAATTGTAATTTATCTACTACAAGTTACATGGTCAGATAAAATGTATTTGTACAATGCAACTATGTAGGATGATAGAAATATCCTTGAACGTTATTTGTAGCATTTGTATGAACAATTTATTACAGATGATCCTTCAACTTGTTAAAGTTTTGGAGTGATTATAAGAGCATTTTTGTTTAGTTTAATACTCATCATTTTAATTGGGGGCGGTAAAAATCAATCTCGACTAGGGCAACCAAAGGGCTAGAGCCGGCCCTGGCCGCGTGGCCGAGTACCATCGGTGGCTTACAAAAGAAAATATTGGTTTGCAATTAAATGTTACATCACAACGATGGAAACATTTAGATTCGTGTCAAATGAGAAGGGTAAGCCCATAAATTCAAACCATTTGTCAGCATAATGTTTAGTGATCTGGTCGCCCGATTTTCAAAGAATTTAACAATATTCCAGGAGTTATTCCACTGGACATGGAATGTCTTCTTTCTTTTCCCAAGTCTTCACTCACGTCTCACCTATTTTCAAAGGGGATTATAATAATTTCTTCCTTTTGTTCACTTTTTATTACTACTTTTGCATCCTTCGGACGATGGAGATGGAGCCGAAGGTGGTGGAGCTCTGAGCACAGATGGCGAGCAGATGGAACTAGGAACTCGGAACTAACCAGGTGGAGCTGTAAGTCCGATGGTCCCAGGTGGAGCCAAGGGAGGGAGGAGCCAAAGAGGAGTCAGGGTGATCCACTCAACTGGTGGGAGCTGGATGACGGAAGGCCCGAGTTGAATCCACACCACAGAGGGGAGGTCGAGCAGGAGTCAAGGGGTTGACCGGAAACAGCGGAGATGGGGCTAAGGGACTGGCTGATATTGAAAGAGGAGACGGGAGAGGCTGGGTGGGAACTCTGGAGACTTCGAGCTGGATGAAACCAGTGGGAACGCAGGAGATACTGAGCTGGGCTGAACCAGTGGGGAGGCTGGAAATTCTGAGCTGGGCAGAACCAATGGGGACAGGAGATGCAGGTAAATATCCTCTTCCAAAACATTAAGTAGGTCAGAGTCCAGCGGCTGCTCACCCTCAATGGTGGTAGTGTGGAAGGGTCCTATCTATACACACGAACTCGACGAGTACTCACACGGCGGACGATGTTGCCGGCTCACACACCTGGTCAGACATCTTGCAAGGCTCAGGCTCCGGGGGCGATGGCTTGCTCCGACCCAGCGTGGGCTCATGCAGCACTGCAGGCTCTAGCGTTCGCTCCATGCAGCTTGGTGATGGCTGGCTGGCTGGGCTTTGGGTTACAGGTTGTGATGAGCAACACTGCTAAGTCCATATTTAAATATATTCAATGTGAGGGTCCTGTATTCTGTTCATGCACTGGCTGTAATGATGCACACAAAGTTGAGGAATCAAACGAAACAGTCTTTAATAATAATTCCAACCGAAACACGTTGGAGAACTTCAGGAAGAAAAACAACCACGCTACAATAAAAGATACAGGACAAATAAGTAAGAAAAACTCAGGACTTAAATACAAGGGGAGTAATGAGGATACTAATTAAACAACAGGTGAACAAAATCAGTAACTATGGGGACAAACCAGTGAACCAATTACAGAGAACATAGGCAAACAGAAACAGAACATAGGCTACACGTTACATTGCCAGAGAAAAACAAAATCTAAATATACTGTGTTAATTCAGAATTTCAAACATGTTCATCATATAAGTATTCAAGTTTGTATTCATTGTGTATTCAAGTCACGGTATGTATGATTTTTATTTTTGAATTACTAAACCTAACTTTCACATCTGTAGTGTGGTTCATTTGGTCTGGACCAAGGGCGAAAAATTATACTTTGTAGCATTTTTCAGGCGTTTTGGTTCCTTTTCACACCACACTGATTGCTCTGGTCCGAATCAGTTGATGAGTTGATGAAACGAACCAAAATGCCAGATGTGTCTTGATCGTATTTCCAAAACTGCACTTTGATTGGTCAGAATTAACGTGTGGGAGAATTCCACAGATCTATGAAACCCCCTTTCCCTGAGCTGTTTGCTAAATAAAGCGAAGTTAACGCTGTTCTTCGAGTTTTTGAAAGTTGGGACCTAATATGGTCATCAGACCAAATTTCTATGAGGCTCCGCACCTCCTCACAACTCCAAGTTTGTCTGTACAAAATGTCAACAAACATTAGTCCTCATCCCGTAATTCACAGCGCAGCTGACTACGGCAGCTGTTTTAGTCCAAAAATGCGCAGTTCTTTGGCAATTGGGTCTGTTCGAGGTCGGATCACGTTCTCACCACAAACGAACCGCTCCAGAGTTTGTTTGAAAGCGACCCAGACCACCTCTTCGAGGAGGTCTAGGTACGCTTGTTTGGTCCGCTTTTGGTACGCACCCGAGTGCGATTGCTGCATTCACACCAGCCCAAATGAACCGCACCAAGGGGGACAACGAACTATAGTGCGATTCAACCGAACTAAATGGGGCAAGTGTGAAAGCACCCTAAGTGACCAGATAATAGATACAAATTAGACTCAGATTCACATTTGCAAGTAGCCCAAATCAAGAAAATCTGATCCTATGCCTTAATTGACCACAACAAATTCCAATCTTAAGCCAGATGTTTGTGAAAAGAAAGTTAACAAAAATTTTTTATTTTTTTTTCCTCTTGAGCAAATCTCACAAAAATGGTCAATAATGTCCAAGTCATATTTCACCAGTGGTGGAATGTAACGAAGTACAAATACTTTGTTACTTTACTTAAGTACATTTTTCACATATCTTTACTTTACTTAAGTAGAATCAATAGTGCATACTTATTACTTTTACTTCGTTACATTTTGCAGCAATTATTATACTTTCTACTCCACTACATTTCTACAACGTTCTGTTACATTTTCGTTACATTTTCTGATCAGTTTTCCCCTGGCAAAACGTCATCCTGGCCATCCGTTCGTCGCACGTTTGTCTCACCAGTGAAGTTTGCTTGCCATATCAACCCGGTCACACTAAATGCGTCTCTATAGCACGCAGTGTGTTTATCGTGCAATTTATACGCGGAAATTTGTTTTTACGTGCATAGGATACGCATGGGTAGGTTTAGTAGTGGTGTGGGGTGCGTGTGTAGCATATTATACGTTTGGTTAGGATTAGTATGGCAAGCCAAGAGGTTCAGAATTACGCCATAAATTAATCGCGTTTACAGCCAAACCCCGTCAAATTAAGCTTGATGTGTATATTGCTTAATTGCAAGCTTGTTAAGAAATGGTGACAAAAGCTAAAAAAATAACAGCTTTTCTATCATTATTGAACATTATTATAGGATTATTAGGTTAGAGTTAGGATTAACTGTTTTATTAATCATTAGAATAAAGACATTAAGAGAATAAATTGTTATGCAAGTACTTTTAATACTTAAAGTACATTTAAAATCAGGTACTTTTTACTTAAGTAGGGTTGTCATTGTGGTACTATGGAGCGAATTATGTGCCAAAACCTCACACACACACAAAACGTGTTTTACTCACACCCAATGATTCACAAACAAACTCAATGTGGTTTGTAAATACAAAACATCACTCACAAACTAATGCATATTGTTCTGCAAATAAAAAAAGTAACTATCAAACAAATACAGTATGTTTTACATATACATAGAAACGTATTTCTTCAAGGACAAAAATATCCTCCAAGTACAAACTAAAATCTTTCAAGTACAAACTAAAATCTTTCAAGTACAAACTAAAATCTTTCAAGAACAAACTAAAATCTTTCAAGTACAAAGCAAAATTCTACAAGTACAAAACAAAATTCTACAAGTACAAAACAAAGGTTCAATGAACGTCTATATCGGACGTCCAGAACACGTCAAAAAAAGACGTCATAAAAACTTTCATTCTGGCTCCTCAGTGGACGTCTTTTCATCGTCCGACTTTTGTGACAAAGACTTTAAAAAGACGTCTTTAGGACATCATTTTGCTCAGTGGGATGTAGATTTTTTTTTTTTAAAGCAACATATGATAGAGCTTTCAGCTTAGATTCCCCTATCCTAGAGAGAGTGAAGTGCTACTAGCGGTAATATGGATTTTTGTCTAGATGTAATAAACATTTTGCAAAAGAAAACCTCAATAAGGTTAATTAGATAAAGTAAGACAGAAACACACCTGTTCACCGCTCATTTTCCTCAGCTGTAGGCAGTGTTGGGAAACATATTTCGTTACAGAATACATGCCCAAAAATGTAATTTGTAACGTATTTCGTTACATTACTCAATCTGAGGGATTACGTCCACATTGAATTGCCTTTTATAAATGTAAGAATGCGGCAATCTTATCCTGCTTACTAAACAGGCCTATTCTGGTGGGTGCGGTGCGGTGGTGACGCGTGTAACATGTAGGGTGACACTGCTAATAAAGCACCTTAAAGCTGTCACAAAGAACTGGCAAAAGATTATGAATATGTAAAATATATCAAGGAGATATTTTAATTGTTTATTAATAAACAAGTGTATTTTTTGTCAGTGTGTCGGCTGAAAACATGAAGATCTTCGCAGTGAACGCGCCAGGATTGCATAAGCAGAGAGCAGTCTGTAGTCTTTTTTCTTTCGTTTTGAATTGTTCTGTTTAAAAGTAGACATGTCTGTGAGAGAGGCTAACGGAATACGTTACAAATTACATTTTTGGGCATGTATCCTGTAACGAAATATGTTTCCCAACACTGCCTACAGCTGAGGAAAATGAGCGGTGAACAGGTGTGTTTCTGTCTTACTTTATCTAATTAACCTTATTGAGGTTTTCTTTTGCAAAATGTTTATTACATCTAGACAAAAATCCATATTACCGCTAGTAGCACTTCACTCTCTCTAGGATAGGGGAATCTAAGCTGAAAGCTCTATCATATGTTGCTTTAAAAAAAAAAAAATCTACATCCCACTGAGCAAAATGATGTCCTAAAGACGTCTTTTTAAAGTCTTTGTCACAAAAGTCGGACGATGAAAAGACGTCCACTGAGGAGCCAGAATGAAAGTTCTCTTACGAGAGGTTCTCTCGTATTGCGTAAGCTAGCTTACGCTACGGGAAAGATTCATCTTTGCTGAGATATTGAAGCCAAAAATTATTTCATAATTTGTATCCATATACAACGCAGTTCCTCTGCGGCAGACCTAGAGCGGGCTAGCTAGCAGCTCATTGGTTCGCTCAGAGAGAACTGCTTAAGCCTATGGGAGAGCGGAACTGAACCCGCTTCCAATGAGAGGCGCCCGCGCGCTCATTGCGTCATGGCCCGCCAGAGTGGGCGTGGCCAAGGGGTATATAACAGTCTCTCCCAGGCTTATATGTTGATTCATTTCATCTTCAGCAAGCTCACGCTTCTGCTGTGTTCTGGGAGAAAGCCGTCGCCGTCGAGAAGGCACCACTAGCGAGCTCCGGACCCTGAAGAAGCCGGCCGTCTTCGCCACCTTCAGCCGCCCAGCAAGCTAAGCCATCCGACGACTGTATCCTTTTTCTCATATATTTCTAAAAGAGCACGAGCGTCTTTCTCAAGATGCCTCGTTTTTCCTGCGGCTCCTGCCGCGCTCGTCTCGAGGACGGAGACCGCCATGTCATCTGCGCTCTCTGCTTGGGACTCGAGCATGCAGAACTCGCCCTCGCGGATGGAGGCTGCGACTTCTGCGAATGCCTGCCGCTGTCGTCCCTGCGGGCACGACTTCTGGCAGTGAAATCCGCTCCCGCGCCGCCTGTCTCTTCGCCGCGGAAGAAAAAACGCCGCTCTCAGAGGCCGCCGGAGCCACCAGCGGAAACATGCGGGCCGCCGCCGCCGCCTCCCGCTTCCCGCTCTCCCTCCCCGCCCCTGCCGGACATACAGTTGCCGCCGAGTGGCCGCTCTGTTGCCTCCGATGACGCCGCGGAGGAGAAGGACTCCTGCTCACTGCTCGCTTCCGACAGTGAGGACTGGTCGTCTCGCGGTTCCACGAGAGAGTCGACGGGGACCCGCGCCGGGATAGAGGATGAGCTGATGCGCCTCCTCTCACAGGCCGTCGAACGCCTCGGTCTCGAGTGGTCTCCCCCACCCGAGCAGGCCCCGAACCGGATGGACGGCAGCTTCTTTCATCGGCGTTCGACCCCCGCGTGCAACCGGGCCGCTCCATTTCTGCCTGAGCTTCACGCAGAATTAACAAAGTCCTGGAATGCCCCGCTCTCGGCCAGAAACCGCTCCGACATTTCCGCCTCGCTGCGCTCGGTGGACGGAGCCGCCGAGAAAGGCTACTCAGCCATGCCGCCCGTCGAGGACTTGGTCGCCACGCACCTCTGCCCGCCCTCTGCTAGATGGCGTTCCTCACCCACGCTTCCTTCTAAAGCGTGCAGAGCGACCTCGAGTTGCTACGGACCTCGCCCTTCGCGCCACTAAAGCCGCCGCACAAGCTCTGGGGAGATGCATGGCCAGCCTGTGTGTTGCCGAGAGACACCTATGGCTCACGCTCGCCGACATGGGAGACTCTGAGCGCGCCGCGTTTCTCAACGCGCCCCTCTCCCCGACGGGCCTGTTTGGATCCGCTGTCACGGGCATCGTCGATCGCTTCTCGGAGGTACAGAAAGCCACCCAGGCGATGAATTTGTTTCTGCCACGCCGCGCTAGCTCTTCCGCGGGCCGCTCTCGCGAGCCTCCCGCCAGAGCTCCGCCACAGCGACCTCCTCCGCAGTCTCAAACAGCCCAGCGCAGACAGGGCGCCCGCCCTCGCTCTCGCTCTGACAGCCGCCGCAGACCGCCGCCCCCACGAGGCCCGCGTTCTAAGATCACGCTGAAGCCTGATCGTCAGAAGTCTGCCTAGCAAGATCAGGAAAACGACGGCGCTCTCCCGCTGCGGCCGGACCGCCGTCAAAGCTTCGCCCTCTGCCAGTCCCCGTTATTTCGCCGACTGCAGTAGTGTTGACCGCCACAAACAAGCCGGTGTCCCAGCCCGCTTGCGAGCGTCAAAAAGCCGTTTTTATGGCTACCCAGAGAAATCTCAAAAAGAGAAATTTTGCCAGTTGTGTACAAAAAGTGCCCACAATCATGTGCTCACCGATACACACAAGCATAAAATATCCCGTGTCTCTATCAGAGCCCCATCACATGAAACGGGCAGAGCCCGCTCTAGTTTCAGAGAACATAAACACGCCCACGAGCCCGTGCGCGTGTCCCCTCTCTGCTCGCTCTGTTACACGGCCCATAGACTCCTCTCTGAGTGCAAGTCCCGTTGCCACACACATTCAAAGCGTGCCCACACACTGTGTCCAGCCCGCTATGTGCAGCAATCAGGGCAATATAGCCATTCGGCCACTAGCCGCATGCTTCAAAGCGTGGGAAGCCATTCCAGGCATCTCCCCGTGGGTGTTAAGCATTATAAAGAACGGCTATCTGCTGCAGTTTCGCCGCCGCCCGCCTCGTGCACGCGCGCAGCTCGAATCTACTGTCAGCCCGCTGGCCGCCGGCACGCTCCGCTCAGAAATTGCGACGCTGTTGCAAAAGGGCGCTATAGAAAGAGTCCCGCCATCTATGACCGAGTCGGGGTTTTACGGCCGTTATTTTGTGGTTCCCAAGAAAGACGGCGGCCTCAGACCGATTTTAGATCTCAGGTCTTTGAACAAAGCGCTCATGAAGAGACCGTTCAAGATGCTCACTACCAGGAAACTCCTCGCGCAGGTGCGCCAGGGGGACTGGTTCATCTCTCTAGACCTGAAAGACGCCTATTTTCAGATCCAGATAAATCCCCGTCACAGGCCATTCTTACGTTTCGCCTTCGAGGGTCATGTTTATCAATATGCCGTTCTCCCGTTCGGCTTATCTCTGGCGCCCCGTACATTCACGAAGTGCATGGACGCGGCGCTCGCCCCTCTGCGAAGCCAGGGGCTGCGCATTCTGAATTATCTGGACGACTGGCTGATTTTGGCCCAATCACAAACGGAGCTTCTGTCGCACCGCGCAGTTCTCCTCAACCATCTGGAAGCGCTGGGTCTCTCTGTCAACTGGTCAAAGAGCTCCCTTCCCCCCAGTCAATCGATTTCCTTCCTAGGAATAGATTTGAACTCGGTCACGATGACGGCTCGCCTGTCTACACAGCGCGCGCGCAGTGTTCAGCGCCTAGCCTCCTCGTTTCAGATGGACGCCCGCACTCCTCTGAAAGCTTTTCAGAGGATGCTGGGTTACATGGCCTCAGCCTCCGCTGTACTTCAGCTGGGCCTTCTGCACATGCGCCCGCTTCAGCTCTGGTTAAACAGCCGTGTACCCCACCGCGCGTGGAACACGGGCCGCCAGCTGATCAAGGTTACGCAGACATGTCTCACGGCACTGCAGCCATGGACAGTAGCAGAATGGTTTCGCCAGGGCGTCACGATGGGGACTTTTTCCTGCCGAAAAGTCATCTCGACAGATGCATCCAACACGGGTTGGGGTGCAGTCTGCGAGGGCTCACCGGCCTTCGGCCACTGGTCGACTCAGGAAAGCCCTTTACAGTGTTTCCTCTAGGATTTTTTCCAGCCGTGGTGGCAGGCCCATTTCCCCAGGGGGCGTGGCCATGAGTGATATTCCAATTAGCCACGCCCCCTTGTCACAGGTGTTCAAACATCCCCTAAGTATTATAATATGAAAGTCTCCAATGAGAGTGGCAAATCGATTATGCGCATCCCGTGCGCAGAATGATGCACTTGAAGCAACGCGAAGTCACAGCGCGCAGCACTTCGCATTGAAAAGTTCAAAGCACAAAGCGAAGAGATTATATCCATCTATGCTTAATGTATTATATCTATGCAACAGTTTATCGAGCCTTTTCTTTTAACAGTTTTAAATTTCAGTTACAGTGTGCATGAAGAACAATTCATAGTGCTCTCAACTCCACTGCTGTAATCTAGCAGACACCCGGGAGAAAGGAATATGATTTAGAAAGCGCTATAAACTCCAGCAAGATAAAGTCATTTTATGCAAAGTGCAAACCATAGACCTTTATCTACAAATAAAGAATAATAATGGCAACATTGATTCTGAAGAGAGTGTCGTCGTGTTACTGTCGTAACCGAACGCGACGCGGTGTTTGAATGCTGAATGGAGAATGACTGAGGAGAGATGAGTTTCCATTAACTTTTACTTAAAGACTTAAATATTCATTTTTACCTCACATTATGCTATTGAATGACTTTAGAAGTGTTGGAATATAGTGCGAAAACTTTATGGTGCTGTACAATGTTTTTTATGCCTTTAGCTTTACAATAACACAATAGTAGCCTATGCACAATATCAGAGCTCACTGAGAAGCTGCAGCCGTGGCGGGATGATTTTAGGTGTGGCGGCCCGCCACGGCAGAATGAATGTAGCGGAAACACTGCTTTACACATAAACTGTCTGGAAATGCTTGCGGTCGAGAACGCGCTCTCGCGCTTTCTCTCGCTCATTCGGGGACACCACGTCCTGATCCGTTCGGACAACAGGGCGGTGGTCTCCTATCTCAACCGTCAGGGCGGTGTCAGATCCAGAAATCTCTGTCTACTGACACACCGCATTCTAGTTTGGTCTCAGAGCCGCCTGCTCTCGCTCAGAGCGACGCATGTGCCGGGCCATCTCAACGACGGTCCAGACATACTGTCCAGGGACCTCATCTCCACGGGAGAATGGTCCCTGAACGCACAAACGGTCCAACTACTGTGGCAGCTATTCGGCAGAGCAGAAGTAGACCTCTTCGCGTCAGAAGAGAACGCTCACTGCCCAATATATTTTTCGAGGAGCGAGGACGCGCTAGCCCAGGAATGGCCTCGCCGCCCGCTCTATGCATTCCCTCCGATCGCTCTGTTACCACAGGTAATTCAGAGGATCAGGGACGCACGCCACTCGGTGCTCCTCATAGCCCCGCGTTGGGAGAGTCAGAATTGGGTTCCGGAGCTCACGCAGCTGTCACAGACAGCCCCGTGGCCCATCCCAGTCAGAGCAGATCTCCTCTCTCAAGCTCGCGGCACGATCTGGCACCCCCATCCACAGCGCTGGGCGCTACATGCATGGGTGATCAACGACTATTCGTCGATTTGCCAGAGGGAGTAAGAAACACTATCATACAGGCTAGAGCACCTTCCACGAGAAGGCTCTATGCGTCTAAATGGTCTGTGTTCTCAAAATGGTGCACCGTAAAACAGCTGGACCCACGGTCATGCGAGGTGCCGTCTTTGCTAATGTTCCTTCAAGAGATGCTGGACAAGGGCAGGTCCCCCTCCACTCTCAAGGTTTACGTGGCAGCCGTCGCAGCGTTCGCTGAACCCCGACGCGCTCAGTCCCTGGGCAAAGACGAGTTAGTCATCCGCTTCCTCAGGGGAGCTAAGAGGATGAACCCTCCGCGGCCCCCGTCGGTTCCTATTTGGGATCTTTCCATAGTCCTCGAAGCTATGAAAGCACCCCCGTTCGAACCGCTCGAGTCTGTGGACCTAAAATACCTCTCGCTCAAAACCGTTTTTCTGACAGCTCTGTCCTCAGTAAAACGCGTAGGGGACCTTCACGCGCTCTCATCCAGCGCCGCGTGTCTTGAGTTTGGGCCGAATGACTCGGTTGTCATTCTCAAACCTAGGCATGGTTATGTCCCAAAAGCGATTGGTACCCCGTTCAGGGCGCAGATTATCTCCCTATCGGCTCTGCCTGCATCCGATAGCGAGCGCGACGCCAATCTCCTCTGCCCGGTGCGGGCGCTGAGGTTGTACACGATGCGCGCTGCCGCGTTCAGACGCGCTGAGCAGCTTTTCGTGTCGTTTGGGGGGCGCACCAAAGGTCTGGCCGCCTCCAAACAGACACTGTCTAGATGGATAGTGGACGCGATTGCCTCTGCTTACGCATCTAAATGCCTGCCATGCCCTCTGGGCATCAGGGCGCACTCCACTAGAGGCATGGCCTCATCGTGGGCATGGTCCTGTGGAATTTCCTTTCATGACATCTGTGTGGCCGCGGGATGGGCCTCCCCGTCCACTTTTGTCAGATTTTACAACTTGGAAGTCCCCGCCTTGCAGGCAAAATTACTAGCTGTCTAACGTCCAGCTCTCTAAGAAGCTGCATTTCTGAGAGTCCCTCACAACCGGTTCGCCCCTTGTGCTCTCCTTAAATGCTTTTACACTTCATGTGCCCGCTCTGCTGGCCCTATACATGCTTATGTGTACTTTTTATGTGCCCGCTCTGCCGGCCTCATAGTACATTCACTCCACGTTAAATATCCCCCGGTAGATCCCTGGGATTTCATGTGTGGTTTCATAGCGCGCGGCGTTGACCAGGTGTTCCCGTAGCGTAAGCTAGCTTACGCAATACGAGAGAACCTCTCGTAAGAGAACGAATCGGTTACCTAACGTAACCTCGGTTCTCTCTAGAAGAGGGAACGAGTATTGCGTTCCCTGCCGTGCTTGCGCTACTAGCGTTTCGCTTCACGCTGAAATAAATCAACATATAAGCCTGGGAGAGACTGTTATATACCCCTTGGCCACGCCCACTCTGGCGGGCCATGACGCAATGAGCGCGCGGGCGCCTCTCATTGGAAGCGGGTTCAGTTCCGCTCTCCCATAGGCTTAAGCAGTTCTCTCTGAGCGAACCAATGAGCTGCTAGTTAGCCCGCTCTAGGTCTGCCGCAGAGGAACTGCGTTGTATATGGATACAAATTATGAAATAATTTTTGGCTTCAATATCTCAGCAAAGATGAATCTTTCCCGTAGCGTAAGCTAGCTTACGCAATACTCGTTCCCTCTTCTAGAGAGAACCGAGGTTACGTTAGGTAACCGATTCGTTTTTATGACATCTTTTTTTGACGTGTTCTGGACGTCCGATATAGACGTTCATTGAACCTTTGTTTTGTACTTGTAGAATTTTGTTTTGTACTTGTAGAATTTTGCTTTGTACTTGTAGAATTTTGTTTTGTACTTGAAAGATTTTAGTTTGTACTTGAAAGATTTTAGTTTGTACTTGGAAGATTTTAGTTTGTACTTGGAAGATTTTAGTTTGTACTTGGAGGATATTTTTGTCATTGAAGAAATACGTTTCTATGTATATGTAAAACATACTGTATTTGTTTGATAGTTACGTTTTTTATTTGCAGAACAATATGCATTAGTTTGTGAGTGATGTTTTGTATTTACAAACCACATTGAGTTTGTTTGTGAATCATTGGGTGTGAGTAAAACACCTTTTGTGTGTGTGTGAGGTTTTGGCACATAATTCGCTCCATATGGTACTTCTACTTTCACTAAAGTAAATATGTCTCTGGTTATTTGTACTTTTACTTAAGTACTGAGATTCAGTACTTCCTCCACCACTGTATTTCACACCAAAATCAAAGGAACAAAATAAGAAATTCCATATTGCATATAGAAAATAAAGAATATGTGAAATAACAGACATTTTCTCACGCCACTCATTAAAGGTGCAGTGTGTGATTTTTAGCGGCATCTAGTGGTTCGGTTGCGAGTTTGCACTAAGGGCTCAGCCCACCGCTCACCCCTCCCTTTCGAAGAAGCTACGGTGGCTAAAACGGCACAAACATATCGTCGTCTGAGACAGCAGAGAATAGCCAGAGTAAGCCAAGAGTGTGTAACATTGTCACTGTTTCTGTACCACAGTCCATTATAAACCACATCATGGATAAAGTTTACAAAGCCATAGTCAGGTGAGGATCAAGCGTCTATAATATAATAATAGTAATCAGCTGATTGTCTAAACCCATAATACAGCGAGGGAGAAGAACCACATTAAACTAGGCAACTATATATTTTTCTAACAGGGTAGCTGCTAGTAAAAGTTTAGCTGGCTAATATGAGCTGTTACTGTAGCTGAGCTGGTTAAAGCGTAAAGCCTTGTTTATACTCGACACGTCCGCATGAGCCCAAAGGTGCGCACGGCAAAAATGACATGATTATAACAGCGCGCGCGCCTCCGCATCCCCTAGACACCATTTACTACACACAATAGGCTTTTTTTCTCTGATTTTGAAAACTCTTCGCGATCGACTTAAAATGCTTCCAAGATCGACGGGTTGGTGATTCCTGTAACGTTACTGTTTTATGGTCAGTGTCAATGACAAGAGTACTAATCAGCTGTCTCACGAACGTAACCAGCACATGTATCCCCATAGCAAAGCCATAACACAGCGAGGGAGAACTAAGTTACATGAAACAATCCAACTACATATTTTACACCACTGACAAGTCACTACTCACGGTGTTTATGGCTAGATTCTAGGTTTCTGCGGCTTCTCTTTCAAGGTACTGACGAAACGCGCTCTGTAGCGCTGTTTGTGCGCGTTCGGCTACGGTAGAAACATGACGTCACAATATGTCAACCTTCATAGAAGGGGATTCCCGCAGTTATGTAGATATAAATGTCTCATTCTAAGGTAATAAAAACATTACGGTTTATTAAGTAAGTTCTTTATACACCACTGAAAACATAGTTATGGATGTCATTTTGCATTTCTGTTAATAGATACTCAATTTTTACTGATTGCACCTTTAACTGGTACTATTTTAAATAGTTAAAAACAGATTAAGACATTTTCTTTCTAAAGGACAAATGCACAGGAAATGAAGGCCTTGATATACTCACGGCAAGTTTTTTTTTTCCCCCGCTTTCGATTGTTTAAAAGCAAGCAGATTTACAGTATTAAACATGAAAAAAGTGTCAGTGTCTCTTCAATTAGAATTACAACTTCAGTTTCTACTATAAAGTGACTCTCCATTGTATTTCTGTTTTCACTTGAATTCTGACCTCGATGGACCGAACAGAAGAAATGAACCGGAGAAGATTTCCTCCTCAAAGAAGGCGGAGTCTCAGAGCCACACTTACCTATTACATCATCGCCACGGACCAATGTTAGTTCGATGGTGCTTACCAGCCAGGGGGAAATTTTATGGAAGGAGCTTTGCCAAGCTGTTTCGAACTCCCGAAACAAACACAAACAAACTTTGTTTTGGCCTGATTTTGTTCAAAATGAAGTCACACCAGTTTGGGGATATCAGGGGCATTATGGTCACATAAAGAGTGATTAAATGGCTAAAATGGTCCTCCACCATCATTCCAGAATTATCTCAAAGATTATTACTTTCCAGGACCTTGCATGTGCTAAGCCTCTAAATCAGTTCACTTTAATTGCATTTACCCTTCCATGTTAAGACATGCCCACAGCTTCCTGTGAATGCCACTAAACTGTGAACTGTGAAACACTAATTACTGTGAGCCAAACGGCTCTGCTGAATAAAGCACATGACAACATCTGTCTAAATCAATACTTTATCGATACATCGACAGAAGATTGTCCATCAGTGAAATACCTCGGCTAGGATATCTATTTGATCCTAAATTGCTTCAGTGCATTCTGCACCATGTGAACATCTAATTAGTGTTGTAATATCATACATTTAAAAAAATGTGACTTTTGCTTTAGAAAGTACCCGGACCAAAACAAGCTAAGCTCTTACAAAAAGCTGTGGCTTCAGTGTATGCAATATTAATGTGCTTCCTGCGGATTGATTTTTCTCAAAGTATGGAATCCCTTTTTCATATTCTTAAAAATATTATACATAAATCACCAGATTTAACAGCATTCAGAAGTCCATAGAGCTTAACTCTAAGCATTAAAGAAATGTAGCGGGATCAATTAAATTAGTGCCATTAAAAAGGCATTCTCCTCCTAATTGCTACATTACATTGCAGTACAAGTCTAAGAATATTAGTCACCAAAGCGCCATTCATTTTAACACTCCTAAAGTAAAACATAGTAAAAATGACTGCAGTCATTAAAGCTTACCGGAAAGTACAGGAGGAGTGCTCCAAACATGATGGCCTCTAGCAGGATGAGTCCTGACGCTCTGATACTCTGAAACACATCAAAAAGAACATCACATTGGAAAACTTCTCTCCTTAAACTATTCTTTTGCTTGAAATGGGTCAGTGGAAACCTTTCATTTGTGACTACTTTATAACTCATCCCTTTGCGCACAAATGCATTCTCCTTGGACTATTCTAATGTGTTCACAGGGGTTGATTCATCTTTGTTCTCTTCAGACTAATGCCTTGCCCTGGAATAAACCTGCTCTGTTTCACTCATTTTGAGTTTCAAAGCAGTGCACTTTTTTTTATACACTTTCCAAAGAATATTAGAGATGTGTTTGCTATGAAGAAGTGCTTGCTAAAATACTTTTAGTTGCCAAGCTAGTGCACAGTGTTCTGGGTGGTTGCTCAAAATATTCCACCTCCAAGTTTAATTGATATTCTGGTAAATAAAAGAAAATAAATTCTTACTCATGATAAAGTAATATCATATTTCGGTAACACTTTACAATAATAGTACATGAATAATCATGTACTAATATCTGAATTAATAGTTACTTCAACATTAACTCATGATTAGTGAATATATGAACTAATCATGAACCAATGAAGAGCAATCCTTAACTACAACATGAGTCATACTGATTCATGCATGAATAACAGCAGCCTTAAACATGTTAGTACATGTTTGATAGTTAATGCATTAATTAATTAATTAGGGGTAAACTAAATCAATCACTCTCTGTAAGAATAAATAAGAAGTAATCTAAATTTGAATTAAACATATAATTAATACTGCCATAATTTAAACTGTAATATCATAATCTGCTATGTGTGGCAAGCATTGTGACAAATAATTGGAATGGCACATGATTTTTTAGCCATTAATTACACAGATCCATCTAATCAAATGTGGAAAATAGACTAATAACTAGCACTAGTAAATTTAATTTGATCTAACCCGTTTTATGATTTATATAGTTTATTTAGGCCTATGTTTAATAATAGCTACTTTTCTACAGGAACTACAGTATGTAGGGTTTGTTTCTGGTGGGACACTCATTAGTGGCGCACTCGGTGCTCGTTCGGCACGTTGGTTGTGTTCTTATGGTAATGCTGGCATTTTAATCTCATAAATGTTGACTTCTTTGGTAAACAGAATTAATAATTAAAGACATGTTTGCCTGTATGTTCTATTTGGGAGGTTTCAGGAGGTTAGGGTTAATTAACTATTTTTTTGTTGTTTAAATGTATATGCTTCAATTAGTATTAGCTTATAGCCTATTTTACATGTAATCGTGTCTTATGTGTGTCTTTACAGGTATGTTTGGACTTTCTTTTAAGTCCATATATGTTTAATTGTATAAATAAAAATGAAAGAACACAATTTTTATCTTTGTTTTTTTTTGTACCATAGTTTTAAAGGAATAAGGATGGCACTCTTATTGTATATATTTTATTCATATTTTAGTTCATGATTTGTAAGTACATCATTATGTCATGACTTTACTTGAGGAGGCACATCATCATTAATTCATTATTAACTAACCATACACTAACATCAACTAATGGCTTATTAATGCATCATTATGTCATGACTTTACTTGAGGGGGCACATCATCACTAACTCATCATTAATTACTTATAAAGTAACATGAATTCATGACTTGACATTGTCATTTCTTGTCTTGGCCCTTCAAGAGTACATATTTAAAAAGTTATCAATTACACATGTTCTATACATATTCAGCTCTTCTAAATCAGATAAAATTTGGTGGTTTGTAAAGAAGTGGAAGAGCAGAGGTGCTGTGCCCGAATTTGGATGGAGAAGGAACTGAACGGTAGGAGGAAAGTGGACACATTTTGAGGGGGGCAAGAAAACGAGACTAACATCCGACTGTATTTTGATATAAAGACAGTAAACCAATCCTCAATATAACCACATAAATAACCATCATCATGTGCTAACACTGATTTTAATTTTGAAAATTGCATCTGTTTAATGGATATATTAGTGTAGGTATTTCATTTTTGATGGCAGCAGTGGAATAACTTAAAACGGAATGAGATTAAATTGTTTTTAATGATGAATGCATCAGTGTGTGTTCAATGAGTAAGGTTAAATGTAAATATTGCAAGACATCTAGTGTCATTCAATGATGTTTGTGATAGTTGCTGGTGGCAAATTTATGAACAATTTTACATTGTGCCCTTTTAATACATCTTTTTTCTAATCTAGAGCATGTTTGATTTAGTTTACCCCAAAGTGTTAATTAATACATTAATTAACAAGCATGTACTAACGTGTAGTTAAGATGGTATATTCATGCAGGAATTCATATGACTCATGTCGTAGTTAAGGTTAGTTCTTCATTAGTACATGTCTTAAGTCATCATTAGTTCATAGTAAAGTAAAGATTAATTCAGGTATTAGTACATGGTTATTCATGTACTATTATTGTAAAGTGTTACCCATATTTCAATGGAAAGATATGTTTACCATTAGTTATGTGAGGCAAAATAAGTTAGAATCAAAGATAAACTGAAATTCATGGCATTTCAACACTACTTCTACTATATTTGAAGGCTGCTATCCGCCTTTTAAGTCTGATGTTGTGCGATACCGTATCAGAGTTCAAACGCTCCATCAGATCCCAAAAGCAAACAACTCATGTGCTCATAAACGCACGTGCTGATTTTGCAGAGTTAGATGCACATTCATGGGTCAACATATTTTGTTGAATCTGGAACAACATTCCTGTTCCAAAATTGAATGCTAACCATATTCCTACCCAAGTTATACCTAAAATCAGTGGGAAATGATAGGTGAATAACACTGATGTAGAAGCACCTAACCCGGATTGTAAGCCTAAACTTGAGATAAACTTTAAACGTGTTCCTCAGATCTGATTGGTTGATTGGAATTTTGATCCAGAATCAAGGAACATGTTGTACTTGTACTTGATGAAATCAGGTTCTGCCTCATAAACAGGGGTTGTAATAGTATTCTCACTTGAAACAGAGTGGAGGCTCCCTGAAACAGTATACGATATGTCACAACTTAACAAGCGGATTGGATAATTGAGGGTAAATATTAATATTATAATGCAACTACGCATTACTTTACAGGGAGCTTACGACCTACTAGCTACATTCTACCTTAAGAACTAATGGTGCAACCCAATAAAGTACAGAGTTAGTTTCAAACTAGCTAGAAGGTACTACATATTGAGGAATTTATATTATCCAGCAAAGCAAAAAAAAAAAAAAAAAACTTTGACAGTGCGGCATGTATATTTAGTTTGGCCGGCTGGCTCATGCATGTCTCCGTTAAAGCAGAGAAAATGAGAATTCCATTAAGAGGCAACAGGTGAGCTGTCAACTCCTTTCTGAAATCAAACGGCCAATAGAAAGCCCTTGACAGCGCGAGCTGAAACAGAACAAAATTTCTAATCCTAACTCTGTCGCTTTCATTTAGACTTCTCCAGCATTTATGGATCGCTTTCAGGCAGCGCCCAGACGGAGCATGCTTCCAGAGTAAATTAAAATGCTGGCACTATCAAAACTGAGTGCCCTACATATCGACAGCCTAAACGGCGCCTCACTGCAGGGATTAATGAACCTTCCTCGCAGTCAGTGTGAATCCAGTCCACTATTACTCAGATCACAGACTGCACGTCTGCTCAACCTGAGACAGTAGCATGTGCGGTGTACGCTTCTGAAATACTCTGCGTATACGCCAATGGTGTGTTAAGTGTAATAAGTAGCCGTCTGCAATCATAATCTGTGCACTAATCCACAGACTCCTCCTGAGAGAGAGAAAAAAATAATTTTAATGAATCTTATTAACAGGGAGACAATCCACAGACTGAGCTTGCAATTAACTGACAGAATCAAAGACAAGGTCAGTGTAAAAGTACAGGTTGGACTGAACCATGTTTGCAAATGCCATAAGTGACAGAAATCCTTAAAGGAACAGTTCACTAAAAAATGAAAATTGTCATTATTTACTCATGTCGTTTAAAACCCGTAATACTTTCATATTCGAAACAAATGAAGATATTTTTGATGAAACCTGAGCGATTTCGGTTTGTCCCTTTTTCAAGCTTTATAAAGTTCATAAAGACATTGTAAAAGTAATCCATATGAATTGAGTGGTCTTCTGAAGAGACACAGTCACTGTATACAGTGTGATGAACACATTCACATATAAACATTGATCATCACACAAAAATGGTAAACCAAAGCTAAACTTTGCTCGCTTGACATGCGAGAACGAATGAGGTTTATTCTTGTGTGTCAAGCAAGTATGTTTAAACATCCGTTTCCCATATTTAATGAGCTCTGTGTACTATATGTGAAAATTAAAGCCAACAGTAAAAATATCTTCATCTGTGTTTTGAAGATGAATGAAAGACTTATGGGTTTGGAACGACATGAGGGTGAGTAAATGATGACAGAATTTCCAGGTTTGGCAATTATTTACTGCATCACACATATTCTAAATCATAAAAATAGCTGTACTAGTTAATATCAGCGCCCTCTTTCTTCTCACTCAGCAAACTAATTTCAACTTACTATAAATCAACATTTCATGTCCATTTATTTATTCTGGGAAGCAGCCATGTAGGATAATGCAGTCAGCCTCAGCTTTGTGTTGGGTTCTGTTCACCCTGTTGAGGTTTCTTTTGTTATAATGATTGTCTGACTATACATTATCCCTTAGATAATGCCATGGAAAGAACTTTGACACTGTAGAAAAATAAGATCCCTAAGTGCAGTCGGGCTGGACTCTCTCTCTCTCTCTCTCTCTCTCTCTCTCTCTCTCTCTCTCTCTCTCTCTCTCTCTCTCTCTCTCTCTCTCTCTCTCTCTCTCTCTCTCTCTCTCCTCTCCCTCTCTCTCTGAGGTAGTTTCCAACAAATAACACCTCTTTCTCCTTCCTCTGTAATTCCTTTGTAAATTTAGTCTCTCTCTTTCCCTTCTAATGGTGTAATCCATTAATTTAGTCAACTGGAAACTCCATTCTCTCTGTCCTTTATCAACATTATTTGTCTCAACCTGTCTATGCACTAAATATCTCTTTAATTAACTATAATGCAGGCTTAAAATATACCGTTTCTTATCCCCTAGACATGCTGTCTTGAATTTTTAAGTAAACTCAAACTCCAAAGTGAGAACCTGCAGTGATTGCGCTTTTGTTGTCACACTGAATTTAATTACTGATAGAGAATAGTTTACATTCTGAAAACTCAGATGGAAGCAAATATGTAGTTGTAGCATGATGATGAAAGTATGATGATCTCAAAACTGTCTACTTTCTAATTTAACAAGGAATAAAATATGACCTAACAGGCAAGATACTGTACGCCCAGAGTACGAGTGACTAATTGTAATGTAACTCAGCATGAAAACACCCCGGTGTCAATAAGAACAGGATGTGCTTCATGGAAACAGTTGCCATCTTAATTAGCTCCCTCCGGCAGCACATGCTTACCTTGTTCCTGCGGAAATGGTAGAGCAGCACCATACTGATGAAATCCACCAGCATGCACAAGCCCTGGAAGGAAAGCACCGCCATACGCAGGGCGCCGTCACCCCGGGCCACGCAGGGCGTGTTGTCCTTGCAGAAATCACAGCCTTCCTGGCAGGGTAGACAGTGGCTGGTACTTTCTGGAACATCCCTGTGATGTGGTAAACTCTCCGTGCCCTTCACACCAGCTTTCCCTAAAATAAATAATTAAATGATGTTACATGATGTTCGTTCAAAAATCTTGGGTTCTTTTTTTCTACCCAAATCCTGTGTTGAGCCTTTTGGGTCAATTTTTTGGGTTATTTTTTCAGTGTTTGGGTAGTTTTTGTGTAACCCAGAGCCTGGGTCAGACGTAACAACCCAGTGTTTGGGTAGTTTTTGTGTTACTGGGTCAGATATAACAACCCAGGGGTTGAGTTATTGATCACAGGCTTTTTGCGGCCTCTTCAAGAGCAGTGCAGCTCCGTCAAATTGGTGTAAATGTTTTGTATAAATTCGTTATTGTTCTGTGTATTATGCAAAGCAACATACAGGGGCGCGATGTGAGACACCTAAACGAGTGTCGTGTTGGTCTTTTCGCGTGATGGAAACGCCTGATGCCTTGCATAAAATGTTATAATTTTGCACGATACAAGTTCCGGCACGAGATCCAGCGCCGTTACGCTGGAAACGGGACAGAGACTGGTCGATTACACTTGAATTGCTTCTAAATGTTTAATTTTCACTTCCAATATTTATTAAACAAGCTTAAATGTATGCAATATGTATTCAAAATGATATAAAATATACTATACTGTAAAAAATTATAAAAAATAAAGGAATGATCATGCAAACCAGTGGTTGTGTTGAGTTTTTTTTTAGGTTTAGAGGATTTAAGTTAATCTGTAAATATTAATTCATGTATGAAGTAAAAGAAAAAGGAAAAAAAGTAGTATAGTAAAAATGAATCAACCAAGTATGCTGGGTTAAATCAACCTATTATGCTGGGTTAAATAAACAACCCAATTTGATAGGTAAAATTAACCCAACATGTGTTCTGTTCTATATTTACCCATCGCTTGGGTTGAAAACAACCCAAATTGGATTTAATTTTTTAGAGTGTTCAAACAACTCTGCAGTTATTTGCAATCTCTGTATCTTACCCCTTGCATGCATTTGCATATTATCTCACGCCAATAAAAAAGCATGAACAATAGTGAAAAGTAGCAGCGCAGACATGACATTTAAAACGATCCAGCCCAACCTATCCTCCAGTCATTGGTGGTCTCATCAGTAGGCAATTCACACTGTTTCATGCGCTAGCCAGGGTGGATGGGTGTGTACACACCATCTGGGCCTTCACTTTGATGCGCCAGTTGCTTCTGCCTCAGTTACACATATCACATCTTTGACACCATGACAACATCATGCTCCTTAATAGTTTGAATTTTTCTTAAAATCTAACCATAAGCCATGGTATCACAAGAAACAATAAAATAAAAATATTTTAAAAAAACAGAGGCTAATTGGGCTTAAAGGGTTAGTTCACCCAAAAATGAAAATTAAGTCATTAATTACTCACCCCCATGCTGTACCCCGTAACCCCGTAAGGCCTTCGTTCGTCTTCGGAACACAAATGAAGATATTTATGATTAAATCTGAGAGGTTTATCACTTCTCCATAGGCTCCCTAAGGGAACAAATCTTGACGGCCCAGAGAGTCATTAAAGAAAATGTTTAAATATTCCATGTCGCAACAGTGGCTCAACTATAAGTTTATCAAGCGACGAGAAACTTTTTGTGCGAAAAAACAAACAAAAATAACGACTTTATTCGACTATTCCTTTTCTTCCTTGTAGGCCTGAAACGAGACTTCAAGAGATTTCCACGACGCGCACGCGCGAGAACTTAACTGAAGTAGTTGAAGGAGATCGCAATTCTCGCGCATGCGTCGTGGAAATCTCTTGAAGTCTCGTTTCAGGCCTACAAGGAAGAAAAGGAATAGTCGAATAAAGTCGTTATTTTTAGAGATGCACCGATGTGAAAATTGTGGCCGATACCGATAACCGATATTAATATTGCTGTTATGGCCGATACCGATATTTACCGATGTCGATATCTCTGTATAGAAAACACATAGCGAGGATTAGGGCTGCACCATATTGGTAAAAAATGACGTTGCGATATAAAAACAATTTCACCAGATGACTTGAATAGCTCTATTTGGAAAGAATGAATCATTCTAGAATGACTGGGGTGGTTTTGTCATGGAGTAAATCCGCATAGAAACTAATATTAATAGAATGTTAACTAATGTAGTTAACTAGACTTTAATAAATTGAACCTTATTCAGGGTTTCTGCAGGGTTTAGTCAGTCAAATTTAAGACCTTTTAAGACCTTTTTATGACCATTATGATTTAAATTCATGACCTACACGAATTACGAAAAATAACTTCCTTTCAAAAGTCTTTTTTTTTTATTGACTTTCATTAAAAGTAATAAGTTTCATTATTTAAAGGTTCCATTTTCTTAAGAGTAACAAACTGAAGGCTCCGTTTTCTCAATAAGTCTCAATAACACAGGAACAACACTCTACAATTATCACGATAATATATATCAGTCAATATCGATAATTATCACGATAAATGTCAATTCTTTATTTCTTTCAAGTTTAAAGGCAAATTTTCTTCTCCTAACTGAAAGTTGTAGAAACCAGACCGTTAATTGTGGTTTTAAACTACTCTTTATTGTCAGAACATATCATGACAAACACTTGCCAAACAGGTGAACATTTCACAAATCTGAGGTAGAACATTCAAACATGTGTAATTTTTCCTTAACAAAATTAATATCTTTATTGGAAAATTAATTTCTTAGTTTCTGCATGTGCTAATGGGGGATATTGTTTCAAGTCTTGAAACAGGTTTGTGTTGCCTGACTTTGATGGCACGTTTCTTCATGAAATGTATGAAAAACAGTATAGCCTAAATACATTAAATACTGTAATTATATTCCATTAGTCCTTTAATACATTGTCTATATTAATAATATAATACACTTCAATATGTATATCCCACATTTCATGGTGCAGTTAATATACTAGGCTAACGTTATAGTAGCCTAAATCCATGGTAATTATGGGAATTTGTAGACGGAAAAGCTTCCGACTGTCTCGTTGCGCACAGTGTTTCTCCTGTTCGTCAGCGCCGTTTCATCTGCCTTTAAACTGGTTTAAATCACTGAGACATTTGTGTTCTAAGCTGAATTCAGGCGCTTCTCACTGGATCTCGTGAGCGAGACCGATTAGAGTAAACCAGAACGCGTCTGCTCTAGTGAGCTCGCGCTGCCGTTTGGACTTTGAGCCGAGCGCATAAACAGTCCGGGAGGCGCGCGCGGTTCAAATGAGTTTCGTTATAGAGAAAAAAATATATCGCGATAATGAATGAATGAGCATATCAATTTAAGACGTGGCTAAATGTAACTTATGACCTTGTATGGAAAATCCGGACGTTTTTATGACGTTTTTATGGCCTAAAATTCTTATTATTAAATTTAAGACGTTTTATGACTTTTTATGACTCCGCGGAAAGTAACCCTGCTTATTGTAAAGTGTTTCCGATTTATGTCTCTTGAGTTCAGTGTTGGACAGATCACAGATCAGTTGTTTTAACCATTCATTAAAGTGAATCGGTTCAAAGGAGTCATTAGTTCGCAAATCGGACGTGTCATTAACGGACCACGGCACACGTTGTGTGATTGTCCCGGCAGTTTAGGACATCGCACAAGATTTGTCTCAACACAGAAAACATTTCATCACTAGATAGATTTTTGTTTTGTTTATTGAAAGTGTGGTTTATGTCATCTGAATGTGTGGAAAGCTTTTCAGAGAAGATAAGGTAACGTTTTAGCACAATTCACAACCAGTGGTAGTTCAGAAAAAAAAAAAAAAGTCTTCCGACCTTTTATCATCGTGTATTCTCAAAGATATTCAGTCAACTCAATGCATTAATATGCGCGAGGGAGGGAGAGAGAGCAAAACCGTCTGAAGACGGTGTGCGCGCGACCGGGGATTTCACTCGCTCTGTTCGTTCCCTTAGTTAAACAAGCGCAGCAGTCGGTCATCTACATCACTCACCGGTCAAATAAGGCTTCGGCGGGACAAAAATACGCTTTAGTAAGGCTGACAGAAAACAGCGTGCAAGTTCCAGTCTTCTTGCGCTTGATGTTTAAACTGACAGGACTTGAGCTTGTAATGAATGCGCTCGTGCAAAAACAAACATCCCCACCCCCGCACTCACATCTACACACGAATGATTATCGGCCTGTTCACATCGGCCCTATTTTGACATCGGAACGATACCGATGTGTAAAAAATTGACCATATCGGCCGATGTTATATCGGCGGCCGATATATCGTGCACCACTAGTTATTTTTGTTTGTTTTTTCGCACAAAAAGTATTCTCGTCGCTTGATAAACTTATAGTTGAGCCACTGTTCCGACATGGAATATTTAAACATTTTCTTTAATGACTCTCTGGGCCGTCAAGATTCGTTCCCTTAGGGAGCCTATGGAGGAGTGATAAACCTCTCAGATTTAATCATAAATATCTTCATTTGTGTTCCGAAGACGAACGAAGGTCTTACGGGGTTACGGGGTACAGCATGGGGGTGAGTAATTAATGACTTAATTTTAATTTTTGGGTGAACTAACCCTTTAAGCCCCGAATGTTTTGTCAAAAGCCTCGAATCTTTTAGTTTTTTTTTTAAAAAATAACTTCAACTTTGTTTAATTTCCTCTCAGTCTTTCTGACTGGAGCGGCAAAAAATTAAACAAAAGTTCTATTACTGTGGCGGACGGTAACGCATCGCGCATCACTCAGCTTGTTTGCCAACTGCCAATAAAAACTAACGAAGAAGAATATAAATCTTCTTCTTCGCCGTTCTTTTACTGTCTATGGTTGTCATCAGGGGCTGGCGGGCTGTTGTATGTGTGACCGGCGTCGTAGCGAGCTTACTGGCTAACCTGCTGAAGTTAATATGGACATGATAACTAAGTTTTTTATACGGAACACTAACAGTAAACCTCACCGGCAGGAGAGAGATTCAGAAGCAGCGTCAGACGTGACCAGTAGTCAAACAAAGTAGCCTATACCGTATAAGCCTATATGGTCATGTTGTTAATCATACTGTGCTATTTCCCAAAGAAATATAAATCCTGTTAAGCTTCAACCCCACTTTTGAAAAATCCCCAGAAATGGCATACCCAAACTGAAACAGATACAGTTCATGAACCCTTTGTACTAAAAGCACAAGTAAGATCTCATTTGAAAGCTGACACCTGGCAGTTTATTGTAAATGTGGAATTAATTAGTGATACTGAAAAAAAAATTATGAAAAATGTCTTCAAAGTTTTGTAAAGTTATTAGAAATGTATTTTTATGAAACATCTTCATGAAAATAAAATTGAAGTTGGCATTGTATCAATCTAGAAATGCACTGCAGCTAAAGCCACGTCTGACCATGTTATATTTAAAATTTGAAGAAGATAAGTTTAAAACTTTGCATTTAGTTAAATGTTTTTCAAGATCATGTCATATGAATTTATTTTGATTAGACTCTAAAATGCAAACTGGTGTTTATTGTCATCTTCTAGTATCTATTTAGACTATTTTCTCTATTGTTTTGTGGTGCAAACGAGCCCCATTCAGTGTCAGTCTCCCCTGCACACATTCACACCTCTCCGGGCCTGGTTATGGGTCTAAATATGCTTTTCTTTTGTCTGCATTATAATCACTAACGACTGGCTATTCATACTGTTTCAATCCCTTTTTCTTTTATCAAAGTTCTCACTTCACATTTGAAACTGTATCAAATGCCCTTTTTGAAAAACGAAAAATTTCAGTAAGCATTCCTATTTAGAAAAATTCATAAAAATAACAGCTAATGTGCTGGCAGGTGCACAGAGTTAGCTAGCATGTTAGCTTAGCACACCATCAATACACGACAATTTATGTGATTAAAACCATGTTTGTGCTCCAAACTTACTTTATAACGCAAGTCGAGTGTTTTAAATAACCTTCTGTGATCTGATTTGGCTTCAGATGAAAAAATAAGACAAAAAATATATTAATTTATAGTATTCTGCAATGATAAACTCTATATCGATTAGCATTACATTATAAATATAATCTATTATTATGAAAATACCTGACATGGCTCGAAGAACACAGGTAAATCGAATATCATTGCAATCATGTTTATTGTCTTCAAAACATCTTTATCTGCATGTTACAGCGATCTCTGGAAGCTTTGTTTGTGTCAGGGACTTCCTGGAATGTCACATGATTATGCCACTTCTTCGTGTGTTCCATATATGGACTATTACTGTGCATAGAGCGCCGGCGCTCTCAGGCGGCCAGTATGGATTGAAAACACAGTACATCAGAGTATCCAGCGCTCATGATTACATCGACGCATTTGGGTATAAATTCAATAAATATTATTCCTGTCTATAGATATCTGATGTAAACCTATGAGAATATATCAATATTTCTCCAAATCTGCACATGTTTGAGCTAAAAGCCCTGAGGGACGTTGTTTTGTCAAGCTCTGTCATGACGATCGCACAGGAGTTTTTTTCTGAATGGAAGCGGCTGACGCTCATAATTCATATTAAAGGTAACGACTCATTTTTTAATTACATAACTCCTGACACAAATTAAGACATAACTGCCACTATAAGTTTATCAGAATACAATAGTGGTCAAATACTGAAACTTGAGTCTTATATCTTTTTAATGATGTATAGTTTGTCAAGGTAATAACATTAAATCTGATAGTAACTTTGAACTATTTAAAAAAAAAAACGCTTCAGTGCGCCCACGCTCTGGTGAAGCTTAACAGGATAATATAATTTTAATAAATGTTCTTCTGTTGGCCTGATATTCGATTCAGAGTATTGAAGAGCACAGGTGAAATTTTGACTAGATCTCCCTTACTGTACGTACTATTGTCCATTATGTTTATGAAAAAATTACTGTAATTTACCGTAATTATTTTTTCATGTTTTAAAGGGTGTAGTACTCTCCTAGTGACCAGACTGACTTACTTCAGGTGAAAATTTGACAATAACCCTACTTGGTACTGCAGCATTTGCTGTTTGCTAGTAGGCTAGTGCAGCCTAAATTATTATGGCATGGATTCTGATGTAGCAAATCTGTCAGCTAAGCACAAACTAAACAGAACTGAACTCTTAAGATTAGTAATGATGTTTACATCAAATTCCAATTTTACCTATGTAGCCTAACTTAAAAATAGTCAGATAATGGTTGCCTCTTTTTAGTTGCCAGGGGTGAAAATGAGTCCTCCTTATCCTTAACATTTTTGGTGTTTTGGATTCACTACAGCTGGAGAACAATTAAATACAAAATAGGTTGTAGGCTCTACTGGGTGATTTTTTTATTTATTTTTTTACTGAGTAACTATCATCATTTTCCCAGATAGTGTATAGATTTTTAGGCATTCTATTATCTCAAACAGCCTGAAAAATAGTGCATTTAGCTTACGTAAATGGGAAAAAAATCTCCCCGGGGGAGCATGCCCCCCGACCCCCCTAGGTTTCGGCCTAAGCCCCTAATGTTTACATCGTCTGGCTCCGCCCCTGTTGAACACGTTATACGCATGTGCATGACATCATCGTTTTCACTGATTCGTGTTTTTGTTTTTTGCACAGAGACCATTTTCAAAAACTTGCACTTTGAAACCCGTTTTCAAAAGTTTGCATTTTCAGGCACCCAAGACGCTGTTGTCGTGTAAACGAACGGGCAAAAAAAGTCTTCTGTTTTTAGTTGAAAACGTACTCGGTTACTAACGTAACCTCGGTTCTCTCTAGAGAGGGAACGAGTACTGCGTAATAGCTTACGCTATGGGGAAAAACTCTTTTCCGCGAGATATTGAAGCCAAAAATTATCCTTAATTTTTTATTCATGTAAAACGCTTTGCAGCAGCAAGCAAACATAGGCGAAACAGCTCGCGCGCCTATTGGTTGCTCTGCAGCAAATGCAGCAGCCTATCGAGATAGACTCTGCGTGACGTAATAACCAATGGGGGCAATTCGCGCCCATATCGTCACGTCCCGCCAGAAGGGGCGTGGTCTCGCCCTATAAATATGCTCGTTAGGCTGATACAAGCTGGTTTTTACCGCTGAAGCGAACCAGAGCGTATTCCACGCACGGCAAGATACGCAGTACTCGTTCCCTCTCTAGAGAGAACCGAGGTTACGTTAGTAACCGAGTACGTTCTCTTACGAGAGTATCTCTCGTACTGCGTAATAGCTTACGCTATGGGGAACACAATGCAACACGCCGTGCGTACAGGGATCCAACACCAAAGTCCCAGGGGCCGAAGCCCAGGGCTCATGTAGTGCATAATCACCATAAACTCACATAGAGTAAAGGAAGAGAGGCTGGAAGCGTCATTCCCTATAAAAAAGCACCCAGCGGGGCTATTATACGACAATCAAACGCGCAGCCAGGGTGAAAGCATTCAGCCTGATCTGGGCGGCCATACGTGAGTCAATACTCATGGGGCTGCAGTAAACTCAGCATCTGGGCCGCACAGCGGGGCAGATAGTACTGAATTTAGACCGCCAAAAGCTTAGCTTGTAAGGCGGGTACCTCCAGGTTATAGTATTTTATAAATGTAGACGGCGAGGCCCAGCCCGCGGCCGTACAGATATCTTGCAGGGAAACCCCGCTAGACCATGCCCACGAAGAGGCCACGCCTCTCGTGGAATGCGCCCTGACACCCAAGGGGCACCGTAAGCCCTTCGCAGAGTAAGCGAGCGCGATGGCATCCACTATCCATCTGGATAGGCTCTGTTTTGAGGCGGCGAGTCCCTTGGAGCGCCCGCCGAACAAAACAAAAAGCTGCTCCGTCTGTCTGAAAACAGACGAGCGTGCCACATAAGCTCTCAATGCCCTGACGGGGCAAAGGAGACTTGCATCCTCCTCCTCACTGAGAACCGGAAGGGCAGACAGGGAAATGACCTGGGCCCTGAACGGCGTATTGAGGGATTTCGGGACGTACCCGTGCTTCGGTTTGAGAATGACCTTTGAGTCATTAGGCCCAAACTCCATACACGACGCGCTTACTGAAAGCGCCTGTAGGTCCCCTATGCGCTTCACTGAAGCGAGAGCCATGAGAAACACTGTCTTGAACGACAGGTGTTTCATGTCCACCAGCTGGATCGGCTCGAACGGGGCGCCTTTCATGGCCTCCAGGACCGTGGAAAGGTCCCACGTCGGGACTGAAGGGGGCCTTGGAGGGTTCAGCCTCCGAGCTCCCTTAAGGAAACGCACGACTAAGTCGTTTTTCCCAAGCGACTGGCCAGACACCGGTTTTGCAAACGTTGCTATGGCCGCCACATATACTTTGAGCGTGGATGGGGTCCTGCCCTTATCCAGTAGCTCTTGAAGGAAGGAAAGCACTTCCGAAACCCCGCACTCCACAGGTGAAAGGCTCTGGGCCTGACACCATGCAGAGAAAACAGACCATTTCGAGGAGTAGAGCCGCCTGGTAGACGGAGCTCTAGCCTGCGCGATCGTGTTTAACACTCCCTCTGGGAGGCTAGCGGGTACCCGTTGATGGCCCATGCGTGCAGGGACCATAACTCCGGGCGAGGGTGCCAGATCGAGCCCTCCGCCTGAGAGAGGAGGTCTCTCCTCAATGGTACAGGCCATGGGGCAGTGCTGTTCATCTGCATCAGGGCAGGGAACCACGTCTGGTTCGTCCAGAGCGGGGCTACAAGCAGCACTGGGCATCCGTTTTCCCTGATTCGTTCCAACACCTGAGGCAGGAGCGAGACAGGGGGAAAAGCATATAGGGGGCAGCGGGGCCAAACATGAGCCAGCGCGTCCTTGCTTTTCGAGAAAAACTCCGGGCAATGAGCGTTTTCGTGGGACGCGAATAGGTCCACCTGAGCTCTGCCGAACGTCTTCCACAGCAGCTGGACCATCTGCGGGTGCAGCGACCATTCCCCTGCTGGAACATTGTTCCTGGACAGTCTGTCTGGTCCCACGTTCAGGAGACCAGGCACGTGCGCTGCTCTCAATGAGAGCAGGTTGTGCTGAGCCCAGACCAGGAGGCTTTCCGTCAACCTGTAAAGGTTTCGTGACCTGACGCCGCCCTGGTGATTTATGTATGCCACCACCGACATGTTGTCCGACCGGACCAAGACGTGGTGGCCTGTTATCTGGGGACAAAAACGCCGTAGCGCTTTGTCGACTGCTATCATCTCCAAGCAGTTTATGTGAAGGAGCTTTTCCCGTTCTGACCACAGGCCAGCTAGCGGTCTGCCCTCGAGCAGTGCTCCCCACCCCGAGGTGGAGGCGTCCGTAGACACCACCTTCACGCTCGAAGCGGTCCCCAGACTCACACCTGACTGATACCAGTCGGTCTCTTTCCAAGGTTTCAGAGCTGAAACACACTGAAGGTCGACCCTGAGGCGAAACAGACCCGCTGTCCATGCCCTGGGTGGAACCCGCGTCTTCAGCCACATCTGCAGTGGGCGCATGCGGAGCAGGCCCAACTGGAGTACAGAGGCTGCTGAGGCCATCAGCCCCAGCATTTTCTGAAACCTTTTGAGCGGGACTATAGCGCCGTGGCGGAAGGATTTCACGCCGCGCTGAATATTTTGCACTCGCTCTGGTGACAGGCGTGCTGTCATGGACAGTGAGTCCAACACGGTTCCCAGAAAGGAAATTTTCTGACTGGGAGACAGTGCGCTCTTTGCCCAATTGACTGTGAGGCCCAGCTTCTCGAGGTGCTCGAGTAATGCGGCCCTGTGTTCTATGAGCTCCGATCGTGATCGAGCTAGAATCAGCCAATCGTCCAAGTAGTTCAGGACTCGCATGCCCTGAAGCCTCAGGGGCGCGAGCGCCGCGTCCATGCACTTCGTAAATGTACGAGGCGCTAGGGACAGGCCGAACGGCAGGACTGTGTATTGATATGCCTGGCCCTCGAAGGCGAATCTCAAGAATCGCCTGTGATGGGACGCTATTTGTATTTGGAAATAGGCGTCTTTCGGATCTATCGACATAAACCAGTCCCCGTAGCGCACCTGCGCGAGGATTTTCCTGGTCGTGAGCATTCTGAACTGGCGTTTCACAAGCACTCTGTTCAGCTGCCGCAGATCTAAAATGGGTCTGAGACCCCCATCCTTTTTCGGTACCAGAAAATATCTGCTGTATAGGCCCCCTTCGCTCTGAGCCTGAGATAAAGGTTCTATAACCCCTTTGCTCAGTAGTTTCGCTATTTCGGCACGAAGCAGATGAGATGCTTCGTTTTTCACCGTAGTTTCGACGCGCGCCGTATAACGGCGCGGGCGTCGACCGAATTGTAGCGAATAGCCTCTCTTTATAGTGTTCAGCACCCATTCTGAAACCCCGGGAAGCTTTGACCACGCATCTGCGTGAATAGCTAGAGGCAGAATGAAATCCGGGCTCTGGCCGCGACAAAACGGCAGCTGGAGAGCCTGGGCATACTGGGAACACAACACCGTGTTTACAGCGTTCGAGGCGGGGGGCGCGCTGATCACAGCGGGCAGCCTGGCCGCGCTCAGCTTCTCTATGGCAGATTGTGCAGAGAAAGTGAGCGGGGGAGATCCCGTGGGAATCGGCGTGTCTGTGAGAAAATGTGGGCGCGGGGCTGCGGGCACATTTAATACACTGAAAACACTGTCGTTCATAGCCGACTGAATGTGTGTTGGTTTCGTTTTTACAGAAACCAAGGGACACGCAGCATGTAGTGTGAGCGGGCATGTTGACATGGGCACTTGCACTACAGTGTTTGCACAATCGACCGGAGTCGATTTTATTTGTGCTAGCCCTGCACCGTGGCGGGCTGTGTTTGTGTGTGGGAATGGGCACTGGGTGGGCATTCTTACAACACTCATAACACCATCGGCCGTGGCCGGAACACCAGAAAATGCACTTTTTATTGGATTTATCTGGGTAGCCGTAAAAACGGCTTTTGTGCGCAGGCCAACGGGCTGTGACAACGGCTGGTTCTCTGCGAAATACACTGGGACAGTCGCGATGTTTGGAACTGACCGAGCGAGAAGTTTTGGTGAAAATCCGGCCGCAGCGGGATCTGAACACCGTCGCCTTCCTAGAATGGCTAGGAAGATTTTGAGGCCTCGGGCTTGATCTCAATCCTCGGCCGGGGCCCGCGCTGAGGGGGGCGGCGTCCAGCAGAGCGAGAGCGCGGTCTTTGGTCTCGGGCGTGGCGGCGCTGTGAAGCGGCGGCGGCGGGCGGTGCAGGCTGCGGCTGAGAGCTGCGAGCAGGCGGCGGTTTAGAGCGACCTGCAGCGGAGCTCGAGCGCTTCGGAAGGAAGTGCTTTATGGCCTGCGAAGTCTTTTGCACCTCCATGAATCTATCCGCAAAGTCTGTGACGGCAGATCCGAAAAGGCCCGCTTGTGAAATGGGCGCGTCGAGGAATACAGAGCGCTCGGCTTCCGTCATCTCGGACATCGTCAACCATAAATGTCTCTCAGCCACGGTGAGAGAGGCCATGTTTCGTCCTATGGCCTGTGCAGCGGCTTTAGTAGCGCGAAGAGCGAGGTCTGTAGCGCTTCTCAGATCCGCGACGCAGATCGCTCCGGGTCCTTCCTCGTCCAGTTTAAGGAGAAGGTCGGCCTGGAAAATCTGCAGAACGGCCATAGTGTGCAGCGCTGAAACTGCTTGCCCGGCGGCGGTGTAAGCGCGACCGTGCATGGAAGACGTCACCCGGCAGGCTTTAGAAGGAAGCGTCGTGTGCGCGCGCCGTCCAGCGGAGGGCGGGCAGAGATGAGACGCTACAGCTGGTTCAACAGGAGGAATAGAAAGGTATCCTCTTTCCTTCGCGCCATCCACAGAGGAGAAAGCAGCAGAAGCAGAGGTACGAAGCCTGGCAGAGAAGGGGGCGTTCCATGATTTCGTCACTTCGTCGTGAAGTTCCGGGAGGAAGGGCGCGGGCCGTGATTTCGACGGAGCTTCGTCACTTCCGAGAAAGCGTCCGTCCATTCTGTTGCGCGGCGGCTGCGCGGGCGCCTCCCAATCGAGGCCGATGCTTTCAACGGCCTGAGAGAGCAGACGCATCAGCTCAGTCTCAATGCCGGCTCTCTTACCAGTGGTCTGGCGGGAAACACTAGCGGAGGGGAGATCCACGGAGCTCGCCCAATCCTCACTATCGGACGCCAGGAGAGAACACGCCTCGGAGAGTTCGTCAGGCTCGTGGATGGAAGCGGCGGCAGGCGGCGGCCGTTGTCCGTCGGAGAGCGATCCGAGCGAAGCCGGCGAAGCAGGCAGGCGAACCGGCGAGCTTTGGCGGGCTGGAGATAGCTCGGGAGCGCGCTGGGCGCGGCGCTTTTTACGGCGCGGCGCCACGGCGGGCTGTGGCGAAGGCATCTTTAAAAAGACGCTGCTCTTTTGTGAGGAAATGCAAGTCGCGTCAAGTAAGCGACAAACACTTCACAACAGAGAAATACACACAGAGTATTTGAAAAGGATATATAACGCCGGAAAGCGCAGCAGGTACGGCAGTTGAAGGCGGCGAGGCCAGCGACTCCAGAGCTCGTCCCGCTGAAAGCTTGCTTCGACGGCGCGGCTTCTCACTCCGGATCCAGCGATGCAAGAGCTTCGCTGAAGAGGTAAAAATCAGCTTGTATCAGCCTAACGAGCATATTTATAGGGCGAGACCACGCCCCTTCTGGCGGGACGTGACGATATGGGCGCGAATTGCCCCCATTGGTCATTACGTCACGCAGAGTCTATCTCGATAGGCTGCTGCATTTGCTGCAGAGCAACCAATAGGCGCGCGAGCTGTTTCGCCTATGTTTGCTTGCTGCTGCAAAGCGTTTTACATTAATAAAAAATTAAGGATAATTTTTGGCTTCAATATCTCGCGGAAAAGAGTTTTTCCCCATAGCGTAAGCTATTACGCAGTACGAGAGATACTCTCGTAAGAGAACGGTATCATGTAAACAGCCCTTAGAAGATTAATAAAGAAAGTCAAACCTGAACAGAACACCGAAAAAGATTAAAAAACAAACTCAAAATGTGACACCGGTAGAATTTTCGCTAAAGTTTCATGGCCCCAAATATTTTGTTGTATGTATATATGAACATGCAGTATATCAACAGAAAGAACAGACCCTCTGCATTAGAAAAATAAAATACAACTTTTATACTAGCTTCTTGCATTTCTTTTTTAATCAACACCTGAATGTGGGTAAAAAGCATAAAAAAGACTACATCCAGATCAGATTCAGCTGGATGTGGAGTAGATTGAGTGCATCAACAACCCAAAAGCTTCACAGTCCTATAGCTCTTCCTGGATTGACATTTCATTCGGTATTCGCTATTCCTTTAGGCCAGTGGTTCTCAAACTTTTTTGGTCATGGTCCCTATAAACATTTAATCCCCTTTAATTGTTTTACCTGTTTATTTAACCTTTTAATTTAACCTTTAACTTTAAATTTAAGAACCACTGCTTTAGGGTAACCGTACTATAATATATAGAATACAAATCTAACGGATGACATGAGACTGTACACACGCACCAGTGTATTCTTAACATAAACCAGGATTATGAAGGCCAGACATGAGAAATAACCATTACTTAATTAGAAAACTACTCAGCAGATAAAAGAGAAATACATAGCCGACTTCTCCCAGGAACACACTTTTCGGAGATCATTGAAGGAGAGCCAGTGCCATCACAGATGCAGGACATGTGGTGATGTCTGTCTGCCTCTCTACCTCTCTCTGCACAGTTGGGAAGGAATATACAATCTGTTCTTCAAGCAGATGCAACTTTATGATTTTTCCCAAAACCTCAAATTCATGGCATAACTATTCAGTGTTTTAGGCCAATTTGATTGGCCAATTATACATTGTTGTGTTCAGTGAGGTGTAAAGAGTGCCATGTGCTGGGGCCCCTGCTGAGGGCCTTATACTGCCAGTGATGATCACATGTTTCGCTTTCTGCCAGTCTCTTTTACACATGAGTGTGTTTGTGTATGCCAATTTTTGGAGTGCTCACTTTGGGAGAACTCTAGAGCGAGAGAGGTTTTTGTTCAGAGAGCTAATTAATTAAACATAAGGGGTGTGGTCATGGTGCTCCAATAAGATGAGAGGGAAATCAGGTATGCTAAGTGCTCAAAAAACCCTTTGTGTGCATGTCTGAGAGGGTGAATACAATATTTATGTAAGACATTGCATCTAACTGCACAGTGGGTCCACACTGAAAACGTGGGATTTGAAATCTAATTTAAACCTGAAATAATCATTTTAAACAAAGGAAAGATATGGCATTGAATGAAGAAGTCATTACACATGAAATACTAAACACTCTGATATTCATACTTTTTCAAAACATTAAAAACATGTATTAAATTACAAAAATGCAAAATAGAAACATTTTTATAAGTAGAATTCTGCACCCCACTGTATATTTGACAAATAGGCCTATGTGTAAACTAAGCATATGAACATTAACACATTTCTAATTCTGTCCATGAGCATATTATATTATACAAATGTAATGAAGATTTTCTGATTATTCAACCCATTTATTGACCCACAACATTTTATCATAGTACTTACTTTTTTTAAAGCCATTGACTGCAACTCTGCTTGGATGATAAAAGCCGTTTTTGCAGTGACATTTATACTTGTCCAGCACAAATCCATGACCTGTGATGGGCAAACACTGTGGAAAATAAAGAGAAGATGGAAATATCAAAACTGTACTGTACACAAGGTAATATAACTGGAAAAAAGAGCATGGTAAAAGTCCAAATACTTATGCATGGATGTTTGTGCAAGAATATATATTAGATTTTTTTTTTTTATAAATAACCATCTCTGAATAGATTTCCTGAGTTGTCTAAATGGTGATTTGGTGATGAAAAAAAGCTTGTGATGTTGCATTATAAGTCTTTTGTTTGGTGTTTTTTTCAAAGGACAATTATAATAAAAAAAAATTCTGGAGAATAAAAAGATATTTTCGAAGCAATGTATAAAAGGTGGCATGATTTTAAACCTTGAAAACATGGTCAACGCAATGGATCTGTCTATAGTTGATGGGTAATTTGTTGAAATGTAAGAAATGCTAACATTTTCCATAAAACTACCTAAGTTTGTACAATTATTATAGAATATATAATGTGTCAGTTTACAGTGGCTTCATAAATTAAATAAAAACATAAAAAAAAAAACACCTGATGTGCATTATTTGTTCATCAATTTGTAGAAGAAGAAAAAAACTTTCTGTGACCTGCAAATTATGACCAGGACTTTGAGTGACACTTTCGATAGTCCACTTTAAAGCTGCAGTCTGCAGTTTTTCCTCTTTGTCGCCATCTCTGTTCAAAATCTGCAATTGCAGTCATTCGCGGAATTATCAACTTCACGTGAGTTGTACTTCAACACCCTCGACACGGCACAGCACGGATGAACAATGTTTGAGGAGACTGCGAGGCTGTCAGTCACCGCCGGTGTGGATACTGGCATTCAGAATCACAGATTATTCTTTTTGAAAGTATGAGCAACATAATAATTTTCACCGGAAACTAGTAAGAAACATCCACTTTTGTTCTGGTTCTGACATTGCAGTAAATCGCACTGATTAAATCTAGCAATCGCTTATAAGTTATCATGTCAATGAAACCGTGCAAATTATACTTGGTTCTCAAATTGTTAATGTTAACAACGTCAGCACTGCGTGACTACATTTATGTCCTTCCGATATGTATCCTTGTTTTCACATGGGTCTGGTTGCAGTCTCTTTTTTTCTGTAGCCACTCCGAAGTCCGAACGAAGTCTTTTGCATTTTACAACGGGTGAATCTGTTGTCACTGGTGATTGTCGTTTGAACCTTTCTGGATCCGCCATCAAATTGATGTTTAATTATATCAAGTGCTGTGAGAAAAGGCTATAAATCTCCACCTCCAACATCCTCACACAATATAGCCTTCTAGCCGAGACTCCTTCTTTATGTGTACAGATGTGACGTAATGACGTAAAGACATGCTCGAATATCCACCAGTACCACTGGAATTAAAAACATTATTACAAGCTTACCGCTTTGAATCGAGCTACGCAAGCAGATAGTTTTGAACACTGGCTGGTTATGTATTTTCTCAAATATGTATTTTGGATAATTTTTGACCCAAAAAAAGCTACGGACTGCAGCTTTAGACATTCTACTATATATATAAATAAATTTGCAACTACATTTCAACTAACTCTCATTAATTTGCAACTGTGAACTAACTCTTATTATTAGTTGACTGTTAGGACAGGGTTAGGATTAGTAGAATAAGTTGTACTTGCAAAGTTACTTTAAAGTCAGTAGAATGTCAGATGTTCGGAGACCATCAAAATAAAGTGTTTGCAGATATTAAGCAGACATTCTACTAATACTCTAATGATTGGTAGTTGACATGTACAGTAGTTGCAAAGTTACTTATAGTTAGTAGAATGTCTAAAGTGGACAAATAAACTGTTACTGGGCTTTGAATATGGCTCTGTTTCAAAACCTAATTATCTGTCTAGATGGGCAGCATATTAAAACACATGTCCTCTCCAGTCCAAAAAATAAATACAAATCAATTTCATTCAATACAGACAAGAAGCAATAATACACAATAATGTACTATTGTATATTGCGCCATTAGCTTACCATCATGCTAACATCGAGAACTTGTAAACGCTAGTGAAGATTTCTTGTTGCCTGCCTGTGACCCTATCGTTTGCCTGGACTGTTACTTGGTTTGTTTGCTGCCTGCCCTGATCCTTTGCCCGGTTATGACCTCGATTATCGTGCTGCCTCTGACACTGTTGTTTATACTGGTGATAAGACCCACACCTGCATGTACTGTGAACTTGCTGTTTATCAATAAACCGCAAATGGATCCCACTCAACCTTGTCCTTGTCACAATACTATTGGAATCAATTGTCTCTTGTTCAGTTTGTGTGCTGCACAGAGTTGCTGCCTACTGTATGTAAAGCATTCTAAATTGGTAAGGTTTTTTTTACAGTTATGATGGTGTATGGTAGCTACTTCTAAAGGCAGTACACAGCAAAGCAGATAGGATTTTGAAATGAGAACAAAAAAAGAGCCTATATAGCTTGTACTTTATTGCTTAATAATAGGATCTTCACAGTTTCTTCTTTGTCAATAAAGACAAAAGACTAACTTTCTACTAATAGCAAAGAGCCACTAGGGAGGCTGGGCTTCCGACTCTAGAGCTGAAAGCTTTGTTTCTGCTTTCAGCAGGTTCAATATGGGAGCAATGCGAGTTTGATATATAATATCCTGCGTCCTCTGATATATAATATTCAAACGAGGACAGTTTTGGCACAGATCACCTTGCATGATGTGTCAAGACATGGCATCTAAATTAAAGACAGGCTCATTTGCTGAATTCAAAAAGAAAATTAATTTAGTATCTCCTCAGTATTTCAGGCCTGATGCCTGGTACACATTGTACGATATTTTGAAAGAAGACTAATTGTGGCGATTTCTGTGGTCGTGGCTTCTAAACGGTGGTTCTACGTCATTCAGTGAGAGAGGTTCAAAGACGGCCGTTGTCCCGTTCATGAGACCAAACATAGCCTGCGATAATTTTCTGACTGTCAGAAATTTAGCATGATCTTCTCACAGTGTGTTTGCTGCTACGACCTACGTCTACTGACTAGCCAATAAAAATGCAACATGAATTGGTGTGTTGATCAAAGCGACATGGCGCTAAAACTTAAAACTACTTACCTTAAATTCCATCTGCACAATTGGCATGCTAAGTTGGCCTCTTTTCCCTAGCCATGACTGCGTCCATTTTCTTCTCTTTGCCTTACTCTCTTTTTCCAGTGCACATAAAAACCACAATTGCCAAAGTGCGATTCATTTACCACTATTTGTGATAAATGAATATAGCCTACCACTATTTGTTTACCACTAGTGCATGCTGATGATGTTTTATTCTTCTATACTAACTTGCGCTGTAGCCTACGATTTAATAGGTGTCATCATCGTACAGTCTACATGCATGTCGTAGAGTGTGATTTGTAATGATCTTATAGGATTGCCGAAATTGCACAGTCTGTAGCAGGATGAGTGTTTCATGACTGCAGTCCAGGGCCTAAAGCAGACATGTTGACCCCTGCTCAATACCGATCCACTCCAGCACACACTTGACAAGCTATGAAGGGCCAAAGCCTTCATATTTGAGCAGAACAGCAGTGACATCAGCCTTAATGAAGCACAGAACGGTAGAACATTTACAAAAATCCATCTTTAGAGAAAAGAGGGCTCCATTTCTGTCTTTCATGCTTCTATACGATCAGGGTTTGAAGACAGATAGCCACTGGAGCAAGGTCAGAGTGCATTGTGGGCTCATAGCCTATATACATTTTAAGTCATTTGCATTGTTTTAAAGAGGCCACATTGGCAGCAACACTTAAATTTGTGTTGGTTGGCACACTCTAGCATAAAAGAGTGCTTTAATGACCCAAGTACACTGAGTACACAGTAAACAGAAGGAGGCTATCTGTTTATGTTGAAGCACAGTGAGAGTTATTTGGCCCAAAATCTCATATTCTATTTTTGGCTTTCTGTGAACCTGCAATCTCTTATCAATGCTTGATCATAGAAAAAACTATAAAGGTATACTTACTCTGCGTTAACCCTCTGATGGTCCTCCGTCACTTCTGACCGAATAATTTTCTGTTTTGAATTTTTAAAAATCACAGCTTCATCGGAAGGTTATGATACTTGGTGACTTTTCTGGCATTTGGTATGTGAATAAAAAAAAATTGAGGTCATGATCCGAGCATGCTAAGTGGTCGTAAAAAAAAATAGTCACACTCGTGACTATTGACCGAAGACTCGTGGTCTTCGGTCAAAAATGACCGACCCATAGGAAATGAATGGGAAATTTACAAAAACACAAAAATTCTCAGAATTTTTGTCTGTACAATCTACAAATCGGCCACGATTCTTCAAAAAAATTACACAGCAGTAAAGGGGTGACACTATACAACATCAAGAGTGCAAAAAATTCACACCCACCCACACACACACATACAAACACACTTTTATACACATACACACCAATAAATTCAGATTATAAAAATCTGTTTTGAATTTTTAAAAATCAAAGCTTCATTGGAATGTTACGAAACGTCTTGGTTACGGATGTAACCCTTAACTTAGAGAATACACATATGACCCGGAGGGATGCATATGGAGAACACTGGGGTGTCCAACCGCAGGTGGAATGTTTCAACCCCAGGTGTGGCAAGGTGGCTTGCCAAGGGAAAGATACATGCTCAGAGAGGCTTAAAGTGGAAATACACATGTGGGGGTCGCTCAGAGGAGGGACCATGCACACGGGAGGCACCTAGCCGACGCGCAGGCAATAGACACTGGCGTCGACGTCAGGAGTGCTGGAGGAACTCAGGGCTTTCGGGGAAGCTCACCTGAGCAGAATATCGCACGTATCCAGTCCGTAGAGTGGAATGGCGAGCAAGCGAAGACACCTGAGCGGGTCCGGTACTAGCTAGTTGAAGCGAGTACGCGAGAGGACACTGGCTCCACTCGGAGATTGCGCTAGAGCCCAAGAGGACGCCACACTCCGGGTGGAGTGGGCAGTCACACCAAGGGGGCACGGTCGGCCTTGCTGTTGGTATGCCAAAGCAATGGCGTCCACTATCCAGTGAGACAGCCTTGCTTGGAGATAGCCTTCCCCTTCAGCTTCCCACCATAACAGACAAAGAGCTGGTCTGAGGTCCTGAAACACTGCGTTCTGTCTACATAGGCGCGGAGAGCACGTACTGGACAGAGCAGTGCCAAGGCTGGGTCTGCCTCCTCCAGGGGCAGCGCTTGCAGGTTTACCACCTGGTCCCGGGAGGGAGTGGTAGGAACCTTGGGCACATATCCAAGCCGGGGTCTCAGGAACATGTGAGAGTAGGCCGGCCCGAATTCCAGGCACGCTTCGTCAACGGAGAATGCGTGCAGGTTCCCTACCCTCTTGATGGAGGCCAATGCAAACAGGAGCGCTGTCTTCATTGACAGGAACTTAAGCTCCACTGATTGCAAAGGCTCAAAGGGAGCACTCTGCAGGGGAGTTAAAACCACTGAGAGGTCCCAAGAGGGAACGAGAGGAGGGCGAGGAGGATTCAGACTCCTCGTTCCTCTCAGGAACCCGACGATCAGGTCGTGCTTCCCCACACAGTTACCTTCCAGTGGGTCATGGTGTGCGGTGATAGCGGCAACATAGACTTTGAGGGTGGAGGGAGACAGCCTTCGCTCCAACCCTTCTTGAAGGAAGGAAAGCACAACACTGATCGAACATCTCCGGGGGTCTTCTCGTGAGAAGAGCACCAGTTGACGAAGAGGTTCCACTTCAACGCATTGGCGTGTCTCGTGGACGACGCTGTAGCGGAAGTGATGGTAGCCACCACCGCTGGTGGTAGGGTACTCAAACCTGCCTCGTCCTCCCGTCCAGGAGCCACACGTGGAGGTTCCAAAAATCGGGACGAGGGTGCCATAGGGTGCCCCGTCCCTGAGAAAGGAGGTCCTTCCTCAGGGGAATCGGCCAAGGAGGTGCTGTCGCGAGGAGTACAAGTTCGGAGAACCAGGTCCGGGTGGGCCAGTACGGCGCGACCAGAATGACCTGCTCCTCGTCCTCCCTGACCTTGCGCAGGGTCTGCGCAAGAAGGCTCACTGGGGGAAACGCATATTTGCGGCCCCGCGGCCAGCTGTGCGCCAGTGCATCCGTGATGAGCGTACCCTCTGTCAGGGAATAATACAGGGCGCAATGGGTCAAGTCGTGAGAGGCAAACAGATCTATCTGTGCGTCCCCGAACTGGTCCTAAATCAGCTGAACCGACTGGGGATGGAGTCACCAATCTCCCGGGAGGGGCTGAAGCCTTGAGAGATCGTCGGCTGCACAGTTCAGGGCTCCGGGGATATAAATGGCACGAAGCGACCTCAGATGCTTCTGACTCCATATGAGGAGGTGGCGGGCGAGTTGCGACATACGGCGGGAGCGTAGACCACCTTGACGGTTGATGTACGCTACATTGTCTGATCGGTATTGTCTGATCAGACTAGTACGTGTTGATTCTTGAGCACGGCCCAGAAGCGGCGCAGAGCAAGACGTACAGCCAGCAACTCGAGGCAATTGACGTGCCATAGGCGGTGGGGTCCTGTCCAGGAGCCCGCGGCAGCACGTCCATTGCACATGGCGCCCCAGCCCGTCGCAGCCCATGTTGTTGCATCTGTCGTTACAACAACATGCCGGGAAGCTCGTTCCAGGGGCACTCCGGCCCGTAAAAAACTGAGGTTCGACCACGGGGTGAAGGTCTGACGGCAGGTCGGAGTAACTGGTACTCGGAGGGAACCTCGCTCGTAAGCTGCGCGGACATGGCGACCGAGTCGATGTCCATACCGGGATAAGAGATCCTCTGCATGGGGCAAAGTTTGTTCTTCTCCCAGTTGACCCAAAGGCCCAGACGGGCTAAGTGCCGGAGCACCAGGTCCCTGTGTTCGCAAACCTGGTCTCGAGAGTGAGCTAGGATCACCTTCGTGAATACGCGAGGAGACAGGGCTAGCCCAAAAGGGAAAACCGTGTACTGGTATGCCTGCCCCTCGAAAGCAAACCGTAGGAACGGTCTGTTTCGAGGGAGAATGGAGACATGGAAGTAGGCGTCCTTCAGGTCGATTGCTGCAAACCAATCCTGGGGCCGCACACATTCGAAAATGCATTTGGCGGTGAGCATCTTGAACGGCATCCTGTGAAGGGAGCGGTTCAGCACGCGCAGGTCCATGATTGGCCGTAACCTACTGGTTTTCTTCGGGACAATGAAGTACGGGCTGTAGAAGCCGGACCTCATCTCGATCGCACCCTTCGCCAGCAGGGTAGCAACCTCCGCTCTCATGATAGGGGCATTGCCACCAACCATAGTGGAGCGGACTCCCCTGAAGCGGGGAGGGGACCGTGGGAAACTGAATCGCGTAGCCGAGCCTGATCGTTCGTGCGACCCAGTGGGACAGGTTGGGAAGCTCTAGCCAGGCTCCCAAGAACTGTACCAGCGGGGTCATGCGATCCACAGACTTCCCGTCGGTGGGGCAGCGAGGCGGTATGACTGGCCTGGACGTGGACGGCATAGCGGGCCGGTGTGGGGGCACAGTCATAGACCGCGTCCTGACAGAGGAGACCAGGGAAGGATGAACATTCCACGGGGGTCTGCTCTTCCAGGAGGCTGGCGACAGAGGAGGATGAGAGCGGCACGGTCCGGGGACAGCGCGCAGTGTCATCCGGCTCAGGGACAGAGGAGGACGAGGGGTGCTCGGCTCGGGGGGCGGTGCACCGTGTCGTCCGAGAACTCTGTGTGCTCAGAGACGGGAGAGTCAGTTCTTTCTGAGAATAAGGATTCTCCCCCGGCCCTCCACCAGGGAAAGGAGTGGCCCTGCTACCAGCTCCTGGAAAGAACTGAGTCCCATCTCTGAGCAGCCCATCTCAAGAGTGCCGCTTAACCCGGCGTATAGCGGGGGGCGGCGCTGGAGAGGGCTGTGGCATCCCCCTGTGGCTTCCAGAGCCAGCCCGGTTGAACGGGCGGGGTGGGAGCCGCAGGAAGGCGCCTTCGGCGGTGGGCAGACTGAGGGATCTGAGTGGACGGTGGGGTCGTCGGGGCAGAATAAGCCTCAGTCTGCTCGTGGGCGGTTGAGAACTGTTGGGCAAACCCCTTAACCGCACAGCCAAAGAGGCCGAGCTGGGATATGGGGGTGTCAAGCAGATGGGTCCGCCCGACAGCCTGCACATCGGACAGGTTCAGCCACAGAATGGTGGGCATCACCTGACCCAGGGAGCGTACAGCCACTTTCGTCACTCGGAGAGCAAGGTCAGTGGTGGCGCGCAGCTCATTGAAGAGCCCTGGGTCAGTCCCGCCCTCGTGCATGTCCGTGAGCATCCGGGTCTGGTAGACCAGCAGAATGGCCAAGGCATGCAGTGAGGCGGCTGCCTGTCCTGTAGCGCTATAGGATTTCGCCACAAGTGTAGACGAAAAACTACAGACTTAGGACAGATGCTTAGGATTGCGCCGAGAAGAAGCACTCTGAGGACACAGTAGCATTGTGACAGAGCGTTCAACCGTGGGGACCCCAGTGTACCCATGGGCAGTGGCCCCGTCGAGGGAAGGAAGGGCGGAGGAGATCAACGAGGGATCGCTGAAAGACATGGGGGTCTTCGAGGATTTCGAGATCTCCTGATGCACATCCGGGAGGAAAGGTATTGGAGTGGACGCTGACAGGAGTCAGCGGCCACACCCAAAAACCAATCGCCCAGCAGTGAGCGCTCAGGACAGGGTGAAAGGTTCCACTCTAGTCCGATGCTCGCAGCGGCCCGGGAAAGCATGGCCATCATCTAAGGATCTGACTCGACAAATGCCATATGCACACCCGAAAGTGGCAGCATTGTCAAATCTTCACTTCCTGAAGAGTATATCCCGCCCTGTGATGCTGCGATTGACAACAGATCCGATTCTGGAGCGTCAAGGGAAACCCGCGGGGCATCCGAAAATAGACCCGGGGAATCCCCTGAACACTCGCGGGGTTGCGTCACTGAAGAGGGGGGCGTGGTCCACGGACAAACAGTCGGCGGTTTGTTCCACACTCTCACCATCAGGTCACCCTGGCCACCAGCCGAAGTAGCACCTCACGTGGAGAGTGTTAGATCGGGGTGCGGATGAGGGGACTCTCTCTCTAACGAGATCATTGAGTCTCGACCGTAATGACGCGATGATCACGTTCCCGCGGGGAGAACGTGAGTCATCCACAAATGTGATCAAGCCCAAGCACGCAGAGCAGAAAATTTGCCCATCAAAATCGGAAATAAGTCGACCGCAGCCAGAAATGCACGGGCGAGCCGTCTTTAAAAAGACGTGCCGCGTGCGAGATCTTTTGTGAAAGGAGAAAAAACTCTGCGATGTTGAAGCGAGCAGGGAGAAACTCACTCATTGGCAGATCACTGCACAGATCAGCAGGCAATGTGAACTCGCTGCAGATCGCCGTCACACCAACACCGGAGAGAGTGGCTCGTCTCGTAGAGTGAAGTCAGAAATGGCTGTGGAGTGAAGAGATGCTCTTGGCTCCGAAGCGAAAACATCTCTGCATATTGCGGCGTCCTCCTTTTATACCCATGAGGTAAGGCGGAGATACGCTATGCAAATTCCGCAGACCCATGGCATTTCTTTGCCATTGGCTCGTTTTTGTATACTCAAAATCGATAGGCTTTCTAAGCGAAACCCCATTCGTCGTCATCCGACGGAACTCAGAACTTCTGACAACGAAAGGGAACTTGGTGACTTTTCTGGCATTAGGAATGTGAACACAAAAAAAATTGAGTCCATGATCCGAGCATGCTAAGTGGTCGTAAAAAAATTTGTCACGATTTTGGTCTTCGGTCAAAAATGACCCCCATAGGTAATGAATGGGAAATTGACAAAAACACAAAAATTCTCTACAAATCAGCCACGATGCAGAAAAAAAGTCCTCAGCAATGAAGGGGTGAAACTCTAAAACATCAAGAGTGAAAAACATAATATAATTAATCATTATAATTAATATATATAATTATTATATTAATTATAATTATAATTATATAATAATTATTACAATTATTAAAATAATAATTAATAAAATGTTATAAACCTTGGCAAAAAGTATTATTTGAGAATTTCAAAAAAAAAATACATTCAATCCACATCTTAAAAGTAAGTAATTTGGTCCAAAAACAACTAAAATTCACAAGCATCTCCATTTAGAGCTATACAGGCATCTAGTGGTAAACCCATGCAATTACATGATTTATTTAATTTTATGTTTAATAAATTGATTTTATTTATTTTTATTTTTTTCTCTGAAAGCCTAGTCTCTATTTTAACCGAAAATACTGCATAGGAAAAAAAAATTATTTTCAATGGATTGAAAATCCATGAAACGAGAACTTCAAGAGATTTCCCCGACGCGCACGCGCGAGAACTGAACTGAAGTAGTTGAAGGAGATCGCAATTCTCGCGGATGCGTCGTGGAAATCTCTTGAAGTCTCGTTTCAGGCCTACAAGGAAGAAAAGGAATAGTCGAATAAAGTCGTTATTTTTGTTTGTTTTTTCGCACAAAAAGTATTCTCGTCGCTTGATAAACTTATAGTTGAGCCACTGTTGCGACATGGAATATTTAAACATTTTCTTTAATGACTCTCTGGGCCGTCAAGTGTCATTCCCTTAGGGAGCCTATGTAGCAGTCATGCACCTCTCAGATTTAGTCATAAATATCTTCATTTGTGTTCCGAAGACGAACGAAGGTCTTACGGGGTTGGTACAGCATGGGGGTGAGTAATTAATGACTTAATTTTCATTTTTGGGTGAACTAACCCTTTAAATAGATACTTAGGTAAAACTTTAATACACAATAATGCATGAACATTAAGAACATATTCATGGTTACAGGTATTATACTAAAATAGGCTATATTACACAATAACCTAAAGTGGTAAGTATCACAATGCAATATAAATGCAGTTGCAAAGGACACAATACTGATTATAAGGTGTTTTAAGGCATTATCTTCATGATGCATTAAAAATACAGGTTTCAATCAACTCAAACCAAATGTCACATATTGGGAGACTCAAAATAAAACGAAATTATTAACCGCTAATCTGAATATGTTTTTTATGACTCAGCTCTATATATTTTAGTTTACATTCATTCTCCATTTAGCCATCACATTGTGAACTGACACTTTCATCCTTAGCCAAGCCGAGATCAAGCGTATATTGACTTGCAGTAAAGAGATAGCAACACTCCCAATATTATTCATTGTGTACTCCGGGCACTGACCCCTTGAGCTTTCAGTCAATTCCTGCAATAAAAGCTTCAGGAATCACACAACTGATAACAGCTTCGGCCTGAAATGAGAGAAACAGACTCTGGCCCATGCTGAGAGGAAGGGACAGGGTCTTCTGACAGAGCACAAGCTGACGGCGGGTATTGAGCAGGTGAGAGCTTCAGCTGGGAACACTCTATCCTAATTAAAGCCAGACAGACACATCGCCAACACAGACACTGGCAGATCTACGCCGCTGGGAGTACACAGGATGATTTCAGTGGCTCTACACACCTTCACGCTGTTCACTTTTAATCAGAGAGAGAAAGTTAGAAAGAACATTTGATTGACTAAGACTAGGGATGTAGGGATTGGTTTAGATAAAGGAACTCTGTCTCCACTGATATCCGTACACAAAACTGAAGAAAGCATCCATCTTTTTTCCTGAACAACCAATGGATGCTTCCATGATGAGGAACATTGCATAAGTCAACTCAAAATTCACTTTTTGTGTTCCAAAACAGGTTTGGAACTTGTGTGCAATAATGATAACATAATCAATGATTATATCTATTAATTTCATAAATGGATGGTGCCTTATTGGGTAATTACTTGTCCCACCTCAAACCCAACCCGTTAAACACTTTATTCCCACTATTAAATGCCCATTAGGCAATTCATTTCCACTGTCCGAGCTGATATATGATGGGAAAAGACAAAAGAATGAGTTCGGAAAAATGCGGATTCAAACTTGGATCAGTTGCTTCAAAATCTAACGCCACTTGCCTCACTCTCCATACCACTGCTCTTGTTATCAGCAGGAATTCTTTCATCATTTTGTCTGGCTCACTCACAATGGTGGGCGGAGTTAGTGTAAATAGAGGGTATGCGCATGACGTCACCGTCGGCCGGAGTGAATGCGGTCACGCCCACAAGTGGCAAAAAGACTGAGCAGTATGGCGGCATTATAATGCCAATAATCGCGAGAAGATTTGAGATCCTCGCGAGAGGAAATGAGATCCGCGCGCGCACTAGCGAAAGCCGCATGCGCGCATATTACTTTTGCGCACAGAATTTCTCTGCTCGCGCGAGCAGGATTGTAACCCGCGAGGAGAAAACTGAGCTTTGAGCGCGCGCAGAATCCCATGTACAAGTCCTTGCTCTGCTGCTCCCGAAACGTTAACCTGCTCGCTCGCTCGCGGTTAATCTTTTTGGCAGTAGGTGGGCGGATCCAGTCGGGATCATTTCACTACACATGATTGGTTACAGTTCCTGTCCTCTGTGATTGGCTGTACCATTTCGCTGTGTGCCAAATTATTCAAACATGGAAAAACTTTATATTACTGTTCAACTGTGGCTTTATAATTTCCAGTAATAAAACATGAATTTATTTCACTTCTTAAGTTCATGTAGTAGAGAGATTAAAGGCTCTTCCCTGGTTCCCTTCTCTATATTGTATTTATATAAAACGTTTACAGGCAAATTTTCTTAATTTATTTCCCCGGCGTCGAAATCAGGCATAAATGTCAGGAAACGCGATTCCTGGCTGCATGTCAATTTCCATGGATCACTGGATCTTTGATAAGTTGTAAGGAACACTATATCGAGTCCAACTTTTAGTTTAAACTAATAATAGTTTGTTTTACTCGCGTTTTCAGTTTCGCCTATTAACTCGTCACGCAGCAGCTCTTTTGCCACTCAGTCCGGCTGAGGGGGGCGTGTTCCGGCGGGAAAGTGACGTTAATGCATTCCCTCTATAGCCTGTGTAAAAAGACATGGCGATATATGCTGCTGAATTTGTTTATAATGCTGCAGGATCATAGGACAGATAAAAGAGGATGAAACATCAGTGGATGTAGTGTCTTGGTTGAGGTGTTTGCTGGGATGTGCTGTATGCAAATGGACCTCCTGGCATGACAGTGCGATGCCCGCTATTAAAAACCTCTAGCTCTGAGTGTGAGCGGTGTCATGGGCCAATTATCCTGTCACACACACTCACTGACTGACAGCTGCCACAACTGTGCCTTTGACATTCAAAAAAAGACTGAGAGACAATGAGAGAGACAGGGAGAGCATGAGAGAAACAGGTGGACGTCTGGGGTCACTGAGATTTATGGCTCTACAAATTAAATCAATTCCACCACTGCAAGCTGTGAGTCACTGTTGTAGAGATACGTTGTTAATCTGTTAGTTGCGGCACTGCGGATGTCATAGCAAACATTTTGTTTTTGCCGTTTCAGATGACACAAAAGAGCATCAGTGACCACCTATTTTTATCAGCAGCCAGCGTTCTGGAAGTATATTTTCCATTCATGAATGGCATTTCAGAACATTATTCAGTAATGAGTTCTAAGCCTGAGCCAAACTAACCCGCTGTGAGATGAATTAAATTATATCAGTTGATATGAAACATTTATTTAGAAATCAGAACACATCCCAAAGATAAAAGAAGTACACTGTAGCAAACAGTATAAAATAATATACTTAAGTTCTGACTGAATTACATGTTTACACCTGGTCACTTCTCGGTTAGCTATGGTTTGTGCAAAGACCAAGTGTAAATGCTTTCTGAAACGCTTTAGAGATGGATTTAAATCCGATCACTCAAACCACTTAAAGAAAATAAAAAAACATGTCATAGCATGTTATAGGCTATATGACAAGTTATAGCCAGATATGACAGCGCTGCAACACGCATTGCCACTAATGTGCTGAGTATCTCTTCAGCAAGCAGATGTGCAAACTGCCGCAAATGAACTTCACTAAAAGTAGTGAGTATTAATGATCTTACCAGTGCTGTTTGGAGCCAGATCAGCCTCAAAAATAATACATTTACAAAACAAAATTCATAATTTCAAAGACAGTTCACATTTACAAAATCCGATTCGTAAATTCAAAACACAATTCATAAATACAGAAGTAAAAGCATAAATATTTCCTCAAATGCTCACACAAATGCATCTTACCTAAATACATTTAAAATGTTTACAAATATGTATATATCAAGTTCTTGAATTAATTTCCATCACACATTTATGATGTTACATGTATTTATGGATTGTTGAATCTGCATTTACAAAATCGTCACACGTGCGTGGACTGCTTTGAATTTGTGTGCTGTATTTTTTAGACCTTCCTGACAGGTTAAGATTCATAAATATCTTTTTTTGGAGGATGTTTTTGTCAGCCAATTGCGGCGAGCTTTTAATCCATTAATCAAAACGCTCCTTACTGAACAGACTCAAGAAGCTCAACGCTGCGCTTGTACTGTGCATTGTTCCAAGATCGGGTCCTTTATGTAAAGTAATTTGAATGGCTATACTCTTTTTTTTAAGCACCTGATTACAATTTCTACAAAATCACATTATGATTTATATCGTTCGCACAAAATACAGCGACTCACCCAGCTATAAACCAAAGTTGCACATACCCTGTTTATTCAGATCAATCTGTAATGTTATTAAATAAGTGTTAAATGTCCAGATGTTTCATTTAATAACAACAATTATGTAATGTGTTCTGTTGTTGTTGTTATTAGTATCAGGTTCACAGTAACTTTTGATCAGGCATTAAAAACAGCTACCATCACCTAAGCGAGATTTCGAACACACACAGCAGAGAGATTTCAGCACGGAGGAATCAACGAGTAAAGTCGTTTTTTGATCTGATGGCATTTTCTTATGATTAAAGGTTGTTTAGTTTAATGAAGTGTTGCAAAGTTGTTAGTCCATGCCAGCTTTCTTATATTATAACTGGTGTTTGTAGGAACTCTTTAGTAATCAATCACAGGATGAATGGGCGATAAACAATCCATATAACAACGATATGGAGGATAGATTATGGAGTATTTTTAAAAACGGTTTGTAGTCAGTGGGTTCTAAAGTTACCTTCGTGACCAGCTAGGGATGCCACGGATTATCATTTAGAATTATTTTATGCAGTAACACTTGAGTCATTAACCCTTACAAAAACCTCAAAAGCTTACAATGACTTCAGTCAATATTAGGGAGTTATCATGCTGTTCACTTTAGAATACTGTTCCAAATAGTTAGTAATTCCGATTGGGTAATAATTGAGTCAATAGTGGGCTACCATGATCTTCACTCTAGAATTAATTACACATTATGCATTACTCACATGAATTAATTACTGGACTACCACATTCAACTGAGCGCTATTACACACTAATTCTTTAATCAGAGAATCTTATTTGTTAATAGTAGTTAGAATGTTAATATTGCTTTACTGATTTGTTCCTGTGCAGTTATTCATTAATGACGGAGCAATTTTCTAAAGTGTTACCGAATGCGGTTGTCACTCCCGTAAATTACTGAACTGTGTGTGTGTACACAACGGGATTAAACACTAAAAGGTGAACTGACAAGGTGTACGTGACCAAAGTGTTTTGTGAATCTGATGGTCCAGTTAATTAAACATTTTATAAATATAAGGTATTTAAATTAATTTGATTATTTTTTCCTTTTATTTGGAATTTCAATGATGAAAGTGAAAATAATAATCAAAATAAATGAATAAATCTGACATTATATAGCACAAAAAGACTAATAACAGTGAAACTAATATAAAAAAAATGGATAGTTGCTGTCTTACAGGAGGAGCCACATTAGCTGTATAATAGTTATAGTGTGACTGCACTTCAGTTAAAGTCTATATTAATGCAATACCATTTGAACAAAGCATACAAGTTTTTATTCATTTTTGGTATGTTCTGAGGATAAACTGTATTTGTGTCCTGTGTTCTGAAAGGAACTGAAAAGAATATTGTTCCTGAACTGAACCGAACTCTGACGTCTAGTGTGAAAATGAACTAAGTTTCATTATCTATGCCTCCATTTATTACCCCCACTGCAGATTGCTTTAATTAGCTTTACATTGTTTGTTTGAGCATTTTTATGCTCTCTCACGGGCATAATTTGGAGAACATGTCAGCATAAGCAAACAGCTCTACCTCAAATTGGCCTGGGAGTAGAGAAACAATAACGCTGTGGTGTAGATCTATTTTTGTGACGGTCTAAAACAGCAGGAGGGCCTTTGAAAGTGCTGCTAAACATAGAACAGCAGCACACAGCACGCAGCCCATCACTCCTGCGTCTGCGGGCCGACAGATCCAGGAACAGAGTAAAGCGGACACGTGCACTGGGACGGAGCGGTTGGCCAGCCTGTGGGGTCAAACGAGAGACGATGTGCCCTGAGATCTGGCCTCAGACCAGCTATTAAGCTGTGCTGGAGCTAATGTGAGTCCTCGGGTGGGTTCTACACCAGCTGAGGGTGAGAATAAAAAAAACAAAAACAAATCCATCTGCTCCATATGCTGATGTCTAGCAGTTTCCAGGTTGATATTATAAACAAAAGGTGCATCGCTGCAGGAAATAGACCTCCGGGTGTCTTTCTGCAGCTTCCCCAGTCGGCGCAGTATGCAGTATGTGCTCATCAAGTCTCTGTGGTGTAGAGGTGCAGTGTTGGGAGTAACGCATTACAAAAGTAATGCATTACAGTAACATATTACTTTTCGCTGTAACGCAGTAGTGTAAGGCATTACTAATCAATTTTCAGTAATATTTTACTATATTACATGTTCAGTTACGCTTGCGTTACAACACACTTTTAGTCTTAATTGTAAAAAAACAACAGCAAAAAAACACCAAAACCGCGAGACATTAATGAATGAAAAATGCAAGTAGGCTAAGTTACCTGATCGTGGTCAGTCAAAAGCCGCGTGTGGTGTCCAAGTTTGTAAATAAAGACTATGGCAGCGTCTGATATATTTTTTATAGCGATTTATTTTTTACGGGAGTGCCGTGAGGCATGATTTCGGCCTCTGTGCTCGCGCTGGCCAGTGGAAAAGCGGATAATGGGTGAAGATGGCATGAAGAAGACTACATTTGCGAGATGGACGTATGCGTATTAGGCTACTCCATTTGTTCTGTGTTTTCTTTATAAACAGTTAGGCTATGTTTAGGTGGTATTTTTCTTGTTTTCATCACACAATCATTTTTGATGCGGTGGTTACGCGTTCACGTAACATGATGTAAGGAAAGCAACCAAAAGCTGTCACAAAGAACCGGCAAAAGCAATGATTATGAATATGTCAAATATAGCAAGGAGACATTTTAATTGTTTATTAATAAAGATGAAGTTGACCTTGCTGACTCGCGATCTTCCCAGTAGTGAATGCGCCAGAGAGAAATGCACATTTCATACAGAGAAGCAGAGAGCAGTCCGTTTTCTTTCGTTTTGAATTGTTCTGTTTACAAGTAGACATTTCAATATTTTTCAGGTCTGTGAAGTAGGCTAGGCCAGGGGTTCCCAAACTTTTCAGCCCACGACCCCCAAAATAAAGGTGCGAGTGACTCGCGAGCCCTACTATCCTCGGAGGTGGTTAAAGTATACAAACATTGCGTGAAACTGTGCACACGCACTAATAGGCATACTTACAACACAAAAGAACACAACAGTGAAAACAACCATTATATTATTTTATATTAGACTACAGGGCTGTTGAATGCTTGATTCTGATTGGTTGAGAAAGTTATAAGGTGTGCAATTATTTTCAGGGAAACGCACGGCTAAAGTAGGCTAGTTTTGACCGCATTAGTCCCCTCCCCGAAAAAATAAATTAATTGCTACTGGTTTGCGCTTGGCAAAGATGTTCAGATAGCCATTGTTTTTTTTACAACCATGACAAACGACTAAACTCCTACTTTCTCGTTTTACTAAGGCTGTAACGATAGACCAAACCTACAACTCGGTTCGTATCATGATTTTTTATTTTAGATTTAACAAAAAGAAAAATCATGTTTTCGGTGCTGATGCAGTGGTGACGCGTTCATGTAACAAGGGTGGCGCTCCAAATAAAGTATCTAAAAGCTGCCACAAAGAACCGGCAAAAGTAATGATTATGAATATGTCAAATATAGCAAGGAGAGATATTAATTGTTTATTAATAAACAATGTTTTCTGTGTCAGTGTGTCGGCTTCAAGATGAAGTTGACGATGCTGACTCGCCATCTTCACAGTAACGCGCCAGAGAGAAATGCAGATTTCATACGGATTACATAAGCAGAGAGCAGTCTGTTTTTCGTTTTTAAACATTCTGTTTAAAAGTTGACATCAAGCTTTCTATATATTTCTCAATTCTGTGAGGCAAGTAGCTACATTATACGCTGAGTTTCGGTTCATGAGAAAGAGTCCAGTTCACGCGCCGGCGACTCCGTGTCATGATGATCTATTTTCTACTATATTTACTTCTTATTCATTAAATCCAGGCAAATGGTTGATGAAACATTAATTAAAATTAAGATACAATTAATAAAAAACGAAATTTACTTTAAAGAAAGGCTTTGTGCTTTCTGAAGTCTCTGTGGAAGTTTTAAAGTCGCTTTCAGAGCGGTCATGTCCGAAACGGAGAACTGTCACGTAATGTTTGTTTCTTCAGAAAGTTTTGCGCTTCCAACACGTCATCTTATACGGTAGGTGGCGGTAATACTTCTAAGCGGTGAGCAGCCGGTAACAAGGAGTCGAAGAAGAACGTCCTCATCTCAGTTCTCGCGCATGCGTCGTGGAAATCTCTTGAAGTCTCGTCTCAGGCCCACAAGGAAGAAAAGGAATAGTCGAATAAAGTCGTTATTTTTGTTTGTTTTTCCGCACAAAAAGTAGTCTCGTCGCTTGATAAACTTATAATTGAGCCACTGTAGGCACATGGAATATTTAAACATTTTCTTTAATGACTTTCTGGACCGTCAAGTTTCATTCCCTTAGGCAGCCTATGTAGCAGTGATCCAGCTCTCAGATTTAATCAAAAATATCTTCATTTGTGTTCCGAAGATGAACGAAGGTCTTACGGGGTTGGTACAGCATGGGGGTGAGTAATTAATGACTTAATTTTCATTTTTGGGTGAACTAACCCTTTAAGGGGGTATGGATATATACACAAACGTTTCAGTACTAATACATTTTCTGATCATTTATATTTCAAGTTTTGACTGCAAATGTCACGTCCATAACGCTGGAATTGCCCAATTTTAAAGAATTTATCCTCAAATAGTTTTTTGGTGTAGGTCTGCATATTTCATATTATTTTAACTTCAAATAATACTAATAGTCATTTTAAAATGTGGTAGCCCTACGTCACATCACACTCCACTGTTATGGTGGCAATTTCAGTATTTACTCACTAACATTGTTGTGGAAACACAGTAAGAATGGAAACTAAAATATGGAAGTATCGTGCTACAGCGCACATTATATCAGCTGCAGTTCTGGCGCTTCAGTCCCAATACACTCAAACACTTTCATATCACATGTTAATGCAGCGGTAGAGTTACACTCACAGGACACTGCACTTATTCGCAATCACAAAAGTTAATTATTTAATCGTGCTTTAAAGCTATGCCAGGTAAACATTTCATTGGCGTTCTGTACATGATGTACTTTTTCTGAGCGCGCACTGTCAGACAGCGCCAAACTGGATTTTTGTTGGGAGACCCATCTGATGATAGCGATGGGGAACCGAGACCGAGAGAGCTACATAAAGCTACATGGGAAAAATATTTTAAATTTTGCTGTTTTCATGGATACAAAAAGTTGAATGACCCTCCCCTCAACAAAGAATAAAAAGACATGACCCTCCCCTATTTTCCTCCGGTGGACCTTTCCATAAATACCGAACGGTCCCTTGGAAATCATCAACCTACTTTGGGAACCACTGGGCTAGGCTACCTTATAGCCTACGCTGAGTTTCGGTTAATTTGAGAATCGCTCCAGTTCACGCGCCCAGTGGCGCCTCCAGAAATTTTTCATAGGGGTGGCCAGATGGGGCCACTTAAAATCTTGGGGTGGCACACCAAAACTATAAACCATAATTTCAGAATTGTATTCTACTGTTGTAGTAAACCGGCCTGTAGAAAACTATCAGAAAGACTTAAGGAAACTCCTACTGATATACTTTGGTTTATTGTGTTATATTTAATGTGACTAATGATATTATAGGGCCCTACTAATATATATTATATTATATATAATGATATATATTATATAGATATGATATATATAAGGGCCCTCGCCCCGCGGCAAATTTCCAGATACTTACATAATTGTGATGAATTTAATCCTTTTTAAGTAATTATTTTGCAGTGTAAGATTACAGTTAACACCTTTAAATATTACATACATGTATTATGAATTTTTAATAAACTTAATGAGTGTATAAATCAGCAGCAAAAAGCAATTTTTGAAAAAATCTGCACAGTAATTTTATAACATCTAAATATGTTAATAAAAACAAATTACTATTAGTTCTCTTATAAAATTCAATCAGGCAATCATACATTTCACAATTTTATATTTATATATGAATGTCAAGAATTCAGAAGTGCAGATATAGCCTACACTACAAATAAATAATATGCAATTAAATTATGCTTATTTTAAATGTATTGAGCAGGCTAGGTATAACAAAATATATTGGCTTTTAATAATATTTCAGTGCCCAAACCCATGATAACATGAAAAACAGAGCGCACACAGCGTGTATGCGCATCGCGGGATTCGCGGGTGCAGAATGTGCTCAAAGCAACATGGAGTCACAGTGTGCAGCGCTGTGCTGCATAAGTGCGCATTTAAAAGTTCACGTCACAAAGCGAAGAAATGTCGAGCGCACAAATCCTAGTGCGATTTGTTCCTTTGTTTCACAGTTTTGAATTCCAGTTATTGTGCGTTTGATGCCGATTCATAGTCCTTGTGATGTGTGTTATCTAGCAAGCACACGGTAGTGAGTCGTTTAAAAACAGCAACAAACTCCAACAAAATAAAAGTAATTTTATGCAAATCTACAGCCTTTTATCTACAGATAATGCATTATAATGTGAATATATCATATTGGAGAGAGTTTTACCGTGCATCCAAGAGGCGCGCGCGCTGTTTGAATATGAATGGAGAATGATTGACAGTAGGGATGGGCGATACCACACTTTTAGGATTCGATACGATACCGATACTTTTTCTTGCATTTTCATCGATATCGATACCGATACCGATACCGTTCGTTTCATATTGACAATTTTTTGTCATTAAAAATATTATTACATTTAAGACAAATCACAAGACAAATACAGACCATTAAAACTAAATTTATTATGGTCAATACATAATAAAATACAATTTTAAATAACAAATATGAATGAAATAAACTAAATTAGATATAATACACATTTCCACTTTTCTTATTTCTCAAAAAATAAAGAAAAAAGACCAATCTTGGTAGAAAAAGCTAAAAGGGGGAAAAAAAACTAATACATCAACACCACGCTTCGTTTTTTGTCTGCCATAATATTATACTCCTGTAACTCTTCTTTCCCTCCGACTCCGACTCCCGCTTTCGTACTGGACTGTGTGTGTGTGTGTGTGTGTGTGTGTAATCGTCGGCTGTGTCGCTCATTCGCTCGTCTCCTGTCACGTGACATGGGCCAGCTCAATACGCCGCCAGGTACAGCCAGGGGTGTCGCGGCACATAGTAATTTAAGGAAGTAATCTAAAACAGCTGAAAGTGATACATACACCCCCAATTATATATATATATTTTTTAGTTTATATCGATATTTTTTTAAGGAAATCGATGCCAAATGAGTAGCGTGAGCATATCGATCTATCGATACCACAGGATCGATCCGCCCATCCCTAATTGACAGCCGCAGAGGAGGGAAAACGAGTTTCCGTATACTTTAATGATGTAAAGACTTCTGTCCCTCACATTAAGCTATGGAATGACTTCAGATGACTTTCTCACCCAAACTGAAGTGAAAAAATCGGGAGGCGCCGAAAAGCGCGCTGTTTGCATCCCTGCTTGTCAAAACGTGGCAAAGACACATCAAAAAGCTGCTGAAACAGTATACTGTAACCGTTTGGCACTTAAAAAGCACGTCACGACACATAATTCCCCGTCTTCTTTTAATAAAGAATATTTTTGACTTATTTATGAAATGCATAACTGATGCTACTAAAATTTGGGGTGGCCAGTGGGGTGGCCAGGAGTCGGCCAGAGGTGGCCACGGCCACCCCTGGCCACCCCCTGGTGGCGCCATTGCACGCGCCGGCGCCTCCGTGTCGTGATTATCTGTTGTCTGCTATATTTACTTCTTACTTATTAAATCCAGGCAATTGGTTGATGAAACATTGATTAAAATTAAGATACAATTAGTACAAATCGAAATTAACTTTAAAGAAATTTGTGTCTTCTGTTTGAGGTGTCTGCGAAAGTTTTAAAACAGTCTTTTAGTGCCGCTTCAGAGCGGTCGCGTCCGTAATGGAGAACTGTCACATACATTGTTTTTTCCTCATAAATGCGAACACGAAAAATAAAATAAAATGAATATTTTATGTTCTGTGGAGAGCCAACCCTTCTTCATCCGGTGGGTAGTATTAGGCCTACTGTTGATTTCCGCAGTGTAATTCACAGAATTACAAAAAAATATTTTGCCTCCTAAAAGTAAAAAAAAAAAAAATTGTCACGCATGAATGCATTCGTATTTCCCTCATATTAAATATAAAACGCATGTGTAGACTGATATTTTTCTAATGTCTGGACTCTTTTAAGGGGGTATCCTATGGATAAACAGACATTTCAATATATTGGTATTAAATGCATTTTCTGAGAATTTATATTTCAAGTTTTGACTGCAAATGTCACGTCCAAAACGCTGGAATTCCCCAATTTTAAATAATTTATCCTCAACTAGTTTTGTGGTGTAGGTCTACGTATTTTATAATGTTAACTTCAAAATTCAAATACTACTAATAGTAATTTAAAGATGTGGTAGCATTGGATCTGGACGGGAAGGATAACTCTTGGAGGAGTGTGTCGCGATTCTGCAGGTTCGTGGATCTGAGTGTTGCGATTTCGGTTTCATATCGCATATCGTTACAGCCTTAGAATGTTAAGTTCTATTACTGTATAGCTATTTTGGTTAAAGTAACTCAAAAGTAATACAGGAGTAATGTAACGCATTACAATTCTGAGACAGTAATATTGTAAGGTAATGAATTACTTTTAAATTACAGTAACAAGTAATGTATAATGTATTACAGTTTGGAAGTAACTTGCACAACACTGTAGAGGTGTGTATTATTTTCAATATTTTCTACTATAGCTTAATATGCAGCAGAGACAGCTCCATGTAAGCCATTTGCTGGTTGATTCCCATGAAAAGTGTAAACACTTTATCCTTGTGGTCCTTTCAAAATATCTTGATCAGCCCATTACGAAAGTGCCCCTATTATGCCATTTTAAAGGTTCCTAATTTTGTTTTGGAGGTCTCCTACAACAGGTTTACATGCATCAAAGGTAAAAAAAAAACACTTAAATAATATACATTGTACATCACCTTATTTCTCAATGACTCTAAAACGGCTCTAAAACGACTAAATCCAAAGATTCAGCCTCTCTAAATCCATCCTTTCTGCGAGCCTGCTCTGCTCTGATTGGTCAAATAGCCCAGTCTGATGTAATTGGTCTACCGCTTACAGAGCGTGTCGGAAACTCTGGAGGTAGGAAGCTAAAGCTCTCTACATTAGCTCTCAAAATTCCTCTACACTGCATCATCATTAACAAGTGAATGTCAATCAATAAACCGATGTGCAACTATATTTCTAATTGACTGAAGTGCACATTTGGGAACTGTATCGTTAACTGTATCAATAAAAGCGCATACGTTAGCCAAGCACTAACGTGAATGACTGATTTAACATTAAAGTTTGTAAAACAAATCTTGCTCCATCCTTTATCATTACTCAAAGTACTAAGAACGACAGACAATCTGCATTGTTTGACACAGTCTTAGGTAATAGTGGGCCGACAGTGTCAGGGTTCTGTCACAGTCTAGTTTATTTCTTGGTTTTGTGACAGAGCCCTGACGCTTCTGTCTTGTCTTGTTTTTCTGTGAGTGCGCGGTTTTGAACGTGCTCAAGCCGTGCGCTCTCTTGTCGGTGTTCCTTGTTTCATGTTTGGCACTCACGTCTAGCTTGGTTTTGCATTGACCTTGCGGAGATTTGAGAAGCAATCGTCAAAAGGTTAAACTGCTGTTGCATCGCTGTGGTAATTTTAACCACTGACTCTTCACATCCTCATCCTTTGTAGTAGATATTTTTTTGTGGGTAGCCAATGAAGACAGTAGGTGGGCATTATGCAAATGTGTTACTTTGTTATGTATGAATGTTACGGCAATGGGATTGGAATTACTGGCGAGTCGGTTTGGCAGTTCAGAATCAATTATTTTTTGGGGGGAGACAATAACTTTATTTATCGTGCACTTTGATCTTTAAAACTTTGCAGACCTTTCTGACATTCACAAACAGCTATATTACACACTACATGAAAGGTAATATCTGAAAAAGCATAATAGGGGCATTGTAAGAAAGATGATCATGAAAATGTTTGACTACTAATTAGCTTTACATTGTTTGTTTGCTTTCTGGCAAGCAGAATTGAGGACTCTCTGTACACTTAATATTATATTTTCTGCAAGTACAGTTTAAAACAATATTCTGTAAGATGTAAAGTACACTCTGTCAAAGTTCTGTGTTCAGAGTTTCTTGTGTTTCCCTTCAATTTAGTTCCCTGATTTCAGGGGCGTAGCCACCATTTCAAAAGTGAGGGGGACAGAATGTCAAGTGTAATATCAGTTTTTTTTCTTCAGACTTTTGTTGAGGTTTTTGCTTAATTAGCTTAATACGCTATTTATTTTTAAAGCAATAAAACAGAAAGAAAGTTGTCCAGTTCTTTATATTGCACATGACAGGGTTTTTCCTGGCTTAAAATGAGGCGGAGGTGGTAAAATCGTGATCATGTATTTTAATAAGATAATAAATTGTGTATTTTTCATAGACCATCATATAGTCTGCTGTGGCACAGTATTTTTGTAGGTGGATCTTGGTACCTCTAGTGGGGTCTGGGGGCATCCCCCCCCCCCCCCCAGCCCCCCCCCCCCCCCCCCCCCACCGGCGAGAAAATTTTGTACATTTTAAAGATAAATTCATTATTCTGGTGCACTTTGAGTCCCCCGAATCCACTGTTAAAAATAAATAATCCAACTGCCCGAACATATGATATTCTCTGATTTAGATATCTGATCATCGCATTACAATTATTCAAATTATCAGTGTTAAGCATGATAGTTAAATATCACACTGAAGCTGATTTAAAAATAACATTTCCTTAAAATTAAAGTTCTTTTTTTTTGGCAAAATTACATTTTCTTACTAGCCTAAACAAAGTCTGTCTTACTAAACTAAAACTTTCCAATTGAAAACCTTCAAACTTCAAGCTTTTAAAACTTCAAACTTTCTAGTTAGGCTTTTTCAAGAGAACTTAAAGTTAGTCTACAAACTTTTTTATCTAATTGTAAAGTGTTACCAAATTATGATAAACATCATGTACACGTTACCACGCTGCCTGATTCAAGCAGATCGGGGCTGTTGATGCATGAAAATACAAATTCAGCATTAACATTTAGCATGTGTATTCTAATTTGAAGGGTTTTGATAACATATCTGTGGAAATAAAATGCATTACGATTAAAATAGATTGAAAATATTGCATGTTTGTTCGGGTAGTGAATTTACAACAAAACCTGTTAATTATTCAACAAGAGAAATAGGTGGAGTTATTCATCATTGTGCAACACAATTCGGATACTACATGACAACTTACTTACAGTGCTTGACTTTTTCGTGAAAAAAGAGTGAAGAGTTTTTTGCAAATTTGAACTCAATTAAACTGATGGATTCGGTGCGGGTGCGCGCATGGGCGTGTCGTAGGCTAATGCACGAGTGACTGAAACGTACCATGGAAACGTGAAAGTCACGTATGTAGATAGACTATCCTTGACTCTTTGGATTTTAAATCTCGATATAGGGTATACACACCCGCGAAAACCTCAGCTTGTCGTAGACACACTTGCCTACACTATGAAAAAGTGCGGGGGACGAATTTACATTGTATAAAAAGTGGGGGGGACACGTCCCCCCCCCGTCCCCCGCGTAATCTACGCCTATGCCTGATTTACTCCTTGTTAGTTTCCATAGTTTCTGATTAGTTTCACCAATGTCATGTTTAGTTCCCTTATTACCACTTGTGTTTAAACTCCTAGTTATGTGTAGTTCATTGTCAGTTTTTATCTAAAGTTAAGTGTGGTTAGTGATATTCTTCTCTTGTATTTAGTCCCTGTGTTTATTAAAGTAGCCTACTTCTCTTGGACATTCTGCACAATCTACATGACTCACTACAAGTTAGGGCTGGATGATTAATCGAAAAATAATCGAAACCGAAATTCAGAGCCTAGCCGAGGTAATTTTACCATGCCAGTTATTTCGTTTTTTTTAGTCCTATTATTATTTCCGCCCACTGTGTGTTAATGTACTTTCCCCTTAAAACATATTACCGCGTGTGTAGTCACGTAGGGCCTGTTCACATTTTGCGCGCTCAAGTTCGTTATTTCAAATGTAGGCGCGCGGTATGCGCGCTCATAATGGAAGTGCGACGCGCTCGTTTTTTCCAAGCGCGTCCGCGCCGCATCGAGATAAAAACATCTCAACTTTTCAGAATGCCGCAAGCGCACCGTAGCGAGCGTGAAACGCCAGCGTGAAACGGTACATAATGTAGCCTACTAGTTTATGATCGAGTCAGAGAAAAAAAATGCAGCACAAGCGTGGTTGAAGCGAGAGAGAGAAATCTCAGCTCATAAGCAAACTATAGACGCCGCTGAGACATGCCACGTGTCTTTGCGGGTTGTGTGTGAACGCACTCTCTGATTCCGGAAAATCACTGGCAGTGTGAATGAACCAATGTCAAACGAACCCGGGTCAAATCCCGGGTCACTTTATACGTGTATTTTCCGGAATCTCTGTGTGAAAGGGAACTCAAACACTGAGTCAACTCAGCAGCAGGAGACGCTTGTACCAAAGAAACACGCGAAAAAAGAGAGAGACTGACAAACGCCCAGCAACAAGTGCCTCCACTCCACAAAGCAGGTTTCAATAACACAAGCATTTCCAAATGCTACACAATATGAAAAAGATTAGTTTTTTAGTGTTATAGTTTTGTAGTTTTATACAAGTTATATTTTACTTTTAAGATGGCAATATTTACAATAATTTATTTTGTTTACAAAAATAACTATTTTCTACATTTTTTGGAAACTTTCTTTTTACATTAAAACTTAATTAATTTTTTATAAGATGTTTTTATTTCAAGCATTGTATGCTTTGTTTGATTGAATCGTTTGAAATATTTAATAGATAAGCATTAAAAGCTATCTGTGTGTTTCCTTATTTTAGAATCACAAAGGTCGGATTATGCACTCTTTCATTAGAAAAAATAACCGTGAACATATTTACAGTATAAGCCTTGACAGTGACATATGAGAAAAAAAAAAATCGTAATCGAGGTAACTTGTTCGATTAATCGTGATTATGATTTTAGCCAAATCGTCCAGCCCTACTACAAGTGCACATTTAATGCAATTAAGTGCGCTTCTTTTTCACAAGACATGCCTTTTTATTGTTTTAAATAAACAAACTTTTCATTGCTCGGTTTTGGTGCTCTGTCTCCTTTAAGATTTGTGCCCTGTGTTATGAATGTCTAACATCATTGCATCTAAAAAAAAAAAAATTTAAAGCAGACATTGATGTGTTGTTGCAGAGGCGGTAAAATGCAAATATCTACCATAGCGTGAAATCACAATGTGGAGGAAGTGGAAAATGAGTCGTTTCAGCAGCTTAGTTTCAACAAATGCTCTTTTTATATTTGTAGCAGAATTACCTCTTATATGTCAAAAGATCTAAGAAAATTAGATTAATGTCAAGACCTTAAGAAAAAGTTGAGGAGTCAAAATAATTGTCTGTGATAATCGACTGCATGCGATAACCAAGGATATTCCTTAAAGACCAACTCTTGTGTTTTGGCTTAATTAAATTTCTGCCTCGATGTCACCTGATGACATGTGCCTTAAAAAAGAAAGTGTATTTCCAGCCACATGTATTTAAGTCTTCAAATCATTTCCCAGTTAAATTATAGTCAGATTCATTCTCTATACACCCAATTAAAGCAAGCACTGCTACACAGACACGACTGGAGGCTACACTTTAACAAAGACACATCCTCTGCCCATCTGACAAACATCATTAGGCAGAAATAGCCCGTCTTCTTTAATTGCAGCATCAGGCCGCAGCTGATGACCCTGTATATGGGTTTTGAGGGGGTGAGTATTTCACTGACAAACGCAATTAATTGTTCGGGATTATTATCAGGTCAGAGCATATATGTCACAGAGATTTCATTTCATCAATACCGAAATGAGGCCTAATATACTGAGTGTGTAGCCCAGAAATTGTCCAGAATGTAGAGTAACAACCAATCAAGTACATATTTTTGGGGACATTTGTACTATTAAAATTAATCATTTTATTTATGCAAAATAAAGGAATATCTATAATAAAAAAATATATAATAATATGTTAACACTTTACAATCTGGTTTGTCCCTGACTCACCAAAGAAATATATCATATGATGTTAGTTCAGGTCCAATAAATAATTATTGGAACGCGGCATATGCGTTCCCATCGTTAATGTTAATACTTAACTACAGCATAATTATGGACCCTTAAAATAAAGTGCTTCCCAAATGAAATTAACACGAACAAAGATAATAAATGCTTTAGAAGTATTGTTCGTTCATGTTAACTAATGTAGTTAATTAATGTTAACAAATGGAACCTTGTTGTAAAGTGTTACTTTACTAAAGTGTTCCCATAATTTATCAGGATAGGATATGTCAGAAATATAACAAAACCCAATCATGTCATGGTCTTGAGTGTGTTCAAAATATCCAAGCACCTAGTCTAGGGTTCACTTGATGTGTCTCATGATTACACTGGGCCATATGGGAACCCCCGGATGGATTATGGCGTGATGTTTGCAGTGCTGGAAGCCTCCCGTGGGGATGGAGGAGATCAGGCTATTTTTACAATCAGACCTGCAGCTGACACTCACGCTAACAGCAGATCTCACATCACACACAGTACACATTTCACATGTCAATACCTGATTCTTCACTACACACTTGTTACTACGTTGTAGGATGAAACAAATTATCAGTATTTTAAAGCCTTTTGATCTCAATATTTATGCATGATTTGAACAAAGCCATAGTCTTCCAGGTGACTGCTATCTTGTTAAAGGTAGAGGAGAGAATCTTCGGGGGAGTGATTGGAAAATCCTGCTATGCTCATCTTGCTTGGTCTGACCTTCTGTCACACTCAGGCTTGGAGGCAATGACAAAATCTGAGGTAAAACTCAAACAGGTAGGTTTATTTGCAGATATGGCAGTAACACAACGTTGGGACGATGGATGACTGGAAGACGACTTGGATGACAGGATGACTGGAGATTGACGTGGATGAGGTAACGGTAGTAGATAGCAAGGTATTCAGCAACATAAAACAGGTAAGCAGCAAGGTGAGTAGCCTGCAGCATTAGACAAGTTCAGACAATGACTGGGGGAGTGTGTATGCTCTATATAGTTCTGGTGATGAGGGCTGTGGGGTGTGTGGTTAGGTGCCAGGGAAGAGGATGGGAAATGCAGTCCATGACAGATTGATAATAATACGAAATGTTTCATGAGCACCAATTCAGCATATACAATGAAGGTGACACAAATACATTTCAAATAGTGGGAATATTGGCCATCTGCCCCACTGTGTCATGAACCATTACTTTTCAGAAAAGGGGCATAGGTTGATCAAACACGATGAAGGCCTTCTGAAGTGAAGCGATGCATTCGTAAGAAAAATATCCATATTTAAAACATTATCGACTGAAATAACTAGCTTCCGGCAGACGGCAAAAGAGTAACATTTGATGATGTATGACGTAGGATGTAGGAGTAGCGTAATCTTTGACGCCTTTCACGGTTCAAACTAATAAGGCTGGGCAATAAACTGAAGGTCCTCCGACATTTCTCTATACAAATTGTACGAATTCTAATCCGTGACTGGTGTTTTGTTTCGCTCTATCCTCTGCGCTTCCGCGTTCATCAATGCGTCATACGTCAGGTCAAGGGTAAGTCTTTCGCCGTAAATCGATGCGTATGGCCGTCTGCCGAAAGCGAGTTATTTTAGTCGATAAAGTTTTCAATATGGATATTTTTCTTACACAAACGCATTGCTTCGCTTCAGAAGGCCTTTACTAACCCCCAGAGAAGTGTGGATAACTTTTATCATGGATGGATGCACTTTGATGGACTTACAGCCGATTACTGCCATTATAAGGCTTGGAAGAGCCAGGACATTTTTAATAAAACTCTGATTGTATTCGTCTGAAAGAAGAATGTCATATACACCTAGGATGGCTTGAGGGTGAGTAAATCATGGGCTAATTTTCATTTCTGGGTGAACTATCCCTTTAAGTTCATCCCCCCTCAGTCTTGTTGTATCTCTGATAGAAGCTTGTATTTATTTATTTAGCTTACTAACATTGCTAAAGCAGAGCTCTCCTCTTGCACGTGATGCTACCTCATGCTGGGAGGTGACATCATTTCCCATCCTAGAGGGTTCTAGAGGATGTCACTAGAGGATTCTTCCTACATCTCTCCTCTCCCGACCTCTCTCCCTTGATCCTGTGTTAACTCACTGAGCTGGTTGAGCAATAAAACCCCAGTTTACCTTGACATCCTTGGAACAAATTCACAATACAATAATCAATATCAAGAATCAATAAGAAATGGCAATGGTTTTGCATTATTTGCTTGTTTATTATAATTGAGGCCATACTACATGATAGTTTCAATGAATATTGCATCTAATGCATGTCAATATATGGCCTAAAGGTAAAAAAAAATCAATGTTATTAATAATCAATAATGGTATTATTGGTTAGCATTTAGCTGAAGTTCAGCTAATTGTTTTTTATATACATTTAAACTATAATACATTTGTATTTAATTGCTATTAACATGCAATTAAGTGGTTGGATTACATTTCATTTCGATAGTCCATTTTAGAAATTCTACTAACTATAAGTAATGTTGCAGCTTCCTGTCAACTAACTCTTAAAGTATTAGTAGACTGTTAGGTTAGGGTTTGGGTTAGTAGAATAAGTTGACATACCTTCAAAGTTAATTATAGTTAGCAGAATGTCTAAAGTGGACTCGAACTAATGCGTTACCTAATTTTTATATTTCATCACTTTTCATAATCTTTCCTAATCTTATCCTAATGAGAAATTATTTCTAATGATTTCCTAACGGGTACTAATAAAATGTCAACTTCCATTATTTTTATAACACATCTTCCATGGATCTTAGAGACCCTTCCCAGGATATTAGAGGGAGAAAATGCAATTTTCACAAATCTTGCTATTGGGTTTTAAAAAAATTATTATTTTTACACATCGACCATCCCATTGATTCGAGCAAAAAACTACAGATTATAATTTATATTATGGAATTAATATTGGTAAAACTAATACAAATAATTAAACATATTTAAGCTGAATATATTTAAAATATAAAAGTGTAAAAAAAGTGTCTCGTGCACTATTTATTGATCATAGGAATAATGTGCCCTTTGAGGGCAGGAAAACGGTGTATTCTTGCGGGTGGTCAAGTAGATAGCAGGGATCAGATTGAAACAGCATTAGTCAATTACATGCTGTTCTGTTGACACCTATTTTAATACGGCCGAGGCAGCTGCTGCCGGTCCTGTCGAGCAGACGAAGTCTCTCTCTCCTCTATGAAGATGAATGGCCTAAGCACTCGCCGAGGACACTGTCGTTCACCATTACAGCCAGTCAGCCGCGCAGCCAGTGAAATGAGGAAGAGAGGGGGAAATGAAGCTCGCTAAGTGGGGCTCAGTCAAACAGACTGAAGCCCTGAGCAAACAAACATGTTTATCCTCAGCCATTTTCTAGCGGCTCATTACATCAGAGTCACTAGCAGATCTGAGGATGGGACAGGAACATCACAGCACGCTGACAAGCCGTGAGGTTACGGCAATCGCACACAGCAGACGATACAACTGCTTAAAGTTGAAGTGTGTAATTTTAGCACCACTAGGGGCACAAACCACTTGTGGGTTATTGTTAGACCATTGTTGCGCATTTGCAAAGGTGTTAGGAGGTAGAGAGTACCAGTACAGAGTTGACAGAGCAGGGGACCGCCAAGGTGGAGCTGACGGAGAAGGGGATCACCAAGGCGGAGCCGACAGAGCAGGGGACCACTAAGGCGGAGCCGACAGAGCAGGGTCCACCAAGGTGGAGCTGACGGAGCAGGGGATCACCAAGGCGGAGCCGACAGAGCAGGGTCCACCAAGACGGAGCACGACAGAGCAGGGTCCACCAAGGAGGAGTTAATGGAGCAAGGCACCACCAAGGCAGAGCAGAAGACACCAAGGTAGGGTCGGCGGAGCTGTAGACCATGGCGAGGCCAAGTCATAGAGCCTAGAGTGTTCAGGTCTGACCTCTGTCATTTTAACAGAGCATATAGGGGCCACAGAGAGTTTTCCATGGCCATAACAGTGAGCACAAAAAGACCAAAGATGGCCTCCTTGGCCATGACAGGGAACATACAGAGACAAGGAAAAGACAAGGAAAGTATGGCGTGACTGCCATGACATGAAGAGTCTCAGGTGTGATAGTGGAAGTGGGTTCGTGCTCTATGTCAATGGCGTGCCATGGTGAAGGAGGACCCACTCAAACGAGAGCTAGATCCACGTACTGTGCCAGGTTCCAGCTGGAATCTCCCCCTTGCATCAGTCGGCTGATGTCATAGTCCAATTCACTTCAAAAACAGTCCATTATAATAGTTACCTCCTCCCAAGAAAAAAGGCTATATCTGAGAAACACCTCCACAAAATCCTCCAGTGAGCATCCATATTGACAGATACTGCACAATTACTCCGCGGTGTGGCTCTTTATCTAATTGCAACAGTTTATTCAACAAATACGTAAACAAAGATAATCCAAGTGGGGAAAATGACAATAAGATAATCTAAACAGGAATGCAAAAACATCTAAAGACAACGACAGAAAAAAACTATTTAAAGACATGGGGTGTATACGTATATATATATATATATATATATATATATATATATATATATATATATATATATATATATATATATATATATAACAAGAGGCTAACAAGGGGCAGGTGTGGACAATGAAATACTATGGAAACTATTTTTCAACCCTACTAGAAAAAAATTATCCTAGGTATTTATTTGAACAAGTGACTAAACTAACGAAAAATAAAGCTTCTAGCCCAGAAGTTTCTAAGCAACACAGGAGTAATGACTTTATGAACTTCTTCACTTATAAGATCGATAATATCAGGGACAAAATTATAACTATGCAACCGTCTACTACAGTATTGCATCAGGGAGTGCATTGTAGTATCCCTGAGGAAGAATTTTGCAAACTCGTTAAATCATCTAAATCGACAACTTGTATATTAGACCCTATACCAACTAAACTATTGAAAGAGATGCTTCCAGATGTCATAGATCCTCTTCTTAATATCATTAATTCGTCTTTGTCTCTAGGATACGTACCAAAAACCTTTAAGCTGGCTATGATTAAACCGCTTGTTAAAAAAACGCAACTTGATCATACAAAATTAGTCAATTACAGGCCGATCTCGAATCTGCATTTTCTGTCAAAGATATTAGAAAAAGCAGTATCCTCACAACTGTGTTTCTTTCTTGAAAGAAATTAAATCTGTGAGGATTTTCAGTCCGGATTTAGACCATAGTACTGAGACTGCTCTCATCAGAGTCACAAATGATTTGCTCTTATCATCCGATCGTGGTTGTATCTTGCTATAAGTGTTACTTGATCTTAGTGCTGCATTTGATACCATTGACCACAACATTCTTTTAAATAGACTAGAAAACGATGTTGGCATTAGTGCAATTGCACTAGCATGGTTTAAATCACACTTATCTGACCGTCATCAGTTTGTAGCAGTAAATTAAGAGATGTCTTATCGATCACAAGTTCAGTATGGCGTACCACAAGGCTCAGTACTAGGACCGCTGCTGTTCACACTGTACATGCTACCATTAGGAGATATTATTTGGAAACATGTAATTAGCTTTCACTGTTATGCCGATGATACTCAGCTGTATATTTCTTCAAAACCTAGTGAAACTTACCAATTCACAAAATTAACGGAATGCATAGCTGATATAAAAAATTGGATGACTAGTAATTTCCTACTACTAAATTCTGAAAAAAAACAGAGATTCTAATTATTGGACAAAAAACTTCCTCACGTAATAACCTAGAATACAGTCTAACACTTGATGGCTGCTCTGTTAAGTCTTCGTCGTCAGTTAGGAACCTGGGTGTGCTCTTTGATACCAATCTTTCATTTGAAAATCACTTGTCTAGTATCTGTAAAACCGCATTTTTCCATCTTAAAAATATATCTAAATTACGCCATATGCTCTCATTGACAAATGCGTAACAATTAGTTCAAGCGTTCATGACCTCAAGGCCATGAACAATTAGTTCAAGCTTTCATGACCTCAAGGCTAGATTATTGTAAATCTCTACTGGGTGGTTGCCCTGCACGCTTAATAAACAAACTACAGCTAGTTCAAAACGCTGCAGCTCGAGTTCTTACCAGAACCAGGAAGTATGACCATATTAGCCCGGTTTTGTCAACACTGCATTGGCTGCCTATTAAACGTTGTATAAATCTCAAAATATTGCTGAATACTTACAAAGCGCTAAATGGTTTAGCTCCGCAGTACTTGAGCGAGCTCTTAACGCATTATAGTCCTTCACGTCTATTGCGATCTCAAAGTTCCGGCCAGTTGATTATACCTAGAAAATCAAAAACGACTGCTGGCGGTAGATCTTTTTCCTATTTAGCACCAAAACTTTGGAACAGTCTTCCTACCATTGTCCGGGAAGCAGACACACTCTGTCAGTTCAAAGCTAGACTAAAAACACATCTCTTTGACCTAGCATTCACATAATACATTATCGACTTCTATAATTCAATGTTAGGCTGCATAGGTTAGGTCAGCCAGAACTGGGAACACTTCCCTTAAATCCTGATGTACTCATTACATCATAAGAAGAATGGCATCTACGCTAATTTTAGTGTCTTTGTTTATACCCAGGTTTTCCCGCACCCTGCCGGATCCAGGGCGTTTCCAGATCTGACAAAGGACCTTCGCCTGGACCGATGACAACGCAGTGCTGAAGTGCCAACTAGCCTCTCCCAATGGAGGATCCCTATTTCACTATACAGATGCATTGTGGAAATTAGGGTTCACGTACCAACCCAGAAGTGAAATTTATAGGCAAGACAAGTAGTTTGTTTAGGCATGGTTTGTAGGGAATTACAAACCTGCGCACATATATTTAAACGCACATAACTATAGAATCAGTTCTTAGTGCGCATGTGAACGCAATCAGCGTTTATCACAGGTTTGCATTTAGAGTCTGTTTAGAGAGAATGGTGTCATCTTAGCCGCCCCTAGTTTTAATAACAAATGATCATTTCACCGGAAGTGAATCAATCAAAACTAACTTTAGCTGGAAAATAAAATTATTCAAGAACCGCTATAAAACCAAACCAATCTGTGTTACCTTAAATTATATTAAGTTTATCTCTGTAAAGCTGCTTTGAAACAATCTACAATGACGCACTATATAAATGAGGATAACTTGACAAGAGTAACTATGGTAACAAAGTAAAACAGGAATTAAACACAAGTTGTGAACACTGGGAACAATATGAACTGAAAATATACTTCAAAATAAAAATTCTTGAACCTAAAGCAGGGGAATTGTTACAAAAAATCTATTTAAAATAACTGCTGTTCTTTAGAACTTTATACACAGAAAGAATCCTGAAAATCTTGTTTCCATCAAATATATTAAGCATCACTACTATTTTCAACACTAAACAATCCCATTCATTTACCTGCCTCAAAGAAGTGGTTGAAAGTGGACAATATAGACTGGTAATTAATTACCAGATGTAAATGGGTATTGTACCACCCTTGTCTACTTGTCATCCGATCGACCAAAATGCATTTTAATACCAGATGTAAACAGGGCCTTACACTTTCACACATACTGTTATTTTTATTGTATTTTTGATCAAAATAATAAATAACTTTAATGAGCATAAGATATACTTTTAAATGATAGTGTATATATATATACTTTTAAATACTTTTGAATGGTAGTGTATATATATTTGGGCTCAATGTGAGATGTGCTTCAGATAAGCTGAAGAAAGTCAGGATTTGCCATGTGGAAGTTATCTGGAAGCACATGCAGCAAGTAGTGTGGGAGTGCGTCCCACGGATGGGTAAAAGTGGATTGTGTGCCAGCCGAGTGATCAGTCACGCTCAAAACTCATGCTCTCAGTGTGAGCAGTGTGTGCCTGTGTCGGGCTGCACAGGGACTGACACTCGCTCATGTTTCCACTGATCGTCACCATAAGCTTTAGCACATGCTCTTAAAAAATAAACTGAAATTCTATTGCTTTTTATCAGTTCCATATTGACATCACATTCTCACTTGTGACTGTAGGATTTTCTTTTTTAAGCCATTCAAGTCAATAAAGAAACTGCTTTAAATGAACAAGAACAAGAGCCTAGATCTGAATAAAATCTAAAACAAACAACCAAAAATAATACAAAATAATAATGAATTGACTAGAATAAATTCCCCCAATAATTTGATTGATCTGGAGCTGTTTTGCAAGGAAGAGTGAAAAAAAAAATCAAGATGTGTTAAAGGTGCTCTAAGCGACGTCACGCGTTTTTTAGCCCAAAAACATTTTTTTTTGTCACATACAGCAAACATCTCCTCACTATTCGCTAGCTGCCTGTCCCCTGAACACACTGTAAAAAAAACGCGGTCTCTGTAGACACCCCAGGCTCCACAAACGGCAACAAAAACAAACTGGGCCAACCCGCGCCACGAAACATAACAAACAGTGTTCCAGCCAATAACTGACAAGAAGGATTTGGGGGGTTAGTGCGCAGATGAGGAGGAGGGAGGGTCTAGCTAGCTTCCGTTTTGTTTGACAATACTTTGAATGTCAACAAGAAGTGACGTCACCAACATCACTTAGAGCACATCACTTATGATAGACTCTTATTCAAAAAGACTCAAAGTCAAAACTATCCAAATCAGATACTTTGTTAAAGTCGACATGAAAAGGAAGTCGCATTAGTCTTTTCTTCCCTGTTGTGATCTATATCCGAGTAAAATGGCTTCTAAAACTAGAGAGAAAAAAAAGTAGGGCGGGACTTGATTTCGTCCATCTGGAATTGATTGGACCATTGGATGGTGGTGTTTGCTATTACTCAGTCCCTCCAGGATTTCACGATTTTTTTGTGTGATTTTTGCGATCAAAATGACTGATTTTGTGGTGGTAATTTCCAGAAATTTGTGAAAAAAATTGCGATTTTTATATTTTATAGGACATCACATTTACCATAATAGTATTATGTCAGATGCACAATAGTCATACATGACACAAATCACAAACAAAATGCATAAAGCTTGTTTATTTGGTCTAATCAAATTCTTTTTTTAAAATTGGGCTGTAGCCTATTGTTGTTGCTTGATTAACATTAACAACACTGACAACAGCAGGTAAATTAGGTTACTGTCACTTTAAGACCTACTACAGTAATGACAAACGTCCCAATCAGTTATTACTGATTGTTTTACGTAAATACTTGGCAAGATGAATATTTTGAAGTAATTGTAGCTATGTGTATTTGTTCAAGCGCTATAAAGAGAATTCAATATTCTACCGACAGGCGGTGACACGCAGTCAGTCAGTCACACGCACACACACACACACACACACTTGCAGTCAGAGACAGACTGTCACTCGACTGGCTGAAATTAGTTCTCTTTCACGGTATACTGCGCTTTTAATAATTCTTTTTAGTACCATCGAGCATATCATACTTTTTGTTATGTCATTCAATCATGTTAAACGCGTTAATAAGTTTGCCCTACTGCCCAATAAAAACCTGGGCGCTTATGTGAGAGGGCAGGAGAGACGCATTTTCTTTCGCCATGTTTCTGACAGACCGCTCACAGACATCTGTATCCACGTAAAAATGCATTGAAACTAATTAACTAGATATACTTCAATTGGGTGATTATAATTTAATGTTTTGTGAGGTCTTTTTGTGAATTTTTGTGATTATTTTGCGGTTAAATTAGGAATTATGCAGGATCGCAAAAAAATGCGACATTTTGTTGATTTTGCGCTGTATTCAGCGATCGCAGAATCGCGAAAAACTGGAGGGACTGATTACTGTTATCTCATGAAAGTGACAGGTTGTTCTGCCCACATGCAAGAGTTATTTAGATTTTATCATTTATTTTGAAAGATTACGAGGACACATGGATTAAAAAAAGAAAGAAAAAGATGTGCACAGAATTTATAAGAAATATTGCAATTTTTCATAAAAAAAATTGTATACACTGCCCAGCAGTGGGGAAAAAAAATCGCTGTTTGGATTTAAATATGGCATATGCTTAAAAGTCTATTATTGGATCATTTTTGCAGTGATTATGTTTCATGTTATATGTTTGGCAACAGTTCTTCTAACCTTAAAGGAAATAACCTCAAAACAGTTATTTACATCAAGAGGTGCATCAATTTTAGGTCAAGATCTTGTATTGATAATGCAAGAGTCCAGAACTCTGTAAAGTCTCCTCCAGCACATCCCAAAGACTTTCATGACTTTAAAGTCTGGAGTCCGAGGTGCCAATTCATGTGTGAAAATTATTCTTCATGCTCCCTCCCATCCATTCTTTCACAATTTGAGCCTGATGAATCTTGACATTGTCATCCTGGGATTTGGCCATGATGTGTCTTCCTACTGTTTGAGAAATGAAAAGCTACACTCCATCAATTAGGGTTAGAATAACTTTTGCCAAACATATAACATGCTAGAAACATAACACTCACTGCAATAATGATACAATCATAAACTCTTACGTATTTGCCTATTTAAATATAAGCAGTGACTTTTTTTTTTTGGTCATGCAGTGTATAATGTACAGTAATACATCACTTATCTGAGGCTTTTTGGTAACTATTAGCATATTCAATTTGTAACTGCAACATTTTTTTTACTATTAATTTTTGGACTGCGACCACATAAAATCACATCAAACCAAATCTACTTACAGCTCACTATCAGACTTGTAGAGATTCTGGAGTCTCCCAGGTAGGCATCTTCAACCTCGCAGTTGAAAAGTCCCCCCACCCACCCACACACACACACACACACACACACACACACACACACACACACGAGCACCCCTTCCCCCCATACACCCCAAGTGGTGTCCAGTTACAAGCAATTTTATGACCCATTGGAATGTCCCAAAGAAAATGATTCTTGCTAAGGAGAAAGAAGTTCTCTTTTTAAAGACATTTAACCAGATATATTCAATGTGTTTTTATGTGTGTTTGTTTGTCCATGTCACATTGGAATAACTATGATTTTATCGTAGCATGAAGTAAAGTATAAATGCCTTCATTATGCATTTTAAAAATAACTGGCGACTCCCATAACTGTTACATAGCGTTCTTGATACCTCCAGAATGCGTTTGGTCTGAACAACAAGAATATGTAACGAAATATAAAGTAAAGGGTATTTTTATTATGTTTTACCATCCTTGAAGATCGAAAGATCTGTAGGGTCTGGATCCGTCAGACACACACTAATTATTCATTATATACAAAGGTTTATGAAACTCCAAAACTAACATCCCCAAATGAAACAAACATCAGGGCTGAAACAGTGTCATGTTACAGGGCTGATAAGGAGGTTTTTACGACCACATTCCTTTGGCCACATGCCTAAGAGAGAGAATGGGAAGACAGAAACCCTCTTTAAAACAGACTTTTCTGCATTAATCATAGACTAACGGATCTATAAATGAACATGCTTCATAGCATTGTGTAAATGATTTACTGTCTTGTGTACTATTATGTATATATTATGGTATGTACCTGGGTATACAACCAACTAACGGTCAATGTAACCTCACCTGTATCATGCCTCCTACCTAATTAATCCTCATTTAATGACACACACTTTGATGTACATCACCTTCTTCTAGAATGCATTGTGGATGTGTTATATCTATCTGAGCATTAATGAAGGTATAATCACTAGGGATGTCCCGATCAGGTTTTTTTGCCCTCGAGTCCGAGTCATTTGATTTTGAGTATCTACCGATACCGAGTCCCGATCCGATACTTATATAATACATTAAAAAAAAGAATAAAGAAGAGAGAAAAAACAGATCCAGGATGTTCCTTATTTTTTATTTAATTCACCTTATTTTAACATTCAACAACTCTGTTAACAAACAGCAATTCTGTGAGGTAGCTTGAACAATCAAGAACATAAAATCTTCACTTTTGGAATTTAGTGCAACAGTAAATATAGAAAAAGTCTAATATAAAAACAAATACCACCTCAACTTAAAATACCCGGCAGGCATGTAAACAAAAAATAAAAATGTTTTAAAAGTGGATAAAAAAAATAATGAGAATATATATACATTAGGGGTGTAACAAAATTTGCGGTTCGGTTCGATACGATACAGCAAAAAGAAATAAATGCCAGAGAAATTTTCTTTTTATTAAAAGAAAAACTATTTAAATAAGTTTGAGTTTTCCTACATCTTGAAACTTTAAGGTTTATAAATGGGGTATCTTTGAAGGATGAACAAATAATGTTTTGGTAATCACATTAAAAATAACATTTAAATATATATTTATATAATATTTGAGTTTTGAAGTGCAACATTAAATCCATGTTCATTCATGGAACAATGTTTCTCCTGGTTCCCACGTCAGCGCTGTTTGATCTAATAGAGATCTACGGTTAATAACGGAGAAATTTGAATGCTTCTCACTTGATCTCGCAGCAATGTTATTACTTCAGTGGCGAATTCAAATGTTTTCTTCACTGGATCTCTTAGCACAGTGTCGCTTGATCTCGCGCTACACAGATGTTGCTGGTCCGAACTGATAAATGGTCCGTTAAGCACAATATAATGAGTAGCGCAGTTTCGTTCCGCTTTCATTACGTTTGCCATTTGATGTTGCGCAACGTTGTGGTGATCGCGCCAGCGCGGATTTTGTCTGCAGGAAAAATGGTCCTAAGAATCGTTCAGTTGGTATGCGTACCGAACCGGAAGCCTCGTACCGAAACGGTTCAATAATTACGAATACATGTACCGTTACACCCCTAATTTACATATATCCGAGTCCGGATCGGGAGGTAACGTCCGATTCCGATCGAGTCTGAAACCACGTGATCGGGCCCGATTTCCGACCGCGTGATCGGATCGGGACATCCCTAAAAATCACGCTTGGGACAAAGACTCGTAAATTAACTGAAAGCAACCTTCCCCTCTCGGACATGTCACCTTACTCATTGGTCCATTCAAACCTTAGGGGTTGGTTCTTTTCTAAGGCTATATCAGAGGCAGGCAACAGTGACCGCCCTCTCTTGGTAGTTTTCATCCTGCCGCAGACACTGTTTCGGGTGATACGGGGGAACCCCCTCCCCCCTCCATGGGGGCCCAGAGGCCTCCCAGCAGGCCTGGATCCCAACCAGATCCGGCCTTATGGAAGAGAGAGGACACTTTCTCACAAAGAACCAAGGACAATCTCAGGAGTTTGTAACAAGGGCTCTAACCCACCATGCAAGTTCATCATATCTTCTTCATCCAACAAAGAAGAAAATGATTGAGACTTCAACATCTGACACTCGCAGAATCATCAACAACTACAGTTTTCAACAACTTTGATAATAGTGTACGCTACCCAGGCATGCAAGTATACTTTTGATTTGATGCTTTGAAAATGAAATGCTGATGTTCTTCTCATATAGTTACATGGAACTTCTCAATAGTTCCGTTTTCGGTTTCGTTCTACCACTCACCTATTTATGCATTCATGTGTGTATGTTGTTTTGTTTATTTATATTCATATAAATATCTATATTTAGTTAATAAAACTTGTTCATAATATGTATTTGGTTCTGTTTTGTTTGCAATACAAAGTCTCTTTTACGATCGCGGTTTTTGCTACTTGCTCAAAGTGCTGTACATGCTAAGAAATAATTATTCTTCTGTGGCCATGGAAGATACCCTTTTCTTAGAATAAATTAATAATCAAAAGAGTGCGTTGGACGAACTGATTAATTTATTCTAATATTAATTCAGCCACATCAAGTAAATCCAATTAACTGACCCAAATATTCATAATTAATAATAACAAGTTATTATTGATTTTTCATATTTCCAAAAAGCTGAGTTCCTTACAGACTAATTGATTTACACAAGAGGAAACTGCTCCAAGCAGTCACCAAAAAAATGTGCACAGCTATTGAATGGTATTGCTGGCCTGGTGCCACACATCGTGATAGAATTGATTGTCATATTGAGTGTTGCGGCAGTAGTTTTGCCATGACCAAATCAATGTGATTAATGAGTCTTTCCGGTTATGACTCTGTGTCCATTGCAAGCATTCCCTCATGGGTGCTTTATAAATGGAGCTGTATACGCTATGCCACTGTCAGTAATTCTTTCATATCAGCATCCTATTCATTTACACAGTCTATAAATAGAGACATTATGACAGCATATTGAAAGAGGAGATCAGTTTATCATGAATGAACCAGAAGCTGGCATGATACTTTATGAACACTGCGACAGTCGGAACATGCCAAGGCAACTTGTGAAATAATGACTATGGACACAAGTGGAAAAGAAACAACAGAGTGAAATCAGAAAGAAAAACAATCAAAAGTGCTTGTTGGTAATCATCACTCTTAATAGTTCTCACAGTGATTTGAACAATAACCTAAAACAAAAATATTAATCTTGGGTGTGTAACTCATTCTCTCCATTTGTGCTACAGACATGGATTTCAGTTCCCTTTCGAGGGAACTTAACACTGCTTCGATAAAATCGACTCTTTGGGGACGCTCCCTAAGCGTGCGCCTCTGAAGTATAAATGAAACTAATCCAATCCTGATTGGTGTTGCGTCGTGACGTAACATGTGACGGCATACCCGGAATTATAAAAGTGACCCTGTCACAACACACACTACCTTTCGCTCTTCAGCAAGCGCTCTGTGTTGAAACTGTCTGTCTTATTTGGTGTTGTTTGTCAATCAGTTGATCAGAATGGCCAGCGAACAATTTAAAAGATGTGTGCATCCTTGCCCTCGTTTTATTACGGGTGGGGACACACATGCTTTGTGTATGAATTGTTTAGGAGCGCAGCATGCACAAGCAGCTCTTGAGGGAGCTGTTTGTGCAGACTGTGAAGCACTTCCTATTAGAGTGCTGCGCTCTCGGCTGGCGTGCTTTGATGAGCACGGTCAGGCTCGCGTTCCCCACGGTTCTGGTCCCGCGTCCGTTGAGGCGGCGCGGCGATTTAGATCGCGGGGTTCGCAGCGGGATCTTGCAGATGAGAATGAGACTGCTGCTGCACTTTCTCATTCTTCGTCTGAGGATCCCGTAGCCCCTGAGAGTGGTACAGGACCCCGCATCGCGGCTTCTCCTGTCCACGATCAGGTCCCAATGCTTGAACTCTCTGCTTCCGAGGAAGTGGATGTGCTCAGCATTGACGCGGATGATCGTGATTTGGGCGCGCCAGTTCACAGCCAAAGCTATGAGGAGCTGGTAGAGGTTGTGACTCGTGCTGTGGCCAGACTTAACATCAGCTGGCCACATGATGAGCAGGGAACGCAAGTGAAAAGCAAGCTTGATGAGCGTTTCCTGCAGCACAGGTCACAACCTCAGCGCCGGGCTAACTGTTTTCCCCAAATCTTCAAATAAAGAGATAGAAACTCTCCTGGGAAAAACCCCACTCTTTTTCATATCTAATCACATTCATTTAATGATTATTTCAATGTGGTGGGTGTGAGATGGGCGGGTTATGGCAAGAAGCTGTAAATGGAGGAAGCTTTAGTGAGCTATCTTTCTCCTGATGTGGCATCTTCGCTTAAAGTCGCGGCGCTGCCCAACAATCGTGCAGGGACACCTCTGCACTGGTTGGCTGGGCTTCTATGGGCTGGTACGTTCCTGTACTCTAAGACGATTTTACAGGCGTACCATGGCACTAAACGTACCATAGCTTATTGTAGCAGTTATGATGGTTGAGAGACATCAGTGGATTAATTTGTCTGGTATAAAAAAAATGGAAGACAAATATTTTCTGCTGAACGCTCCGCTATCACCTTCTGGCCTGTTCTCCGACGCTGTAACTTCAATCGTCGACAGGTTTTATGAATAAATAAATAAAATAAAAAAATATATATATAAAAATAAATATATATATATATATATATATATAAAACTATATATGTTGTCCCGCCGTTTTTGAACGTTTCGGGCTACATCGATTTCCAGCGAACGCACACCGTGACGTTCACCCCAAGAGCTTGCAACCGGGCACTGACTATGGTCACAAAATTTTTCTAGACTTTTTCCTGCCGGTCATCTGCTTCAGGAAGTCGAGAATAGTGCTCGAGAAACACCCGAGGCCGGTCCCAAGGGGCTGGTTCCCTTAGTAGATTTTGTAGAATGGCAACGCCTTCCAATTATCTATATGGGTCCTGAATATTTTTAAATATGGGTACGGACTGCAGTTCGGTTACCGACCTCCCAGCTTTTTTGGGGTCGTACCGACCGCAGGGGTTCCAGAACAGGCTCGGGTTATGGAACAAGAGGTACAGACTCTACTGGAGTTGAGGGGCCATAGAGAGTGTTCCCCTACCAGATAGAAAGTCCAGGTGTTATAGCCGGTACTTTTTAGTTCCAAAGGAGGATGTTGGACTGAGGCCAATTTTAGATTTAAGGCTATTGACTTGTTCTTTGAGGAGATCCATGTTCAAAATGCTTACAATTTCCATTATCGGAAACCAAATCAGATCCGAGGACTGGTTTGGCATGGTAGATCTAAGTGTTGGGGCTGTCCACTCAGTTGCAGGGCAACCGATGTTGTTCTTGCAGCGGGGCCCGGAAATGATGTGTATTGCCCGCCGTCTATGACGCTTCGGGCCGCATCATTTTCCAGGGAACGCACTCTGCATCGTCTGTCCTCGGAAAATAAAAAACGAGCATCAGTTATGGTCACGAAAACCGTATCGACTACAGCCTGCCGGTTTTCCGCTTCAGGCAGTCGAGAAGGGTGCTCGGAAACCACCAGAGACCAGTCTCGAGAGGCTGGATCGGATGTGGTTCTTGCAGCGGGGCCCGGAAACGATGTGTATTGCCCGCCGTCTATGACGCTTCGGGCCGCATCATTTTCCAGCGAACGCACTCTGCGTCGTTTTTCCTCAAATTAAAAACGAGCATCAGTTATGGTTACGAAAACCGTATCGACTACAGCCTGCCGGTCTTCCGCTTTCCGGCAGTCGAGAAGGGTGCTCGGAAACCACCAGAGGCCAGTCTCGAGAGGCTGGTTCTTTTAGATCGGGTTCTTCCGTTCGGCCTAGCACTCTCTCCCCGCATGTTCATGTGTAGGTTTATCGATGCGACTCTGGCTCCACTGAGGCTTCAGGGCATCCGTATACTGAATTACTTCGACGACTGGCTCTTATTGGCCCAGTCTCGAGGAATGGCAGTTCGGCATTGAGATGTCGTCCTTGGCCAAAATTAGAATCGGGGGTTGAGACTCAACACTAAGAAAAATGTGTTGGAACCGCTCGTATCGAATCCATCCTGGCCATGGTGTCCGGGATAAAGCTAGGCCAGGCCATCACTGTAAAGCAGTTTCAAAGACTGCTGGGCCTCATGATAGCGGCATCCAACATTATACATTTGGGCCTTCTACACATGAGGCCCCCTTCAGTGGTGGCTGAGAGCCAGGGGTTTTTCCCTCAAGGGGAATCTGTTCCGTATAATCAGAGTTACGCGCAGATGCCTTCGTTCTCTGGTAATTTGGAAGAAACCTTGGTTCCTATCCCAAAGGCCAGTGCTGGGAGCGTCATGTCGCCGGAAAACCGTTTCGACGGATGCCTCCCTCACTGGCTGGGGCGCGGTCATGGACGGCCGCTTTGCCAGGGGTCTGTGGCAGGACCATCATCATTCTTGGCATATAAACTGCCTAGAGATGTTGGCTGTGTTCAGGGCTTTGAGGAGCTTCCTCCCAGACATCAAAGGTTACCATGTCTTAGTACGATCAGACAATACGTCTGTGGTAGCTTATCTGAACCGACAAGGGGGACTCAGGGGGACTTCGCCTGTACGCATTTCCCCCGATCGCTTTGCTCCCGGGAGTCCTGGAGAGGGTCCGTCAAGTCTACTTCTGGTTGCCCCGAGGTGGCCGACCTGAGTCTGGTTTTCAGACATAATATCACTCCTGATAGCTCCGCCATGGCAGATTCCTCTGAGGAGGGATCTGTTGTCCCAGGCTGAGGGCACAATCTTCCACCCTCACCCAGAGCTGTGGAAGCTGTGGGTCTGGCCTCTGAGGGGGTTCAGTACCTAAATGCTGGTCTATCAGCTGGAGTAGTTGAAACCATATTTAGCTCTAGGGCTCCATCTACTAGGAGATTATATGGCCTCAAGTGGAATGTGTTTTTCACTTTGTGTAGAGAACATGAGTTGGACCCAGTTAACTGCCCGGTGGCTTCAGTTCTGGAGTTCCTTCAAGATCGTTTCTCTGCGGGTCTCTCCCCTTCCACGCTTAAGGTGTACGTGGCTGCCATTGCGGCTTTCCACTCACCTTTAAGTGATGGGCCTCTGGGGAGGCACCAATTGGTCATTCGTTTTCTCCGTGGTACTTTGAGGATGAGACCGGCAACCAGGTCCAGGGTTCCTGCCTGGGACCTGGCAATAGTTCTGGAAGGGTTGTCCCTGGCCCCCTTCGAACCTCTACAGTCGGCTTCGCCTAAGGACTTAACGCTGAAAATGGTTTTTCTCTTAGCTATTACCTCACTTAAGAGGGTGGGAGATCTCCAAGCCCTGGCAGTAACACCAGCTTGCTTGGAGTTTGCCCCTGGCAGAGTAAAAGCTTTTTTGCACCCGAGTCCGGGCTACGTGCCTAAAGTTCCATCGAATACGGCTCGGTCTACAGTTCTTCAGGCATTCCATCCTCCACCTCATGTGTCGGCAGAAGAAGAGAAGCTTCATTTGCTCTGCCCCGTCAGAGCTTTGAGCGTGTACCTTGAGAGGTCCTCTTCTTGGAGAAGGTCGGACCAATTATTCGTATGTTTTTGGGTCACCTAAGAAGGGACTCCCGGCATCCAAGCAAACTATTAGTAATTGGATTGTTCAAGCTATTACTGAGGCTTACAAGGCGCGCGATTTGCCTTCACCTTTAGCCGTAAGGGCTCACTCAACTAGAAGCATGGCCTCTTCTAGGGCCCTTCTTTCGGGAGTACCTCTACAGGAGATCTGTGAGGCAGCCGGTTGGGCTACTCCACATACTTTTATTAGGTTCTAAAGTCTCCACCTTCCTAGTACGCCTGGCGCACACGTGCTCAGTCCTTGCTGAGTGCCTAGACAGTTTCACTCCGGGACAGGCCTATTCGGTGCGTGGCCTAGTGGGCACTCGTTCCCCAAAGAGTCGATTTTATCGACGCAGTGTCAAGTTCCCTCGAAAGGGAACGTCTCGGGTTATGACTATAACCCTTGTTCCCTGAGAAGGGAACGAGACACTGCGTCGTTCTGCCACGCCCCTTGAGGCCTTGGAGCGTCTTGCTTCATCGCGAGGCTAGTGTGTGTTGTGACAGCGTCACTTTTATAATTCCGGGTATGCCGTCACATGTTACGTCACGACGCAACACCAATCAGGATTGGATTAGTTTCATTCATACTTCAGAGGCGCACGCTTAGGGAGCGTCCCCAAAGAGTCGATTTTATCGACGCAGTGTCTCGTTCCCTTCTCAGGGAACAAGGGTTATAGTCATAACCCGAGACGTTTTCACTAGCAGACAAAAAATGGCAGGTTAGCAGAGATATTAAAGAGGCTATATTATGCCCTTTTTCAGAGTCTTGATTTTGTTTTTGGGGTCTACTAGAATATGTTTTCATGCGTGAATGTTCAAAAAACATCTATTTCTCACATATTTTACATTGTTGCAGCACCTCTCTTCCCAATCTACCAGTAAAGGTCTGTTTAGTTCCATTCTCTATGAAGCCCCTCCTTCCGAAAAGTGCAATGTGCTCTGATTGTTCAGCTGGACCAGTGTATTGTGATTGGTCAACCACTTTAAGCCTGTTTCAGAAATGTCATGCCTCTTACCATAACCACGAGTTTCAATGCTCTACTAACTCAACTCAACCAGGCCTCGCCCCCTTTATTTTACGTATGCCTTGGGTGGGAATTATTTAAATGAGGAATATTGTGACCTGTGCGTTCCTGGAAGAAAACTCAAGACTTCAATGGACCCTTTTCACATTTCTGGGGTTCTCGGAAGTGGAAGTCATCATAGACATCTACATTAATCTGGAAACATTTTCGTTTCAAAACGCTCTCACACTAGCGGTTTCCAAATGTTTCTTGTCCAAAATAAAAAAAGTCGGAAAATGCAAAATTCACTCATGCGTAAACTCTCATAAAGACTCACTGAGATCATACAGACGGAACAAGACATTTTAAAGTTATCATACAACTCTTCATGGCAGGATCATTTTTTAGCAAAATATCTTACCAATCACTAAAGCATTCACCAAAAGGGTCCATCGAGGCTTTACAGGGAGTTCAGAAACAGTGCTAACTGATATAGAGAATAACTCACTTTGAAGGGACTTGTGCTTTGTCACTTTGCAGACCTTTTTCATGCTCAAACAGCAACACTACACAATGTTGAAAGTTGAAAATGTAAAAAAGCACACTATGTCCTCTTTAAAATTCTATACGATTTTGTATAAATCAATTAAAAATCAAACTCTAAAAAGTTAAACCCATCATAATTGCGCGTAAAATGAAACATGGTCTCTTAGACCTTGTCCACACTAATACGTTTTCGTTTTAAAACACATTTTTTCGCTCCGTTTTGCCCTTTCGTCCACATTGAGACGCCGTTTTAGTCAATGAAGACGGAGCTTGAAAACGCTCTCCCAAGTGGATAAATTTGAAAACACCATTTTCGCGTTGTAGTGTGGACTGTGAAAATTGAGGTATTTGAAAACGATGATGAATGTTTAGTCACGTGATGTTTATCTATTGGTGCTATAGATATTAATGGTTATAAAGGCATTGTTGTGCCAGCTATATACTTTTATAGTATTGCTAAAGAGAAATGTTCCTTTGTGCAGTCTTCATATTGCATTCCTGCAAAGATCACTGTGTTATCTTGTGAACTTTTATTGTGTTGTTTAGATGTTTCAATGTTGATGAGCAACTTTTGGAAAACGCTTGAAAATGAAAAACAATATTTGCAATGAAAACAGTTTTCAAATGTATCCGGATTAATGTAGACGTAGCCTTATACCGCAACTAAGAAACGTACTGTCCTGTAGCCTAGTGCAACCGGCCTCAGAATACGTCAGAAACTTGAAGTTGAGCTCTCTTGACTAAAGGTGAGATCACATTCACCATTTGTGAACTTTTGCGGGTATAATTCAGTAACTTCCCCATGCTTAGTTTTCAATGCAGAAAACTGCTTGGTTTGAAAGTGACTTCGGTGTGAGTTGTTCCTCCTACATTTTTGACATTAAGCATTAGACTTTTTTTGCATAGCAATATACTAGCAACCACTGGCCAGAACTCCTGAGCAACCATGTAACATCCAGTAAGAACACATAGTAAAGCCTATAGATTTAAGAAGACTATAGAATTACACAAGACGCGTCACTCGTATTGTTTTGAATGGGGAAAACGTCTCGGTTACGTATGTAACCCTAGTTCCCTGATAGGGAACGAGACGCTGCATCAAACGCTGCGGGAACGCCCCTGCGTTGTGCGTCATGAAGCACCTATGGAATCAGCCCAATGGAGAGATGGAACGTCATAGGCGGGTGACGTCATCGACCAGGAAACTATAAAGCACCCCAAAAACACAAGCGCATCAGCTTCTGATAGGCTTGAAGGAGCGCTTAACGGGAATGCCGGGAGTATGGCAGAACGACGCAGCGTCTCGTTCCCTATCAGGGAACTAGGGTTACATACGTAACCGAGACGTTACCTTTCAAGGGAACTTCGAGCTGCGTCAAACGCTGCGGGAACGCGAATACCCACGTCGCCATAGGACCAAGTGACCGTCATGTGAGAACTAGCGCACAGAGGACGAGAGCACCTGTGCCCCAGGGGTAGAACTTAAGTCTAGGTCATAGAACCTAACAAAAGTATGCGGTGAAGACCATCCAGCCGCATCACAGACATCACTCAGGGAAACCCCCGACAATAAAGCTTTGGAAGCAGCCACACTCCTAGTAGAGTGGGCTCGAACAGCCAAAGGTGAAGGCTGACCAGCCGACTCATAAGCAAGTGAGATAGCCTCGACCACCCACTTGCTCATTCTCTGTTTAGACGCAGGACACCCTTTCCTGGGTGGCCCGAAACATACAAATAGTTGTTCTGATTTTCTCCACAGGGCAGCTCTGTGGACATAAGCGTCTAACGCCCTAACAGGGCAGAGTAAATTAAGTTTCTCCTGGTCCAATGACATAAATGGAGGAGGACAAAAAGCCTGCAGAACCGTAGGTCTAACAACATTAGTAGGGACCTTGGGAACGTACCCTGGTCTAGGATGCAGAAAAGCCTTAACCATGCCAGGCGAAAATTCCAGGCACGAGGGTGACACCGACAGAGCCTGCAAATCTCCAATTCTTTTTAATGAGGAGATAGCAAGTAAAAAGATAGTTTTAAAAGTGAGAAACTTCTCAGGAACTTCTTCGATAGGTTCAAAAGGAGCTAGGGAAAGACCTTCCAATACAATGGCCAGATCCCAGGTCAGCACCCTCGTACGAACCGCTGGCCTCAGCCTCAAAGTGCCACGGAGGAAACGAGTTATAAGCGGGTGTCTCCCAAGAGAAACTCCACTGAAAGGGACGTGGTAAGCAGCTAGTGCCGCCACATACACCTTTAGCGTGGAGGGGGATAACCCTGTGGAGAAGCGCTCCTGCAGGAATTCCAGCACTGCACCCACTGGGCAGTTAACTGGGTCCTGCAGGTGTTCTCCACACCAAGAAGTGAAAAGTTTCCACTTCAAGGCATAAAGCTTCCTCGTGGATGGAGCTCTGGAGTGAAGAATGGTCTCAACAACCTCGGTTGAGAGACCAGACTCTATGAGCTGGGCCCCCTCAGAGGCCAAGCCCACAGACTCCACAATTCTGGGTGGGGGTGACATATCGTGCCGCCCGCCTGAGAGAGTAGATCCCTCCTGACCGGGAGCTCCAAAGGAGAGCCGTCCAGGAGAGAAATCAGGTCCGCGAACCATACTCGGACCGGCCAAAACTAATAGTAGGCTGACCCCGTCCCGGCGAACCCTCTCCAGAACTCCTGGTAGCAGAGCAATCGGGGGAAAAGCGTACAGGCGTGACCTCGGCCACGGCTGCACCATAGCGTCCAACCCCAGAGGGGCTGGAAGACTGATGGAGAACCACAGATGACAATGCGTGGTCTCCTTGGAAGCGAATAGGTCCACCTCGGCGCGCCCGAAACTCAACCAAAGGAGCTCCACCACCTCGGGATGGAGTCTCCATTCCCCCGGCCTCGGCCCCTGCCTCGACAGGGAGTCCGCTACCACATTTAAATACCCGGGAAGATACATTGCTCTCAGTGATAGTAACTTCCCCTGGGACCACAGGAGGATCTGACGGGCCAACTTGTAAAGCCGGCGAGACCGCAGGCCCCCCTGATGATTTATATAAGAGACCACCGACGTGTTGTCTGATTGAACTAACACATGATGGCCTCTCAGGTCTGTTAGGAAGTGTTTCAGAGCCTGAAACACAGCCAACATCTCTAGACAATTTATATGCCACGATAGATGATGGTCCTGCCACAGACCTTGGGCTGGGCGACCACTCGTGACCGCCCCCCACCCTGTGAGGGAAGCATCCGTCGTTAGCGTTATGCGACGACAAAGAGCCCCCAGCACAGGACCTTTGGATAGGAACCAAGTTTCTCTCCACATGACCAGAGCACGAAGGCAGCGCCGCGTGACTTTGAACGTGCTGAGCGGATTTCCCCTCGGGGAGAATCCCTTGGTCCTGAGCCACCACTGTAACGGTCTCATGTACAACAGGCCGCAAGGTATAACGTTGGACGCTGCTGCCATCAGACCCAACAGTCTCTGAAACTGCTTCACAGTGAGTAGCTGGCCTAGCTTTACTTGTTTCACAGCTGAGAGAATCGAAGCGATGCGGGTCGGAGAGAGCCGCGCCCGCATCGAGACTGAATCCCAAACGACACCCAGAAAAGTGGTCTTCTGGGAAGGAGATAAAACACTTTTCTTTGCGTTCAGCCTCAACCCCAACTTTCTGATGTGAGCGAGGACGACATCTCGATGCCGAACCGCCATCTGCTCCGTCTGAGCTAAAATCAACCAATCGTCGATGTAATTGAGAATACGAATGCCCTGAAGCCTCAGAGGCACTAGTGCTGCATCCATGCATTTCGTGAAAGTGCGGGGTGATAAAGCTAGGCCAAACGGAAGAACCCTGTACTGGTGCGCCTCGCCCCCGAAGGCGAACCTCAGGAACTTCCTGTGTTGTGGAAGGATGGAAATGTGGAAGTATGCGTCCTTTAGATCTATCGTGACAAACCAGTCCTCGGATCTGATTTGAGACACGATCTGCTTGATAGTGAGCATCTTGAATTTTAGCTTCCCTACCGAGCGATTCAATAGGCGCAGGTCTAAAATTGGACGCAACCCCCCATCCTTCTTTGGAACGATGAAGTATCGGCTGTAATAACCTGACTCCAAACTGGGAGGAGGAACCCGTTCTATAGCCTCCTTTTGAAGGAGCGTTTTCACCTCTTGTTCCATTACCAGAGCCTGCTCGGGGCCCACCACTGTGTGCAGAACCCCTCTGAATTTTGGTGGACGACACCTGAACTGGATAGCATAACCCTTTTCTACTGTTTGCAGGACCCAATGAGATATTCTTGGAAGACTTTTCCACTCTGCCAGAAAATCTACTAAGGGTACCAGTCTCTCGAGACTGGCCTCTGGTGTAACTTGAGCAGCAAACACAACGCCCTGTAACGGCGCACCGGCAGGGAACGACTGGTTTAACTGCTCTGAGACCCTCCTCAGAGGGGGCGAGCGTCCCTCGGGAAAGCGCTCGCTGGGACCGCCTACGCCCCGGCATGAAGGCGGGGTTGGCAGGACGGGCCCCTGAGGGCACCGAGGAAGAACGGGCACCGTAAAAAGAGGTGAACACCTTTCCGCCTCGGTGGGGACCACCCTCAGCATCCTGAACGCCTCGGCGTCAGGACTTCTTCTTAGCCGAAGCCTTCTTAGCCAATATAACTGTCCTCAGATCAGTTCTATTCCCAGATGGTTTCGGCTGAGAGTGCCGCGTCTGAGCCCACTGTCCAGCAGGGGGAACACGAGACGCGACACTCTGCTTCTGCTGCGCCCTATGTGACGAGCTCGTAGACGGCCGGGGCTGCTCCCGCCCAGCAGCCCCAGGGACGTGAACTTTTAATGGGATATATTTCTTAAAAGCGGCTGCTTGTTTTTTCTCTTCTTGGAATTTGTCAATAACAGAATTCACCGCATCACCAAAAAGACCCATAGGAGAGAGAGGAGCATCTAAAAGAAATGATTTTTCTTTTTCTTTTAACCTGTTAAGCTTCAACCCCACTTTTGAAAAATCCCCAGAAATGGCATACCCAAACTGAAACAGATACAGTTCATGAACCCTTTGTACTAAAAGCACAAGTAAGATCTCATTTGAAAGCTGACACCTGGCAGTTTATTGTAAATGTGGAATTAATTAGTGATAATGAAAAAAAAATTATGATAAAAAAATGTCTTCAAAGTTTTGTAAAGTTATTAGAAATGTATTTTTATGAAACATCTTCATGAAAATAAAATTGAAGTTGGCATTGTATCAATCTAGAAATGCACTGCAGCTAAAGCCACATGTCTGACCATGTTATATTTAAAATTTGAAGAAGATAAGTTTAAAACTCTGCATTTAGTTAAATGTTTTTCAAGATCATGTCATATGAATTTATTTTGATTAGACTCTAAAATGCAAACTGGTGTTTATTGTCATCTTCTAGCATCTATTTAGACTATTTTCTCTATTGTTTTGTGGTGCAAACGAGCCCCATTCAGTGTCAGTCTCCCCTGCACACATTCACACCTCTGCGGCCTGGTTATGGGTCTAAATATGCTTTTCTTTTGTCTGCATTATAATCACTAACGACTGGCTATTCACACTGTTTCAATCCCTTTTTTCTTTTATCAAAGTTCTCACTTCACATTTGAAACTGTATCAAATGCCCTTTTTGAAAAACGAAAAATTTCAGTAAGCATTCCTATTTAGAAAAATTCATAAAAATAACAGCTAATGTGCTGGCAGGTGCACAGAGTTAGCTAGCATGTTAGCTTAGCACACCATCAATACACGACAATTTATGTGATTAAAACCATGTTTGTGCTCCAAACTTACTTTATAACGCAAGTCGAGTGTTTTAAATAACCTTCTGTGATCTGATTTGGCTTCAGATGAAAAAATAAGACAGAAAATATATTAATTTATAGTATTCTGCAATGATAAACTCTATATCGATTAGCATTACATTATAAATATAATCTATTATTATGAAAATACCTGACATGGCTCGAAGAACACAGGTAAATCGAATATCATTGCAATCATGTTTATTGTCTTCAAAACATCTTTATCTGCATGTTACAGCGATCTCTGGAAGCTTTGTTTGTGTCAGGGACTTCCTGGAATGTCACATGGTTATGCCACTTCTTCGTGTGTTCCATATATGGACTATTACTGTGCATAGAGCGCTCTCAGGCGGCCAGTATGAATTGAAAACACATTACATCAGAGTATCCAGCGCTCATGATTACATCGACGCATTTGGGTATAAATTCAATAAATATTATTCCTGTCTATAGATATCTGATGTAAACCTATGAGAATATATCAATATTTCTCCAAATCTGCACATGTTTGAGCTAAAAGCCCCGAGGGACGTTGTTTTGTCAAGCTCTGTCATGACGATCGCACAGGAGTTTTTTTCTGAATGGAAGCGGCTGACGCTCATAATTCATATTAAAGGTAACGACTCATTTTTTAATTACATAACTCCTGACACAAATTAAGACATAACTGTCACTATAAGTTTCTCAGAATACAATAGTGGTCAAACACTGAAACTTGAGTCTTATATCTTTTTAATGATGTATAGTTTGTCAAGGTAATAACATTAAATCTGATAGTAACTTTGAACTATTTAAAAAAAAAAACGCTTCAGTGCGCCCGCGCTCTGGTGAAGCTTAACAGGTTAAATTAGTTTGACACAACCATAAATGTCTCTCTGCGGCCACCAGGGCTGCCATAGATCGACCAATCAGTTTGGCCGATTCCCTGGTGGCACGCAGAGATAAATCAGCAGACTGAAGCAATTCTCGAACCACGTCAGTGGAAACCTCCTCACTCTCACTCACATCCCTTAGCAGGTCAGCCTGGTATGCCTGCAAAATAGACATGGTATGCAGACATGACGCAGCCTGACCTGCCGCCGAATACGCTTTACCCACCAACCCCGAAGTATTTCTCAACGGCTTGGTGGGTAATGCAGGTGCCCTAAGCGATGACGCCGCCTCGGAAGAGAGATAGCTCGCGAGCGTCTCTTCTACCCTCGGCATAGCGCCATAACCATGAGCTCTAGCCCCCACAATATTGGAATATGTTGAAGTCTGGGGACTAAAAACTCTATATGAAACCGGTTTCTTCCACGATTTCGACACCTCGGTGTGGAGATCGTTAAAGAACGGCAGGCACCTGCGTGGAGGCTGAACTCGTGACGGCAAAAATCTCTCATCCAACTTAGATTTTAATACAGACTCCTGTCTAGTCACTGGCCATTCAATGCTGAGTTTTTCTACGGCTCTAGTTAAAACCTCCATAAGCTCGTCACTTTCGGGAGTGTGAGGTGGCGAATCCTCCACATCTCCCGCAATACTAACAACATCCAGCTCCTCGGAGCTGGATAATTGCAGTACTGGTGCCTCAGCCCGAGCGGAAGAAACCGCAGCGCGTGCTTCCGAACCCGGGACTGAGGCACTGGATCTCACAGGTGAAGGGAGAGATAAGGCAGCGCCCGTCTCTAGCCCCGCTGAGAGATCCATTTGCGATCCCCACGTTAAGCGCCGCCGCTCTGCCTCGGCAGAAGCGGGACCCGAACCGCGGGGAGAGCGCACCGAACCGCCCTCCTCAAAGAGCGCCCGGCGGGAGCGGAGCGTCCTCTAAGGCAGGACCTCGCAATGCTCACAATCAGCTCCCTCGAGAGCTGACTGGGCATGCTGCACTCCCAAACAAACAACGCAAAGAACATGTGTATCCCCGCCCGTTAGATAGCGCGAGCAGGGAGGAACACATTTCTTAAACTGCTGTTCGTTCGCCATTTCTCTCAATATATATATGATAAATTGTTTGTGTGGTGCAGAGTATGTAGGACAGACAATATTCACACAGGGACAGATTCACATAAAGCGCGACTGAAAGCACAGAAGCTGATGCGCTTGTGTTTTTGGGGTGCTTTATAGTTTCCTGGTCGATGACGTCACCCGCCTATGACGTTCCATCTCTCCATTGGGCTGATTCCATAGGTGCTTCATGGCGCACAACGCAGGGGCGTTCCCGCAGCGTTTGACGCAGCTCGAAGTTCCCTTGAAAGGGAAGTGCAATGCTCAATATAGCGGAATAAGTCCCGCCTTTTAAATAAGAGCCAATCACCGATTGGTAAAGTCATTGCGTCACTGCAGCTGCCATCAGACGCGTGCTTCCACTGCACATGCGCATTAGCTTGATCTAGCCGGAAAAATTATGTTTTCTGTCGTGATTCAAGCGTTTGGAAAACAACATTTATGAGACAATTGTTGTCAGATTTAATTGGTGATTTCAAATATGAAATTTAATCGTAAGCTTGGCGAACAGTTTCGGAGAATTTGATGTTTTCCCATTTAAAAAGAAAGGAGCTGCACTTGCATGTCCAAGAGGAGTTTCAAAGATGGCCGCCGAGTGAAAATACTTGTCTTAAAGGTACTTTGGTAAAGCCCACAGCAACCACCACAAATGTCATTGTGGAGAAAAGTATACCAGACATGTACCACAATAACACCACACATGTTATTGTGGAGAAAAGTATTGCACGGACAAGCACCAATCACATTTTTCATTTAGTTTGATATACTTTTAAAAAGCACCCATATTCCTGCCTCTTTGAAACAGGAGATTTTCTTCTCACGTGTCCTTTATAAATTTGCTAAACTTAATCTGTGCTTCTAATATTAGAGAAGAATTGTATAAGGGAGAGTAGTTTACTCATAAAAGTCTATACTGTGAGGTTAGTAAAGAATATCAGGCCTGCAGAGACACAAGGTTATAAACGATGGCTCTCTTTAATGGCACTTCCTCTGAGCTTCTCTGTGCCTCGTTTCCTCATTAGTACCGCTGCCTATCGAAACCATACATCCCTGTCATATAGCGAGCACAACAAAAAAAAGAGCTCAACGGATATTTCATTTCACACTAAATCTTTTTTTCTTTAACACAACCTACAGAGAGACATAAATGGAAGGAAAAGTAATTACTCCACTGGTGGATGTATTTCTAAATATCAAACTTCAGAGGGGGTTCAAACGCACAGGCTCATCTGTTAAGTTCAGTGCCTTAAAGTTACAATAACAGCAGCGTATGATCAATGTAAAACCAGCAGGTGTGTGACTCACCAGGAAAAGATCAATTCAAAGTGCCGCTGAAAATAGCATGGCTATTTCACCAATCTCCAAATAGAAAACCTGTCTTTCAGTCATGCATGTTTGTGTGTTAGGCACTTTCTGCTTTTCTACAGACTATTTATACCCTGGCGGATATTTGTCTGTCTTGTCTAATTTTGGCCTTATTGTACGACTAACTGTACGGATATGCTGTTTACTCGTCTGGTTGGGTGTACAGCACAGAAAAACATTTTTACAGTTTCTGAAGATTTCTTTTTTTAACAACTGTTTTTAATGGGGTCATGACATGACATGAGAAATCAAATTTGCCTTGATCCTTAAGAAAATCCCTAAAACGTCCTCATTATAAACACATTTATTTAATGTAACATTTATTTAATCAAGCTCCAAAAACAGTTTGGATATTGGAGTTGTGATGTCACACAGGCAAATGCATTTGCATATTCCTAAAATTGATTGAAACTCAACTCCTGGTCATCATTGTCTATACTGGTCTCTCTACTGGGTCACGCTGTGTTTTTTATAATGCAACCATAGTTTTGCATTGCTACATAACTAGGGTGTTCCCTTTCAGTTCGGTCACGTTCGACGTAGTTGGACGTACCGTTCTGATTGGGATCACGCTTAGGGAGCCTGTCATCTTCGAGTATTGATAAACTGAGCCAATGCACATTGGCGTAGGATATTTGCATCTCGTGCTCCACCCCGCAGCGCAGGTATAAATACGGAAGCGGATGCACGCACCATTTGCCTTTCGCTTCGGAGGCGATCGGTCTTCATGTCGATGTCTCTGAAGATTGTTGATTCTTTCAACGAGCGAGTTTGTCGGTGCTTCTTCTGGAAGGCTCTCCTGGTGCTGGCGGTACTACAGAGCGAGTGGAGCAGTGATCGCAAGCTTCTGAGCTCTCAACTGCTGTTTTAACAGCATTCTCTTTGTGTTTGTTTGTTTGTTTGTTTGACGGCTGGTTAGAGGGCGAAGAAGTGAGTGCTTCACTGGTACAGGCTGCACCATCCCCTGTCAGTGTTGCCACGGTCATTCTCCTGTGTGCTCCGGCACTGGTGAGAGTCCCATTTCCTGAAAGAGCAACACGTCTACACCTACGTCTACGCCTACGCCTACGTCCACGTCTACGTCTTTTTCAAGATGCCATTCCACCCATGCGTTTCTGGATGCGGTCGTTCCCGGTCGAGCTGACGGTCACAATAGATGCATCACGTGTTTAGACATTCAGCACGCTGAAGCAGCTTTTGTGAATGGTTCATGTTCTCATTGCGGGAACATAACACCATCTCGGTGTTGAGATCAAGACCCGTCTTCATCTGTGAAGGTTGAGTCCCTATTCCCATGCCCTGCTCTAGCGCCCCATATGGCCCACCCCAGAAGAGAGCTACTGCGCAGCCGGTGGAGCTCCCTACTGAACGTGCTGGTCTCTCTGTAATGGACCAACCAGCCGTTTCGTTCAGGGCTCCTCCTGAGGACAGGATGTCTATCGCTGCATCGGAAGGGGAGCTGGACTCTGGAGATAACGACTTGGCTGCGCTAACTCCTTCTGGGAGAGTAGCATTGTCCGAGCCGGATCCATGCTGAAACAGGCCGCCGAGACGGTCAGGATTGTGTGGAACCCTCCACCATGTCCCGAACCGCCTCGGTTGGATGTTTGGTTTCTCGGGCTGGCCGTGCTGGTTCTCAGTGTGCCGCCCCAGTTCCATTCTTTCCCGAAGTGCATGAGGAGGTTACAAGGTCGTGGACGGCAACTTTTTCTTCAGAAACCGACTTAGTACCTCCTCCCCCCTCACAACCCTTGACGGAGGAAATGCGAAGGGTTACGAGGCTATCCCTCCAGTGGAGCAGTCTGTCTAGATGCAGCTGTGTCCGGCGACCGCTACCTCTTGGAAGGGTGATCCACTTCTCCCCTCTAAGGCCTGTAAGTTCTCGTATATTCTCACGGGCAAGGCTTACAAAGCCTGTGGGCAAGCCAATTTCTCCCTGCGTGCCATGGCGTTGCAGCAGGTCCACCAGGCCAAAGCACTCATGGACATGCATGAGGGTAGTGAACTCATGGGTGAGCTCCACACCACAACTGACCTCGCCCTCCGGGCTTGGGTGTTCTGTATGGTTACTATGGTGGATGCTGAGACGTTCTATGTCTTTCCTTGGAGGTCTCTGGGAGGTTTCTCACTGGCTCAAGTCAAAAGAGGCCACCATCAAGTCTGTTTGTGGGATGTTTCCACCCATTTCATCATCAACTAGACAAACAAACTATATCTGATTTCTTAGAAGAATAATAGCCTACATATCCTTAATTAGCTGCATTATTTAATTTATGTTATTATTATGCGAGTAGCACAAAAACTACACATCAAAGCTTAATACTCAAGGTTAGAGTTTGTTCAGATCACTAAGGCTATAATTAGCGAATAAAAATAGTGATGCTTGTCTTACATAGTAGGATGTTTTAGCATGCAAAACCAGACCTTCAACCACAATGGCTAAATGCATATGCAGTATCGGATTACACATTCCGGAAGTCTTGGCTAATGATATTCTTGGTCTGATGAAGTTGGAAATCTCTGGTTTGGCGTAAACAGGATCAGTGGCATGTAGGCTGTAGTTTCAGCGTCAGACATCCGAGATAATGAGAACGTACTACAGCTTTTTTTGCATACGTTGGGCCCTCTGGTACAAAGCAGCTATATCACATTACAACAAAACTCCTGATTGAAATGCAGTTTTGAGCTCTATTTATAGTCCGCATCACCCTCACCAGACCTGTGCTACGAGGGGAAGATGGAATCTATTATGACAGAGGTCACAATTCAATTGCATAAAGTGAAGATGCTGTGTCGCTATGCGTGGTACGCTCGACTGTGTCTCACACACGCACACTGTGCAGTGTCCATCAGGAGGCCGAGCACACAAAGAGCTTTCTCAATTATTCAGTGCACCCAGTGCAATCTATTACATCACATCCATTATGAAGGAGCCAGACCTTAAAAATCTATTCTCTTTATAACTGCAATCCTCCAAGCATCAGGTTAACAGGATTAAGACACAGCAAAATCATTCACTGTTGATCCAGAAGGTCAAAGATATATATAAAAAATGTCTTTTGTTATTCAAAATAACAGCAGGATGAACACCATGAATCAAGGGCTGAAACCAGAATTTGAGATGGCATGCTGCTGTGCAATGATGTGATTTTTTGACTGCCGTAAGAGGTCCTAGAGAGTTCAAATGGTTTATGTTCTGCAGCGAACCAGAGATATTAAAGGAATAGTTCATCTAAAAATGAATATTCTAACATCATCTATCCAAAGTTTTGATGTCAAACAACATTGGTTCATGTCACGTGTATCTTATGATGCAACTGACACCAAACACAAAGCAACATGGTCTGCAAATAATGTCTAACAAGTCTGAATGTTTTAGGACAGGGATGTTAATACTCTCCTAAAACAGGGATGTCCAATCCTGCTCCTAGAGGGCCACTGTCCTGCAGAGTTTAGCTCCAACTTGCCTCAACACACCTGCCTGGAACTTTCTATTATACATTAAAAAGATCTTGATTAGCTGGTTAGGGTGTGTTTAATTGGGTTGGAGATAAACGCCGCAGGACAGTGGCCCTCTAGGAGCAGGATTGGACATCCCTGTTTTAGGAGAGTATTAACAGCGACATGAGAGAATCAATGGCTTTTAGCATTAATTGCATTGACACACCATTATTATTTACTCTTTTGAGCGGTTTAAAAGCTATAAAAGTTATCTCATATCATATACGAAGATTTGGAAGTTGTGTAGACTACTTGTACTTACAGCCCTATTTATTACATTTAAAATATTGAATATCAAATGGAACACTACAGTTATGATTACTTTTACAGTACATGTGCTTTATGTTATAGTAAACGCATCAAAAAACGTTAAAGTTGCTTCTTTAAAAAGTAAAGTACTAACAGCCGTTTTACAAAGTGCACTTTGTGTTAAGATAAAGTCATGAAACTCTCTTTAAACTTAAGCGGCCTTTTATGTCATTAATATTATATTGTCTATATTATACTTTTAAGATTTGAAGCACACAGCAAGTGCACAATTAATACAATCAAGTGGACTTTTTTTCACAAAGGCTGTGACATGAACTATTCCTTTAATGTGATATTTTCAAGCCACTAAAAGTGTGGACTGGTCACCTGGAAAGTTTCAAATAAGCAAAATCTTTTGAGTGTCACTGAAGCAAGAGCTTGAAGATGGACTCACCTCCATTGTGGTGAGGTTGCACCTGTGTGTTCCTGCAAACCATCCATCTGCGGAGCACTGATCAATATCCACATCCTGCAGGCTGATGTCCACACGCACAACACCCCTATATGATATTACAGAGCACAAGAGAGAAAGACAAATTAGTCTATTGTTAGCCGTAAAGAAGCTGAGATTTTCTTGAAACATTTAAGTAAAACATTAGCGCTTTAATTATAGACTTCCTGCACACATGTAGAATTAATGCTACAAGAATTCTTCATCTTTGTGCATAGACTACTAATCTGAAAAGTCATTAATTGACAACTATATTCAAATCATGAACTGTGGCTTTATGTCTTTGTTCTAAAAGGCTTAACGACCAATGCAGATTTGTGTCTATACATGGGCGAAATAAGACTTTGCTGTTTCTGTATTGACTTTTTTACCTAGTAAACAACTAATCATCAATAAGCTCATCAATACACTATTTATCACTGTAGTCTTCCTCTTCAGTCTACTGAGAAAAGTAAGCTTTTGTACTCTCATCAGCACTCATAAAGTAAGAAAAGGACTTCAAAATCTCCAGCCACATACAATGAATAACAGGCTCTCTCCATAGAGCACCATTAGAGGAGAATGATCTTGGTATTCTAACCCTGAACAAACAACCACTAAAGTACAATGAAATTAAAAGAGTTAATATTCCTTTGGGCTAATGTAGAAGGCTTTTTAAGGCCCGTTGGCAGATACATCCCCAGAAATGGACGTATTCAGTACAGCCTGATAAAAGAGGCTTTAATGTTTATGGCTTCATCGTTTGGCTGAATGGAGCTTTGAGATGAGAACTCAAAGAATGAAGTTGACTGACGTTGAATAATCTTTGATGGCATCTCTGTTCAGCATGTTTATTTTTATTTCTCTTCACAGCTGTCTGCACCAGCTTTCTCACATCTGCTGTCAACGTGCTGGAACATTTAGAACAGGATTGAGAGAAACCTCATTACAAAGCACAGATGCCCATGCAATCTAAAGGCCTCCTCACACCAACATAAATTCGGTTCGATTTTCAAATGCATTTTGTCTGTTCAGGTGGGCTGAATAAAAAATCAGCTCACACCGCGACAGTAGGTGCCACCTAAATACGGGGGTATACAATGGCAGCAGTGTTATTTCTTTTATAATGTTGTCTGGCTCAATCAGACAATGATGGGCAGAGTTAGTGTAAATAGCCTCTGCCAACAAGGCGGGCTATTTGCACATGGTGTAATGCTGCCTTCACATGCAATCAGAATTATCCTAAATATGAGATTCAAAGTAAATGGACATCAACATCCTCTCAAGTCGTATTTGCCACTGGGATGCTCTGGAATAGTTTTGATACCCAAGTTCCCGAGATGGGCAGGCCACAAACTTTAAACATGGCGGAGGTGAGAATGATTGCGGTTGTGACTGGTATTCTTTATTCGATTTTTTCACAACAGCTACATCGCCTTGTCTTGTTGTTAAAGTTGTACATATTTACAAATATAAACGATCATTTGAAGCGTATTGTATTTTTATATACAGTGAAAATAGCCTGTATTTAACCGGAATTCCAGAGCCTGGACTTTTTTACCTTCACAGAAAAATACCTTCACAGCCCCTTTGACGACTAGACCCTGAAGTCACTGTTCTGGATCGGGGCTAATTACCATTACCTCTTAGACCTCCCAGACCCCTCTGGATTGAATTGGATGGACGCTATCATCCGGTGTCTTGAGAGTGTCTACCCACAGTCCAGAATGCTGCCAGACCCAGACCCCGTTTCACCACCATCGACCCCAGAGGAAACGCCGGGGTCTCGTCGTCCGTATTGCACCATATACCCTCATCTCTTGTCCTCCCTGTGTCATTGCCTCAGCCCCCTCCATCACTCCCTCACCTCTGCTACTATGACACGAGGTCGTGCCTACTGGGAGGGGGCATTCTGTAACGGTTATCTGGACTTATTCATCTTTAGTTTCACGTTAATGGACTTTCAGTTAGTTTTCATTCATCACGTGCGCTCCTTTGTTTCATTTTCCCGCCACTCATCAGTGACTACGTTTACATGCAGCCAATATTCGGGTTATGGTCGGGTTAAGGTCACTACTCGGGTTTCTGAAACATTAGGGATAACCCGTTTACATGCGTGAGCAGAGAGACTTACTCCTGTTTACATGGAATTGCAATATCCCGATGTAAACGGCGACGCACGGTTAGCGTCTGGACGTACGGACAACGCAATATGCGTCATTTCCGATTCTTCTTCTTCTATCCAAAGACAACAACAACAGCAGCAGCACGCGTATTATGTATAGTTCGGGGCAGATAGCGATCGCCTTTGTTTGCGCTTTGGTGCTGGTACTGACCCACCAGCAGCACTTGACACTACTGTGCCTCATGGTCTTCATTAATAGAAGGAGAGAAAGTGAGGAAGAAATGGGAAATGTAGCTGGAGCTGTGTCACACTTATCCAGGATACCCGTTACCACCTTCTTGTAAATCTCACTATCTCGGTACTTTCTGCCGTCAACAAAAGACATTATATTCATGGTTTTCACCACACTAATAAAGAAATTGGTCTCCTCCTCGCTCCAAAAGTACGCTGTGCTGCGTCTCGCCATGTTTACTTCCGGTATACTGCACGCGGGTTTTTGTATGCGCCGAGAAGTTTCTCTACTCAAAAGACCAAGATTCCCTGCGAATAGAACATGCGCAGAACACACATCACTATGGGGATATGCCGATGCGCGTTTACATGACCAAAAATTCGGGTTAGAAAAGGGGTACCCCAGGTATAATATCCCGGTTTTTAAAATCCGGGATATGAGCATATTCGGGTTTTTGCCGGTGTTTACATGGCCGTTCGCGACCGGGTTATTGCTAATATCCCGGTTTTGAACGGGTTATTGGCTGCATGTAAACGCAGTAAGTGACCATGGACCCTAATCATCATCACATCATTGACGAATCATCTGCTCATTATTCGGTTCAATACCATCATGTATTTAAGTTCTTCCCTGTGCGCCCTCAGATGTCGGTCGACTTTTGCGTGTTGTTAACCTTTGTTTCATGCGCGCTCTGTTACACTTTCTGTCAGTTCCTGATTTTATTGTATTATTAAAACCACTTCGTTATTGGATCTTTTGTACCTTAGTCTTCATCCTCACCTTGTGACGGGTGTCCTCCATGATTCCGTTTCTTTCCGACAACAAAGCACTTGAATGCAATGATCTCATAATCACGACTTCAGAGGTGGGAAGTAGAAAGTTTACTAAGTTTGATACAATTAAAATAGTTACAAATTTGGATTCTGTTAGATCATTATACCCTGACAAGGAAGCTTCACATTATTGAAAAAAAATGCTGGTTAAAATTATATTAATTTCAGATAAACAAATTGCAGTATGTATATAACAAATCTTGGGTCTGGATCTGGGGTGCGTTTCCCGAAAGCATCGTTATCCAACTATGATCGCAATTTCCATTGAACTCTATTGGTAACGACGGAACTTGCGACCATAGTTGGCTTTGGGAAACGCACCCCTGGACCGCACTCAGCTAACTGATGATCTCTAGTCAAGGTTGTCAGTATTTGGAACTGGGCCAAGGGGGAGGTATCACGTTTGTTAATCAGGAAAAGAAGACATGTCATGGGTCATTATTATACTTACATTACTTTTAGTTTAACAAACAATGTCTTTCAGGAGGAAGAGAGTAATAGCAGTCCTGAATCTACAGTAAAGCCTATCATCACACATGCCTGTGTTTTGGTTCTGATGGCTGAAGTGGCCGTGGAGCTTCATAACACAAAAAGCCAGAGGAGAGTGAAGCTCGGCATTCCTTGCATCCACTGGACACCAGCTTCTGCCTAATCGTATGCCTGCGCTGCATTAAAGCCATTAAATGATAGCTATTTGTCAATTGTTGTGGGTTAAATCTACTTAAAGCACTCAGAAATACTTGACGTAAATGTATCGTGGCAACAGTTTTGGAAGAAAACATTTACTATTTAAAAGTCACACATCATGGTCATTGCTGTAATTAATAACATTATATTAATTGAAATAAAATTGTATCATTTTAACCTTATTTATGTTAAACATTTTGTGCTTATCCTTTTTAGTTTTGCTCATTTATTTAAAATCTGGCATTAGCAATCATTGGCTGCAGGATCAGCGGAGGCCAATCGGCTTGTGCCATGTGGTAAATGATGTGATTGCTTGGAGATTGCATGTACGGACCTATCAGCCTGGGCCCTCTAGAGTTTCATGACTGAACTAGATATTTATGAAAATGTATCATTAATATAATCAATGTTTGGGTCTGTGAGGCTTAAGGAAGTAGGCCAAAGTCGATATATAGTATCCGATTCATATGAGAATGATGTTAATAAACCTCTAGACTTCATTTGTCTTATCTACTGCAGGTAAAAAATCATTATAAGATATACTGTCAGTCATGAACGCTGGTCCTGGAGGCATGCAAATATTTATCAGAAAACACTGAGGAGATGGACTGCCTGAGGTAACAGGGATCTGTCCGTTTCTCTCTGCCAGTGTATCCGTTTCCTGTGTTTTTCTCTTTCTTCCTCTCAGACAGACACAGAAGGTGCAGTCATGGAATAGTCTCCGCTCGTCTTAATTAAAGCCTTGGCCAAGCAAGTGTGCTAATTTTAGCGGCCGTGTTCAAACGCCACATCCTTCATCCAAGGTCAAATAGAATCTATGGGCTGTGTATTGCCATTATTAACTCATAAGACAGAAAGTGGATTGGTAACAGTGCCATCATTTTGTCTTGATGATGAAAAGCCTGATGATAATTGTGATTAGTATAAATTGACTGTAATTACTGTGGCAGACTTTGTGAGATTAGCTAGTATTTTAGTCTTCCCTGAGATTGAAATGAGATATGGAGAAGCTGACTAGAGCTGTTGAAAATGTCTTGCATCTTAATCGACGATGTTTAACCGAGACATCTTTGTCTGTTGTATTATTGTAGCCTACTATATGTATTATACTGTATGATTGTCAAAATCTTCTCTAACTTCTCAGAGTACATTAGCTTGCTGGACTAATACATTATAGAGTAAGTAATACATAGCAGTATGTTAAAATGACTTTTTTTTTCGTACTTTCTCTGAAATAAGTACAAAATAGGATGTTTAAAAAACAAATGCATTTTTATCTTTTTAAACAAATTTGTATATGAATGTAAATTATTTACTATACTATATTTATTGTGTTAATTATATTTGATATATTTGCTTTTTTGGCAACCCTGCAATTTTGGACATGACTAAATAGTTTGAAACCATGATTTGTGATTATTTTCTAGCAATAAGCATCACATTATCATCAAGTAAATAAAAAAAAAATATTTACACATATTCGTGAATTGGTTGGTTGCAAGTACCAAGGTTACAAATGTAACCTAAATTAAACTTTTTCTCAGTATGACTAGCCAGTTTGGGACCATAATTTGATTATTAGGCATTGATACATTTATACTTGCCATAAAACAAACAAAAACAGTTTTATCTTTGATCTGGATACCTCTGGTGTCAGGGTTAAATGCGATATTTTGATACAATTAAAAATATGTGTTTTGTGCCTTTATTTACATAATGGGACACCAATTTGAACCTACATTTGAGGAAAGTGCCTGAAAGTGCCATTTGTCAGATATATGCCTGATGAAAGTCATTAGACCGAAACGTTGCTAATAAATATTTTTTGATATTGCAAGTATTGATAGTGTGTGGGATCAAAATTTCACATTTAATTCAATGTGTTACTTGCCGTTTCTTTCTAATTGTTTGTAAAAAAAAATTAATTCCAGTGTACTTTAGTTACACAACTCTTTTTTACGCAAACTTTTTTCATCAAGCATCATTATTGTTGTTGGTGGAAGGGGTAGGCGATATGCCAGTAGAGAGGATTAACCGGTAGAAATTTTAGATTATCGTCTCTATTGCGGTTACGTATGAGCTTGTTTCCGCCACGGAATAAAACAATTTAAAAGATAATTGCGACTATAAAGAGTTATAAAGTCCAATTCTGAGGGAAAATAGACTGACTTTATAACTCACAATTGCAAGTTTAAATCACGCAATTCTGACTTTACAACTCACAATTGCACGTTTAAATCATGCAATTCTGACTTTATAACTCACAATTGCAAGTTTAAAACACGCAATTACAACTTTATAACTCGTAATTGCAAGTTTATATCACGCTATTCATAACTTTCATAACTAAAAGTCAGAATTGTGAGATAAACAATCTTCCATAGTTACGCTAATGTGACGTGGTCACGAAAGTGTATCAGATTTGCAGGTATTTTTAAGCATTGCAGTTTATAAACAAGTGTAGCTACTAAATGCTTTTTGCCTCCTATTTGGGCTTGAAGAGTTATATACACATACTTATGTGTCAAAATGCCCGCCTTTGCAACTATCCTCGTAAACACAGTCGTTTATGTCTTAAGTGAATATAAACAGTTGATTCACGAGTTCACACTTATGAATGATCAGAGAGTAAATGGTTATGCGTATTTGGCGTGCTGTCCGGAGGGAGGGCTCCGAGCTCGGAAATTGGACCCGAACCCAGAGTACTCCCCCCGTATCTCTGTTTAGGAAGATAATCAGGCAAGTGTGAGGAGATGGGGTGGTGGAGGGATGCTGAAAACTGTCGAGAACTATGGGTGATTCGACTGCGTATATTTATGGGCTTTACTCATGCTGATTGAGTGGTCCTGTTGATTACTGATTGCTGACAGCTGGTTGGAATGACTTGATTGTTGATCATTAGAATGTGTTCCTCCCGAACCTTGTTAATAAATGCATGTGAATGAGTTTATTGGATCTGTGCATTCGGTCTTAAAGTGACAGCAGCCTAATACCTGTTGTCGTCTTTGTCATTAATGTTAATCAACCAACAAATGAGAGAAAATCTCTCACTTCTCTTAACTGGATCACCTTTGTAACTTTAATAAGAATTGTATATTCGTAACAAAATGTATATTCAATTTACGCTGTGAAGACTATACAGTGTTTTTTTATACATTTGATTAATTTATACAATTTGTGTAGCATTTCTAGTGCTTGAAGTTTTTCAGGTAGGTCTATTTCATTTGTGTTCTTTGTTCTATTGTAGTTTGTTTTCCTATATGCTTCTAATTACTTTCTTTGCTCTTATTTTATGATTTTTTTTTTTTTCAGTTAGGTATTGAAAATGGTGACAAGAATTTTAATGGTATCAAACATTTTGATCGCATAAAAACCTTATTTTAATCTAAAATAACTGTATTGTTATTTATATCGTTATCTTGAAATACAGTTTCTCATATCGTGATATAAGATTTTGGTCATTTGGCCCACCCCGAGAGGCAAATGTTAGTCAAAAGATCTGTGCAATGCGATTGCATTGAGTGATTACCATTGTGATGCCTGTCATGACAGTAACATCAGTGATTCAGTGCTGTTAATCAGAGCTCTGTTCTGAGGACTATTTTGGGCCCTGATTAAACAGAGAGAACAGCAAAGTGACAATGTTGCATTCCATTTAAAAAAGTCCAAATGTTCCATTGATCGATACTTTGAAAATGCAAAACGTGTCACCAGCCACTTTTTAACTTAAAAATCTCAAACAGCCGGCCCTTGTGAAAAAAAGTACACTTTAGCATTCTTTTAAAAAGAGTACTAATTATGGAAATTGTATACTTCAACAATTTTATTGATCTGACTGTACCAAAGCTGTTGTATGAGAACTGAGCTGAGCTGTATGATGACATCCTTTTTTTGATCCTTTATAGATATGTAACAATGTTCAGGGAAGGAGGCGGGAACCGGCGAACAATCAAATAAACTTTACTAAAATAAACGGAGACGGAAGCATGAGGAGCGACAGATCGAGAGAGGGGACAGAGGGGAAAAAAATATTGGTCCGGTTCCCACAACGCGCTGCTATCTGGTCCCCCACCAGCTGTGCGATCTCCTCCGCGGTGCCTGGCGGTGACGCTGGGTAGCCCTCGGTGGACGGCTCGACGCTCCTCCGCCGCCCGGTGGACGGCGACTGCTCCTCGGGTGCCTTGAGCAGACGGCAGGAGTCCCCCGCTCCCTGCTCCTCCCCTTCACTGGTGGACGGCAGCAGGCTCCGGCCCACGGCGAGCGGCGGCGACTCCTCCTCTCCCCCCCGGATGGCAGCCGCCCCTCCAATACCCAGGCGGCCGGCAGCGAGCTCGACCGTCCCACCGGCAACTCACTACAGCGCACCGCCTCGAGCGTCCATGGCCGCTCCTCCCCCGCTCCCTGCTCCTCCCCTCGTTCGGCGGATGTGCAGCAAGCTCCGGCCCACGGCGAGCGGCGGCGACTCGCGCACCATGCTCGATGGCACTGCGGATTCCCCACAGCGGCGAGGACTCTCTGACAGCGCATTCCTCCCTCTTCCCGGGTTTCGGCACCAGTTTAACAATGTTCAGGGAAGAAGGAGGCGGGAACCGGCGAACAATCAAACAAACTTTATTAAAATAAAACAAACAAACCAAAATACCGCCAGCAGCCCCTCGCGGACGACTGCTGGCTACCGAAAATAAACATAAAGAACTGCCAGCAGCCCCTAGCGGACGACTGCTGGCTAAAATAAAATAAAAATACAAAAACTAAAACACAGGCCTGTTCCTCTCTCGATCATCAACGTCGTCGCTCCTCCTTTATGCTTCCGCTCCTCCGTGAGAGATGCGAGACCGGTGTGCTTCACAGGTGTTGCTCATTAGCAATCGCACCACCGGCCTCGCGCCGTTCTCTCACGTCCCTCGGCCGTCCTGTTCGCCACAAGATAAAATAAACTAAGTTAAAAATTGATGATCTTTACACTGGAACTGAATCAACACTGAACTGACTTCAGCTGAACAACAGCCGAAATGCACCATTTTCATGTTTATCAATATCAAGCTGCTTTGAAACGATCTGTATATTGTAAAAGCACTATATAAATAAAGGTGACTTATTTTCACAATGGTAATTTAATTTAGGAATAACATTTTTTGGAAATTTGTTATATCACATCCCAGACAGCAACATAGTGTCGGCCCACATCCGGGCCGTGTGGAATCGGCCGGATCTGGGCCGACACTATGTTGCTGTCCGGAATATGATATAACAAATTTCCAAAATTTTACAAATAAGAAACTGAGTGTTATTTTATCTTTAAGGAAGTTGTCAGCATTATATATCATGAAATACCGCAGATGAAAAACTGAAGCGAATCACATAAATTAGCTTGTAACGGAACAAAGGCTGAAGAGACAGTGTTTGTTGATGGGGATGGGTAATGGCGATGGGGTAAGGGGCGGTGCAGACCGAAATGTGAGGGCACAAAGAGATGCCGTCACTGCGCTCGCTGACATTAAAGATCGCTGGGCTGTCTGCTTTGATAACTGCCGACAGTACTCGATGGAGTGACCCCGGTGTCACAGAGGAGACCACATCATCCAACGGAGGCCTTGAGTCACATTAGCAAAAACTCGTCCTGTCAACCTAATGCATTTCCCTCATTTTGTTTCCTTAAAATAGAAGCACAACATGACATTGAGATCATACTAAAACATAATGCTTCAGTGCACTTGATTTATTAAGAGGATGCTTTTAAGGCCGTCTGCCATTCAATAGACATGTGCCTTGAAGCTGAGGTTCTGTCGCTGCCTGAACAAATACTAAAAATTACTCTACGCTTCATCCATCCATATTTCATGAAGTCCAAGGCAGTATGACAGTTTGCTCTTTAGAGAGGATGTATAGCAGTCTCCTGTTTCATTGTGCAGGTTTTGTTGGCTAATTGAATTTTATCTAACTGTCTTCCTTTCTTTTTGGACTACATTAGCATAACAGCGCTCGTGGCGAGATCGAGCTTCGCACTGGATGAAAAGAGGTGACATCCGTCTCCATGCGTATTCTTTTTAATGAGCTCCCCCCCCCCCCCCCCCCCCTTTTTTATACCAAACTGAAATTCAATTCAAATAGAGCAGAACAGCAAGAAACCATGTTCACTCTAATTTCAGCTAACAAAGGAAATGGATGGATTTCTCCCAAAGGGCTGAATTTGTTCAGACAAGAGGTCAGGAAGGACATCACTATTGATAGTAGCCATTTCCAATGCATTCACGTTCGCTATGTTCTGAATGGAATTCTTGAATACAGCTGAATGAACACTGCACAACATACTGCATATCTCAGAATGTAACTTAAGTGATTGCGATTTTTAAAGTCCCCCTGTGGTGAAAATCCAGCTTTTAATGCTGTTTATATGTCTATGTGGTGTTTTTAATATGCTTTAAGACAAACCATGTGCAAGTTCATAAGTCAACACCATTGCTGAGTATTTTCTCCTTAAAACTTTCCTGTAGCTAAAAGAGTAGAGCGTTGGCGTTTGCAACGCCGCAAGGTCATGGGTTTGATTCCCAGGGAAAGCAAGAACTGGTAAGAATGTAAATGTACCTTGCAATGCAATGTAAGTCGCTTTGGATAAAAGCGTCTGCCAAATTAGTAAATGTAAAACTGCAGTGAACCAAAGACGGCCTCAAAAACAAGGTTTGAAACCGCTGGTGTTTCTGACGCCACAAACTATCTTGTAACCAATCAGGTCAACTACTGAGATGCTGTGAAGGCGGAGCTAATTTGCATATTCATAGAACCGCGTTTACTAAATGAGGCAAGGGTGTAGAGTTACATTCAAGCTATTTTAAGGCATGAAGACATTTTTTTCAAGGAAAAATTTTTTAAATAATTATGTCATTTTGGTGATCAAAGGTGAGTTTTAAAGGATAAAATGATTGACTACAGGGAGACTTTAATGTTTTTCAAAGAAGTCACTTCTCACCAAACTTGCTCACCAAACTTGCATTTATTAGATGGAAAATACCGTAAAACAGTAATATTTTACAGAAATAATAAAAGTAAATAATAGAAGTAATAACAGATATAATATAAGTAATAAAACAGAAATACTATTACAATTTAAAACAACTGTTTTCTGTTTTAATATATTTTAAAATGTAATTTATTCCTGTGATGCATGTGATCACTACTCCAGTCTTCAGTGTCACATGGTCCATATATATATATATATATATATATATATATATATATATATATATATATATATGAAGTAATATTTTTATTCAACAAGGACACATTAAACTGATTCAAGTGACAGTGAAGACATTATCTTCATGATCACAAAATATTTATGTTTCAAATAAATGCTGTTCTTTTGGTACTTTCTATATCATAGAATCCTTAAAAAAGAAATGCATCTCAGTTTCCACAAAAATATTAATCAGCAAAAAAAAGAAAAGAAAAAAGATTGAACATTGATAACTATAAGAAATAAATTACATTTTAAAATAAATTTAACTATAAAACCGATATTTTAAAATGTAATAAAATTTGACAATATTACTGTTTTTACTGTATTTTCAATTAAATAAATGCAGCCTTGGTAAACATAAGATACTTCTTTCAAAAACATTTAACATTTTAATTATTTCAAACGTTTGACCCCTGGTGTATATATTATATTTAATTTAATATATAATTATATATAATATTAAATTTTTAATATTATAAAATTAAACAAAATGTTAATATTATATATTAACTTTTTGATCAAATAATGAGTAATAGATATTACTTAAAATATATGTTACTTCTGGGAATAATAATAATACATAATAATTTGTATACTGTACAAACTTTATTATCCCCTAACCCTAAACCTACCCACAAGCCCAAGGATTTTGGATATTACCATCTTTGTGGGTAACGTAACATAGGGAATGCCTGAACCACCATATATATATACACACACACACATATACACAACAATATGTATTCAACTGCAAAATGTCATTCTAATGCCAATTCAAATGCCTGAGTATTTTTGAGTCCTCTGTAATGACAAGTATGAACATGATGTTATAGAATAGGCACTGGCTCTTTAAGACTACCATGTCAGTAGTAATTGGCCTATTCCAACGTCAGCCTCCCTTGGGCTCTTGGCAGGGGCTTGTAGGGCAGAGGACCTACAGCCCATGTGGGTTATAATAGGACATTGTGGATATGTGTATCCCCAGAGACCCCAGGCAGACCGGACAGCCTTAACAGAGTTCACTTTTCTCTCCAGCCAACCCTTACTCACACCTGACAAAGGAGAAATGACCTAGAAGAAGAGTTACTTAAATATTAAAATACAATGAAAGCACACTAAATAGCCAAATGTGTGTGAACACTGTTCTAATGAACAAGTTTGACTTTTCCAATTATTCTGTGGAGACACATTTTATGTTACGCCATACACTGAGATTCTGGAAAATTGTGAGGTTCTGGCTTTGTTATTACATTTTGGGGACAAATCAAAATCAAATAGGACACTTTAGGGTAAAATCATTAAATAAATGCCCAGCTACATAAAACAGCAGCATCTGTGAGAGAATAGCATAGCCTTCAATATGAGCTAAGTGGAAAAAAACATTTTCATCTTCTAGAATCTAGAATGATCTGCCACTGCTTTTCGTTGTGTCATGAACCCTTCACATCTGATAATCAGACCCAGACCCTTTTAACTAACCTTGCTTTGTCATGTAATGTTATTTTTTTTAAAGATAAAGATAATTTTTTATGTGGCGGGGGAGGGGTCGCACTACATGATTTCAGCTTGACGTTGACAAAAAGTTACATTTAAATACTTTCCCCTAAGAAATTAATAATAATAATAATGCCAAACTACTTCCTTTTGTTATTTCATTCTTTAAATTAGGCTTTTTTTTATTCATAATGATATTAGGACAGTTTTGTTTTTACTTTATGCATCCAAAATATATCAAAATAAAATGTATTTTTGAACTTAAAAACATGCTCATGTTAAAAGATGTGTGTTCAAATCACTGTGTGTAATAATTTTTAATGCATTTTTTTAATACATTGATAAAGTGGGGGAAAAAAAGGAAATGATTATCACGTTATTGATTCTTGCGATAAGCAACCATCCAAAACCCCAACAATAGCAACATGCTAAAAAACATTCAGACCTCTATAGCAACAACATAGCAACACCCTGGCAACCAGCCACAACAACTTGCCATTGTGGTGGTGAGCAGAGCTTTCATATTTTATCAACAAAAAAAAACAACCGAATCTATTTACCATTCATCACATGTGTTATCTACATGTCCATTACCTCAAGCTACACCAGATAATGGAACTTGTCAAAGTGAAGAAAGACTCAACTAGATGTAATTAACTTTTCACATGATGGCCTTCATGTCTCACTTCATAAATATCAAGAAGTCTGCCATGATAAATAGTCTAAGTCTAAAATTCCGACACACGACATTAATCTAAAAATGTCTCAAATGTATGAGAGGTGCCTCTAGTTGCTGTAGTACATCTTTCATTATTTATTCATTATCGTATTGACTGAAAGGCATCCTGAGAGAGAGGGCTTGAGACGCTGCATCGGAGAACACCCCTTCGACTCTCCATTGCCCCTTTATTAATATGTTTAGGTGGCAAAAAGTGGGCCTAAAGACAACAGGATGGATCTACCTTAATGTTATGGCCAGCAAGTGTTTCGGAATTCATTACCCTGGGGATACGAGTCATCATAAGACGAAGCCCTTTCCAAATATCGACCTGCGCAGAGAGGTTACAAATTACAGCATAACTACTGAACAAACCCAGAGAGACACTGGCTTCCGCTGGCTTTCCTCATTTAGACGATAGACTGGAGAATTTGAAGATGGCAGATGTAACTGCTAACACCATTTTGCTACAAATTGAGCTTGGTTCCTGTACTGATACATACTGCAGTCCAACTATGAAGTAAAATGCATTGAAATCCTAAATGAAAAGCCTGAAAAAAAAGTCCATGTGGGATTAATTAGCAAACAGGAAAACAGCCCTATTCCTGTGCTCCGAGCTCCGGTGTTCCCGGTGCCCCATAACACATCTTTGAACAGAGTCGAAGATCCTTGTACACAACATCTCCACCAAGTTAGCCTGATCAATCCAAACATCTCCAATGACCGTGGTTGTATATCGAGAAGCGAGCTGATTGTTCGGGGGCCAAGGGGTTTCTTGCTATGCAACCATGGCTATTTTTAGAAGCACTCTCTACACCTTCAGTGATGGCTTACCATTCTCAGCATCTTTGACATAAAATAGTAAAATGTGAACAATAAAATTATTGTAATTATTGTTACAGCAATAGGTAATGTTGTAATTCTGTAATAATGGACATAGTTTGACACACTCATCTCTGACAGATACCAGAATACTTCCTGACTGAAATGCACACTGAATCATGTTTTCTGTGAACCTGTTTTTAAACTATATGTATTGTGACCCATGCAAGTACAAATAAACTTTGAATTATAATAATGCTTTAAATGGATAGTTCACCCAAAAATTATGTTATTAATTAGCCTACTCACCCTCATGTCGCTTCAAACCCGCAAGACATTCGTTCGAAGATCTTTTTGTTAAAATCGGAGAGCTGTCTGTGCCTCCATTGACATTCTACGCAGCTACCACTTTGAGCTTCAAAAAGTTTGTAAATCTAATCCATATTAATTGAGCGGTTTAGTCCAAACTTTCTGAAGAGACTCTATCGCTTTATATTATGAACAGATTGAATTTAGGCATTTATTCACAAATGAACATTGATCAGCGAACATAAACAGGCGCGAAAACAAACCTCTTGCGAAAGCTGAAACGTGCTGTAACATGAGAATAAACATCATGTCGCGTGTCAAGCGAACATGCTTGAGCTTCCGTTTACCTCAACTGATGTGTGAGTTGATCAATGTTTATATGTGAATAAAAACCTAAATTAAACCTGTTCATCATTTAAAGTGATCGAGTCTCTTCAGAAAATGTTGACCATACTGCTCATTTCATAGGGATTAGTTTTATGTTCTCTTTATGAACTTTTTGAAGCATCAAAGTGTCAGTTGCTTAGATGTCTATGAAGGGACAGAAAGCTCTGAGTTTTTTATTAAAAAGATTTTCATTTGTGAAACGAAAGTCTTATGGGTTTGGAATGACATGAGGGTGAGTCAATAATTTTCATTTTTGGGTGAACTATCCTTTTAACTTACCAACAAAAAAAAGACCAATATTAATCCTCAAAATAACAGATTATGTGTGGATAATCTGCATTTCATCGTGTAATACTAATAAACACAAGTACATCCATTGTGAAATGTTAACAAAGTTACCTGAAGTCTGGATTCCGGTTGGGTTTGAGGCCATAGAAGCCAGCAGACAGTGTCAAGAGCCATCTGGGAATGAAATTCCCATTCTCACACTCTAAATACGGAGCTGACCAGTGAATCTGAGTTTTGTCGGTAATATAACTTTCTCCATTGCGCACAGACGCGTCAAAAGAGGCAAAATCTTGACTCAGCACACGTTTTTGGAGATGGGTCTTCTTTTTATTTTTATGTTCATGGTACCACTCTGTATCTGCCGTTCTGTTTTTCAACATATGGTGGGCAGTGCTGGATAAATCCTGGAGAATGATCTCTCCAGCTGCCCGTGTGGCCTGAAGGTAAACAGGTGGCCCGTCGGGGAACTCGGCGGTCAAGGTGATCACTGCTCGATGGATCTTGAGGTCCCCCTCCAGGATACTCCTGACCAGAGCGTGGTACCACTCCATATCGCGTCTGGGGCTCTGATCTCTGGACCTGTTCGTTTGCAGGATCATGTTGAGGAAGTTTGTGGCGTGAAGGACCGTGTCCAGGACGCTGCGCATGGAGTGATGCGCGTCTCCGCGCGTCCTTCCCCGCAACACCCCCAGCTCATATCTCCTGGAGCAGTTGGCGTGTTTTAAGGTGGAGGAATCCCCCGTGTGCAGAAACGCAGTCACCACTCTGGGTACCTGCTCCTCAATCTTCTGCGCTAAACCCGAATGGGGCTTCCGGAGGTGCGCTTGCTGGTTGCTGTGCGTATTATAAATGAGCAGCTTTCCTTTTAGGTCCCAATCCTGTTCCGCATGTCTATAATTTGATCCTATAACAAATCCGACTTGCAAGAGTAACGATATCCAGATTATGGCCATATCCCTCAATCCCGCTCTTTTACCTCACCAGCTTCAGTTCACCAAATCTGATGCGAGAAATCACCGCTGGAATGAATTAAATCAGCACAGCATTTTCACCTGTGGATTTCCACGCATTTCTACCACTTGATTGCTGGCCTGAAGACATTTATTGTATCGGTAATCCCTTTCCCCTAAGGTGCATTGGTGTTGTTTGTGTAAGTGATGCTGGTTTGGTCTTGTATCTTCTTGAATGAGCGCAGCAGATGTGTATCCCCGATGCTCTCCTCCCAATATGATGCTGGACCACAACAGACGTGATCGAATGAGAGAAAAAAATCCTATTTTTCGGAGGTAGGGAGTCAGTACTTCACACTTGGATGACAAACACACTCCGCCCTCTTTCCTCCACTCCAGTCTTAAAGCATGAGAACGGCAGAAACCATTTGCCACAACATCTAGCGATGTCCGATTCGCGAAGGGATCGTTTATTGAACCGGTTCGGAAGTCAGAATCGTTTGGTCAGATCACTTATCCAGTTCTCGGGTTGCGAAGCGGCTGCATTGAATTAAACTGTTCTAAAGAACCGATTTGGGGAAATGAGTCGGACTTCCCAACACTACTAACGTCCCGTCTTCTTCATCACCTTATAGGGTTTGGGAAAGTGCCCTTGATTGGTGTATGGTCATTTCTGCTGTCAGTCATTTGACGGAGGGCGTGTTTGTAAAACTGAAGGAGCTATCCAGTGCTGAAAGAAAAAAAACATGCATCGTAAAACGACGATAAATCATATTAAGGTTTCGGGTTTCGGTAAAAATAGACGCTCGATGGACAGGATCACATTTATGAAGGCTCTGCTATAAATGTCAACTCGAAGCGGTTTAAAAGACTCCTTGCACTGAGAAGCGTTGCTGTATAGGTTATTTAATTATGAGCTCGTATTGGGAGGAAACAATAAAAACGGAATGCCTTGGTTGTTCATCACAATAAACAGAACGCGTTCTTGTTTTCCGTCTGCGCTGTTTTTTAATTGTTTGTCTATGACATGCGTCTGACGTCTTTCGCCGTTGTCTGTTATTCCTATGCTTGTCTCGTTAAGACGCCCTCAACTGTTCAAAACGTGCTTTAAACCTCTGCGTTCGATTTCATTCAGTTGCGTTACGAGCGTATTTGGTAGCGTTGCGTCATGTCTCGTTGTTATAGCGTCTCGCGCGAAGAGAGTCGCTTTTTTTTTCAGACGCCGGGTTAAACCCGGGTCTCGAAACACTTGCGTAATTTCACATCACGTTGCGTTCCGTCTGCGCTATATTATTTGGTCTTTAGACATGCGTCAGGCGGACCTTTGCGTCGCGTCTCGCTACAGCGCTGCGGTTTAAGACGCTGTATGAAGTTTTAAAGTTTCAAAACGCGTATCCGCTACGCTGTTTAAACGCAAGAATGCGTCCTGTGTTGTTTTAAATTCAAGCTAATGTTATAATACCCCTCAAGCATTTATTCTTGAATTAAACATATACAAGCTGAACAAAGCTGCTTGCTTCTAGGAGACATCCAGTGCGCAGCTCTGCTTGTCGCTCACTGGGGGAAATACTGCAGTGAAGCGAACAGCACAGGATGAATGCGTGCGATTGCGTGAGGATGTGGATCATGGTGCAATATGAGTCATCATCGCCGCACGAGCGCTTAATCCAGATCTGTAAACAGTGAGATGTTTAGAGCGGAATCTAAACGCGTGCGTCAGGGGCGCAAATGACTCAAGCGTCTAAAGGAACTGAAATGACACATATAAAAAAAAAAACAATCGGTGATGCCATCACTGTCTGCAGAGGTGGATCGAGCTTACCAAAGCTCCTCGCAGAAATTCATGACTCTGAATCATATGAGCATAAATGGATATATTTGTACATAAGACAAGATGACAAGATACTTTGGTGATGTTATAATATAGCCTACTGATCATATGCATAGTACACTTATGTTATGAATTATTTATAAGGGAGACAAGGGCTTGTGGTCATATGGGGAACTTGTCACAAGGAATATAGTAATTACACGTGTTAAGGTCAAAAGTCTGACAACATGTTTTATTTCTTTGGCAGTGTCATTGTATTTTGGTGTTGAACACCTAAATTAGGACATTATTATAATTCAAAACAAAATGTGCAACATCATCTTACACTAAAAGAAACTGTTAAACTTCTAAGCTGGTGGTTATTTAATTTCATTTATTGAACTCTTTGTTTGGTGTCTGTATTTTTGTATTAGCTCTTTGGTAATCAAATGTTTTGTATTTCAGAATTTTAAATTCAGACTAAAAGCCAAACATCCCATAATAGCCAATAAAACATATTTAAAATTCAGAGAGTACTTTTTAGATAATATTTCACAACTTACGTGTTGTGAACCTTATGTGTGGAAGCATGCCTCTGTGTGTAAATATTTTTTTTTTCCTGGCAATAATAGTGGGAATATTAAGTGAATTTTTCTATATAGCTACCCAAGTAAACAAACTTTAAAAGTAAACCTGCACTATGAAATATTCACTGAAGTAAAAAGTGTGTTCGCTAGCCTTGTACCCCTATTTAAATCACACCGTACTTCAGCTGGAGACAACATCCATAAAGTCCACTGCAAAAGGATTCCCCTTTAAGCAAACTTTTGTTTGATTGGCTTCTAATCTTTTACATAATGCAGTTTATTTGCAAATGCATTATGTCAATATCTCTTTTCTTGTATTGTTACAGATGTAGGCTACGTTTATAAAAAATGATCTTCAGGGACTGTTGTGTGACCTGCTTAACAGTGGTTATGTTGTTCAAAACACTTCTGGGTGTCTGAGTCTCCCTTTCCCTCTGTTTCTTTGTCTTTTTTTTTTTTTTTTTGGAGTTTATGGAGTGTCATTCATATGCAGGCAGGAGGCAGGGAGAAGACAGGTGAGACCAGGGGTGACTGGAGAGTGTGGCCACAGGAGGGTTGTGTCAGACCAAGAACCTGATCACATGCATTTGGCAGCCATGCTGGTAGAATATGTCCATTTGTGTAACATCTGCTGCACCTCACAATTTTTAATCAGAAACAGTTTATATAATTGATTAAAATACATTTTTGAACTAAATATCCCATTTACTCACATCCCTCACAGCCCCATCAGAAAGGATCAAGTACCCCTTCAATACAAAAACAGAAAGTTTTTATAAGTTTTTCATTTTATACTTGACACAGTATTATCATTAATAGAGTAAAGAGTCTTCGCATGTGTCCGCAAATGGGCACATACTGTATACAAATATTCCACTATGATCCACACAATCTGAAACAACTTTCATGCCATAAAACAGAACGGAATGTGGTTCCACCCCTGCCTATTCCCTCAAATAGGGTATTATTTGAGGGGACAGCCATTTGTAGTGGTGTCCGAAACCATTGTGGACATTATTGAGTGCACTTATTTGCTTGAGAAACTTGTGGCTATGGTAAGGGGTTGTGACATTTCTGAAACACTCTCGAAGCAGTTGGCCATTAACAACACACTGATCCAACCAACCAATCAGAGCAGACTGCCCTTTTCTGAATGAGGGAGACAGGAACTAAAACGGGGTGTGTTTCCAAAAGCATTGTTAGCCAAATATGGTCACAAGTTCCATTGAACTCTATTGGTGACAACGGAACTTGCAACCATAACGCACTTTGGGAAACGCACTGAAGACTAGGAAAAGAGGTGTAAACTAATTATTAAAAACAATGTGTTTTTAAACATTCAAGCATAAAATCAATTATAGTAGAAAACAAAAACAAAACCAAGACTTAGTTAAAGGGCATAATATGGCTTATTAAAAGGCCCCCTGAAATCAAAATGTACGTTTTTTATCTTTATGTTAGCCTTAAGGTTATGAATAAGCTGGTGTGTTCCAAAACAATGACAGTCTCCCACTTCCGTTAAAATGGATCACCGATTTGTATGACATCACCGCAGTCTTCAGCTTCTCATCGCATCTTCTGTCCAATCAAATGCTCTCTAAGCATCCCGCCCCATATGCTATAAATAAGCGTTGTGTTCGGTTGCTCAAAAGCTCAAGTTTTATTCCGTTTTCCAATTGTACGTAAAGAATGAAATTGCTAGAATATATTTACACCTCTACTATTGAATCCAATGTATCATCAGTGCTCAAATTCGCTTCCATGGTGCTGTCAAGTATGACTTGCAGCTCTGTGAGATAAACTAAACCCCATTGGCTATTTGAAAGGGGGAGGAGCCATTCAATATGTCCCACCGTAGCTTCCTGTTTCAGTGGATATTACGTCAACGCATCATACAAATCTGCGCGTTCCAAGGCACTTCGTGGGCCTTTAAGATACTATAAAGATTATCATCTTTATTCCGTGAAGCTGCTTTGAAATTACGTGTATTGTGAAAAGCGCTGTAAAAATAAAATTGAGTTGACTTATATTAGCTTATTATCCCGTGCCTATAATGTAAATAATTTGTAATTCTATTTTAGTAAGCAGTTAGAAAAATGTATACCGAACCTTCTGTATTCTCATTTAGAAAATGATTGCTATACAATACACCCCCTACTATCAGCCTTCCATTATTAAAGCAATCATGAAAATAGTGTCAGAGATTTCAGTCTTTGCCCATTTAAGAAGATAGGAGCTCTACTTGAATGACTGGAAAATGGCTGACCAAGATGGCTACTGAGTGAACTGACTTCCCTTATGAAAAAGAAGTGTACTTCAAGTTCGTTTTATGAAGTATACTTAAGTAAAGTTCAAGTATGTTAATAACCTGTCCAAATACCCACACTTGTGGTCTTTGCACTTGACCACTTGTCTACTTACATGACGTATGTATTTGGCCCAAGTGTTCAAATGGGCTTGAAGACTGCAAGTGTGTATAGAACTTTTGATTACCCGATGGGACACACTTATAGTGTTGCAAAAAAAAAGTGTTTACAGAGCTTTTTTTTTTATTTTCAATACTTTGCATTTTAAAATAAACTTCTAAATGTCTGTTCAGTAGTTGCCATGTCACTAACAGAAGACACAGTTTTAAAATTGTGGTCCTTCTAATAAGTGATCAAAAGTAGTTGCAAATGTTGTACAAAATACACATTCCCTACTCATCTTCAATAAAATGTGCAAAACTTTATGTTTCACTACCAAATTATATGTAACATCTAATTAATTTAACTTATAGTGGAATGTTTTCCTTGACATCTCACGATTTCAGACCACGTGAGTTCCTGAACATAATGCATGTCGGGATATGCTTAGCCTCGAATAGGGGAGAAAAATGTAATTTTTGACATTTCTGTCTGTATCTTGGAGTTCCCTTTCGAAGGGAACTCAACAATACGTCATCGACGTTATGGGGAACGCCTCAGGCGTGACAGGTGTCTGAAATCACTATCAAATCACGTCAATCACATTGACCGGCGACAGCCCGTGAATCATTAACGTGAATGATTAACGTGCGACCTGGAAGTATATAGGGGCGCCTTGCAAACATGACAAATCATCTCATCGTCTTCAGGGACTGTTTTGTCTGTTACTGCTTTGAAAATCAGGTTATTATGAAATGCTTTCAGGAGTGTGCAGACCCGTGCTGAAGCCCGGTGACACACACGAACTGTGCATTTTTCTGTCTGGGAAGGAAGCGCGCACAGGCAGTTCTCGAGGGAACTGCCTGTACAATTGTGATCGCTCCGCTCTCGCAGATGAAGCGCGCCGATCGCCTTGAGAGGGGTGTAATCCTCTCAGACGATGCGGCGGCTGACGAGGGTAAGCTGCGATTGGATGAGGTTTTTAAAAAAAAAAAAAAAAGGGGAAAACTTAGTCCGGCAGCGAGCGCTCTCCCGGACAAACAGGAGATGGCTGATAAGGGTGGTAATTGTCATAAAGTCTGGATGAAGGACAGGAAGCAATCGCAAGTTAACAGTTTAATGGATGGTAATATGAATACAGTACAAGCAGGAGGAACACAGTGACGCAGGGACTTCGATGGCCAGGATCCGTGAAGAAGTGCTGTGCAGAGGTGACGGTGAGAAGACAGGAGAACCAGATGCAGACGACGAGGAACAGGAACACAAGGCAGGAACAGAACACCGGAACACCAACACGCAGGACATCAAACAACGATCTGACAAAGGGAATGAGATGAGGGTGAGTATTTAAGGAGTCGTGAGATTGATTGCAGCTGGTGATGAATGACGATCAGCTGGAGCGGATCAGGTGATGTCATACACTCACGCCCACTACACACGTGCACTCACACAACAACATAAACACAAGACTAGAAGGAACAGAGAATATGTCTACCGTGACAGTACCCCTCCGCCTAAGAACGCCTCCTGGCGTTCCCAGACTCCGTTACCTGTCGATTGTAATCATCGATAAGGGAGTGATCCAGGATGTCTCTAGCAGGCACCCAACTTCTCTCCTCCGGACCGTAACCTTCCCAGTCCACCAAGTACTGAAATCCGCGTCCTCTCCGCCTAGAGTCCAGAATACGATTAACCGAATATGTGGTCTCCCCATCTACGAGCCGCGGTGGGGGAGGAACCGGGACGGGCGGATTAATATGAGAATGAAACACGGGTTTAATTTTGGATACATGAAAGGCGGAATGGACCCTCCTGTACGCTGGAGGTAACTTGAGGCGGACTGCCACCGGACTAATGATCTTGGTGACAGGAAACGGGCCAATAAATTTGCAAGCTTATTAGAGACGGTGCGCAGCGGAATGTTCTTAGTTGAAAGCCACACTTTTTGACCAACGACGTATACGGGAGGCTTTGACCTGTGGCGATCGGCCTTGGCCTTGGTGCGCGCCCCCACCTGGAGTAGAGTCTCACGGGCTCTAATCCAGGTGCGGTGACACCTCTGAACAAAGGCGTGAGCGGAGGGGACCGCAACCTCGGATTCCAGACTGGGAAAAATTGGTGGCTGGTAACCTACGCTACACTCGAATGGAGATAGGCCCGTGGCTGACACTGGCAACGTGTTGTGGGCGTACTCCACCATAGACAACTGTTGGCTCCATGAGGAAGGATTCTTGGAGACCAAACATCGCAACACTCTCTCCAAATCCTGGTTGGCCCTCTCGGTTTGACCATTGCTCTGGGGATGAAACCCAGAGGATAGACTAACCGTCGCCCCCAATAATCTACAAAACTCTTGCCAAAATTTGGACACGAACTGGGGTCCCCTGTCGGAAACCACGTCAATAGGGAGGCCATGTAACCGAAAGACGTGGTCAACGACCGTCACCGCTGTCTCCTTAGCTGAGGGTAATTTGGGTAAGGGAACAAAATGGGCTGCCTTCGAGAACCGGTCCACCACAGTCAAAACGACTGTGTTCCCCTGAGAGGGGGGGAGGGCGGTGATAAAATCTAGAGCGATATGGGACCAGGGTCTCGAAGGAACCGACAGCGGCTGAAGTAACCCGTCTGGAGGTCGATTGGAAGTTTTACCAGTAGCACAAACCGAGCAGGCCAAAACAAAATCGTGAATGTCGCGAGCCATAAGTGGCCACCAGAATCGTTGCTTGACTAAAAAGCTAGTGCGATTAACTCCTGGATGGCAAGCTATATTGGAGCCATGACCCCACTGGATAACGTCAGACCGTAATCCCTCCGGCACAAACAAACGATTCGGTGGGCAACCGGGCGGAGGCGTTACCCCTTCTAAGGCCTTCTCGACTCTCGATTCGACCTCCCATGTGAGTGTGGAAACGAATAGAGTTTCGGGTAAAATGCACTCGGGAGTAGACGGGCGTTCGGAAAAATCAAATATGCGAGACAAGGCGTCGGGTTTGATGTTCTTGGAACCCGGACGGTATGAAAGAGTAAAGTCAAAACGACCGAAAAAAAGTGCCCACCGAGCCTGCCTGGAGTTCAATCTTTTGGCGGTTCTGATGTATTCTAGGTTCTTGTGATCAGTCCAGACGATAAAAGGTACCCCCGACCCTTCTAACCAGTGGCGCCATTCCTCCAATGCTAACTTAACTGCCAACAGCTCTCTGTTACCAATGTCGTAGTTACGTTCGGCTGGTGACAAACGATGGGACAAAAACGCGCAGGGATGCATCTTGTCGTCTGCCGGAGAGCGTTGGGACAACACTGCACCTACTCCCACCTCTGACGCGTCGACCTCCACCATGAACTGACGTGAGGGATCAGGGGCGACAAGGATGGGGGCTGAAACAAAGCGGCCTTTCAGTTTGGTAAACACGGCTTCCGCCGTGTCAGACCACCTGAACGTAGTTCTGGGGGAGGTCAAGGCAGTCAGAGGCGCGACTAGTTGGCTGAAATTGCGAATAAAACGCCAGTAGAAATTGGCGAACCCCAGGAACCTCTGCAGGGCCTTGCGGGAATCCGGGGTTGGCCAATCCACCACAGCCTTGATCTTCTCAGGGTCCATCCGCATACCTTCAGACGACACGATGTGTCCCAAGAACGGAACCGACTGTGCATGAAAATCGCATTTCTCCGCCTTGACAAAAAGCCCATTCTCTAGCAACCTCTGAAGCACTCGTCGGACGTGTTGCACATGTTCCTGGAGAGAAGAAGAAAAAATCAATATGTCATCCAGGTAGACATATATGAACTGATCAATCATATCTCGCAACACGTCATTGACCAGTGCCTGGAAAACTGCTGGGGAGTTGGACAACCCAAAAGGCATGACCAAATATTCAAAGTGCCCCCTGGGGGTGTTAAAAGCAGTTTTCCACTCATCCCCCTCCCTAATGCGAACCAAATGATAAGCGTTACGCAAATCCAATTTTGTGAAGATAGACGCTCCCTGCAACCTCTCGAAGGCTGAAGACATCAGCGGCAAAGGATACGTATTCTTTACCGTGATGTTATTCAACCCCCGGTAATCAATACAAGGTCGCAGAGAACCGTCCTTCTTCCCCACAAAAAAGAACCCCGCCCCCGCTGGAGAAGAGGAAGGGCGAATGAACTTGGTTGCCAGAGAATCAGAAATGTATTTCTCCATAGCCTCTCTTTCTGGAATAGAAAGTGAATATAACTTGCCCTTAGGCGGAGACTTACCTGGCAGTAAATCTATAGCACAGTCATAGGGACGATGCGGAGGAAGAGAAGCAGCACGAGACTTACTGAACACCTCCTTCAGATCCAGATACTCTGCGGGCACGTTAGACAGATCCCCTGTTTCCTCCTGAAAAACAGAAACAGGCACAGACGAACAAGCAGACACGAGACAAGACTTATGACATTCCTTGCTCCACTCCAGCACTGATCCATGAAGCCAGTCCACCCGGGGATTGTGTTGGAGGAGCCAGGGATGTCCGAGGACGACGGGTGCAAGAGGTGAATCCATGATGTAGAATGAAACTGTCTCAGAGTGATTGCCAGAAGTGATAAGGGTAATGTCTTGAGTGGAGAGGGAAATGGTGGGGAGTTCTTGTCCATTGAGTGCGTGAACTGCGATCCTATGAGTGAGAGGTCTGAGGGGAATCTGAAATTTCTGTGCAAAAGTGTGGTCCATAAAATTACCTTCAGCCCCAGAGTCCAGAAGTGCTTGGCAGTCGTGCTGATGGACTGACCATCTTAGTCTTACCGGGAGGAGCGTGGAGGTAGATGTAATCGCTGATGAGGTCTTCCTGGCGGAGATCCCACCCGATAGTAGCCTCAAGTTTACTATCGGGCTTGGCCTTTTACCGGGCAATTATAAGCAAAATGTCCCGCTCCTCCACAATACAGGCAAAGGCCCTGGGACCTCCGCCTCTCCCTCTCCTCCCGGGAAAGCCGAGCTCGACCCACCTGCATGGGCTCGGGATCGTAGACGGGGCTGACCACGTCCCTGCCGCTGGATCGTGTCCCGTCATTTCCTCCGAAGGTACGGGTGGACGGAACCCGACGCTCGACTCTTGACAGTCGGGCGTCCACCCGCAGAGCAAGATCAATGAGGCCATTTAGTGTGGTCGGCAGATCCAATGCGTAAATCTCTTTCTGGACGCGGTCAGCCAACCCATGCAGGAACATATCCCACTGCGCCTCCTCGTTCCAGCCGCACTCCGCCGCCAAGGTTCGAAACTCGATCGAGAAGTCGGAGACAGACTTCTCTCCCTGACGAAGGTCCGCCAATGTTCTGGCTGCCTCCCTCCCAGAGACAGCCCGATCGAATACTTTCCTCATCTCGGCGGCGAGGGTCTGGAACGAGGCGCAGCATGGATTCTGATTCTCCCACACCGCCGTTCCCCAAAGCGCCGCCTTCCCGGTTAGCAACGTCAGCACGAACGCCACCTTAGCCTGTTCCGTGTTGAAAGTATGTGGTTGAAGAGCGAAGTGCATGGAGCAGCGTGTCAGAAACGCTCTGCAAAAGGCTGGTTCTCCAGCGTATGACTCTGGTACCGGTAGGCGGGGCTCGGTCTGCGATGGTCTCTCTGGAGGTGGTGGGGGAACGGCCGGCGTGGGCGGCGCAGCGGGATTCTGTAGGCGTTGGATCTGCTGGGTGAGCTCGGACACCTGCGTCACTAATGCTTGTACTGCCCGGCCCGTGTCGCCGATATCCCGCTGCTGAGAATCCATCCTCCGAATGCTATGTTGGATAAACTCTTCCAAAGATCCCGAAGATGAACTCGCTGCTTCCATTTGCAGGTCAGATCGTTCTGTCATAAAGTCTGGATGAAGGACAGGAAGCAATCGCAAGTTAACAGTTTAATGGATGGTAATATGAATACAGTACAAGCAGGAGGAACACAGTGACGCAGGGACTTCGATGGCCAGGATCCGTGAAGAAGTGCTGTGCAGAAGTGACGGTGAGAAGACAGGAGAACCAGATGCAGACGACGAGGAACAGGAACACAAGGCAGGAACAGAACACCGGAACACCAACACGCAGGACATCAAACAACGATCTGACAAAGGGAATGAGATGACGGTGAGTATTTAAGGAGTCGTGAGATTGATTGCAGCTGGTGATGAATGACGATCAGCTGGAGCGGATCAGGTGATGTCATACACTCACGCCCACTACACACGTGCACTCACACAACAACATAAACACAAGACTAGAAGGAACAGAGAATATGTCTACCGTGACAGTAATAGGATATTTCCTGTATCGTCTCAGCCACCCTGCCCCGTGTATGCTGAGCTGGTTGGTTTTATGATACGCGCCGCGGGCAGGCTGCAGCTGCCGTGGCTGCTCGTTGGGGGAGAAATCGCTCGCGATGAAAGCGTTTTTTTCCCCGGTCATAGAACCACCAGCTCAGGTGAGCCTTTTATTTCTTCCTGATCTCATACTGAGATCGAGAGGACATGGAAGAACCCATACTCTGCCTGTATCCACCAACATCAGCGGGCTAGTCTCACTGATGTTGAGAGGATAGGAGAGCGTGGGTATGCGTCGATGGCAAAACAATCGACACTGAGAGCTCAAACCCTGCCAGTTTATGGCAGAGCATACACGCCAGTGGGTCAGTCCGGTGCTAGCCTGCACTTCATGACGGTGTTGCAGGTACACAGGCCGATCTGCTGGGGGATCTCGACCAGGAGGTGGGGCCCCTGAGGTGGTTACTGAGCTGTGCCGCAAATGAAAGTTATATATATATATATATATATATATATATATATATATAGCTCTCCGGGCCACCAATCAGACTGCTGCCGCAATCTGCCGGTCGATGGCGTTGATACTGGCCACGGAGAGACATTGTGTTTGAACCTGGCCGACATCGGGAAGAAAGAGAAAGGCTTTCTCCTCGATTCGCTGGTTTCGCCCTCTGAGTTTTTCGGCACCTCCGTGTTGACGGTGGTTGGAAAGTTCAGAGAGGCGAAGGCGCGCTCAGCTGTACCCAGCTCTTCAAAAGAACGACTCCCCAGGCGCTTCCTACATCAGGCCTGAGGCTGGGCTCATGGTTAGAACAATGTTCTGATGGCCCGCCTCGGCTTGGTTAGTGAGAGTGCCCCTTTCAGGTATGTAAAGGTGGTAGACCCCATGTTCATGAAGAACTGTCTGGTGAGTCTTCACTTTGCACGCCGCAGGTGAGCTGCTGGTCTTTCAAAGAGTATTTTTTGTGATTAAAAAATATTATGTTCTCTTTACAGACCTCGTTCCCTGTATAGAGTCATGGGGCCATGTCAAGGTAAAAAGGTAAGAGAACTTTTTTGGATTATCAGGGCCCTGAAGTTCCCCGTTAGGTGGCCAGAACGATAACTATGTTAGCCTTCGGGCTATTAGCCACCTCAGGGTAAAGTAGTTTGTCTCTCTCTGATAGAATGTTTTACTTAGAGTGTTGACTGACGCTAGAGCTTCAGATAGATCTTATGTCCGGCCCATGGGACCGTTTTGACTTTTCTTGAGTATTTCGCCCCTTGAGCTCTGTTGAGTTTTCATTAGGTTGAGCGTTTCGGCAGCCCTTTATATGGAATAATACAGACTATATTCTTTAGTAGGCTGTGGCTCCTCCGAGCCCTCAGATAGATCTATGCTTACAGGCTGGCCCTCACCAGGGCCGCCTCTGTTGGTGGCCTAGGCTGTGCCAGGGATATTAGAGGCGTTCTGCTAAAATTAGCATTTCTTCCTCTGACTCTTCACTTTGTGAATGTATGTTTCTGCATCCCTGTATAACAGCCTCCTCCCATGGGAGTCGTTAGGCCATGGCCCGCCCCCTTCTCTGCATTCTGGGGCGACTAAGAGTAATGCAGCTTGGTGCAGAGGTTGGTTTATAAGGACGTGGTAGGCCTCAATCAGGCCTCCGTGGTATTTCTGTCTTTTTTGAGCAGGGTTAGGTCGTCTTTCGCTTCACTAGAAGACAGGGGTTTGTCTGCCCGACCCTGCCGTGCAGAACTGGCATACGGATTAGGCCGCCAGTATAGGCTTTACTTACCTCGCTGAGCTACTGCTCGAGTGCTGGGTTGTAGGTGGTGGCTTCTAGGAAGTCCCCACTCCCCTAAGTTGGGCACAGATACATTTCTGTCACCCCTAGAGCCGCTGGCAGGCCCGCACCCTGGTAACCTCAGGGTGAAGTGTGAGTATTCCCCTGTGATACAGGGTAGGTCTGAGCACTTCACTCCCAGTTCTGTATTTTCCTACCTCGCACCGCTATGGCTCGGGTCGAGTACGAAGTAAGCCTTCACTTCTTCCTCTGTCGAAGTTCGCTCCCCTGAAGCCAGAGCATTGCCCTGAGCTGACGCCCATGCATAGATGGTAGGCCCCTGACTTCTGGGGCCTCCGTTTAGGCAGAGTGGCGTATGTTGTACTCCCCTTGTTTTAAGGGTGCTAGCTCTCTTGCTGAGTACTCTGCCGTGGGCAATGTGATTAGGCACCAGGATGCTGTAGGCGCTGTGTAAACAGCTTATCTGCCAACGAAGGCTGTGCCATCAGGTAGTAGGCCTCAGCAGGCCTCCTTGTATGGGCAGCCCCCAATAGGCCGCTGTTGGCCACTTCTCGAGAGAAATGGTTGGCCTTGGTGGTTCGGGCAGTTGACTCACTGGTGGGTAGTAGGCCTTAAACAGGCCTCCTCGGGGGTGAGTCCCAACATTGTGGGACATACTTTATAGCCGCTACAGGTAGCTAGCCATACTAGGCCTCCTGTGGGTGGGCCCAATAGTTACATTAGTGCGGTATGGTTCCCAACAGTGTTCCTTTGTAGCAGAATTGACTTGCTATCAGCTAGTAGGCCCAACCAGGCCTCCCTGATAGGCGAGTCCCCAGCCGGCTGGCCTAAGCAGGCCGCCTTGGAACTGTCACCCATCTACATTGGCTGTCAGGTAGTAGGCCTCACCAGGCCTCCCTGGAGACGAGCCCAAGGACTGACAACCGAACAGCTGTGATTTTCAGGTAGCAGGCCTCACCAGGCCTCCCTGAAGGTGAGCTCCCCACATACTGTGGTTGTGAGGTAGCAGGCCTCACCAGGCCTCCCTGAAGGTGAGCTCCCCACATACTGTGGTTGTAAGGTAGCAGGCCTCACCAGGCCTCCCTGAAGGTGAGCTCCCCACATACTGTGGTTGTAAGGTAGCAGGCCTCACCAGGCCTCCCTGAAGGTGAGCTCCCCACATACTGTGGTTGTAAGGTAGCAGGCCTCACCAGGCCTCCCTGAAGGTGAGCTCCCCACATACTGTGGTTGTAAGGTAGCAGGCCTCACCAGGCCTCCCTGAAGGTGAGCTCCCCACATACTGTGGTTGTAAGGTAGCAGGCCTCACCGGGCCTCCCTGAAGGTGAGCTCCCCACATACTGTGGTCGTAAGGTAGCAGGCCTCACCAGGCCTCCCTGAAGGTGAGCTCCCACATACTGTGGTTGTAGGGTAGCAGGCCTCACCGGGCCTCCCTGAAGGTGAGTTCCCACATACTGTGGTTATCAGGTAGTAGGCCACTCTGGGCCTCCCTGAAGGTGGAGCACCCCACATACTGTGGTTATCAGGTAGTAGGCCTCACGGGCCTCCCTGAAGATGGAGCACCCCACATACTGTGGTTATCAGGTAGTAGGCCTCATGGGCCTCCCTGAAGGCGATTTCCCACTTACGTTGGCTATCAGGTAGAACGCCTCTCCGGGCCTCCCTGTAGCATTTCCCTAATGGTGCTGGGTTTATGAAGCTAGTGGCCTCTTGCTATCAGTTTCAGCTAGCCTTAATTGGCAGCTGCTGAAGGCGAGCTTGCGCCCTGGCTCGCTAAAGTGTTTATTCTCTGATATTGGTTCCCTCCCGGAACTTTTCCTGCCTACAGCCTGGTTTGTCTACCAGGCAGACCTTGTGCTCCCCTCACTGAGGGCCTCTAGGAGCATGCGGCTTCCTGAGTCTGGTCAGACGGTCGTAGGCCTCTCGAGAGGCCTCCCAGTTAGATCAGCCCTTAGGCCTTCACAGGCCTCCTCAGTGTTTTGAAACTCAGACACTGGGTTGATCCGTGGATCGAGTAGAGAAACTCCCCTCGCTAGCAAGGGTCATAAAGCACTATGCTGAGTCATACTCTCCGGGATATCCCATCTCTGAGATCCGGGCCGAGTGGTTCACTGCCAGCTTCGCAGTCCCTCGGGTTGGATGCCTTACTTAAGGCTTTTGTCCAGAGGCTCTGTCTTCAGACAGACAGGATTTGGCCAGACTAGTGTCTACGTTCTGACGCCAGGTCAGGCCGTCCTGGTGGCACTTTGGGGTGAGTACGTTCCCCTGAATAGTGACTGGCTGGGGTTCCTTCGGGTTCCCTAGCCACATTCTCTAGAAGGGACCCCCTTCTAATTGAAGTGGTGGTCCTAGGCCTTTGAGCAGGCCCAGGTAGGCCTTTCATTTAACTATGTTAATGGAAGTTTTCCTGTGAGGCTTTTTACTTAGGCTATGACCGTAGGGGATGCCTTCACTGACAGCCCAGTGTGACCTGAGGGTGAGTGGTTCTAGCATTTCATTTGAATTTGCTGGTTCGGACAGTTGTCACTGCCCTTGGGCATGCACTCCCCTCAGCATGGCGGCGTGGGTATTTCGTTCCCCATAACGTCGATGACGTATTGTTGAGTTCCCTTCGAAAGGGAACGTCTCAGGTTACGACTGTAACCTTTGTTCCCTGAGAACAGGGAACGAGACAATACGTCTCCCTACCATGCCTCGGGGCTTGCCTACCGTACAGTCCCTTCAGACGATAAGGTGATTTGTCATGTTTGCAAGGCGCCCCTATATACTTCCAGGTCGCACGTTAATCATTCACGTTAATGATTCACGGGCTGTCGCCGGTCAATGTGATTGACGTGATTTGATAGTGATTTCAGACACCTGTCACGCCTGAGGCGTTCCCCATAACGTCGATGACGTATTGTCTCGTTCCCTGTTCTCAGGGAACAAAGGTTACAGTCGTAACCTGAGACGTTCCTTTAAGCCAGTGCATTCAAAATGTGATTAAAACTAGTTACAAGTGTCAGCTATTAAATGACAGCTGTTATCTTTACAGCACAAACAGAAAATGTGTGGTTTAGTTTCAAACACGAGGAGTGAAGTGTTACAATACTCAGTTGTAACACCACGGGGTGAGATGTAACATAATGAAAAATGACTAGGCAGGCAGGTGTGCTGAGGAAAGTTGGAGTTAAACTCTGCAGGACAGTGGCCCTCCAGGACAGAGTTTGGACACCCATGACCTAGGAATACAAAAAGAAAAAAAAGAAAAAAGAAAACGTCTCGGGTTACGTATGTAACCCTTGTTCCCTGAGAAAGGGAACGAGACACTGCGTCGGTGACGACACTAGGGGAACGCCCTTCAGCGTAGCGCGTCTGAATTTATGAATGAAACCGAATCCAATCCTAATGGCGTTGCGTGATGACGTAGCGAGTGACGGCATACACGGATGTGTACAAAGGCATACCGGCACAAGCAAAGTAAGCTCTTTGCTATGAAGCAAGTGCTCCAAGCAGGGTGAGGTGTGGCGAACCGACGCAGTGTCTCGTTCCCTTTCTCAGGGAACAAGGGTTACATACGTAACCCGAGACGTTCCCTTTCGAGGGAACTCGAACTGCGTCGGTGACGACACTAGGGGAACGAGATACCCACTATACCACAACGAACCCTGCTCATCCTAGTGTGAACTGACTTCAGGCACAACCTAGGACGAAAGCACTCGTGCACCGGGTGTAGAGGGAAGGTCCAGACTGTAAAACCTCAGGAATGTGTGCGGAGTGGCCCAGCCAGCCGCCTCACATATGTCATGTAAGGAAACCCCTGAAAGGAGGGCTCTAGAGGACGCCATGCCTCTGGTGGAGTGAGCCCTCACGGCCATAGGTGAAGGCAAATTGCGCACCTGATAGGCCAGGGAAATAGTCTGAACGATCCAGTTGCTGATGGTCTGCTTAGAGGCGGGAAGCCCCTTCTTGGGAGACCCAAAACACACCAGCAACTGGTCCGACTTCCGCCATGAGGAGGACTTCTGGATGTAATACTTAAGTGCTCTAACAGGGCAGAGCAGATGAAGTCTCTCCTCATCCACCGTCACATGAGGTGGAGGATGAAATGCCTGCAGAACCAAAGGCCGTGCCACACTAGATGGCACCTTGGGCAAATAGCCGGACCTGGGGTGCAAGATGGCCTTAATGTCGCCAGGAGCAAACTCCAAGCACCCATTGGAAATAGAGAGCGCCTGGAGATCTCCTACCCTCCTCAGAGAAGTAATGGCTAACAAAAAGACCACCTTAAATGAAAGGTTCTTGGCCTCAGCCAACTCCAATGGTTCGAAGGGGGCCTCGGCCAGTCCTTCGAGAACCACTGCCAGGTCCCAAGAGGGAACCCTGGTGCGAGTCGCAGGTCTCATCCTCCAGGTTCCACGGAGGAAGCGTACGACCAGTTGATGCCTCCCCAGAGGACCATCACTCAGAGGAGCGTGGAAAGCCGCAATGGCAGCCACATAAACCTTGAGTGTGGACGGGGTAAGCCCGGCAGAAAAGCGGTCTTGGAGAAACTCCAGCACTGAAGCCACTGGGCAGTGAACTGGGTCCAAATCACGCTCTCTGCACCAAATGGAAAATACATTCCACTTAAGGCCGTATAACTTCCTCGTGGAGGGAGCTCTGGAAGTGAGTATAGTTTCAACCACTTCTGCTGACAGGCCGGCTTCTAGGTACTGTGCCCCCTCAGGGGCCAGACCCACAGTTTCCACAGCTCGGGCCGAGGGTGGAGAACTGAGCCCCCCGCCTGAGACAACAGGTCCCTCCTCAGAGGGATCTGCCATGGCGGGCCTGCCAGAAGCAAGATGATGTCCGAGAACCATACCCGGGCCGGCCAAAATGGGGCTACTAATAGTAGGCTGACTCCGTCCTGACGGACCCTTTCCAGAACTGCTGGGAGCAGAACGATTGGGGGAAAGGCGTACAGACGCAGCCTCGGCCACGTCTGCACAATGGCATCCAACCCCAGCGGGGCTGGATGTGTGAGGGAGAACCACAGTGGACAGTGTGTCGTCTCTCGAGACGCAAATAGGTCCACTTCCACTGGGCCAAACCTCTCGCATATTAACCCCACCACCTCGGGGTGGAGTCTCCAATCCCCGGGCCTCAGCCCCTGCCTCGACAGTATGTCTGCTCCCTGGTTCTGGTACCCCGGGACATACATCGCCCTGAGGGATGACAGTCTCCGCTGGGACCACAGGAGGATCTGATGCGCCAGTCTGCACAGAGGGCGCGACCTCAGACCCCCCTGATGATTTAAGTAAGATACCACCGACATATTGTCGGATCTTACTAGGACATGGCGACCATGGAGGTCTGGCAGAAAGCTCCTCAGAGCCCGGAACACCGCCAACATTTCTAGGCAATTTATGTGCCAAGAGGAATGTTGGTCCTGCCAGAAACCTCTCGTAAAACGGCCGTCCATGACCGCGCCCCAGCCCGTGAGGGAGGCGTCTGTCGAAATAAACATCCGGTGGCACGACGCTCCCAGCCTGGGACCCTGGGACAAGAACCAAGGCCTCTTCCAAATTGATAGGGAATGAAGGCATCTGCGCGAAACCCTTATCAAGCGGAATGGACTTCCCCTCGGGGAAAACCCCTTGGCTCTTAACCACCACTGTAGAGCTCTCATGTGTAGCAGGCCAGAAGGTATTACGCTGGACGCTGCTGCCATGAGACCCAACACTCTCTGAAAGTGTTTGACAGTGATGGCTTGGCCTAGCTTTATCCTGGACACTGAAGTCAGGACGGACTCGATCCGAGCAGGAGACAATTGTGCCCGCATCGTGACTGAGTCCCACACCACTCCCAGGAACAGGGTTCTCTGGGCTGGTGCCAACACACTTTTCTTTGTGTTGAGTCTCAGCCCCAGGCTTTGGATGTGGGCGAGGACGACATCTCGATGCCGAATCGCCAGCTCTCGCGACTGCGCCAGTATCAGCCAGTCGTCGATGTAATTGAGCACCCTGATGCCCTCGAGCCTCAGGGGTGCTAGAGCTGCATCCATACACTTGGTAAAAGTGCGAGGGGAGAGTGCCAGGCCAAACGGAAGAACCCGATATTGGTAAGCTTTGCCCCCGAAAGCAAACCTCAGGAACTTCCTGTGAGATGGAAGAATGGAGATGTGAAAATAAGCGTCTTTTAGATCTATCGTGACAAACCAATCCTCGGATTGGATTTGACTCACGATGATGGGAATGGTAAGCATCTTGAACCTGAATCTCCTCAGAGACCGGTTCAAGTGCCTTAGATCTAAAATTGGACGCAACCCTCCATCCTTCTTGGGAACTATGAAGTACCGGCTGTAGAACCCGGACTCCCTGGCTGGTGGGGGAACATGCTCTATGGCCCCTTTTACCAGCAGCGAGTGAACTTCCTGTTCCAACACTAGACCCTGCTCTGGGTGCACTGAAGTCCAGACCACCCCGTTGAATTTTGGTGGGCGGACCTGGAACTGCAGCCTGTACCCAGTTCTTACAGTGCGCAGGACCCATGGAGAAATGTTCGCGAGGTTTTGCCATGCCTCTGCGAAATTCACCAAAGGAACCAGCCCCTCGGGGCTGGTGTCCAGTGTTTTGTGCAGGATGTTGACGGTGCCCTGAAGCGGAGGACCGGCAGGAAAAAACCGACAACTCCCTACATTGTGCGAACCCGAACACTGACTGCCTGCAAGCCTTTGGGGCAGGCCAACCAGTGTGAGCTCGCTGGGAGCTAGCGTGTCCCGAAGCGTCAGAGACGGCGGGATACTGACGCCAACTCCCTGAGGGCCCAACGAGAGAGGGGACCTCGGTCGCTCTCTCTCGGGGGGGGCGGCCCTCTGAGGCCTCAAAGGAGTTAGGACCTCTTTCCCTTAGCCTTCCTATACTGGATGACGGTCCTCAGATCCGTCTTATCAGGAGGCTGAGGGTGTGAGCGTCGACCAGAGTCCCAAGATCTACGAGGGGGAGCTCTGGAAGCGACACTCGCCTTCTGTGCCTGGCGGTAAGAGGAAGAGGAGGATTGCTGTGGCTGTTCTTTAGCAGCAGCCCTCCTAGACCTAGAGCGGCGAGGGAGATACCGCTTGAAGGCTTCGCCCTGCTTCTTAGCATCCTCAAACCTGTCCACCACCGCGCTAACAGCCTCACCAAATAGACCTGAGGCTGAAACGGGTGCATCAAGAAGGAAGGTTCTATCCTTCTCCTTCATGCCCGACAGGTTGAGCCACAGATGTCTCTCCGTGGTCACCAGGGCAGACATGGAGCGACCGATGGCACGGGCCGTCTCCTTGGTAACCCGGAGAGACAAGTCTGTGGCTCTGCGAAGTTCAGCGATATCATCCGGGGATGGACCCTCGCCCTGGTCGATATCTCTCAAAAGTTCGGCTTGGTACGCCTGCAATATGGCCATTGTGTGCAGGCTCGCACCAGCTCGACCCGCCGCCATATACGCCCTGCCCACCAAATCAGATGTGGTGCGGCAAGGTTTAGAAGGCAATGCCGGCGACTTTAGGGATGACGCAAGGTCGGGTGAAAGGTAGCTGGCTAATGCTTCCTCAACCCGAGGCATCATCCCGTATCCCTTATCCCTAACCCCCACAACATTACTGTAGTTTAACATTGGAGGATTAGACAGGCGTGATGAAAATGGCCTGTTCCAGGATTTACACAACTCATTGTGTAAATCCGGGAAGAAAGGGAGAGACCGGCGTGAAGGTTGCGTGCGGTGCTGCAGGAAGCGTTCGTCAAGCTTGCTTTTCGGACGCGCTTCCTGCCGCTCTTGTGGCCAAGAAATATCCAGCTTGGCCACAGCCCGCGTCAAAACCTCCACCAACTCATTATAATTAGGTGCCGGCTGAACAGACTGATGCGTGTCAACATGATCCTCATCCCCAACACTCAGTATGTCTAATTCCTCGGAATTAGACAGCTGTAAAGCAGGAACATCCTCCCGATCGGGAGAAGCCGCCGAACGGGGAATGGGGGAATCAGACTCACCAGAAGAGGAGCGAGAATATGCCTCGGCAGTCTCATCCTCGACCAGATCTCTCTGCGATCCCCACGATGAAAGCCGCCGCATTGCCTCGGCAGATGCGGGACCCGAACCGCGGGGAGAACACATTTGGCCATCTTCCGAAAATAAAGCCAGTCGAGATCGCAGCACTCTCACGGAAAGAGACTCGCAATGAGCGCAAGCAGCCCCCTCAAGAGCTGCTTGAGCGTGCTGTCTTCCCAAACATGACACACACATCTCATGTGAATCCCCAGCCGGGAGAAAACGAGGGCACGGGAACACACACTTTCTGAACTGATCAGCCATACTGAACTTTTCCAAAGCAGACAAACGACACCAAATAAGACTCACAAATACACAGAGCGCTTGCTGAATAGCAAAAAAGCTTACTTTGCTTGTGCCGGTATGCCTTTGTACACATCCGTGTATGCCGTCACTCTCTACGTCATCACGCAACGCCAATAGGATTGGATTCGGTTTCATTCATAAATTCAGACGCGCTACGCTGAAGGGCGTTCCCCTAGTGTCGTCACCGACGCAGTTCGAGTTCCCTCGAAAGGGAACTAAAAATGTGCTTCATTGATGTTACTACTAACCCAGAGTCTTGTAGCCATGAACAAGCACACCTTACAGCAAACAGGCAAAACAATAGCACTAAAAACTTGCATGAAAAAATATATACACAGACACAAAATAAACATAATTTAACTTGCCATAACAAAAATAAATGAAGTAAAATTTACTTTCTAAAATCAAAACTAGTTTTTCTCCTCTAAAAATCTGCTGTGTCTGCCACAGGCCTCTACTTTCTCACATGTGGAATAAGGACTAAACCAAGCATGTGTGAAGTGAATCAAATGATTTGTAACTTGTCCCTGATTGGAGAAACTGGAAGTGTTACACAATTAACCAGGGTCACAACCATCTCTGGTCTCCCCTACAGCTCTGAAGCGATATTCAAGATAGTGTGGGTTTACGCACTCTCAAGTGGCCAAGACCGCAAGTGTTGACAGGGCATTCGTATACTTTATGTAGTAAGTATACTAACATCAATGTACTAGTAGTATACTTGTTAGTGTACTATTTGAATACTGCTTGGGACTAAATTGGCCCACTTTTTAGCATACAAAAGTATATGTTTAAGTGTAGCCTACTATAAGTGTAACGGTAGTAAACGAAGTGCAGAACTAGTTCACAACTACATTTCTTATTTGTACTGCAACTGTACTACAATTGAACTTATAAGTATACTAGTAGTTTACTATTTTAATATTTGTAGTACATTTTATTAATTTAAGAAAGTACACTTTGAAATATCCTCTCAGTAAACTACTAGTTTAGTAGTTTTATACTGCAAGTATATTTGTAAGTTTTCTTTAAGTGAACACACCATACATAAGTATATAAGAGGTGTGTTCAGGCGCATTGCTATTTTGAGGCAACTGAAATAGACTGCGCCATTCACCAACGAAAACCTGATCTAAAGTAAATGGCGCAAATTTTTTTTTTGTTAGAGCACGTTAGTAATGTGCACCTATAGATGGGTCCACAACTCACATACACTTTGTCCCGTAGACGGTCGGCTTGCGCGCTTTAACCTCACGCACGAGCAGATCTGTTTGCTCTCTGGAGAAGCGTTTAGTTTTTCCGCTTGCAAATTCCGCCATGTAAATAGCGGAAATGCCATGACGTGAGCGCAGCTGGGTTTTAAAGGGAATGGGAGATGAGACTCTGATTGGTTTATTGCACGTTACGCCCAAAACACGGCCCTTACACACAGCAGCGGCCTTAAGCATCTGGGGGCCCATTTCAATAACTAATATGGGGCCCTACCCACATAAAACAAACATAATAGAGCAAAAAAAGCAAGGATTCCTGTTGGTTTGCATCAATATTATTTTATTAGGTGCACTTTCAGCTTCATGAACAGGCAGCTCAAAATAGAAATAATCCATCCTTATTTGATTAAAACTATATACAAGTATACCGCGTTTTACGTTGGAATAAGCCTTGCCCTTTCACGCAGGGTAACTTCACTTTTGGTAGACTGAAGCTTTTCTTTTGTTGTCCGATATCTTTCGTTTTTCAGCACCACTGGCACATGTACGTTTTATTTCCTCTTAAAATTCTTTTTCTGCTCAAAATAATATTTTAACCTAATGGCAAAAAAGGCAAAGGTATAAATACATAAACTACTGATATTATACTTCAGATCGCTTAAGCCGTTCGCTGGGGTGGTAAACGTCACCATGGTAACCGTGAGTTTGTCCAATCAGAGACGTCAGTGTTTTGCAAATAACAAGGATGATTTCATACCTTGTGGCTTTTATAGGACAAACAAACAAATGTATATTTTTTTTCGGCTTTTTTTCGTTTCACACCCTCATAGCTCGTGGTAAATCTACCTTGAATGGTTTAGACATTATGGTTGAAAATCAATATCCTACGGAGAAAATGAACGGGATTTTGCTGGTCTGTCGGGGCCCCCATTGGAGGACGGGGCCTGTTTCAATTGAAACGGGTGAAACATAGGTAAGGCCGCCCCTGCTTACACATTAAGAGAATAAGGAAATCGCTTTTAGACTATGCCGACCGACCATTTTTCCCGTCGTTAAACTAGCAAAAGTGCACTTGCGCTTAAGACCATGTGCTTAGATCGTTAAAACAGGGCCCTTGAACTTTTCTGTCAGTAAAAGTCAAGTGCAATTTTAAGTATATTTCTGAGAAGTACATAAAGTATATTTCTTAGAGGTACATAAATAGGCTGAACGTATGCTTTCTTATTTTTAGTTTAAAAGTTGCTGTTGGCAAGTAAAAGAGAGAGTGGATATATAGCTGAAAGGCAGATGCAGTAGCTGCCTTTTATAGAGTCACACCTTCTAAAGCAATCACACTCACTTTATTGATAGTTTACATTGCTTATCACACTCTATAAACTTGCAACAGTTACATTATCTTTATTGTGCGTGATGCTAAAGTACATTCATCTTTCATTCACACCAATGGCCTGGGATTATATAATTTAAGTGAAGAAATTCCTTGTGGAAATTGAACAAGAAAAATAATCCAGATTCACACTATGAAATCTGAGAATAATCTAAAAAAAATGTTTTTTTAAGAGATATAACATACTTGGTGTCCAAATTCTTATTCCTAAGTTTGAGCAATAGTAATAGCGATGTTTTTCTCATCAAGCACCACTAATAAAAAAACGTAGGCTTATTGGGTAAATGTGCCTCTTCAAAAACAAATGTATACATACAATTCACTGCAGTTTCCACTGAAATGAACACTACAGGCAGTAAAATGCAAAAATGGTAAAACTTTGATTACTTTTCACACAAATTATGATTATTGGTGCAGATTGTGAATATCGACTTATTTTCACACAGTTCCTTGCACAATACTATGGCCTCAAAACACTTTTTCCATAGTAAGTTTGGGTAACACTTTATTTCGATAGTCCACTTTAGACATTCCACTAACTATAAGTAACTTTGTAACTACATGTCAACTAACCATCATTAGAGTATTAGTAGACTGTATGCTTAATATCTGCTAACACTTTATTTTGATGGTCCACCAACAGAAATTCTTCTGACTATAAGTAACTTGGCAACTACAAGTCAATTTATTCTACTAACCCGAACCCTAACACCTAACCGTGACCTAAGAGTCTACTGACAGTCTACTAATACTCTAATGACAGTTAGTTGACATGTAGTTGCAAAGTTACTTATAGTTAGTAGAATGTCTAAAGTGGACTATCGAAATAAAGTGGAACCAAGTTGGTGTCAAATACAGTATATAGCTTTTCTAATGCAGTAACCTTGCTTGGTAGCTCACCAGGTACAGCATTGCACTTGCGATGTGGAGAGTCCTGGGTAAGAGTCCTGTGAAACACGACTTATGATAAAAGAGCTCAAAGACTTGTAGAAGCAAGTTAAAATGGCATGCTTCAGCAAATGCTTTTCTATCTCATGTTTGCTTTTGTTAACACTGTTGGTTAGGTTCACAAAACATGCATGATTTTGTCACATGACCTGATTCACATTCACCTCTTTCGTTTAAAACTGAACAATTTTAGCACCACTCTCTGGACATTTCACATTGAAACACATTGAAAGTGTAGGATGACAATACAAATGGGGTTTATACTTCATGTTGCTTTAATTTACATATATAAAATACACATAATATATACACAGTATTTATATATATACTGTGAATGCTTGATTCTGATTGGTTGACGAACGTTCTAAGGTGTGCAATTAGTTTCAGGGAAACTCACAGCTAAAGTAGTTCCAGGCAGGTCTTGACCGCATTACAGTTCCATATCATTTTCAAAGGTTTTTACAGCCTACATAACTAAAACCTACAATGACACTGACCGAGCAAATAAATATAGTCAACAATAGGATAAAAAACGACAAATATTTTTTTTTTGCCACAAAATTACGTTTTATTATGTATTATGCATTTATTGGTTATTACAGAACAGCACATATCACGTGTTGTCAGCGCTGCTCTGACGATTTTATCGTTTGGTGCGGTTTCATTTCAAGTAATCGTGCCGAAATGAATACATTTCAAACTGTAACAATAGAAAGTACACACTTTCTCTGCTAAATGAACCTGATAAGAACATGTAACCTGTATATTACAGAGAAATGAAAGAATTCAGACTATGTTTTTTTATGCAATAAAAGCGGACTCAGTTGCTATGGACAGTCCGGGTCACTGCACCAAGCTGAAAGCATCTTATTATTTGTAATACAATATATTTGGGTACTTTGTGTTTTCACAGTTTGTCTACACCCATGGAAATTGTCTTTAGTAAAAGCACAGTTATCATATGCCATGCTTTTGTTTTCAAGCATAATGATTTTTGGAATAACTTCAGGCATAGTCATTGTTTTCTTCTTAGTGTTGGTTGAACTGCATGACAGTAGGGTCAGAAACACCGGGATAAAGATGATGCTGTGAGCCAAACCAAAAAGCATAACGAGGAACATGATCTTAAAGAAGACCCTGAAGATGTGGTTCTTGGATGCAGCTAAAACAAACACACCTATTATTGTTGAGGCTGCTCCTTGGAGAACCGGGTAGCCCAGAGAAAACAATGCATCAATCACCCTCTCATTGGCAGTTGATTTTTTGCTAGAAACAAACGCATATGAAATATGTGCAGAGAAGTCAACAGTGAAGCCAATACACACCACCAAGATGATCATGGAAATGGAATCTAGGTTGACACCCCATAATGCCATGAAACCAGTGACGCCGGTAATGACCGAGCCGATAGAGAACGTGACCCACAGGGAACAGAGCGGGTTTGGGATTAATAACAAGGAAACAACCAACATGACAGATGTGGTGAAACCAACATTCTGAATGGTGCTGGAAACTATCACAGAGTATTGATCCAAGTAGATGAACAATGGGTGGAACACCAGTAGTTTAGTTGCACTACAATTTTGAGCTGTGTCTCTGAGTTCATGAAACATCATTATCTCCATACTGGCGTTAGAGATATCCAAAGTCTGGACAAAAAATCTTGAAGCATTGATTTTGCCTTCTGTGACATTGACGTCAAGCATAAACTCTGGATAGAGCATTAAAAAAGAGGATAAATTCCCCATGAAGACGTTTTCATTGTCTAGATTTAGGCTTTTGCTTTCAGCATATTGTAAGTAAAAGTCTAACCAGGAGACGGACAGATTTTGATTGACAAATCTCAAGTTGTGGAGTTTCTCCATGCAGTGGTTTAGTGCGGATCTGCTGTTTTTATTCCAGTATGGAAACTCTTCGGTCACTACCACCATGACAGTTGGACCATACCTGGAGAAGAATTTCCCGTCATCATCATAATAATTTACAACATATGAATCATCAGCTGCAAGGTCCCTCATATTAATGCCCTGCTGTAAATGAAGACATCCATAAATACCTCCAGCCAAATAACCCGCATACAAAAACATCACACAGACTTTTATCCAAGGCTTAGTTATGAATGGACCATAATAGGACTTAAAGAAGTGTGTTATGGGCTGCTGTTTCTCAGCACCGGTCTCTTGGTCATAGTCTCCTCCTACACAGCAGAGGCGATATGCCGAAGACTTTCCTTTAGGGGTCTGTGTTGGGAGTTTGCAGCAGGTCAGCCAGTGTCTGTTACTCTGCTCTCTCCTGCCGTTTAGGGCTAGACAACTTCCAAAGAAGAGGATGTTATAGATGTAACAGAAAATAATGGATGTGCTGGTGTACAAGCAGAAGGACTGAACTGAGCGAAATTCACTCATGAGCCCGATGTAGAAGCCGAGTACGTCAGTCAATGAAGTGATAGTTATAGACATAGCGGCTTCTTTGAAGGTTTCTGCCATTCTTTTCTCCACTGGATCCTTCACTTTGGTCTGTTGCCAGTTGGAAATCATGATGAACATGTCATCAACACCAATGCCTATGAGAAAAGCTCAGTCTTAATAAACTAACTCTTAACCTAAGAGTTACAAATATCTAATATAAAATCAACACATTTATTTAAACGGTAACCAAACATTTGATGAGCCCCATTCACTTCCATAGTGTAACCATGTTTTTCTCCTTGTATGTTAAAGTGTTTTATTTCATTGTCATTTACGGTTTAATTTTAAAGACAGGAAAAAAACAGAGATTACCTGTACTTCCCTGTAGTCATCAACAGGTGGCACTATGTGTGTTGCGTACGATACGATGCGCGTGCGCTCTCGACTCAAGGAGGATTCAAGGTCATCCATGGGTAAATACAATGTTGTGTGACTATACCATTTGTGAATGCATATGTTGTTGTTTTTCCTGCTCTTTTCTGTTTCTTTTCTAAATATTTAAAACTTTAATTAAAACAATTAAATTGATAAACCACATTTGGAAATAAGTTGTTTTATTTTATTTTATTTTCATTAAATGAATAAACTTAAAGTAGAAAGAACCCCCTAATGTGTTCCTGGTGGTAAATCTAAATCCCCGGTCACACTAGTATGAAAAATAAATACATAAACGGAAGTCAATGGGACCCATCAACTGTTTGGTTACAAACATTCTTCAAAATATCTTCTTTTGTGTTCTGCTGAAGAAGAAGAAAGGTTTGGAACAACTTAAGGGTGAGTAAATTATGACATCATTTTCATTTTTGGTGTAACTATCCCTTTAAAATGATAGCACATGAGTTGGGCTACTTTTAGATTGGAAAAGAGCAGCATGAACATTCTGCTAAACATTTCATTTTGTGTTAATCAAACACAAGACAAAGATATACATGTGTTTGTTTGTTTTGCAGTGCATAAAAAATAATCCAATTAAATCGAAGAAGTTTTATGCATGGACACACACTTACCCAGAATCAGGAAAGGTGAATTAGCCACTGTTATTACGAACGGCACTTTAAAATAGAGCATCAAGCCAAAGCTGGAGACCACAGCCAGACCCACAGACAGAACCCCCATGCAAGAGACCCAGAACTTGTTCCTCACATTATCGAGACTGAAATAAATTCAAACCACTTGTAATTAGCAGTCAGTTAAATAACTGGAAGAATAATAAAAATGCAGTAAATGGTCAAATACAAACCAGTGTGTTTAAGATTACGATGATAAATAAAAAATAATATGATAACAAATAACATTTTGCAATCTCAAGAAGCATAACAAACCGATTTTGTACAGCTAAAATAACTAGAAGTGGATGAGACCGGAAGCCTCAACACGAGTTATACTGGCCAAGCCCACTCTTATGCTAAGAATAAAATAGGCAGACAATTATTTCAATTCTCCAAATGATATATACAATGAGGGTCCAAAGTCATGAGACTACTAGTGAAACATTTTCTTTTTTGTATAAAAATATACACCATCATTCAAATGTTTGGGGCCAGTTATTAAGTATCATGCTAACCAAGGCTGTACTAATACAAGCTGTAAATTTGTAAAATATTGTATTTTAAATGTAATGAAATTTAAACATTTATTTAAAATATATATTTTGTGTAACGATTAATGTAAACGTTTTTACTTTGATCAATTTAATACATCCTCGCTAAATAAAATGATTAATTCTTTAAAAACAACTTTCTACTTTTATTAAGAATTTATAGATCTGTGAACATACAAATTAAAACTTTATGATCAGATATATTGATGGACAGACACTGATTTTCCATATATTCTATAGATCTACAAATAGTACTATATGATTATTCCCAGTGTGTGTGTGTGTGTGTGTGTGTGGCATGGTAAACCTTACATTATGGGGGAAAAATGTCCCCACAAAGATTTTGGATATTGCCATCCATGTGGGGACATGTTTGGTCCCCATGAGGGAAACTGCTCATAAATCCCGCGTGATGTTTTTTGAAAATGTAAAAATGCAGAAAGTTAATGGTAAAGTTTAGGGGATAGAATTTACAGTTTGTGGAGTATACAAATCATTATGTCTGTGGAATGTCCCAATAAAACATGAAAACACATGTGTGTGTGTGTTTGTGTGTGTGTGTGTGTCTGATATCTGTTTCTTACCGCATGCAAGATAACACTGAGAAGGAGATTGCAAGTGAGTAAGTTATTGAAAACAGAGGAATGCCATCTTTTGTGTGTTTCTCTATCTCCTCTTGTCTGGACTTTGAGGTAAAACGAGACACCTGCAGCAGATTGAGAAAGTTATCTAAATACACTTGCATAAAGCACTGAATTTACAGATCACTTGGTCTAAAATATGTTTTACTGTAGGTTTATTCTGTGACTGTCCATCTGATTACAGCACCTACAGTACAGACGGCATGAATCAACACCTTTACATGGTCACGTACCTTGAGTCCTCCGCTGAGCGTTTCTTTGGACAGAACATTTTGGAACTGTTGAAGCCATTGAGAGGCTCCAGGCTTATCCTGCAAGAAGTAGAAAAGTCTAATGGCACGTGCCTTCTGGATCACACCATCCCTCTCTTCAACACCTCCTACTGTGGAGCCAAGAAAAACATCTTTCCCTTCCCACCTATGTATTGGAAAGGATAAATTGATGCATTTATGTTCGCTAATGTCCAGTATGGGATTTAAGACACAGTTCCCATTTACTCTTGCACAAATATGTTTGAAGCTTATTTGAGTTTCATTGACTTTGACAGAGAGATTGTGTACTACTTTGTCAAGATCACTGATTTCCTCAAACAGCTCATCTGTTAGAATGTTTCCTTCCACAATGGAATATATTAACACTGCGTAGTTCCCTTCAGCATAGAGTCTTTGACTTGAAAACAATGAATCGTTATTTGGAAACGTTTCTTTCACAACATGTCTGGCTTGCTTGGAAGGTCCGTTGATTGGTGTGAATTGATTCTCGACGTCATTGTCCTCGTAGTCTTTGAGAAAGTGCAGTCCTCCTCCCAGAGCAGCGGACACTATCAGAGGAATGACAAAGAACCAAACCGGATGAGAACCAACCAGATGGCCGAGTTTCTCAAAAACCTTAGAAATAGGCTTCTCAATGCAGTCTGTACGATAATACGCCATAGTCTTCTATTAGACTGAAATATAACGTTCTGAATGATGTTCTCATCTGTTCTCATTGTTTTTATTAGTCCACCTGTTTGTTTAAGCCCGCCCAGTTTCTTTAAGGAAGAGGTGGGTTCACACAGTATAAGGAGGGGGTTATTCTAAAAACAGAAACACTTTTAATATTTCATTAATTGCTTTCATGATTCCAGGACTTTTTAACTACATGAGTGGTAGAGGAAGTTCTTATTTGTGGATTAAGTTAGTCACACTAGAGTTATTCATTTACAACAGAAACAGTTAAACGTCTAAAAATATCTATATGCATAAATACAAGCATAGCTTTGTCAAGGGTGTGACTGACACTTCAACACGTGGATCTGAAAATGATACACATGATGGACAGTGTTGCATGTGGAAATGGTGTTATTCAGGCATCTGTCTGGCGGATCATTAAAGGGTTAGTTCACCCAAAAATGAAAATGATCCCATAATTTACTCATGCTCAAGCCATCCGTGTATGACTTTCTTCTTTTAGCCAAACACAATCAGAGTTATATTAAAAAAATATATCCTGGCTCTTCCAAGCTATATAAATATCCATATTTATAACTTTATAAACTAGATACACTTGCTTTCCTCAGTCGACTTCTCTTGTGAACGCGCGGATGAATGTTATCGGAAACTAGTGATTACAGTGTATAAAGTTATCATTTTCTTACAACGCATCGCTTCGCTTCAGAAGGCCTTTATTAACTGGAGCCGTATGGATTACTTTTATGAAGGATAAAATAAAAATTTGGACACTAGGCTACTATTTAAAAAATTTTTTTTAAAGAAGTCTCATATGCGCATCAAGCCTGCATTTATTTGACCAAAAATACAGAACAAATTATTACAATTTAAAATAATAGTTTTCTATTTGAATGTAGGCTACTTTAAAAAAAAAATCATTTATTTCTGTGATGCAAAGCTGGATTTTTAACAGCCATAGCTCAGAAAAAGAAAGAAAGAAAGAAAGAAAGAAAGAAAGAAAGAAAGAAAGAAAGAAAGAAAGAAAGAAAGAAAGAAAGAAAGAAAGAAAGAAAGAAAGAAAGAAAGAAAGAAAGAAAGAAAGAAAAGTAAGTAAGTATTTCGCATTACTGGCCAACTGTATGCCAGTATTTCACTGGGAATAGCTCCCAACTTTGCGCGTTAAGGATCCAATGGCGTATTGGCGTAAAGTTAAGAAAAATAAACAACCGAGAGAAATTTATATGTCTACTAAATCAGATTTAACTGTATCTATATAGCCTACATCAGCATCGGGGAATAACATTAGCCTATAATCTCGTTCACGGTAGAGAAAGCTGCTTTAATAGGCTAGGCCTACATGTTCAAAAATAACTGTGAAGACTTAAATGTTAACACAGCTCTTTGTCAGCTTTTCCATATAGCCTACATAGCGAAAATACCCTGCTGGAAGAAGCAGTTTTTTAAAAAAAGGACATCGTTTCGCTCCTCTGTCTGGCGGTCAGAGACCGCCGCATCTAAAGCCGCTAAACATATGGGAGATTTTCAGTCAGGGAAACTGTTTCTCAAATATGCGCAACGATTTATAGATTTATTTGGAACTATTTTTGTTGGCGATATATAGAGCAAAATGTAAGTAGCCTAATGTAGCCTAATATTTACGACTTAATAAAATTCAACGTCCTGCTGATGTTCGGGACAGCACTCTTTCTCGTCTGATCTGTTGCTTAACTATTGTTATAAACAGAAGAAAAAAAGGAACCTTTTTTTGTGAATTATATTCTGTTTCAGAAATGTGCTTTTATTGTAATAGGCCCTATCTGTTGATTAATTTTGTTTCAGTGGTCTGAATGCTTATGCTTAATATTAAAAGGTAGCCTATAGGCTGCAAATGCTAAAAATAAACTAAAAACAGTGCTAGTTTTTGTATCAACATCATGAATTAAAAATGGCAAGTCAGTCTTTGTTTGTATTGCATGTTCACTTTTAATACAACGAAACAGCCTAGCTCTCCCATCCCTCACAAACTCGCGGTCGATTACGTCATAATGATCGCCGCATTCCTCAGAACGTTCGGTGAGTATAATGAGTGCAGCGGATTTATTCTTCTTGTAGCGAGTCGGCGATTGTGTGAGTATGCTTTTTACATGGGTTTGGGGATCTGAATTTTAATCTTTTCATAATTTGCAGAAGAATCTGATCAAACTGGGGAATGTTATTGTCTCGATTTGCTGTAGCTACATTTAGATAAATAAATAGGCATGGTAGGCCACACTGGCGGTTTGTGTGGAAATGAGAGCATATGTAAATCAATAATGATCATATCTTTTTTATATATATAATTGTTGATAATTTATATTTCATTGACAAAACTATAGCAGATCTGATGACACACTGAAGTGATCCTGAAAGCTTATTGGCCTTAAGCTGATTCGTGTAATCAATCAAATTTGCCTCGACAAATGTATGCATAAAATGCATAATTAAAAAAAATTACTATATACATTTACATTATGTGCATCTGAGTTATGCACATTATAGGGAAATTGATCAAAATAACAATGAACTTTTTTAGCTTCATTGTTTATTTTAATTACATTTTAAGGTGGCTCTCAGCCTCACTTGCCTCTTCTGATGGATCGCCACTGGGCATACACTGTATACATTTTTTTAATTTATTTATTTTTTTGAAAATTAAAGGCCCGGGTATAGCCTACTTGATTTTCCGCGTTCCGCTCCATCTCGCGCACAGTCGTGTCCGCACAGCTATTAGTTGGTGGACCAGTGTGACACCGCACAATTTCTTATTTATACTCTACCAGATGTCAAAGAGCAGTACTGAGTCGTGTCAACATTCTTCTATCTTAACAATCACCTAGCGTATGCGTTGTTCTGCACTCACCGTTAGTGTGAACACAAAAATTGGGCTACACACGGATGTCCGTGGAACTTGAGATGACAAAAATTGCAGAATGCGGACGACATAAGTTTACGTTGGGCTTAAGACAACAAGCTTTCAGGTTCTTGTACTGTATGTTTACTCAAATCATCTCTTCCCTTTCTCTTTCTTTCATAGTGTTTCACCGATATACATTGCAAAAAGTATTGTTCACTTCTAGTTAATTTTCTACATCATATCCAACATCAATATGAGTTTGTCAACCATGCCCACCATTTTTGAGAGTGCAGAGCAGTCCTCATCTACTGAATACTCAGATGAGCTCACTACGGCCCTTGCTGCGGGACGGTGGTGGGCGATAATGGAGGTTTCAGACCCCATACCTGAAGATTATGAGTACAGGGACCCCATCTCAGGCCAGTGGGGGGAAACAGTGGAGGCGGGAGAAACATCATGTCCCTCATCCCTGGTCTTCAGTGATGCATCTGAAAAGGCTAATTTCCAGCAGTCGGATTTCTCAGATGCAACACTGAAGACCACACCGCAGTGGAGGCAGAATACAATGCAGGGAGCACCCTTCTCTTCCAGATCCAAACAGAGAGCACCTGTGCCTGCCAGTTTTGAGAAGGGGGACCTCACCTCATCCCTGATTTTCGGTGATGCATCCAAGACCACAAGACAGTGGAGAAAGCAAAGGCCTGGGAAATATGAGAAAGGAGAACTGAAGACCACGAAGCAGTGGAGGCAGCAGACAACGAAAGCACCTGTGACTAACGGGTCCACTCAGGGAGAATATTTGCTTGTCCGGTCCCAGCAGAACTCTCCCAGTTCTAAAAAAGAGGACCTCACCTCATCCCTGGTCTTCAGTGATGCACCAGAGAAAGCTCAGCGCTCAAGTTTCTCTGATGCAACAATGGTCATGGACCAGAGGAGAAAGTGGAGGCAGAAAAAGCCACATATAGCATCTGTGCCTGCTGGGTCCCCAAAGGAAGCACCTGTCCCCATAGGGTCCCAACAAAGAGGAAAACTCAGGATCCCTGAACATTTGACTAAACATCTAAAAAAGGCCTCCTTTGAAACACCCATGCCCATCCAGTCTCTACAGAGGGCACCAGTGGCGGCCTCAAAGGAGCTCACATACTCCTCACATGGAGCACCCATACAGGACAAGATGGGAGCTAGGCCCAAACTAAAGATCCCTGAGGCAATAAGGCAGGAGGTGCTGCAGCAGAAGCCTCAAACTTTTCTGCAGGGACCACCCATGCCTGACAACTTCTCAAAGAGGCAAAATCGAAAGATCCCTGAGCCTGAGATAGCGCCTGTGTGTCGTGCACAGGGAGCATCTGTTATTGACAAGATCTCTGAGAGGAGAGATGCTAAAAACCCTGAGCTACTGAGGCAGCATTCGCAAAATGCACCAGTGCTTGTGTCTTCCGCAAACCTCAGGATCCCTAGGCAGCAGAGGGAGAAGTTAAGGGAACAGTGGGGGCATCAGCAGAGGCAGAAGAATATCCAAAAGGGAGTGTCTGTGCCTGCCAAGACCCCACAGAGAACACTTGCTCCACCGTGTTCCCCACAGCAACCACCCAGGTCTCCCGAGGGAGCACCCATGTCCAGATGGAGTAAGAGCGTGTGTCTATGGAGCACAAAAGCTTCTGTAAGTCCCTTATATCACTAGTTTTTACTTATTTTAAAATTTATTCAAACAAGTAAACATTTAACTATTCTACTATGTTTTTTAGGTCCTCAATTTAAAATCCTTTTATATTTCAAAATGATTAAAAAAAAAGATATGCCTTTAGATTTAGTCTAAGAAGCACCCATTAAACCTGCCCAGCATTGCACGATTATATCTGTTCTCTCAACAGGACAACACAGGTCTGTGTCAGGCACCGCCACAAAAACTTTGTGTGGAACTGAGGCGCTACAACCATCCAGCCACTCAGGTAATCACTTCACAACCGAACCGGAGAACTCGGAACAGACTTCAGCCCAGGTCCCAGCCGACCCGTAAAAGAGCATTGATTAGACCCTCCTATCTCTCAATTTTACTAAGATTTAGAAACTAAATACTTTAATAATTTAATCTGGGATGATCATGCGAATCATTTCATATCATATCATATCCTTTTCACTTTAGACTCCTCATATCGAAATGGTAGAAGCAACTTTTCTTTAGATTTTCTTTAAGAATCACTCATTAAATCTGGTCAGCGTTACATGATTATGTCTGTTCCTTCAACAGGACAGTGCAGGAGTGGACAGGTCAGCCCCAGAAAAAAAGCAGCGGATGGCAATCAAAGTCAACAACCAACAGTCGGATCCAGGCAGCTTAGACCAAATTGACTATTTATGTAGCATATTTGCAAACTGTTGTGTAATTTCAAATATTTAATATTTATATTGTAATTGTATATGAGTACATGTCTTATTTGAATACATGTATAATAAAAAAATAGATACAAACTGTATATTTATTTATTTGTCAATGACAACACATTAATTAGCACAACTCACGTAAAGTTGATAATTCCGTGAATGACTGCAATTGCAGATTTCGAACAGAGATGGCGACAAAGAGGAAAACTGAGGACTGCAGCTTTAATATTTTGCATGGCCCTGCAAAAGAATATGAACAAGGGGGTAATCGATCAGCCGGAAACTGAAGTCTCCCCGGGGGCCGCCATTGGCTAACAAGCCTTCACCTGCTGTTAGCATTCCATTGACTCCCATTAATTTTGGCATCACTTTGACAGCGAATAACTTTACATCTGAGGCGTTTAAAGACTCCATTTGTCCATTGTTTATTTATAAAGAAACACGACAATATATAAAAGGCTCAATTACCTTGTATCTTACATTATGGCCCCGTAGAAGCAGTTTTTGTAAAAATTGGCTAACGATTGCATCATAACACGCGATTTTTTGTCGCACAGTAGAGAAATTACCGTATAGACAGAAGTAGAAGCTTGCGCGCAATCGGGGGGACATGGAGGGATAAAGTCAAGGGAGAAGCCCATAGAGAGTTGTAAAGTTGCTCCTGCTGCTAGCTCATAGACAGCTAATACTCACGATCTCCGGCTCTGCAAGATTCGGAAGGGAATGATTCAGATTCCTCTTGGGCTGGCACAGCTACTAGAAGACGTACAACTGTGAGACGGGTTGCTCACGTCACATCTACGTCGTCCAGCTCAGTTTAAGCCTGCGCAGTGCACTCGGCAATCAGGGAGTGTGTGCTTCTAATTGACTTTACTTTTCTCCGTTGAAGTCTATGGGGTCACTGTGTCCATTTCTTTTACTGTCTATGTATATGAAGGAATCAGAATGCATGAAGAACTTGCAGAATGTAACTGCAAACAGAATTGCTAACTGCATATAATTATGATATAAAGAAGTGTTCGATTTGTGTCAAAGCTCTTTTGTGGTTCCCCTTGATTGCAAAACATTTTAAATATAGAAATCATTAAATGACGTTTTTAAATATTAAACCAAACCCACCCGTGCTCCCTTGATAGCGCGACCGACTGAGGCTAGGCCTACGTCTACATTAATCAGAGATACATTTGAATACGGCCTTTTCGTTTAAAAACAATCTCTGTCCACGCGTTTTCAGGCGTTTTCCGACGTTTCTGTGTGGATGAGAAACTTATGGAAAATGCCTTAAAACGCTAAATTCACCTTACTGTGCAATGTGCGCATGAGTAAAAAAGTGTGTAAAGTAACATATTTTAGTAAAAGTGAGTAGCCTAAGTGAAGAGCAGATAACAGGAACAATACAGGTATAAACATATATTGGTAATATATATACAATATACAATATATAGAAAAGATGCATTTTCAAACGAAAATGTATTAGTGTGGACATGTCTGAGCTTACTCGCGCAAAAACTGTTATTATCAATGAAACTAAATACACACTGTATAATACAGTTGTAATCAAAATTATCCAACCACCATTGCAAATCAGGTTTATTTGCCAAATTTACAGACTTTCAGCTGTTTGCAATGAACAAATCAAACAAAAGTAATTGAAATAGCTCAACACAACAAACGTTTCAAGTGGTTTCCCCAAATTCAACTGAAAATGCAACTTTTAATGACTTCTGCATGCAGTCTCAAAATTATTTTGTAAAAATTATATGTAAATCTATTACATAATGTCTATGCTTTGTTATAATGAGATGATTTGCAAGAGTGTAGAACTTAGTTAAACAGTGTTTTGAAGGATATTGAGCAGATTCTGACTAACAAACAGTAAACACCTCTTATTGGTCATTGCTTTCAACAGACATGCCTGTGATTGGCTACAATATTCAGCGCTGCAAAAAAACGTTGTATAGAAACCTTTGCGATTAGAAACCAGAGCTCACACACAAATACACGCAGGACTGTTTGAAAGCAATTTTAAAAACCCATCTACAAAAATCACACAAATGACCTAATCGGTGGCAAGGTGACAGGTTTGCATCCCTGATTCTGAATATGGTAAAAATGACAGTATTACAGTAATGATCTCAAGAAGAATAACAAGAAACACTAAAGTAAAACATCTGTGAGTGTTAATGAGACTTTTGGGGGGAAACTGTCATTCAAAATGTCACAATATAAAAATATCATACAATTCTTACAGGTTTGATTTAGGCTACTGCCTTTTTTTCCCCTGTAATATTGGGGTGTCATTTTCAAGCAATTTCAAAGACATTGATGAGCCGCTTCAGGTGTGTATAGATGCTTTCATCAGACGCGTTGCCATGGTGATGAGCTGGCCCAAAGTTAACTTCCGTTCTGTTTGTTTATTAGTGTTTACTGGATAATATGGCATTGACTACAAATGCAGTGAAAGATGAGCAGGTTGTTGAGCTGTGGGGTGCAACCTGACCTTGGGAGCAAACGCAATTTTTAAAAAATAAAAACGTTAAGGTTTCCTATCAAAGAGGGAGACGGCGGTGTTAAAATAGCTACGTTTATCTGAGTGATATCCGGTACAGTACGTGTTTCCCATACATTTTAGTGGCAGCCCACCACATTATCAGCGCTGACCGCCACATATTGATTTCCGTGTTTTTTACAATTTAAGATGGGGAAAAGTTGTAGTTATTTGACTGCAGAGTTGCATGTGCATAGTCGTTTGCTCCCTCTCTCTCTCTCTCTCTCTCTCTCTCTCTCTCTCTCTCGCAAACACATTGACAGCGGACCAGTCTGTGTATTGAATGGTTAGTATCATAAACAACGCTGCACAGATCCATCCAACATGCTGTCAATGTGGAGACCCACCTTGAAAAAAGGTTATTAGCAAGCATGTAAGAAGCCTAGCTAATAAGGAGAGCTTAACCTTATAAAACCCCGCCGCCGCGCTCGCCAGTTTTTTAACACTGCGGTAAATCAGACACGTCGGTAGAAAAACATTCTTGCCTCCAATTTTTGTTCAACGGGTCTGGTAGTGTCACATTTCAGTTTGGCCAAGTAGCTGCTAACATTTCTTTTCTTTGACTGGCAAGAAATACCAGCTAATACTAAGGTTATTTACTTGTTATGGATTGTCTGCCGGAAGTTCAGTTTGGGCCAGAGTAATGCACATGCGCAGTACCGTTTGTTTATGTTGTTACTGCTGAAAGCGTCTATAATTAAATTAATGCTGCCTCCAAGTCATGTCAGATGATTCTATTTATGATGAGTGCATGAATGCCACCCTAATACTGAAGCACATTGTCACTGGTCATGGTGAAAGAGACTTCAGCTTTATCCAAATGAGCAGTGAAATGATATGGCAGTCTATAATCAGTTTATAAAGAAAATAATTTATGCATTAAATTATAATGCAAATTATAAATATTCCCTCTGTTACTCTCATAGAACAGGTCTACTCTCTTCTTCTAACCCATTCCAAGAATTTTTATCCCTGCATGGTTGAGTGCTGCTGTGACGGCTAGTGGTGTGCCGTTCCAGCCTTTAACCGGGCCGTAGTTTTGAGCCTTCCAGGCCCCTGTCACTCAGCTGTCAGTCCAGGCTTATATAGGCCCTCAGAGAATAGTCTCATATCATATTTCACACACAACCCGCTCAGGGTCAGTGATTTCTCAGATGCGATGTGAGAAATTTACTTTTTATCAAGGAGAAAGAAAAAAAGAAGGCAAAAAACAGCACTCAATACAGCCTTAAAACCATTCCAGACAGTTCATCTTTGATGTTATTTGAGGGTATTTATTTATCAGTGCAACAGTTTAGTGGAAGTCACGATGGAGAGATGTTACATCAATTACTATATAAAGACTCCCTGTCATTCATTCATTTTTCTAAGTGAATGCTGGAACTACCCCGTGTCCAAATATGCTTACTTCCATACTATACAGTAGGCGAACAGTATGTGAGCCGAGTAGTGTGTCCGAATTCATAGTTTTCATAAAACAAAACCAAATGACATACTACTTCCCACGAAATTCTGAAATGTGCATTCACTGGACACTTTTCTATCTCATGTCATGAGGCTACGGGAGAGGACTTGTGGATGGCAGTGAAGTGACTCAATTGACAGACAACAATCCACTCACTCAGAAACAGAAACACACACCAGCTCAGAAATCCACTCGGTCAACTTTACTGTAGTAAACACTGTACAATGGCAAGTTGAAATACTGGTTTAATCCAGCCATATTTGTTTGAACCAGAAACTGATTCAGAAGAAGTGGAAGAGCAAATTATACAGGGTTGTCTACAAGTCGATGTATCAGAATGGTAATAATACGTTTTATGTATCTCTCTCTACAACGTCGGACACATAACAGTAATTAACATGATTATCCTTTTGCTTGACTATGTAATCAAACAGCTATAATGTGTTGCTAATGTTACACAAACCATGTTCCCGTTCGCCATGTCAGAGTCAGACAGCTGCCTTCTAAAAACCATTAGAAACGCTTTGAACAACTCCAAACATCAGTGGAGAAAGGCACATAGTTCATCATAACATTGTAATATACATCCTATACATAATTCACTATCTATATTTCTAAATGTTCCTGATTTTTCATACCAACAGAAAAATATACCAGGATAACCTGGCTTCTCTTGAGACTCCCCTGCTTCGCAGTATAGTAATGCTCAGAGCCATAGAGAGAAAGAGTTGCGACACTCCCATAGACCGCCATAGGAACTTTGGATTGCGGAAGTAACGCGTGTCGTGGAGCAGCCATTAGTTCCAAACACTGATAGTTCCAGCATTGAACCCCATTCATTTTCAGTGCTTCCGAAGCACGCTCGCTGGTAAATTAATGAAATTACTGTATTTTTTTTAACTTTTACACACATTAGCCGACCTCTCGTGAATCTAGTCTGTAGTTATATTATATGTAGCCAGTTTTAGTAAATGTTTATTGGAAGATAATAGGCTAATTGCAGCGATAGCTTACGTGACCAACACTTCACTAACGTTAGCTAACTTACGGTAACCTGATGTATATAAGATATAATATTTTTAATAATATTTTATATGTATGTATATATATATATATATATATATATATATAGCCTATATATAATATTATATATACATACACACACACACACACACACACACACACACACACACACACAATTCATTTATTTAAATGGGTTAGGGTTATGCATATATGTGCTTATATGTATTTAGGAACATAGTTAATTCACTCATTAACTATCTCTCCGGTTTAATTTTATGAAGAATATTTTTCGGTTGAATATTTACCGAACATTGCTGTATATAGTCGTTGCTTTCTACGTTATGGGAGCAGTCTATTTCCCTCCTAAATCATTCATTTGTACATACACAGCGTAATTATTTATATTTTATGTGGGTTGGAATTCTGAACGGACCGCCACTGCAGACCTCTTTGCGTGATCACGAAGGTAGGCTAATGTCTGAATCGGAATTTATAAGCAAGATCACGGGAATCAATAGCCTAATACAGCCCAGTTGTGCTAAAATAAATATCATGAGACGTCCATCATCAGATGAATGACATGGAAAAGTTAAGTTTGAGCCGCTAAAGCCAGTGCTACTACCCATGCGAACATGAACACTAAGCTTTTCCCTCCAAAAATATAGCCTTAAACTTATCTAAGTTGTCACCCTGCCTCTCCAAATGCAAAACTGACATAAACAAAATGCAATAACAGCTTAAAAAGTACTTGGGTGTGTGTTTTATTTTAGATCTACCTTTTAATAATGCAATCGCTGCTGTCTGTCCATAGAAGAACATGCCAGCCCGGGTATGTTTTGGAACTATTGGGGCTTACATGAACCACGTGACAGCCGTCGCGGCGAGATCAAAGCGTGTCGCAACTCTTTCTCTCCATGGCTCTGGTAATGCTGATATGTTTAAGCCCGCCCACAAATTGACCTGATTGGTTACAAAGTAGTTTGTGACGTCAGAGACACCAGCAATTTTAAACCGTGTTTTTGAGACTGTCTTTGGTTCACTGAAGTTTTAAAATACTCATGGTTTGTCTTAAAGGATGTTAAAAAAAAACATGGATACAGTATATAAACAAAATTAACTTGATTTTCACCTCAGGGGGTCTTTAAAGATTATGAGGGCACATGAATTTTAGAAAAATAATGATGTGATAGATTATTTATAATTAATACGTCAATATTCTATATAAAAAAAAACAAGAATTGACCATTTTGATTTCATGGTGACTTGAGGTGTGCACATTTTCGAATAAGCAATAAATCAGTGTTGAGGCTAAAAATCAAAACAATCAAATGAATCAAATGAACACCAAAGTCTAAACTCTTTTCTGGTTGTGTACATCAGGGTTTCTGCAATAAATAAACTTAATAAAAATAATAAATAGCGGTTATGTTCCACATAAGAAAGAATGTCATACATGGTAAATGAGACAATTTTCATTTTTGTATGAACCAACTTGTGATTTGTTTAGCTACAAAATAAATAAATAAAAGGTTTAAGAGAAACTTTATTGGCCCTAATAAGAATGAAAATATTGGCAGTCATGTCGAGTCCAGGCTCTGCAGTTTGAACTTTAATCCCACAGGTCCACATTAAAGAGCTGGAGACAGACTGGCACCTGCAATTATCCCTGTTCATCCAGCCATGGACCTATTTCCCTATTACACAGGGAAACACACACACGCACACACCTGCCACTAAAGGCTGATTATTATGACTAGCAGACCTTTACAAACAAACACACAAACATATTTTCATTCCCACGCAACCCTCATATACAAGAACAGCCTCTTAAACAATGTCATGCATCATTTAACTATTCATCCCAACACATCGCAAAAGTTCCCTGCATAGTTCAATTTTACTTACAATGCTAAAACTGCAGTGCCCTTAAAAATCCTGTCATGACACATTGTCAGAAAATTACTGGTTAAAGAATTGCTGAATAACTATTCTGCTATATTTGTCTAAGACTAACAAGAGGGCACCAAGACTCCCTCTTGTTTTAAAAAACATGAACGTGGAGTTATTTTAACGGCTATTATTGCTGTCATAAGCAGTCCTGGAGATCTATGAAAGCCCTTTTCCTCTAGGCACACAACTGCTGAGTTAGCAACCGGGTTCATATCTCTTTCCAGTCCCTGTTGGGCCGAAGGAGCTGGTTCATTCATTATAGCTCGTTCGTAGGAAAGGTAGATGTTTGTATCTTATATTACGTTAATAAAAACATGCATTTAAATAAATACATTTATTTAAAATGAACAGCAAGACAACTAGAAGTGAATGTGCTTTCCATTAAATAAATCACACACACTGCAGGTGCGGTGAGACGTACACGCTTGGGCAGATTCGGCTTGAAGTCGGTCATCCTCGGACGCGGTGCCGCGCGCGCTGTTACAAAAAAAGCCGTGCACACAGCCAAGCGAAATGGGGTCTTGCTCACCCAACGCGCCATTTTTGCCACACGGACCTTCGCGCTCGTGCGGACGCGTCGAGTATAAACAAGGCTTTACTCCGTGTCAGCGCGCGCTCTGATCGGTAAAGTGGCACAGACCTCTCCCGAATCATCTCCAGCAGTAGCAGCCTCCGAAGCACCACTAACTCCGCCTCCGTTTCCCTCTTAAGCTGATATTAGTATTTAAACATTCTCTATGATAATACATGTAGGCTATATATATACAAGAAAGAATGCAATGACAATAAATATATATATATTGTCCTTGCATTCTTTCTTGTGTGACACCCCTGAATGAAAGGCTCATTATTATGCAGGGTCACTGTCTGAGAACCACTTAATTATTCACGATAGGGGTTGGGCCGTTCCCATCCGCATATTGCCTTGGCAAACAAAAAATGTTTTTCACAATTTAAAACAATGTATTGTTTTATGTGAATGATTAGGAAGGATGATTTTCAGATCATTTTGAAGCAAAAACTCTAGGCGACAACGTCCATTAGTCAAAAGTCTTGTGGACACATATTTAGTATGTTTTTTTGTGTCCTTATTTCAAAAACTTTATTTTTTAGTTTTTTTAATAACCACGCATAAACAATATTCTCTCAAAAATACAAACATGTACATACATGTGCTCACACATTATGGTAGCCCTGTGTGTGCTAAATAGAGTGTAATTTCACCTGTGCCATTAATATGTTTATAAGCAACTGAAAAAAGCACAAATGTCAGAGCATGTCAAAACATCTCAAGGACCCCAAAAACACCTTGGTCCCCAGAGGGTTAAATCCCCTTTCTTTCCCATTCTGACATTCAGTTTGGAGTTCAGGAGATTGTCTTGACCAGGACCACACCCCTAAATGCATTGAAGCAACTGCCATGTGATTGGTTGATTAGATAATTGCATTAATGAGAAATTGAACAGGTGTTCCTAATAATCCTTTAGGTGAGTGTATATATAGTATAGTATAATATATATATATATATATATATATAGAGAGAGAGAGATAGTAATATATACCGGAAAAAAAGCGAATAAAGAATACCAATTACAGCTGCAATAGTTCTCCCCTCTTCCATGTTTAAAGTTTATGGCCTTGGTTCTGTCAGGACCACTATCGTCAAATACGATTGACAATTAGCATACAGTTAGGATTGGCGGTATGGTTCTGTTCTGCCTAGCATGGATAAGAGCAGGGAGAGCAGCAATAACCCTTAGGGTAAAAAGAACAAAACCCACATGAATGTATTGCAGATATCATTAATTCAAGATTTTTAAGTAGGCTACAACATAATTCGAGAATTTATTCTGATTCAAGGGGATTTAGAATGCCATACTGATTGACAAGAGGAGGAGCTGGGGATGGAGGAGGGTATTTAGCTCCTGAGAAACACAACAGCTGCTGATAATACTGAAGGAGCTTATATATGTATACAGTGATAGGCGTCGTATCCTTATAGGTAGACGTGGATCAGCTGAGAGTCAGCTGATGCGAGCTTGACTAACGTGACCTGCCAGAGCTGACGCTATGCTTGATCTATCACAATCTCTGAGTTTATTAGTAGTAAATATAACTTGAGAGGGCATTCATGTCCAATTTCCAACTAGAAAACTCGTATTTACGGTAATTCCGATAGCACGTGAAGGGAGCATAAGTTTATGGTAGGAGCAATGGGGTAAAAAAAAAACACTTCTTATCTATCAATTCTTATCTTACCTATTCAAATCTTATGCAAACAGCATTGCCTAAACTAACAAACAAGTAAAATGCTGAAGCACTTGACGAGACCAGCTGAAAAGTGACCAATGAATGTCCATGAAATAACGAAAATCACAGGTTTGGATTTGGAATGAAATGGGGGTGAGTAAATGATGCAAATATTCACGTTTTTGCATAGGTATACCCTAAAGGCTTGTGTTTCAACAACGTAATTTGTAGTTTTTACTTCCTTTTACTGGCACAAGCAGGTCCAGGAGTCCCATCAGATTCAAGCAACTGCATGCCCTTCACGCTTTAAGTAGCAGACCTTGTAAAAATGTATAAACATTTACTGGAGATGGCAAATCATAATATTTAAGCATGACCTTGCTTTTATTATTTCGTGTTAACAGCACAGGGTCACCTGCACAGTTCAAGAAGTAGACATTACATTCAAAATCCATACAGAGCAGAATTAAATTAGCATACTGCTTTCTGCACGCATAGTATGATCTGCTATTTATTTAAAATTTGATATGTTAATGAAACAGTTTGTATTTTGACAGAACAACCTACTGTACCATGAGCTCAAAGGTTGGTAAATTATGAAAGTGGCTATGGGATTTGACGAGCCCGTTCTCATCCTTTGGCGTCATATAGGTGACGCCATATGACAAAACGTCGAAATACTACGCACATGGCACCCTTTAGCGTGAATATAAGCGTTGGATTTGACATTATGATCAGTGTGCTTTCAACTTCAAAAGTCAAGTTTTGATTAATATTACAGGCCTACTACCCATAATCCTGAAACTAAAATGACTAATCATGGTAACAAGTTTCTGTTACCATGGAATGGGCAAGCAGAATTTCCAATCCTTGCCATTCTCGTTTTGTAAAACGAACCTTCAGTTTTCAATCCGTACCCACAGATTCATAATCCATGCCCACACTTTCGCAAACAGTTTTACAAACTGTACTCATGATTTGTGGCCGTCCCTCATTTATAATAATATGAATGGTTGTCATAGAAATGCATGATGTATGCTGTATTGATGTTTTCCAATAGAAAAAATGTACTGGGGTAAAATGTATTTTGTACTGAAAGTACACCAACTCCTGTCTATAAAAGGATGCATTGCAAAACTGTAGGAAAGGATTGTGAAAGCAAGGCTATGGGATTGAAAAACCAAACGTATGGTGAACAAATCTGAGAGCATGGATTGGAAATTCGTGGGTACCGTTTCTTTTTCCGTGGGTGTGATCTGGTAAGCCGAGAGAACAATTTAAGAATCTGTGAGTAGGCTTTTTAAACTGAGGGAACGAATTGCAAAACTGTGGCCATGGATTTGCAGGTCTTTTGTTTCTCCTACAGGTAACTTTCCAGGCTCCGTACTATGATTGATTTCCTAATTTACTGCCCTTCCTTACGGCCATTCTGCTCTGAAACAGACACTGATTCCTTGTTTTCAAGCACTTATGATCTGATGCTGTTCAAGCTAAATCTAAAGTTACTGTCCTCGTACAAGCAGTGCAGCACACAGTAAAACGGAGAAACTGTAACATGCTCGTCTTAATTCTGCTCAGGTGGGAAAGAGAAAGTTCTGCTTTTGCTGAGGATCAGAGGCACACTTAGCTAATGCTGTGAACTGCCTGGCTGCAACTGCAACATGCAAGATTGGATATTATGCTAATCTTTGCCGATCAGCTCAATCAAACATGCACGAGATCCGTGAAATTTAATTGCCTGAAATTACTGTACTGTACGTGGAATATTCAGCTCGAATATTCAGAGTCTTCCGTATCTATCCTGCCCTATAGCACTTCTGCATGCTATTTCAGTAACGTTGTGCTGTCGCAATCCAGTGCCAGGCTTGTTGTGACGTATTCAGTGAACGTTTCTACATGACTACTCAGTCCCTACGTTCTTTATTGTGAACAAAGGGACACCACTCATGGGGCACCTAATGTATGCACTGCATGTGAGGATTGAAAACAATCAAGTCTTGCCTCCTAATGCCCTTCTTGTGCCCGTTTCTCCTGTGCCAGTCTTTCACGGCAATGTTTCTGAGTCAACTGATTTTTTTGTGCTAAAAACTTTATACACCGCATAAAGCTGGACAAAACAGTCAAGAGGAATAGGAGGAAAGAGGATGTGCGTTGACCTCAGAGAGCCAAATAAAGCATTGGTCACGGACTCTTTTCCATTGTCACACATGGTTAAACTACTCTCTGCTCTAAAAGGTTCTACTGTTTTCTCTACCATCAACCTGACTACTGCTTTCTACCAAGTGCCACTGCAGAACAGGACAGATGTGAACTCACAGCCTTTATTACTCACGACGGACTGTTCAGTTTTGTCGTGCTCCTTACGGATTGGCTTCAGCGCCTGCGGCATTTCAGAAGATGATGACCCTTGTCAAGGGTTCAAAATTACCCGGACGACATTATCATCTACGGACACGACATTTCTATGCATGACAAAGCACTTAAAGCCGTCTTACAACGACTAGAAGCTGATGGCTTGCAGCTCAATAAAGACAAGTGTCACTTCAGGCAAACCTGCCTGCTGTTCTTAGGTTATACTATTTCAGCCGAGGTTCTTCTTTCTGATGAATCACGTGTAAAGGCGATTCAAAATGTCCTTACTGATTATCAGTCACGTTTGCCCTTACTGTTTCTCTTGCAGATGATGCAACAGCTCCAGATCCTGTTGATGATGTTGATAAGGAGTTTGTTGCTTTTCTATCTGCCGATGTTGATGCTGCATGTGCTTCTTGTCCTGCTCTAACCAAACTTCATTCACAGATTTCTAATGGTTTGCCTCCTTCACCCAAGGGACTGAAAGGTGTGGTTTTTCTGTACTACAAACTGTTAAGGACAACTTCGTCATCTGAGGCTCGTGGCTTGCACCTGCTGCTCTTCAATCTATGCTGGTCTCCATAGTGCACAAAGGACATCAAGGAGAGGTGAGAACCAAACAACCCCTTCGTGATCTCTATCCCATCCAGGGATGGATGCTCAGGTTCATGATGCTGTCCGTTCTTGCCACGTGTGTCAGCTCAAAGACAAAACTGTCAAGTCACATTCCTGCTCCTCTCCAGCCGGTGCCGCTGCCAGATGGACTATGGCAGAAAGTGGCTGTGGATATAGTCAGGCCATTTGACACTTCTGCATCCAACTGCAGGGTTGCTATTACATTAACTGACGATTATAGCAAATGGCCGGAGGTCTCCTTTACTGCCACTACAGATTCTGTGGTTTTGTTTCAGTCATCAGTCGCCATGGAAATCCATTGAGTATAGTTACGGATAGCGGTGTTCAGTTTATGTCTGCTGCTTTCGCTGCTTTTCTGTAAGGAAGGATTCGTCACCATCGTTCCTCTCTCTACTACCCGGCAGCTAATGGTGCTGTAAAGAGGTTCAACCGTGTGCTTAATTTCTACATCTGCTTCTGTGCACACGTTAACTGACATGGCTGTTTGCCGAAGGGTTACGCGGCTGCAACACAACATGAAAAAGTACACAGATTCTATGTACTCGCACTCCTTGTTTCAGGAGGGGGATAACGTGAGGGGTACGGAATGTTCCTAAGAGACAGAAAGTTTACTGATCCTCTCACGGTTACCAAAAGACTTGAGGTGGGCACATACGCGTACATTCTTAGTGATAAAAGACATGGAACGCTTCCCATCTCACTGCATTTCCACGCACACCAACTACTGAGAACACTGCTCACTTATATCTGATGTGCTGTTCTGGATCTTATGTGTGGATGTGTCTGCATTGTCCATGCAACTCTAAAAGCGGAAAATGTTGTGTTCATAAGTGAATTAGCTGTGGTAGACTCAAGTCAGAACTGTTGTGTAATGTAGTGATGTGTCGTTCATGAACGATTCGTTCATTTTGAACGAATCTTTAATATGACTCGGGACTACCGAGTTGTCTCAGAGAGTGATTCGTTCATTTTGTGTTGACCACGCATGCGCATTGCGTAACATATGGTTTCTGAATCTGAATCTGTACTGGAAATGATTAGTTCATCTCTCTCGAGTCTTCGGGTTCGGGACGGGTCCGAGTCTTTCGTTCTTCCTGTCAGTCCTATAGAGGCTATGCTGTAAGTACCGGAAAGAGTAATGATTAGTTCATCTTTCGAGTCTCGAGTTCGGCCGGGTCCGAGTCTCGAGTTCCTCGATCCTGTCAGTCCCATAGAGACTATGCTGTATGTACCGGAAAGAGTAATGATTAGTTCATTTTCTGAGTCTTCGGGTTTGAGTCCTTCGTTCTTTTGTCACGTGACTTGTCACCGTATTGAATAGCCTACTAATTCACAACCTTTTTACAAACAAGCACATAGTTCATGTATAATATAATAGTAGTTAATTAATGTATAATATATAATAAAACACACCACAGATGCACAAGAAACATTTAGAAAAGAGACGAACTGGGACAATAATAAGATGGAACTTTTATTTTTCAGATAATGTATATTTCACATATTTTGTATTTTAATTCCTAAATATAAAACAATATACAATTCAGACGCAGTCAATAATACGAATCTAATGTTGTATTTGATGCGAAATACCAGCGGTCACGTGACAAAAGAACGAAAGACTCAAACCCGAAGACTCGAAGAAAATGAACTAATCATTTCTCTTTCCGGTACTGACAGCATAGCCTCTATGGGACTGACAGGAAGAACGAAAGACTCGGACCCGGCCGAACCCGAACTCGAAAGATGAACTAATCATTACTCTTTCCGGCCCTGCTGTATCACACACGGCACGGCCCAGCAGACAGCACAGATCAGAGTCAGACACTGACGAGTCGACAACGTCTCGAGACACGAAAGGAGGACAAACCTGATAAATATGAAGTTGCAAAGGAAAGAACGTCTCGGATCAGCAGGTGAGGTGAACTAACAGAATCAGACTGCAATAGCCTGAACTTAAGACCCAACAACTAATCAATTAATACAAATTTCGGTTTCTTATAATTTGGCTTTGGCTGCATTACCCTATAGTTTTTTTTGTTTTTTTTTTTTATACAAATTTAATCAACATTTTCATAAGTACTAGATGTGTTGGGATATTTAACATGCCTTTTTAATTATATGCTGAAATGAATGAAAAGAACGAAATGACTCGAAAAAAGATTCGTTCTTTTTGCTGAACGAGACTCAAAGATCCGAGTCAGTAAAATGATCCGAACTTCCCACTACTAGTGTAATGACGTAATGATCGGAAGTGCTGAGTAAACAAGATGGATAAAGTTCGCTAGTCCTGTATCGTGTGCTTCATTGTTTTTTTTTTTAACTCCTGACAGATACCACACATAAATAGATGGACAGGATAATGACGCACATAGTTCTTATTAAATAGTTGTCTATTTGACCCCTTCACCAATACAAATTCTATAAGAATGCAGTTAAGACAGGTTGATGTATTTAACTTAATAATACACAATAAAACAATATACAATAATATCCTTTAAAAGAACTGGGAGCTTGTTCTGTTCTTGTGTTGGTAGATTAGATTTGATAAAATGAGGGACGGGGAAAGGATTGCGAAAGCGTGGGTACGGATTGAAAAACCGAAGGTACGGTGAACAAACGGATTGGAAATTCGTGGGTACCGTTTATTTATGCGTGGGTACCGTTTATTTATCCGTGGGTGTGATCTGTTAAGCCGAGAGAACAATTTAAGAATCTGTGAGTATGGTTTATAAACTGAGGGAACAAATTGCAAAACTGTGGCAACGGATTTGCTGGTCTTGTTTTTTTTTCTCCTACAGGTGACTTCCCAGGCTCCGTACTATGATCGTTTTCCAAATGAAAGATTTTTTACCTCCCTTCCTGTAGGCCATTCTGCTCTGAAACAGAAACTAATTCCTTCTTTTCAAGCACTTATGATCGCACAATGCCCTCTTCTGTTCAGAGGGAGAACAACATTTGGTTATGTTATTTTTATGGTCCCCTTTAGACATTCTGTTGATTATAGGTTATGTTGCACCTACATGTCAACTAACTCTCATTAGAGTATTAGTTGAGTATTAGTAGACTGTTAGAGGTAGGTTTAGGGTTAGTAGAATAAGTAGTTGAAAATTTGCAAAGAATGTCTGTTAGGGGTTAATCAAAATAAAGTGTTAGCAGATTGAGCCGACAGTCTAGTAATACTTTAATGCAAGTTAATTGACTTGTAGGTGCAAAGTTACTTATAGTCAACCAAATGTATGGGGACCATCAAAATAAAGTGTTATCCAACATTTATCACTTTGTTAAAATGTTTAATTAAAAAGGAAGCAAGCATTTACTCTACCAGTCAAGAGTTTGGGCACACGTGTCTGAATTTATGTTTCTCATGATCTTAATGATATTATGATTCCATCAATCTTTTGGCTTATGCGGAAATACTTGAATTCAGTTTAGTAGAATATTGTACATATATACTAATGAACTTTTTTTACAAACCTAAAAGAATAAAGTGAAATTGGAACAGATATTTTTAGGGAAATAATAATAACACCAACAATAATAAAGAACAGGACTGTGTCCAAACTGAGTGACAGCGAGACCTAAAGTCTACATTACATAAACTACCAAATGACAATGAGAAGACGCTGACAAAGATAATTTATTTCCAGTGTTTTTGTTTTCTTTGCAGTTGGGAGTCACACATATGAATATTCAGAGGTAAGATGAAATCTGCAAACATAAGTATGAGGTCATGCATACTCTTCCGAGGAATCGCATGCTGGCTACACTGGTCAGCTCGGATACAATATGTGACTTTTTAACAAAGGTAACATACACAAAGAAATATACACATTTAAGTTATTGCCTCAATAAAAGACCAGGGTAAAGACATATCCAGTGGCAAAGCACGAAATGACTTAAGACTATGACTGATGAAGCAGTGGAAGCGCAGGGTCTGCTTTTGCATCGTTTTGTATAAAAATGTATTTTTCTTCTTATTTTTTTTTCTGATAAAATTCAGTCATTCATTCACAATACACATTCCATATTAACAAACAACAAAATTAAGAAATGGCACCTTTCCTGTCACCAGAACCAGTTGAGAGGCACTTTTTTGTAAAAAAAGACAAAAAAACCACAAAAAAATCCTTGTAATTTCACCACTTATTTGCTGTCAGTTTGTAGTTTGCAGTTTCAAATGGTTTAACATGACAACACCAGTAAGCCTGGTACTGCTACAGATGTTCAGTCTCTGGCGCTTTCGGTTTAGCACTTACTTTAATCCTGTAGAAATATAAAAATATTTCATTCTTCTTCCACATTTATGTCTGGCTGTTATGATGCACTGTAAAAGGGGTTTCCACAGCACACAGCTCAGAAAACAGCCCATATCAGGGCTAACCTTCAGAATAAAAAACAAAAACCAAAATACTTCAAGTACAGACATTATTTACATTTTTTCACTAATGAAAACTGCAACAAGCAATTTACGTGTTAGTCAATATAACGGCAAGCATATGACATTCTTCATACGAGTAACATCAGGAGTTTTTTTTTTTTTGTCCTAATCTTGGACAAGATGCCTTTTCTTTTCCTTTGATATCAGTATCCTTCAGTAACAGTTTCGCAAATGCATGTCTGTCCAAAAATTGTGCTGTCGCAGCAGCAGAGGCTGTTGGTAAACATTGGTATTGTACAGCCTCTGAATATCAGGCCACTTCACCGTCATGCATATATTACTAGCTTTCAAGAAAAGATCTCAAGTACTGATCCAAAAAATTACTCAGTTAACTCAAAATTGTTAAAATTACTCCAGTTACTTTTTTATAAGCCTATACATATAGATATATACAATTTATATTTATAATATATATTCATATTTATAGATACTTTGTTTAAAAAAAGGACAGGGGGGTGGAAAATAAAGGTGGAGTAACCTTAGCTCTAAGTACATTCATTCATTTTTAAGGCCTGATCACACCTATGTGCATGTTTGGCATGAAAAATGATTGAAAATCTTGATTTTCACATGTGTTTTGCCTTTTTATACCAATACATAAAAATGGCAGATTAAATGAAAATGTAATCTGACAGTAGGGGGCGCTTATAGAAAAGCAGAAATACCCCGGTGACCCAGGTACATAAAACGCTGCGCAACTATCAGAATCTGACACCCGCTTGTCACGAGGAAAGAAATTCAATCAGTTATTTACATGATTTTAAACAGCCATTTAGATATTTGTATTTGCTATGATGCTTATCAAACAGAGACAAGAAACCTGGTTCTGGATTCTTCCTCTGCTATTCACAGCAGTTTAGCAAAATAGTCTCTTTGTAAGCACCACCAAGCCGTAGTTTTATCTAAAAGCAGCGGCTCTAGAAATGTGACCAAAAGCGCAAATCTTAATGGTTGGCCAGTTTTCTTTGAAGTGCAGTTGAAAAGAGATTAGAACTCCGTGTAAGAATTCTGTCACACTGACAGCATGCAAATGTTCATATCGGTCTGAACAGATGCAATAACAGTTTGTGTCAGTCTGAACAGATGCTGTTTATTCAAATGAAAATGTTTATCGCACCCAATTTTCACACCAAACATTCATCTTGGTTTGAACAGGCCTTTACACACACATTATGACACACTTACACACATGCAGATGATTCTTTTCTTTTAAAGATATTGGTAGAATCGTGAGCGCACCACTTGGGCTCCTGACAATTTCTGTGGATGAGCATCAGCTCCAGAATTTAGGCTGTTTTTGGATTTGCCCTTTGACCTGCCTCCGTTTACTTGTTCAGAGCTGGATTGGGGACATGGAGAGGCAGAAGGAGTCAGTTGCTCAGCACTTTGCACACCTGCATGGGTATCTCCCGCTTCTGTTGTACTTATCCCAACTTGACCTTCCAGCTCTCGACTGGTTCGACGATGCTCACAAGCAATCCAGTCCCGGATAGACAAGTCCTGAGAGTCGCACTTGGGTTTAAGGCGCTCCACAGCGGACAGTTCGGCACCTTGGTCCACCCCACCCTGTTCCCTCCAGTCATGAATGACATCTAGTTCAGCAAAATCCCGCTGGCCACCCAAAGTATGGCGTCGCCGGATGCTCTTCTTCTTACTACGTGTCTCTGTAGAGCGGGCTTTCTGCGTGCCAACACCGAACATATCATCAGCGGAGGCGCGTAGACGGAACTTGAGTCTCTCTGTGATTTTAAGATGCCATGCTGGCTCAACTCTGTCCGATTCAGTTCGCAATGGGGCACTCAGGCTGCTGGTGGAACGGCCTCTCTTCATCACTTCCAGAACTCGAGACAGTCTATTTGATTCATTCTTGCTGACCCCGCCACCAGCTCCTGCCTCCACAGATGAATCGCTGTCCGTCTTTTGTCGCAGGGATCGCCTCCTAGACAGAGAGTCACATTCTATCAGTTTATGGGAGGGCAGCAAGCGGCAAGCTAGTTTGGGTGTGGTGTTTCCACTATCTTCCGTGGTTGGTATGTCTAGTCTGGCGATGCCAGGGGTAAACATTGGGAAGTCACTCTCGCTGTCCGTTTCCATTGGTCGTCCCTCACTGATGAGCTCACTGCGCTCGTCATCTGCCTCGTCTCCTCCCCGGCTTTCAGTCACAGACTGCACCTCTGGGCTCAATGTGATGGATTCTATTCCCGTCAGGAAGGTGGTTGAGGAAGTGGTTGAGTAGTCTGACGTAATAGAGCTCACCTCTGCAGTCACTGAAGCCCCCCCATAAACTAGTAATAGCTCAGGGGCCGGGGGTGTTGTTGTGCCCCATCTCCGAGGTCTGGTTCTGGGACCGGAGGGTCCAGAGCTCATGGTGCCCAAGTCTGAGGTGGTTTCATCTAACTGTGAAGAAGGATCCGACACAGATGATTTGGGAGGACCAGAGGTGCGGCGGATGACACCAGGTGAACATGAGAGCTTGGGCAAGAGGGAGAGAGTTGAAGAGGGTTTGTCTTTCATAAAGAAAGAGTTCCTCTGCTCCTTCTTGTTCTTTGGGGTGGACTCTGCATTTATGCTGTTGTCTCCTATAAGTGATTTTCCGCATGAGCTGGACCTGCCTCCATCCTCCTCCTGGCTTTGGTGATTCTGCTTTTGAGTTGGGTTATCCTTCTTGGTGAAGACAATATCAAGGTCGTCATCAGAGCTGCTGGGTTGCAGCTTCTCCTTGTGCTTCTTTCGTTTGCGGTTGGCCGCAGCAAAGATGGAGGAGACTCGTGGCTGAAGGAACTCGCGGCTGCAGTGGTCCTTCCCTGATCCCCAGGAGCCCTGGACACAAAGAGAAAGAAAGAGTGACAGATTCAGTCACAAGGAAAACAAAACTACCTTGTAATCCAATGGGCCATAAAGCACTGAGGCCTAGCGAGAAAACATGGAATAAAAAGCCCAACCGCTGCTCTTGCAGGTGGCTAAACCCAGAGTACTCCACCTGCTTCTCTGATAGCAGCACAAATCAGAGGTTGAAGGACTGAACATAGAAAGAAACATTAGAGACAGTTACAGAACTCCAAATGAGGCTTCTTTTTCAGAACAGCCACATCACATAAGCAGCACCCGCAACACCAACAGCAATGACACATGGAAAAAGCTGCATGGGTTGCATTTGAAAATAAAGCTTGAGCCAGATGACAGAAAAGGGAATGGGAATCAGAATCCATTTAACGGTTCTTCTAGTACTTTTGAGGAAGCACCAAATATATGATTCTAACTAAACTGTACGATATACTGTTTTCTTTATATTAAATTCGTTTTTTTTTAGTATTGTAAAAATACAAAAACTAATAATTTTGGAACAGATTTTCTAGCTTTTTTAATGTAGTTTATTACAAGTCTATGTCCAATGTTTATCTTCATGTTAGAAAAAACATACTAAATATTGTCATATGGACAACCTAACATAGCAATAATACTTGTTTGACAAAGAGATGACTTCATTCAGTAAATGACAGTGAATATGCTGTTTTAGATTAGTTTGAGACACTGATTCATTAAAGCTGCAGTCCGGCGTTTTTCCTATTTGTCGCCATCTCTGTTCGAAATCTGCAATTGCAGTCATTCGCGGAATTATCAACTTTACGTGAGTTGTACTTCAACACCCTTGACACGGCACAGCGCGGAAGAACACAGTGTTTGAGGAGACTGTGAGGCTGTCAGTCACCGCCGGTGTGGATACTGGCATTCAGAATCACAGATTATTCTTTTTGGAAGAATGACCAACATAAGAATTTTCACCGGAAAATGTCTTCTGAACAAGTAAGAAACATCTACTTTTGTTCTGGTTCTGACATTGCAGTAAATCGCACTGATTAAATCTAACAATCACTTATAAGTTATCATATCACGCAAAATTGTGCAAATTATACATTGTTCTCAAATTGTTAATGTTAACAACGTCAGCATTGCGTGACTACATGTAATGTCCTTCCGATATGTATCCTTGTTTTCCTATGGGCAGGTTGCAGTCTCTTTTTTTCTGTAGCCACTCCGAAGTCCGAACGAAGTCTTTTGCATTTTACAGTGGGTGAATCTCCAGTTGTCACTGGTGATTGTCGTTTGAACCTTTCTGGATCCGCCATCAAATTGATAAGTTTAATTATATCAAGTGCTGTGAGAAAAGGCTATAAATCTCCACCTCCAGCATCCTCACACAATATAGCCTTCTAGCCGAGACTCCTTCTTTATGTGTACAGATGTGACGTAATGACGCAAAGACATGCTCGAATCTCCCGCGGAAATCCACCAGTACCACTGGAATTAAAAACATTATTACAAGCTTACAGCTTTGAATCGAGCTACGCAAGCAGATAGTTTTGAACACTGGCTGGTTATGTATTTTCTCAAATATGTATTTTGGATCATTTTTAACCCCAAAAAAGCAACGGACTGCAGCTTTAAATAGAATGTTATGCGTCAGACATTCAATAACTGTTAACTTAGCTGAACGTCATGAAGATAATTCAGTTGTTACTTCGGTTACTACTTTTCTAAAAAAAATGGTTCTCGCTTCCCACCCCTAGGCATAAATGCTTAATGCACATTCTAGCAACAATTCATTTCCCCGTTACACTGAATGCAGTGCATGTTCAAAGCATGACATGATGGCCTCTGATCCATCTGTCCAATTTCTTTAAGATGGCAACTGGCTCTCGGGTGCTACAATGGGAGTCGTGGAGCGTGTCAGCCTGATGCAAGAACTACACTCACCCATTACACCTGATTTATCAGAAAAGTGGCCACAGTCCAAGAATCAAACTCACCTTAGATTTAGCGGAGTCACTGGTTGGTGAATCTGTGGAGTAAAAATAAATATAACACATGGTTAGTGGCTTGTGCATGTCCTCATACTGATCTCAAACAAACTGATATACAGAGATGAGTAGAGAAACATATGCATTAAGAAAGGTTGTGCATGACGAGGAGAGCGCGGCAAACAAGGAAAGAGAGGTATGGTGAGCAGGCGTGCATGCAGACAAACAAGTGAGCGATGTTTTAGATGTTTGAGATATATATTCACCAGTAGGGAGCAATCTTTCACGAGTAGGACCATCCAGCAAACACAAACAATATAGTAACATGAATCTGGCACGAAAGGAATTTTTTTTGGTTGCAAAAGAGATCAGCTGAACTTGATGAACCTCTTTATGAAGGAATAAGTGCAACTAATAGGATGCATGGAGAGTGACACAACACCACCGAGTACAGATGAAATGATAACGGTCTTGCAGAAAGTGTCAGTGACGGATATCATTGAGTGATATTTATTATCTATATGAACATCTGATTCTGACATACTGAGATCCTTAAAAGGAGTTATACAGAACCTTGATTATCTTAATGATAAGAAGAAACTAGACAAATTGTTAATTCTATGTATATTTTAAGTAGAACACAACTATAATTCAAAGCAATCAATACAAGTTAAACTCATCTGTGACATTCTGTGTCAATTATCACAGAAAATAACTTTGACTCGTCTCTAAGTAAAAACGCATTAACAGTATCCCTGTAAACATTAAAATATACACGTATATGTAAACTTAATATAGACCTAAATTAAAATTCTTCTGGCTATATGCATAACATATGGATATATACATACATTTTGAACCTACTGTACATCTTGGTCATGTTAACATGTATAATGACGCATAACCAGAAGTTTTTTCTGTATATAACAGTAATCTAAAGGCCCATTTAGACAGCTTTACAACTTGAATAACACATAATAGCTACAGCAAAAATACAAGTTTCACATACCTTTAAACCATTCCCCCTTAGACTTCCATTCTAAGTGCATTACAGTACAATTTTACAGACAAGTCAAACTTATTTTCTGCATGTCTCAGATGCTGTCCACACAGCTTAACTTGCTTTGAGCCGGGGATATTTCTTTAAGTGGGAAATTTTGCATTTCACCAATTAAATCTACAACCCTTTACACTCAAGTACTATGTGCATGATGCAGAAATGGTTAAAAATGCTCATCTACATTAATCGAGGCGATAGACAAGGGGGGTTGGATGTTTAAATGCTGGTTCTGGTCTAATGTGTGCTGTCGTGACCACAAATAAAGACGAGACACTCACAGCATGAACCAAGGTAAGAAGTGACAGGGGTCAGAGAGGGGCTAGCTATGCAGAAAAGATGACACTATGGGAAGACAGAATGCCAGCAAGAAAAAGTTAAAAAAATTGATTCGCTGATGTCTTAGCTCCCATTTCATTTGTCCATGGCGAAGACTATAATTTTTTGGAGGCTTATTTCTTCTGTGTCCAGCCGAGCCCCCCTGAACACCCCTTGGTGGTGACAAATGGTATGACCGAGTGATATTCAGAGCCGAGTAGCATTACCATGCTGTCTCTCCGTTTGGCCAGCGTTCAGAGAGAGAGAGAGAGAGAGAGATAGAGAGGGGCGAGAGACGGCGGAGAGCCTTTGAGACAGCAGCACTGCTCTACGCCAGGTAAACTCACAAACCACTCACGCCCCACAGAACCCAACACTTCTGATGCGCTTCCCCTTTGCACTTTTTTGCTCTCTTTTCTCAGTCGCCCACTTCATAAAATGCGAGGGTGTCGGCAGACTAGGCAGCTACACTGCGGGCAACAGTCCTCCCTCTTCCTACAGTTCCAGCTTCCCATCACGGACCCTACTGAGTCCATCAGTGACATCACGGTGTGATAGACTCCGCCCACTTGGCCTGTGTCAAGATCAGTATGTGTGAATGCTGGGAAAGCCTTTAGGACACGCGACAGAGGGGCACTAGGGACAGAGGGATCAGAGATTGACAAGCGTGCTCTGCGGTTTGGCCTTAACTGTTAGTTTGTTCTCTCTTGGAGAGAGAACATGACGTGTTAGTGCAGAAGTCAGCAGAATTACAGAGACGACCCGGTGGAGTTTGGACACGTAGAAAAAGAGACGTACACACTAAATGGTTGAATCTCACGGAAACGGTCGTATTTCTCCCCAAAATTAAAAAAGAAAAATAATTGTATTTTGCATATAGTAGCCTATTACATTAGGGTTGTTTTACATTTTCTTAACATTTTCTTCCAAAATTCTCATTACAGTTATGCTTCTGAATATTCTTAATTGTCATGGATGCAAAACAATCTTAAATGTTAAAAATAGCCTTAATTGTCCTTGTGCAAAATATATATATATATATATATTTTCCCCACTTATTTTTAAGTGAGACATGACAGTTTTTGACATGTTTTGTGAGATTCACAAAACAGAAAGTCAGAAAGTTTCCAAAATTGACTAATTAAATTAGGTAAAGGGTGGAGAGTAAACAAATCATAACCAAATAATTGAAGATCGCACCAAGCAAGCTAATGTAGGCAAAACATTTATAACATGTTGCCTAACAAACTCGCACAGGCATTGTAATTAAGCCATAGCACAGCTTTTGTTAAAAACATAGAGAAGCTGCTTCTGTTCTCAGAAAAGCAAAGTTTCATCAAGAAAGTTTAAACATATTATTGTAGCCGTTTTGTTTTAGTTTAAGACATAGTTATACTTTGCAGCAGGGTGTAAAAGGTGAACCCGTGGCAGAGAGGGTCCAACCAAGGGCACATGTTACCTGACACTTCCCCGGGAGAGGTGCCTGTCCGGCCGATGTTGGTCAGCAGGTGGTCGATGTTAGGCACAGGCTGAGACTCCACAGCACTCTCCTCCTGGACTGTAGTCTGAGCAGACACACAGAAAGAACAATTCACTGAAGAGTTGCAATGGCTTAGACAAAGTAATGAATGCACAAGTAGAAACTAGTTTTTACATTTTCGGAAGAAAATGTGAGTGGTTCGTTCACCCACGATCTCTGTGTTTTGGGTGATTTTTAGTGTAGGGGTTCTGGGTGGATGCTAGGTGCTACTTGCTCAAAAGAGCACATCCAGAGATACACTCCAAAGTTTAAAGGCCTACTGAAGTGCTTTGGCCTTCTTCATATGATGCGTTGACGTAATTTCCACTGAAGCAGGAAGCTAAGGCAGGACATATTGAATGGCTCCTCCCCCTTTTCAAATAGCCAATAGCGTTTAGTTTACCTAACAGAGTGCAAGTCGTACTTGACAGCACCATGGAAGCGAATCTGAGCTCTGATGATACGTTGGATTCAATAGTAGAGGTGTGAATAAATTCCAGCCATTTCATTCTTAACCAATTGGAAAACGGAATAAAACTCGAGCGTTTGAGCAACCGAACACACATCTCCAACCCATATTGCTACAAGACGTGTTAAAGGTCGCTTTGACCAGGTGGTATTTATAGCATAGGGGGCGGGGCGCTTTAGATGCTAGAGAGCATTTGATTGGACAGAAGATGTGATGAGAAGCTGAAGTTCGCAGTGATGATAAAAATCTGTGATAAATTTTAGCGGAAGTGAGAGACTGTAAAGCCCAATTTATACTTCTGCGTCGAACTCCCGCCGCAGCCACGTCGTAGGCTGTGTAAAACGCGCACCCTTCGGTGTACCCTGACGTGCACCTCTCCAAAAATGTAAAAATCCATCAATTCTACGTGGACCGCAAGCGCTGTGATTGGTCTACTAGAACCCCTCTCTCGGGTTTCACATGCTCCCTCTGCATGTGTAATTGCGCGTCAACGCGGACAACGACGCAGAAGTATAAATGAAAACCAACGAGTAGCCTACAGCGTAGAGGCTCCGGCGTAGGTCCGACGCAGAAGTATAAATAAGCCTTTAGTTTTGAATGCTTATATCTCCTAAATGCAAATTTTTTCATAGTTTTGGAAAACACAAGCTTATTCATAACCTTAAGGCTAACATATTTATACTAAAAGCTAAAGAACTTAAATGTAGATTTCAGGGCTTTAAGAGTTACTTATGTTTAGGGGTTTGCTCAAATTCATTTTCCACTGTGAGAGCTAACAGCGTGTTGGGTGAGGCCAATAGCCTGGGGCCTTGAGCCTCAAGGCCAAAACCAAGCTGTGTTTCCACTGTTGGGCCAGTAGCCTCACAGCGCTAACCTAAAACCCGCCCTTAACACAACACAACGTCACACAACCCCACTGTTTCACCAGCAGGGGAAACCTAGCAGACTGAAAACTAACTAGTGCACATCAAACATGCTGAATCAAACTGTATATATCATCATCCATGAAATGATGCGTTCTGAGGATGTTTGAGCGATCTCTCCCATCTCACTACACTGTTATCCCTTCAGTCAGAGCAGCAGAGGGAGCTCACGAGCAGAAAACACGAGTTACGTAATTTATGACATACACAGATGTAAAATCCTGTATCAACAAAAGCACAGGAAAGAGACAGATGAAACATGAAACCAAATAAATACACGATTACAATCATAAAATGCTTTGTCCAAGTTCTTCAAGCAGTCTCAGGTATTTTCTATAATCAAATGTGTATTTATATTATGGCAATGGATAAGTAGCTTTTACCACGGCAAATATATTTTTGCCTCATACTGTGATCAGAATCCCCATCGGATCATAATCGGAAGGTATTTCACATACTTGCTGGTGTCTGAAAAGTGAATTTTGAGCTGAAAGTTGTTTTAAATGTCTTTAATGTCGAGGTTAGCTGCTATCTGACATGAAAACATTCGAAACGAGCATCGGTGTTGACTCTTAAAGTCAAAGGATTTAAAAAAAACTAATGAAAGAAATAGTGGAATAAAGAAAGCGTCTGTACTAATACACACCGTAGGCTCCTTATCACCCTCCTCAGTGAAGAACCAGTCGTACTGCAAGAGAAAACACCAGACTTCATTCAGAAATGTTTCACCAAAGGTCAAAAACATGACATTTAAAAGTTACTTTCTTTTCACATGAGAAGAATGAAGAACTCACATGCTGAATGAGCGTTTCTACAATCTTGTATTGGTCTGGCATGTGTGTCACCATGTGAGTCATATTGTCTTCAGATGTTCTCACTAGTGTTGGGCCGAAGACAATGGCCAGATTACGTGGCTCCATCTGACACAATGATAAATGAGCAAAATGAGACATTTCTCCCTTTTCATACTGTATATGAAAAACAAAGAGAGTGTTCACGTGCATTCTTGTTCCGTATCTGTCCTTATTGTGTATGATGTACAGTAACTCTAAAAATGACTTTCCTTTTTGGTTGACGTCACCAAGCCCTTTTAATTTTCAGCTATACTCTCCGATAAATTTTTGGTCCATAAAAAAATCTACTTTTGAATATCTCTTTTTTTCATGCATAAAACTTCTTTTCACGCTTACCTTTAAAAAAAGAGCTTGAAAGTAAATATCTCCATCACTGAAATTCTGGCAGAAAGATTGCAATGTCTCGAGAGCCCTGTATTATGTGTTCTTTTCCATTCTGTTTTTGAATGGTAGCGCACATTCTGTGTATATCCCACAATTGTTTTACCTTGTTTTTTTCGGAATTATCAGCCACAGTTTTGAGATGTGCCGAGAGGAACTTCAGTGTTTCATAATGATGATCAGGCAACTCGTGAAGCTGTAGAATGAGAGGTTTATTCAGGGCTTCCATAACATACAGAGAGATTATTACCACTGAAAACAAATTTTGTTATTGAGGCAAACTGCTGCTTACCAGTCTCTTGAGCACTTTGAGTCTTTCTACAGGATCCTCTATTCTGTTGGCATCAATGAAGTCTGCATACCTATCTATAGAGGCCAGATCATGAAGGAACATTATTTCAGCAGTGTCAGGTGTTGAAGTTGCATGCCTATTTCACTCACAACCACTAGATGGCAAACTATACAATTAATGTTCAAAATATATCAATGCAATATGAGTCATAAAGATCCTCACGCAAGGGAATTCCCACAAAGACATTTACCGTTAGTGAAGAGGGGTTCAGGAAGTTTCCTGAAGAAGGATTTGAGTAAACTGCTGATCACATTCAAGTCCTTCCATTTCTGTCCAAGAATAGAGAATGTATTAAAAAAAAGAAGAAGAAGATGAAGAAGGAGCTCAAGCAAAAAGCAGAGAAAATGTTGAACTAGACAGACAGAAATATACACTCACATCATCCTGAATATCAATGTCACCCATGCCCTTGTGATTGAGCTCTTCCTGCATGATGGAGATGGCAGAATTATTTCCTGGCACTCTGTAAATGCCTGTGTATTCCAGTCCTCGTTCTTCCACCAGGTTACAGCACACTTCAACTATCAGAGGAACAAACTAAAACACACAAAGTTCAGTCAAATACCTGCAAGCCAATATAAACCCCTGAGACTGCACGCCATATGAGAGTGTGCTGCTTACATAGACAAATATGACTCCAAAATCAGCAGTATGAAAAACATATCAGTTTCCAAATGCAATTATATTCATCCCACACACTTAAGTAAACAATTACTCTTTAAACATTATTAAACACCTACAGATACAAATATCACAATGGTAGAGAGAGCTCACACAGAATACACTTTTGAATGGCTAACAGTTAAGTACACTTTCAAAAATTGCACTCTCTAATAATGTCAAATTAATCGTTTTACTCAAAAGTTTATTTTAAATCATTGTTTTAATAATCATTTGTCACAGTTTAATAAAGTATTTGATGTGTTGACTAAAATACTAAAGCACATGTAAAGTGCTTGATTATAACAGTAGTGTTATTCTATATTAGATTTAAAGTTAATATATTTGAAAAGTACGAAATTGCTAATTGTAATTACAAAAAAGTTTCAATAGAAATGTAATTAAAGTATATTTTAGTTTACCAAAAATGCTTGTCAGTACATTTGGCAGTATACTTTAACCATATTTCAGTGGCGATATAATTCTGAAATTGCATATAAAGATGTACTTAAGCGAGTCAAAAATGCTCTCTAAAATTCAGCTAATGGTATTTAATATAAATTTAAACTATAATATATATGGGAAGTTTTCAAAACATTACATTCAGTTCACACTTAAGTAAATTCATTTAAAGTATATTATTATAGTATGCTAAAGAGTACTTATTTTTCACAAAGGACAGTTTTAGGATGTCATTGCCATCAACAATGCCGAGTGAAGCAGTAATAGAAAGAGAGAGCAAGTTTTTTTTGTGGTCTTACTCTGTTGTTCTGAGCAGGAGGACAGTCATCTAGTCTTACTCCAAATGTGACTCCTGGAGACGGTTTCCTCTCAAATGGCTTTCTCATTAGTCCAGGGATGCCCTTCCTCCATGTGCCCTTATCCTTGGGTGGGCTGGTTTCATCTATTTACAGACAACCATAATAATAATGTGTTAAAGAAACATAAGCATTTCAAACCTAGGAAGCTGTCTACCCAGCTCTCTCTATACAACTTCTAAGGCAGCATCCTACCCGAAAAGGAAACTCATAAGCGACTGATTTGCAATGCTCTACAAAGACAGCAACTCTGTGGATGGTCATTCAAGTGCACAACACAAATAGCAGTAATCAACACCACTAATCAGGGCCTTAAAGGTAGTTTAGGCAATTGTGGAGAGCCTAGCAATCCCTTGTGAAAAGAAAATATATTTCCCTATAAATGATCAATAATATTAAATGGTTCAACAGTATATTTGAAAATATAATATATTACAATATATTGAATAATACATAAGGAATTGCTGCTTTACATATATTGAAAAAATATGTGACAATATATTTAATAATATATCATAACGTATGTAATTGTATATTCAGTAATACTCTACATAATATATCGATGTATATCTGATGCAGACTGCATGTGTAATATATTTTAGATATATTTACTCATGGAGCATAAAAACACACATTTATAGAGAAATATATAATGTAATATTTTTTTTAATTATTATTTACAGTATAACTGTTTCATATTTTCAAGCTAGTTAACAAAAGCACAAGCACACCTGCATGTGCTAGTTTAGCCAAGAGACTATCAGAGGAGTGCATAGCCATTACTTTTAAAATGTAGTAATTAATAAATATAGTTTTAATGCTGCTCGACCAATCGTCAACCGAACCACAGGCTCTACTCTTCAGCACAAAGTTAACCCCAAAAACTCAAGACATACCAGAAAACCTTTAAAATTCCAAAATAACAGAACATTAAACACTAACAGATCTCTATATTAATATTGAGCAAAACACATGAAATAACACTTAATTTTACTATGTACTCTCCCTTAACAGTCAGAAGCAAAGCCTGCTGGGAACTAGAAATCTGTTGTAACTCATTCCGTGAATGTGTGTGCGTATATATGTGTGAAGATACATTAACATATATGGGAACATGTATGTGCAATATGTACACAAAAAAGGATAACACTTTGTGAATATTACATGTAATGCTATTTTTGTCTTCATTTATAAATATTTTATATGTATTATTAATATATAGCCATACATGGTCAATGCATATATTGCAGTATATTGAAAAATATAAGCACTAGCTTCTCATATATGGAAATGTATTATGTGCTACTGTATATCGCAATATATTTTGCAGTATATTCCCATATATTTTTGTTCCATAAGGGATAGCAAGTTAGCTTTGAAAGCATGAGATAACACACTCCCTTCAGAGTGTCTCCAAAGCCACTCATCCTTCAAAACACATGAACACACAGCAGAGTCTGCAAAGCGTTACGAGACGAGAGACGCCGTTAAACTACCTCATGTTTAAACCACATAACATTACAATAATAATTTACATAAACAACTTACAGAGCTCCTACTTGTACCACCTGACGGCTGCAGATTCTTCTAAGTATTGATAGTGTTGACATAGAAACGTATAAATCAGCTCAAGGTAATTCACGGGTTGCCATCTCGTATAGTTACGACATGGCATAAACGCAGCATAAGCTCGTTGTTTTGGTTCAGGAGGAACTATAAAAGGTGGCTGCTGTTTGTTTGTGGCGCTCGGTGACTGTCCATCTACAACTCTGCACAGACTTACAGAACACGCTGATGACGTGTGATGTCTGCACCAGCAGGGTGTGCAGAGATATGGAAATACATATGTTGACAAGCAGATACTTATTATTGAATTCAGTCCGATTGGATGAACCTTTAAAAAGTACTTACAGTTGCAGCAAGCAATTTCTAAAAAACTGTTGATATTTGAAAATCAACCGAAACAAACACCCCTCCCTTCATTGCAAGAGTGGATGTCTCTTTATCATAGCTGAAGCGAAGCAAAATAAATAAATAAAAGTGAATATGATGGACAAACTACAAGAACTAAAAATGAACATACAGTACACTAGAGTATATACAAGCAAGAGATAGTTGTTAGTCATCAGCAGCACACTAGCTCCAGACAAACAATTACACCCAAAACAGTTCAGTTACTATATCTAACATTACAACAACAGCATATCTTGGTTCTGTGAAACATAGTCTCTCCAGCACTGGAAAGATTTTCTAATATTAACGCAGGTCCTAAAGCTCTTGCCTCATCAGAACCCTTATTTTTCCAGTGATATCACTCTGACTGTTTCTCTTTTGTAATGTCTCTCAGCTATCTCTCTTTCTACAGTGTTTCTTTAATTCTCTCTTCCCCCATCATGAGTGTACGTATATGCCCCCTACTGCTGATTGGCTACAAGTGTATTGTGGTGCTCGGTCCGATCCACTTTCAACAGCGTTTCTCAGAAATTGCTTACTACACCTTTAACACACACAAGTACTGGACAACATTTGTATTGATGCTTAAAAGTACTGAATAAAATACAAATAATCCAGAGTTAGTGCCCTTGATGCTGTTACCTTTGTGCATGGCTTTCCTGTCGTGGTCCTTGTTTGGTGAGTGAGGACTTGTGGCTTTATTCTCGCCCTTACCACCCAGTAATGTCTGCCTGATGGACTGACGGGAGGCCTTGGGCGAGGGTTCTGTCTTACTGCTGGGTGGACTGCAACACACATAATCCGAGTCAACATCTAGATAAGGAAGAAGTCTCCAAAAATTTGATGGGAATTCTTCCCTTCTTCCTGCTTACCTCATCAGAGTGTTGTACTCCTTTATTTTTCGGTTGATGAGGTCTGTGCTAGTAACAGTCGCATTCTACAAAAGGAAGAAGGAAACAGAGAGAAGGCAGACAAAAGTGAGTGGATGAAATGTAAGAGTGGAATCCCCAAACACACCAGAGGGCTTTTGGATAACCCTGTGCTATCAGAAGAAGACACCATATAGTGGAGATGCCATGTTTTTCCTCAAGAGTTGCTATTTCTTACAAAAAAAGCCCTAGGTTAGGTTCAGCTATTGTGAAAAGTATCTTTAAATAGGGCCCTTTTCCATGATTCATAAGAAAGTCCAACACATCCACCATATCAATATCAGGTACTAGACTTGGATAGATTTAGCCCGCACCACTCACGTCACTAAACGAAAATGCAACTATAAAAAAGGTATCCCGTCAGCCTTTGTGATCCTTTGGATTTAGATTAAGCTATATTGTTTTTATAGTGTTGTCTAGCCCACTTTGGCACACGTCTGAGCGTTCAAAGGCAAGCATCTTCCAACTTCCAAGCATCCAAGTCAGTCTTAACATAATTGCGATAGTAAAGATGTTCACCAATTCTGAAGTCACCAATTGAATGGCTGGTACTGCTCCTTTATAAATATGAATTGAAATTGTATTTGTATTTGAAGGAAAAAGTGCTGATCATTCACCTCTTCATCCAAGTTGCTGTTCTCTTGAATGACTCGGATCCAGGACAGCATTTCCTCTCGATCCTCCGCCTGAAACAGGTATTCACAGTCTGACGTCGTCAGCCGGAGGACGTTCTTCCGCTTGGTGTCACTGTAAGAGATGTCAATGAGACAGGCTTTGATGCTGATCGGCAGAGGCTCGTCTTCGATCTGAGAGTTGGCGTTGATTTGTCCGTCCCTCTTGTCTTTGTACAGGTAGAGGCAGTGGCCACGAAGCACAGCGTAGATCTGCTTCCATGACCGTATGCCGCTGCCAACACGCTGTAGGAAAGATAACAGAATTATGAAAGTATGATTGAATTGAATGAGCCAAGTTAAAATAGCAAATATACACAAGCTGCTTGTCAACTATAAACAGCCTACATTTTAATTAAAGTTATGAATGGGTTTATTTGATAAAAATGATGGTACATTACAGGGTGGACACAAGCTCTGGACTGACAATATTAATGTCTCGATTTTAATCGGTAATGTTTCTTAAATGTAAAATCTTTTAGTCTGTGCTGTTTTTCTGTTGATGCGTGAACATAACTTAACAAAACATTTGTAGTGCTCCCAACTTTCAATAATCACAAAAAGTCTCTACTTTAAATTCCTGGCGATTTAATTACGAAATTCAAACCATAAATGTCGTTTGGACGCTCCTTAATGTGGCATGACAGATATAGCCGCCACAGTTCCAGCAGCAAATGGATAAACCATAAATGTGAATCATCTTATCTCCTCTTTACTACTAGTTACAGCACTAAATAAACATGGGTAAACACCAGAAGGTATGTTGAAAGATACAGTACAACTTACTGTAATGAATCCTCATGTACTGTAATGTCTTAATAATAGGGCTGGGGTAAACGATTATTAATTAAACGATTAGTCTGTTGATTATTTTATCGATTAGTCGACTAATCTAACGACTAATTGAAAGATTATTTTTTGTAACATGGAAATTGCAGGAGAGCACATTCAATGCACAACAATTTTGATCTAGTTCTTACAGAGTATCTACACTGTAAAATGTTTGGTAGGCTACTCAAATGAGCCCTATCACACTTGGATGTGGTGCTCATTTTAATATTATCAGTGCTCATAAAAAAACATCCGGACTGATTTTTCGGTTTTGTTGACGGGGGTGGGGTTTACATGCGCTTCATAAGGCACACACGCACATTTGCACACACACGCAAGGTCTCTCGCTCTCTCCCTCTCTGCCGCGCGCTACACGGTTTGGAGCTCGCGAGCTCTAGATTCCGGGAGATTTTAACAAATTTGCGGGCATCAGGGAGCCGCTATCACTATGCGGGAGACTTGGGATGTCAACTCCATTTGACAAAGAGCGCAAATAACGACACATTTACGTTTGGGACTAAATTTGAAGTATTCCCAAATACCTTCGATGATTTAGTGCGAGCTGGGTTTTTTTAGGACTTTTTCTTTTGTTAGGACTTTTTGGGACGTGTGTGTGGCGAGCTGTACCGCCGGGAACGGTGCAAAAAAATAAATACATAAATAAATAAAGAAGCGTCGACAAAAAATATGACGTAGACGAAATGTTGACGTCGAAGCGTCGACGTCATCGACGCGCCGCTTACAGGCCTACTTAATAAGTGTTTCAACCGGCGAAAGAAAATGTCACTCAATGTCCATAAACTCGTTAGTTAGAAAAAAAATTACTTTAGAAAGAGCATTTTGCTAAATATGCCCTGTATTACATGTTCATTAGGCTCATCATTAGGTTCGTTTTACTTAACCTGTTAGTGATGTCTTCATTATTTAATTTATGTTTAAGTAAATCTGTCATAAAAACAAGTAATTACAGTTTATTGTCATTTAAATGTTTATATTTTAACACAAACTGGAGTAGAAATGATTCTGAGTTGATATAAAAACTGAGAACTCTGAACTTTGCAATTTAAATATTTGTACACAATTGTTTTAGCTACTTGAGTAGCTGATTGTTAAATAAGTTTGATTAAAGCTGCAGACTGTAACTTTTTTGGGTTAAAAATGATCCAAAATACATTTTTGAGCAAGTACATAACCAGCCAGTGTTCAAAACTATCTGCTTGCCTTAGCTCGATTCAAAACGGTAAGCTTGTAATAATGTTTTTAATTCCAGTGGTACTGGTGGATTTCCGCGGGAGATTCGAGCATGTCTTTGCGTCATTACGTCACATCTGTACACATAAAGAAGGAGTCTCGGCTAGAAGGCTATATTGCGTGTGAGGATGCTGGAGGTGGATATTTCTAGCCTTTTCTCACAGCACTTGATATAATTCAACTTATCAATTTGATGGCGGATCCAGAAAGGTTCAACAAACTTAGATTCATCATTAGATTTAATTAGTGCGATTTACTGCTATGCTTTTTTTCCCTTGACAGTGTCCACACCAGCACGGTGACTGACAGCCGCACATTCTCCTTAAAACATTGGATTCATCTGCGCTGTGCCGTGCCGAGGCACAACCCACGTAAAGTTGATAATTCTGTGAATAACTGCAATTGCAGATTTCGAACAGAGATGGTGACAAAAAGGAAAAACTGCGGACTGCAGCTTCAACTAACTGGTTAATAATGAATTATTCGGTTCCGGGTTTCAGTCTAGTTCATCCTGAATTGTTGTTTTTTTTTTTCATCCAGAATTTTAATTTTGGTGCATCCCTAATTGTGATTATGATTAATAATACACTTTTATCATATACCTGATGCTGCTGTATTTTACACCCTTAATTGTGGTAAAATCACTATAACACACAGTCTTATTGTTGGCTAATTGTTTAAATGTACCACATATTGTACGTATTTGAACCTTTAAATCTGTCTGAGTGGTGTAAAATATGACAAGATCTCATAAGACAAGATCTCTCGCACTACAGTACTTTGGCCAACATTAAATGTTTCTGAAAGCCTGCCAGCCATTCACATTCAGACTCGTTTCAACACGTTTACAATATATTTGACAAGGACTCCTACAGCATCACAGACCAGCATGCTCTGCCGACACTTTCATTCAGTACTGGGACCTAGAACAAGAGAAAACATGATTGTGAATGTTGGTGTTTAATGGTGTTGTACCTTGCCCTTATCTGAGTTCAGCTGCCGGAAATGAAGCGGACCCTCCTTTGTGGCATCAGTGAAGACATCTGAAGTAGAGTCTCTCCTAGAGTCAGAGTCCTCAGAGGACCTGTCAACAGCCTGAAACACACCAAACGCACATTCTTTGACAGCTGCCAATGAAATGAGGACCACTGAGCTCAATAGTCAAATTGAAAAGGACATCAGATTATTAGATGACAAGCAATGATTTTTTTTTACATTTTAAATCAAAATAATTAAATATGTTGATTAATTAATCAATATCCAATGTGGATGGCTCTTCACTCATTCTGTGCTAACAGGTGGGACTATGAAAAACATGAATGTGACACTTTAAACTTACACTTCTCTCACAGAAAATCCCATTAAATTGTCAGATTTAGAGCCCTATCATGCACCCGGCGCAATGCGGCGCCAGGCTAGACGCAAGTGTTTTTTTGCTAGTTTCAGCCTGACGCAGTTATCATTTTCACATCCTGCGCCACATTGTTTAAATTGCAAATGCATTTGCGCACATCTGTTCGCCCATGGGTGTGCTGGTCTGAAAACGAGGTGTATTCAGGCGCATTGTTGGCGCGTTGCTATTTCGAGGCAACTGAAGACTGCGCCATTGACCAACTGAAACCTGGTCTAAAGTCAATGGCACCGTATTTTTTTTGTTAAATAAAGAGCGCGTGTGTAATGTGCGCCTATAGGCGGGTCCACAATGTGCGTACACTGTGCTTATTACACACACAGGGATGTGCAGCAGCACACAAACATGGCAAATTTAAAAAATAAAAGGATTACAATGTAAAATATTATTATTGTGTACATAAAGATAGGGTGGAATCCGGCTTGTCCCGTAGATGGTCTGCTGAAGCGCTTTAACCTCGAGCACGAGCAGATCCGTTTGCTCTCTGGAGAAGCGTTCAGTCTATCCGCTTGCAAATTCCGCCATGTTAATATCGAATCTGCCATGGTGCAAGCGCTACTGGCTTTTAAAGGGAATGGGAGATGAGACTCTGATTGGTTATTTGCACATTACGCCCAAAACACACCCATTACACATTTCCCGTCGTTAAACTAGGAAAAGTGGATTCAGACGTGCCCTAAGTCCACTTGCGCTGTGCGCTTTAGACCATGTACTTAGATCATTCAGATGTTGATGTTAGCTGGAGATCAGGTGCCAACTGGACATAACTTTATCTAAGGTGTAAACCAGAGGTGTAGTGGTAAAAAAAGAGGTGGGTAAACTATAAATTCTGGTGGACCACGACGTGGTCACCCTGTAAGGTGGGCCACTGCCTACCTGATGACATTGCTAACATTGCTCGACATTAAGCCTTTTCACTTGTCCTTCGGACAAGTAAATCTGTCATTCACTTGTCTGAGTAAAAAAATTGCTCGTCCGGATTTTTTTTTTTTTTTTGGTGTGTGTGTTAATTTATTCTGAAACAATATTCTCATTTATTCTGATTATTCTCATCAGTGTTCAATCAGCTTTGATATTTAAATCGGCATATTGTAATATCTGCACCTTTAAAGGGCATCCCCTCCCCCTATATTATTAAATGTATGCTTCATCTTTCATTTTAAATTCATAAATTTGGTCAATAAATTCAATTATTTAGAATAATAAGACACTATAGGGCTGTTACCCTAGGGGCTGATCAAATTAAATAATTTACACTGAAAAATTACAATTGTGTAAAATAATGTTATGAAATTAATTTAAATTTACAAATAAGAAACATTGGAAAGAATGATACTACTTTTAAACATAACACTAAACCGCCAGTAGGTGGCGGCAGGCGACCGTCTTAATGAGTGAGTCATTGATTAATTCATTCAAACAAACAAACGATTCGTTCAAACGGCTGATTCATTCAAGAATGAGACAGATGTTTATGAATGGGTCATTGAATCTTTGACTCAATCGATTCGGTCAAAATGCTGAATCATTCAGTAATGAAAACAGGTTGAGTGTTGAGTTCCTGTGAGATGCGCCGTGGTTCTGCTGTGATTTTTGTTTGGAACTATTTTCGCTGCTGAAACAGAACAAAAACAGCCAATATTGCATCTAAAATGTAAGTGACTTAATTTTAACTGTTTATTGAACTGTTGTAGGAAATGTCACATTTTCAATCGTGATGGTGTTCAGGAAAAATAATTGAGGTTGCTTAAAGGCACACTATGCAAGAATTGTACCTTAATATAACAGCTTCAAAGTCATTTCGGTGGTAAACAAACTCATATTAGGGCGAATCATCCTGGTAATAAAGCTTGGGGGGGACGCCGCTGGAAAAACCAGCAAAGCAAGTTTGAGAGGAGCGCCCCCGACAAATCTCGCGAGAAAGACGATATGCTTTACGGCAACGATGTCACACACATCAACAACAACATTTGAAGCACGAAGCCACTTGCGCGCATTTCAGACGTGATACTTGACGATGGAAAAAGCAAAGAAAACGCGGTCGGAAGAGACTAGGAAAAGGAAAAGAGAATCTGACCGCGTGAGCAACCGGACAAGAGTGAGTCCCTCTCGGTCGGGCTTTCACTCGTTGGCGCGAGCTAAAAAGCAGCACTGGATGCAACAGTGGTGCTGACCTGGTGATCTTGTTGATGGCCTAGTAAGTAAATCTTTCCAAGTTTGTGTGCATTTTATTTTGTGATTTCACCGGAATAAATAGAGTCTCCGCAACAGCGATAGATTGAAGAGCGCGTCCGAGTGAAGACTGCGCGCACGCCGCCACAAGAGACACAATGACTAACGTTATGTATCTATGACACTGATAGCAGCGGACACGAGCGCTCAGGTTGAGTTCAAAAACACATTTTAGCGCTAGATCTCTTATTTAAAGGCACACTATGCAAGATGTGTACCTTAATATAACAGCTTCAAAGGAGTATCAGGCCGTGAGTGCAGAGACCAGTCTATGGCAGACGCTCTCCGTGAGTGGCATTTACGACAGTAACGTTAAAGACAAGTTCTCCACAGCGACTCTAGGGGTCGCTGTTTGACAAAAACGGAATTCCAGCATAGTGTGCCTTTAACATATGTTAAAAATATAAAAACTCCACATTTAGATTTTTTATAGGCAGTATGTTGTTAACTGTTTAACTGAGTGTGTGTGTGTGTGCGCTCATTTGTATAGATTTCTCCTCGAGAGGCTGCCCGAGCGTCAACACCGCAACCTTACCGTCCGTCAGTAAAAGTCAACAACACTGACAGTAATGCAGCGCAATATGAAAGAGTTCGTCTTAGTTTTAACAACCTATGAAATTAATAATGAACAATATGAAACTAAAACGACATACGCTTAATTTAAAATGTCTTAGGAACTACGGGCAATTTAGAGGTGGATAAACAGCACTTTGGAGGTGGGTAAACGCTATTTCCGAATATTGGGAGGTGCGTAAACGGCGTTTACGTGCGTTTAGCCTCCACTACATCCCTGGTGTAAACTAATCATAATGCAGTTAGTGTGAGTCTTAGTCATATATTATCTCTATTACAGCAGTCTCACCTTTCTAAGGCCCTTGAATCCATGGGTGTGTTTAATCGACCGCCTGTACAAACACAGTAAACACAGAGGTCAGATAATGCAAGAGACAATAATGGAAGAAGGTTGACTTTTCATCATTGTGGTCACTGTACTGATTTGATTTTAAGTAGTGACCGTAAACATACCCTCTTCCTTCTTCCCTGTAATTATCCAAGCCCTCATCGAAGGATCTGGAGCGCTCTGTTTTAGCTCCAGAATCAGATTCCAGAATTGTGAGTCGTAAAGAATCTAGGTTGGAGATATGGGTGAATTCATAGTTAAAAAAGAGACACAATTCTGACGTCACTGAGATATTGTATGTGTTGGGAGAGATGTTCCTCACCCTGGTCATGGGACAGCTGTCGGCGTATTACGGGAGAAGGGGAAGTTGGACTGGGTGGGATGGTGGTGATGATAGGCATGCTGGAAATCACGGCAGATGCAGGAATGTGTGTTGTGTCATGGTCATTACTGGAGCTTGACGGCTCATCTGATGACAACAGACATGAGACACTAATAAGATCTTTTATCTTTGTAGTGCATTGCATGGAGTAATGTAGTCCAATAGACACAACAGAATCAGACAGTCAAGAGGAAAGTTGCTTACTCATACAGCAAGCAATCATTAAATTGATAAGACTCCCACACCTTTTTATACACCGACCGACGATATACAAACAATAGAGCAGACGGGTTGCATCACTGGAAAAATTATTACTAGTACATTTTTAACTACATGATTTTAATTCCCTGTAGTTTTAGGTCCTAGCAACCAGCTCTCTCTGCAGTCTCTGTGTAATACACGAATACAATTTATGATGCTAAAATAACAATTAGGTGTGCTTATTTGGTTCTGAAAAAAAACCCAATAAGTTTACAGTCTACCAAACCCAACACAGTCAACCAAATTAAACAAACTTAACCATAGTCATTGTCTTTTAAATAAAATACAAAACCAATCACAAAACAAACCCAAACCAAAGAATATCAAATTAACTTAAAAAAAAAGTCTACTAGGGCTGCCCCCAACTAAAATTGTTCCTAGTTGACTAGTAGTGGTTCATTAGTCGACTAATTGCATGTTTAGCCTATATTAATTTACTCACTTAAATATTACTGGGTGCAGAAGCCTATTCCGCACACAAGCACATGCATAAAGCTTGCCGTAAAGCACTGGCAAAAGTAATGGTTATTAATGTGGAATAAAAAATATCAAGGAGACATTTTAATTGTTTATTAATAAACTAGTGTTTTCTGTGTCAGTGTTGGCTGCAAAGATGAAGTTGACGATGCTGACTCGACATCACAGTATAGTCAACGTGCATATATAGAGAGAGAATTACCTTTGATATGGATTAGCCTACATAATTACGGATAAAATAATCAGAGTATTTGTTTTCGAATTGGTTCATGTAAAAGTAGACATGTATAGCTTTCTATATATATATTTCTCATGTCTGTGAGGCAAGTAGCCTATACGCTGAGTTTCGGTAAATTTTTGTGACACGCTCCAGTTCACAGAGACAGAGACGTCAAAAAGCACATCCTGTTTTTCATCTTTTATTTTACAAAGGCACAACATTTTTTTGTTATTGTGAGTGTACACACATAAAAGTAGACAGTTTGGAATTATGTATTACTCTTATCTGTATGACAAAAAAAATTTATTTTAAGTTGAAAAAAATGCAAGTGATCAAGCCGGTGCCTCAATGTCATGCGAGTAAAGCACGCTTATACTTCACACTGTATAAAAAGTTGCTGCCTTAAATTTTTAAGTACAATCAAATTGGATGTTTAAGTCATTTCAACTTATATTACATTAAACTGGCTTAAATTGCTTAACAACTTTTGATGAGTTAAAGAAATGTAAAAACATATGTTGTCATAACACATGGATATGCACCTAATGATAGTGCACATTTATCTAGGTTAACGTTAGAGTTATGTAAAGTTGCTACTTGCATGTTCCAAATGATAAGCCATATTTTAGGTAGATGGATGATAGAGGAACGTTTGGATTTCCTGACCAACACACTGTAAAACACATTCTACCAAATCAAACATAAAAAAACCCATTGTTTTGAAAGAGATTGGATTTCAGGAACTAATCAAAAAAGAGAAATATTTGAGCTAGTTTCCACTGGTATGTTCCATTCCTTTGTCATATCACTTTGCTGCCCTCTTGTTTGTTTGAGTTTTCCAAGCTGTGGATGAGCTGGGGGGAGTAGGAAAGTGTCAGGGAATGGCAGTGGAAGTGGCTGCCCTGGGTGGAATGTGTCAGTATGTCACATTATCTGTGCCCCTGTGGACTATGATGTCACGTCCTATCACTGTACTGGTGTACATTATAATTTGGAGATGCTCCCAGGGACTGACCCATGCACTTCACAAACACACTGAACTAGTTGTGTACATATCAAAGCCCATGACACATTCTATAATTAAACGTGCAGGCTGGTGGAGTATGGAAATGTATCTTGAGAAGCACAACCATTTGTGATGACCAATCAACAAATTCTAATGTCTTCATGTTGGACATACCTGAGGAATCTGTATGTCTGTAATGTCTAGAAATTGGCCAATATAGTGAGGATGACCAATGACTCGAAATACACCACCTCCGTCTCTCTCTCTTTCTCACACACACACACACACACACCCTCACAGATAGACAGACACACACACACACACACACACACACACACACACACACACACACACACACACATTACCAGAACTCAAATTACTCATCACTCCTCTCTGCCAACTTTGTTTACATTGAGTTGAGCTGTTCATCCTGCTGTTATTACTGTTTACATCATAAAACCTCACTGTTGTACACCACTTGATCTAAAGCTCTCTATGCAAAGCCTGGCCCATTAAGAACAAAGAAACAGTGTGGTCTTTTATATGATTTATCTGAGCAATAAAAAAGCAAATTCATCAAGACCTGCTCTAGTGTGGCAGCACAATGGAGTAGACAATGACAGCCTTGTGTAAAAAGTAGGGAGATGAAGTTCAGATGTTTAGTTAGATGTTTAGCTCTGAATAATATAAAACAGTGAATGTTGAGACAAAGTCTTTTCCCTGTGTCCCATCAGCTGCTTAATATTATAAACAGAGATACAACAGGAACACATGTTCTGTGAATCACTTTGCTAAACACACTACTAACACAACATTTTACCTATACAAAAATTAATCAAGCAAACAGCCAAACAGCATATGCAAACCCCCTTGAATATGTAAAAGTCTACATTTTTATATGAATTTGGAAGATGCTGGAACTACAGGACAAAAAGTATTTGAAAGTAAAGTAACAAAACATATATTAAAAACATGTTAACCTTTTCAAAACTCATCTCCTTTCAGGGTAGACTGAACAGTTGCTATAGCAACAGAATATGTGGTTATATTGTATAGTATAGTTGAAAAAGCCTCTCACCAATGAAGGGAATGGAGTCCAGTGAGTCATCAAGGTTGCTTGAAAAGGAGGTTTTACACTGGTCTCCTAGTTTCCTCATGTGCATTTTGCGTGGGGTATTGTTAGGTAGCCAGCATGTGTTGGAGACTGCAGGTGGTTCAGCCACTCCCTCTGTCTCATTCACCGCCAGAATATAGGAAGTGTGGCGGATAGGTTGAGATCCAGACTTCTGCCTCCGAACCACTCCTACAGTGGCATTTGGACCCTCGATGCCTTCCACCACATTCTCATTGGGAGTTTGAGGTTCTATGTACCTAGGCTGCTGAGGAACTGTTCCATTACTGGTCAGTAACTGGTCAGGCTTGGATCCACCTTGCTTTGTTCTGTTGGGTTTAGTGACGGCAGAACAAGAAGAAGAGCGATGTCCACGGGCTACCTCTCTGACAGGCTCCTGAAGGCTGTCAGCTCGCCCCCTAGGCTGTAACTGCTTTGCATTGTGGGGCATGTGGTTGGCAGTGAGCTGTGTTCTTTGGTCTTTGATGGGGCCTGTGTTGGAACTACCAGTGATGTGGCCTTGTATTGAGGCCAGGGCAGAAGCTATATATGAAGTAGCAGCAGTGGAAGGGTCTGAGACATAATTCTTCTCAGGTAGAAGTGAGGGTCTGTTTACGGAAGGTGCAGAGGTGTTACCCAGGCTTTCAGCTCTGGAGGTAAGCAATGAATCCATACCACTGCTGAAGAGAGGGGTGATAGGCAACCCTGGGAAACTGCCCCCTCGTCTGTCTGGGCTAAATACACCCTGTGTTCTGTGAGGCGCCATGCGTAAGGAAGAAGACTGCCTGCTTACTCTTGCCTCATCCCCTCTGTGCATGAGTAACCAATCCTCTGTCTTAGTTCTGCAGCATGCCTGCCTGTCCAACATGGATGTTGCATTTTCATTCTGTCTGCCCAGATAGTCACAAGAATATGCTCGCGGTTTCAGCATACCTGTGGGGGCCGACGGGAGGGCATCCTGGGAAGCACTGCGGGGGCAATTCCGTGCAAGAGCAGTCTGTTCTGGACCACCAAGCCTCTCATGAGAAGCGCTACGCAAAGGCAGCACAGTAGATACCTGATAACTCCGATCATGTGAGGCGCTCCTCCGCCTCAGCTGTGATCCAGAAAAGCCCCGTGACGGCGTAGCTGTTGTTGACGTGCTCTTCGGCTTGCTGTATTCGCCTGTACTGGTTGGGGATGCAGCTCGCAGACTGTCCAGGCGTTCCTGAATAGTCCGGGAGCCATACATGTAGAGCCGTTTGTTGTCAATGTACTCCTTGTAGGTGGTGTAGTTCCTCCAGTCAATATTCTGATGGGGAGAGCAGGGGGAAGGGGTGGCTGGTGGAGGAGATGGTGTGTAAGGGGTGGGAGAGGTGGCTGATGGGAAGGTTTCTGCTGTTGTGGTTAAGGTATGTCTGTGGGAAGATACAGGCTTCATGTCTATGCAAGTCTGTGCAGTTTTGTCAGAGAACCCAGTGGGCTCTGCAATTCTGTTGGGTTTGTGCGGAGATTGTGCTGCTGCCCCAGTTGGAGATGAAGTGACATGAGCTCTGGACCTGTTAAAGCTTGGGTCTGTTGAAGCCGCATTCTGATTCTCCTCCATCCTGTGGCAGGGACCAGCCCAGGCCACATGGGAAGTTTGATCTGTAGTTTCAGGTGACGCTACCATTGTCCTAACGTTCTCATTAAATACACGCACAACAGTTTGGGTCTTGGGGACCTGAGAGGTTTGAGATGGGATAGGGGGAGATACAGGTATATCAAAGCGGCAGCCTATGTCAGGCTTGTGGCATCGATTTGCTCCTTGTCTGGTTCCACATGATGCCTCGGCAGAGCATGATGGCTCTGACACCTGTGCCATGGCCAAGGCATTGGGCTCTATCCGTGGGTAACATATTGGGGGCGGTTCGGGGATGTTCTGGGCATTTCCACTATATGCCTCATTTCCTTTGAGGTACGCATCTTGAGAATAGGCCTGAAAAGAAGGGACATTAAATAAATATAAAGAATGAGTAACAGTACATGCACTAAACAAATACTGAAATGCAAAATAGGTTAATTACAAACATAGTTAATGTTGTCTCAAACGTCAAAAATCTTACTACACTATTTATCTAGTAAATTACAGGGGGCAGGTTGACCCTGATGTCTTTCTCTAAAGTTCAAATGCATCCCAGGAAAAGTGAGAGAGGGGAAAAGGTCACGAAGCCAGGCTCAAATGCCTTAACCTCATGGAGGGATTAGGTATCAGAGGCTTACCTACCTTTAGCTGCGGAGAGAGAGCAGTGCGTAGACAAGAGGAAAAAGCGAGAGGAGGGCAGCCTTTCACCGAGCACTCTACAGACGCTAGTAGCTGCTCTGTTATCATCTTACAAAGTCAACAGCCAACTAAAATCCTTAAGGTCAAAATACTACATTCTGCTCAGGAAATTACTCAATTTACAATGCGTCTTCTTATCCCAGGTTAATATATAAAGTTATTTCTGCCTCAGCTGTCTCAGTGTGCATATGATAGAGCTCAGGCATTAATGAGAGTACAGAGGTGATAGCTGGACTTTTGACTCTACACCTGAAGTGTCGAGTTACACAGACATGTCCCTCCCTCTCTCTCTTCCTCTGTCTGCTCCGCCTCTTCTATGGAAATAAAGATGACTCAGAAGCCAACAAATTTTAAGGTGCAACCTTATGGCAGTGGAATAAACACATGTTTTGTGATTGAATAAGCATATACTGTACCCAAGCTTGCAGTTCTTAAGATAGGTAAAGACTGGATTTTAACAGACATTACAACCACAAAAGGGCAAAATTACATAACAGAAGAGAGGTAGCAAGTGACAGGTTTAGCTCCTTCTTACCAGAGCTGTGATATCCCTGGAGAACTGCAGCCGGAAGGTAAGATTGACAGAGGGAAAAACAAAGGAAGAAAGAACAGGAAAAAGAGCAATTGTGAGGGAAGATGACAAGAGCTCTACAGGTACACCAGAAGCAATCAGCTCCTTTTCCAGACAGTGCTGCTGTCATTCTAGTGCAGGATAAAGCATGCTATAAATACACACTGCAGCAGAAAGAGAGAGAGAGAGGGAGAGGGAGAGGGGAGAGAGAGAGAGAGAGAGAGAGAGAGAGAGAGAGAGAGAGAGAGAGAGAGAGAGAGAGAGAGAGAGAGAGAGAGAGAGACTACTGGAGGCCTGCCAGTCCAACACCAGAGATGAACCAGACAGAGGAGGACACACTTGAGATCAGAGGGGGACAACTGCTGCTCTTTCCAGAGTGTTCCTGCAGCTTTAAACCAAGTAAAACTTTTACACACAAACTCACAGTCAGCCAACATTCTCTTATACATTGCATATGTGGCTCCTTCCCACCTAAACACACTCTTAAAAACAAAGGTTCCAAAAAGTTTTCCCTAAAGAAACTTTTAGTGAACATTTCTTAAAAGAACCACTTTTTTAATAATCGTAAGAACTTTTTTTTCTACTATAAATAACCGTTTGTAATGGAAAGGTTCCGTGGATGTCAAAGGTTCTTTATGGAACCATCAATGCCCCAAAATAAGCTTTATTTTAAGAGTGCTGTGACTGTCCGCAAAATTCTATTCAAATGGTAGCTTCATTAATAAGGTGGTCCACAAGTGGTCAGCTAAGACTCATTGCTGTCTATACCGGGAAGTAATATGAGTCTCAAATGTGTCTTCTACGACCAATTTCACATTGATTTCAAGGGGATGGTCTGTCACTATCTCAATAAAAAAAATTAAAAATGTATAAAACTGCAAAAAAATTATATTCTCATGATTTTCTCAAACAAAAAAGTGAAAATATTATCCAATATTTTTGACAAAGTACACATAATCTGGCAACATGGATTGAAATGTGCCTAAAGCAGCGCAATGGAAGAAAAAATGAAAAATGAATTGCATCTACAAATAAGGCAAGCAAATGGATGGACATACATTTAAATCTATACCTGCTACGAGTTTGTCCTTTACCTGTTAGTTTCACAGTCAAAATAGGCACTTTGCAAGGTGCTGCTTTGGATCTGATCAGCTGACTACTTTGCATACAGTACTTGACGTTCCCTGAAGTCCATTACATATCTTCTGCCTATGATTCCTAAGCACACATGGTAATATGATCATTTTTTTCTGCCTCTACTCCACCTAAACCCATTCTTTGTGTTTTATCCATAATTTCTAAAGCTAGTTTGTCATCAGCATAATTTAAGGCAATTTTTGACTACAGCTTTTACCATAAATTTATGTGGTAGAAAGCATGCCAAGACACAAACTGTGATTGTAAATCAGGGTCATTCCACCAAATATTGATCTCTGAACTCTTCCCAAGTTAAAACATTAGTATTGTGTTGTTTGATAAAGGAATAATTGACAATGGGCTGTTATTAGAAAATAATGCACACCCAGAGTGGTAATTCGGCCACAATGCCAAGCGGAGTGGCATATTTTTCAATAATTCAATGGCCCGGAGTCAATTATTCCGCTTATATACTACAGTTACCACACCTCAAAACATTGTTCTGATGATGTATTTTAAGAAATTTGTCAGGTTTTTGCCCTTAAAACGCTCTTGTGTGTAGGACTAATTTCTTACGCATCTAATCCCATGTAGCTTTTAAATTGTTTTGGGTTTTGGTTCTTTTTCTGTTGTACTCTGTAAGGACACTTGAAATAACTAAAGACCTGCCTGGAACTACTTTAATTGTGTTCGTCAACCAGATTCAAGCATTCAACAGCCCCGTAGTATAAAAATTAATATAATCGTGTTTTCTTTGAGGTATTCAATGTCTTTTGAGGTTTGTATTTGATGACCAAAAAAGACTGCAAAGTTTATAAGGGTTAATAAAATATTAGCATATTCCTAATCTTGGATTACTATTGTTTTTGTTGTTTTTTTTTTATGAAAAAAAAAAAGACATTAAATTACTAATAATACCTAAAAGTAGCAATCATAAAATTGTTTAATCTAATAAAATGATAAAGTGATATGATATCTATCTCTACTGGAATCAATTGTGAGTTAATATCTTCTCGCGAGGAGCGTTATCGGTATGTGGTACAGATTTGCTGAGTGTATGTAGGGTTTCAAACTAGTCACTTACGAGGAACATAGCTGCCTTAGAGGGAAGATCCCTGTGCAGACAGTAGAAGACTGTAGGTTTTGGGAGAGAACTTGTTGCTATAACTGCTTCCTGTTAGCTGAAATAACAAGCATGAGTGTCATTCCTAAGTCTTAAACTCTACTCTGGATGGACTCATTACTGTCAAATCAAAAAGTGCCCGAGGGCTCCACAGTGGAAGATGAGTTTATGTGGCTGGCATGTAACAGCCTGAGATTTGGAGTTCCGTCTGGAATGTGCACAGATATGGGGTTGGCATTACGTCCATAGTTCTGCGGAAAACCTCATTATAGCTGAATTCAAAATAAGCACACACACACACAGGCGCCATCACGCTTCTCTGCTCCGCTGGATCACTGAACTCTGCCTGGAAGAGCATCTTCACCTACGCAAACTGGTGCCATCTGTCTCCACTGCTCTGCTTCCCATCCAACAATTCCTTTTGCTTAAGTAATTTCATCCATTTTTTACCCAGAAACTTCAAAAGCCATATCTTTTGACCACAACACAATGTTAAACTTGAAAGGACATTACTGGCCACAAAATTAAAAATAATAAAAATTCTCTCAAATAAGAATTCACACAAGTTTAACTGATCAAGGTTAACTAGGCAATCCAAAGGCGAGAGAAAGCCTGAGGATTAATCTGTGTTTGCGGAAGAAATTATGATTTTTTGGGGTGTGTGACAAGTAAACCCATGAGAAATTAAACCTACCAGCTGTAAAATGTCTTCATCTTTTGGCATTACGCAGAGCTCCAGAGATGTGTCACTGCAAAGAAACATTTTGAAAGAATAAACTGAAAATGATATCTCAGACGAAGTCATGAATACAGTCACGAGTACAGTGCTTTTTTTAATGATATAGCAGGAAGAACTGCTAGCTGTGTTTTTACCAAATAAAATTATGCAATAAAGAGCATATTCATTAAACTTCCTCAAGGATTGAAAGATTTATCTGGAAGACTTAGCAGGAACAGATATCAACCCACAAAATGAGCAAAAAGGGAGCATATGGATACAGAGCAGCAAGTATTCCTGGATTAAGTATCGTATAAAATGTTATTTACGTTAAAATCAAAACCTACAACTAGTTGCCAAGTCAGATCCTTAACTATGAGGCTACACCACCCCTCAGGGGCTGGAACAAGCAGTGCAACATTACCTGTTCTGGATAAGGGCGATTACTTGGGAATACGTCTTCCCGATGATGCTTTCTCCGTTGACTTTTACAATGCGATCCCCTGTGGGAAGGAGAAACAGGAAGAGAGCCAGATGCTATAGTTCAGTTATTTAAAAATATGTTGTTTTTTTTAAATACGTGTTTTGAAATCATGGCACATGATGCCATGGTAAAAATAATTACAGATTTGGACAGGAATTCAGAACCCTGGAGTAAGTATGTTTGTTCAGATATGTTGACCGATGTGTGCTGAAGATGAGATTCACAGGAAAACAATCAGAGTGAGCCAGTACGAGATATTGTGGATAATTGTGGGAACATGTGTTCTGGACCCTCCCAAAAGTCTGTCCACTGAGACCAAATAGCAATAACTTCTCAATGTTTATTTGGGTCCAGACCGATCACACTTACATAACACTTCAGCTGCTTATGAGGAAGTCCTGCCAATGCATTTTGGATGCTGGCTGATGGTATGACCTCTTGCCTGGTTTACTGTTTAGTAGTGATGCCTTCATGCATCGATGTGTGGTCTATCTGTGCTATTTTTATATTTGCTAGTGTACATACAGTATGTGTCAGATGGATGTATTCGGATGTTGCATTTTTAAAGTGCCCTATTATGCTATTTTAAAGGTTCCTAATTTTGTTTTCGAGGTCTCCTACAACAGGTTTACATGCATCTAAGGTAAAAAAAGTAATACATAATGTATGTAATAGTAATGCAGAATCGACTCTTTTCTCATAGTGTCTGAAACGGTTTGATAAAGGTTTCCGTCTCTAAACCCCTCCTTTCTGAGAGCCTACTCTGCTCTGATTGGTCAGATGGCCTAGTCTGTTGTAATTGGTCTACCGCTTACAGCACTTGTCGGAAACGAAAAGCCCACAACCATATCTGTATTTCATCTCCGGAGGCTTCCTCAGCACTGGATACACAGTGATAGTAACAACGTCAGTTTTACCGAAACAATTCGAGCTTGAGTCCTCATTCTTTGGAAGTGCATGCAAAGTGGATTTGCTTTCGCAGCGAAGAAAACAGTGTCTTCTCCACGTGTCGACAACACAAACCAAACTCTTCCAGACCTCAGCTACAACTACAGTGTTTGAGGGCGGGTCAAAGTAGCCGTTGTTCGTAAGAAGCCAATGAAGACCATAGGCTGGCATTATGCAAATTTGTTACAAACCTTTGTAGGTTCGAGCAGGATATAAGGCTGGAATTACTGACGACTCGTTTCAGCGGGTTCACAATTGGTTCTTTCTTTTGGGAGACAATAACTCCATTTATCTCTAAAAACCTTTTACATTCATATACAGCTACACTCAAAAAAGTGAACTAGGAAGGTTGTGCACTTTACATAATATATTTATATTTAGCTTACTTATAATAATTGTGTTTTTTTACTTTCAATGTTTTTTTTCTATTAAGGTCTATGTAATTATGTCTCAACTTAACAGTACAAAATCCTTACATGTTGTCTAAACACAAACCATTTATGTTAAGTAAAAAAATTACATCCAGAGGGTGGCAGTATAGTGCGAGCCGAATGCTATTTTGCCCGAACTTAATTTGATTGTGTTCAATCTGCTTAAATATATGTACAATTTAAGTTTACTTAATCCGTTTGTGTTGGATTACATGATTGATTTGTGTTGCATTAATTGACACTGGCATTAACTGACACTGCATTAACTGTGCTTGTTAGTTCCCAGCATGCTTTGCATATGGTTGAATTAAGAGAGAATAAATGTTCAAATGAAGTGTTATTTTATCTTTTTTTGAGAAATTTAGGAAAGGCGAAGACTTGATATTGTGTAATTGTGTTTAATGTAAAAGTACATTGGAATTATTAGAACCATTTACATAACAGTGGGTTACCATTGTGGAGAGGAGTGGAGCATTGTGTTTGGTTGTCGACTGATTTAATTCATTCTAATGCTTTGGTTGAAGGAGCATGTAAAACTTAGCATTTAAGATGCTAATATGTGCTACTGCTAGCAAATAGCTAGCTATAGTCTATCAATTTAATTATGTGTCACTAAAATAAATGAAATATTAATGGATTAATGAATATAAAAAACTACCTGAATCATGTCAGGAAGCCTTTAAAAATTAATGTTGAGACTTCTTAAATTGGATCGGTTAAAATTACTTAATTTTATGATGTTGAAGTTACATGAACAAATTATGTTTGTTTAACGTAATCCAGTTATGTGGAACCTGTTGACAAAATAAAATTAATTAAAGCCAACATATATTTTTTTTGAGTGTATATTACACTCTACATGAAAGGTAATATCAGAAAAAGCATAATAGGGGGACTTTAAGACGGTATAATAGATAAATAATTTCAACAAAACCTCACCTGGTGTACAACCAGGGCCGTCGCCAGAACATATAGAATGGGGGGGCAATTCATTTTCATGGGGGGGGGGGGGGTCACAAAAACATCCCTTATTTAGTCTAATATAACTGAAATAGACCAAATTCTATATTTAAACAACACCAAAACACAGGGTGAACCAACACCATGAAGATATGCGCTTCCCCTTTAAAAACAGGCTATATGCCAGATTTGGCATGGCAGAAAACTCGCAAAGAGCGCTCATTTTATTATCATTAAAAAGCAGTTATACAACTTCATCGCGATCTCACAATGTTCCATTAGGCTATCAGTAAAGCTGATACACAATAATGTCTTATTTACATAGCCTAACTGCTTATTATAACAAGAGGATTTGCGCGCGCATAGATGTAATCCACTCACCGCTCAAAACACCGGAGTTTCGCCAATATTCTTTTATTACGGAGAAAACTGATCCTACACCAGCATTTATGGACAGTTTTTCCCTCTAAAAGCAATCAAGTATATGGAAGCTTGTTTTCGCCACGGAATAAAAAAAAAAAGATAATTGCGACTTTTTATCTCACAATTCTCACATGGATTTCTCACAATTCCGAGTTTATCTCACAATTCTGACTTTATGACACGCAAATGCGACTGTATATCACGCAACTGACTTTATAACTTGCCATTTTGATTTTATATCACACAATTCTGAGAAAAATTTCCTTTATTTTATATATGTGGAAACAGTAGGCTGTTTTTAGCAGGTAAATTAATATGAAAATTCGACAACACACACTCCGACTAATTTCCAATTCATATTTCTGAAGACAATGTGTTATTTAAAATTACAGAGATTAGTGCACCTGTGTGCTAAATGCTGCTGATGACATTTCGTTATGGAATAAGTGAATGCGTTTTTTTGCTCTCAATAGTAAGATTGCTGAATGACCTTGGGGTGCACGTTGTGTCATCTGGGGGGGGGCCCTGCCCCCTAATGCCCCCCTTGGCGACGGGCCTGTGTACAACTCACCAATGTTAGTTTTAAAGGGGTCATATAATGCCATTTTTTTTAACAAGCTAATATGATTCTTTAGGGTCTAAATTAAAAGTTTGTAATATACTTTAATTACAAATTCTCATTAGTATTGTAAGAAAACACTTATTTTACCTGGTCAAAAACAGCTCTGTTTTCAGCACGCCGTTTCAGTGCATATGCCTTTAAATGATAATGAGCTTTGCTCACCCCGCCTCTCTGTTCTGTGCGTACACCGTTTGAACACAATAACACAATAACCATAACGCGTTGTTCAGTATAAATGTGGGATTATGAATTATATTGAGAACGTCATACATAGAAAACATGCCGTAATGTACCCTGAGTGTAAACCTTAGACGCATTCATTGTGAAGCGTGCAGCTAGCGATTTGCAAAGATTAATATAAATATTAATATAAAGTTTAATAAAATGTTACACTCACTTCAGTTCTTCTGGAGGTTCAGCAGGAACACGAATATCTGGTACCGATCCTTTTTTCATGAGCAGCTTCTTAGCAAAACCAGCTTTATACTGATCCTCGTTTATAAAGCAGTCTGGTGTGTGAAATGATTTGCGCAAACATGAGAGCATTGACGTTGCTCGTGGGGAATATTCCCTTCGAAAACAAACTCAGCCACTGCGTCTTAAGCGGTTCGGATTTAGGAACATTAAAATGACTGCTGTGTTCGTTATTACACCCAAGAACAGAACACCACAATCGCTTAGACGCCATTCTGCTCATAGACAGAGCTCCAGCATATCAACAATGACCGCGCGGACTATGATTGACAGCTCGCTCACGAGCGAGGGCGGGTCTGTGTTGAAACGCTGCTGTCAATCAACAATCATGGGAGGGGCGTCCGATTTAGTGACGTCACAAAATCGAACGGCTCAATTTGAGGCAGGGGAAAACATATAAGGAGATTAAAACAAAATCACTGGATGGATTTTTATCATTATATGATGGTTGTGTACAGGCACTGCCAACACACATTTCAGTAAAATCAACTTGTAAAAGTGCATGTACCATTATATGACCCCTTTAAAACAACGGACTAGGGGTGTCACGATATACCAGTATTGATGATAACTGTGATATTTAAAACAAATAAATATTGATATCAGCTTAATACTACACATACATTCATATCACAAATAATCCAGCAACTATCTGGTTGACACTCCAATAGTTAGTGGCAGTGGTGCACATTAACGCTGGTTGGTCACAATATTTATCTAGTCAGTGGGGAAGCTTTTGGACAGGGCATTAGACATCCCAGTCTACAGCATGTACCATTCTTTTTGAAGGCTTTTGTAACAATTTTGGTTACAAACACTCTCTCCGCCTCCCTATAGTTGTATTTTGAGATTGTGATTCATTGGCCAAAAGAAGAGAAAACACAACATTAAGTTAAAGATGAATCTGACTGATATCATCATTTATATTTTTTTCCCCAGAATTTCTATAGATATTGTGATAAAAACTTTATTGTGAATTCTTTTGGCCAAGATAATCATCTAGTGAAAATCTGATATTGTGCTAGGCCTACAACAATCAAATGCGAGCATTAAAACATGTTTTGAGACTTGTACAAGAACCAGTACCTGTGCAGAGTCCAGCTCCATGTGCCGGGCCGTCCTCTTTCACCTGCTTGACAAAGATGGTGTCCATTGGCTCCAGTCTGTTCCGCTGTCTCCCTGATGGCACGAGACAAAGAGCAAGAGTCACTTGAGAGTCATCAAAAACAAAAAGTAAGCAGGGAACTTTCACAAATTCTATGATTTGTCATGTTGGAATATCTAATAAAACCTTGTCAAGCCTTGGCCATGTCCTCTCTTTTTCTCGTGCATTTTCCAAATAAAATCGGTAATATCGCACATACTTATATTGCACAACGAGACATCACGTTAATCTACTGTGCTCTAGTCATGCTCACTGAATCCTCTGTGGCAATCTCTCATAATCTGATCTGAGTAAAGCATAAGATAATTTAAGATATGCGCATGCCTACGTGTGAGAGTGTGTGTATGCACATATTTGACGGGGCTAGATCATGCTGACAGCTGCATGCCTGTAGGGATACACTAAGTATGTGTGCTGTCTGAAGCACTCCAGCTACAAATGATGACTGAACCCTTACATTACGACACACTGCATTGATTAGTATGCATCTAATGTTGATGCTGCACGCCATATTGTGAGTCGTAAACATTTACCAGCTAACTCGTCAGTTACTTTTGGATATTTTGTCAACAGTAACAAAGAATCTTACTCCATTATACATAGAAACGGCATAACAAAGCCTTTGAAAAAGTGCATCATCTCTGGGACAACTGCGCCAAAACCAACATATTGAATTATCAGCTTGCATAGACCAACAAGGAATCTGAACGTTTTCATCATTTTCTATGATGGAGGGAAATCTGTATAACTCTGTGGAATGTAGGGCTGCACGAAAAAATCTATTTGCGATTGTTCTCATTAAAATTACGATAATTTTTTTTTGTGTGTGTGGTTTAATGTGCTTGCTTGTAGGGCTGTACAATTTGGCCAAACTGTATGCTTATATATCAGTATGGATATATAATAATGATAATAATATTGAATAAAACATTATAAAAACAAAATAAGAAATATTACTATTATTTTACTGAAAAATACATTTACAGTATAAAATAATACAGTTCTATTCAAATATTAATTTATTTGACATCTGTAAAATGACAATACTAAGATGTATGGCTGTCTTCATTTATTTTGACTTTTATTTTGACATTCTTTTAATTTGATGGAAAAACACAGAAAGCCCTTAAAGTCACTATGAAATCAAAATGGACAATGTAATACTAAGGTATTTATTATAAATTATTGATCTATTCACATCATTATTAAATTTTTTTTTTAAATTCATGTGTCCTCAAAATCTTTAATCAAAATAACTTCCTCTCCCTCTTGCAATGACATCTCTTCTCTTCTCTGATGACTTGTTTACCGGTGCAAGGGCGTGACAACCTGATGACCAATAGCAAATCACAACCATCCAATCAATTGCAGATGAGCAAAATCAAGTCCCGCCCTACATTTTTCTTTTGTTCGATACGCCATTTCACACCGATATACGTCACAAAAGGGAACCAAAGACTATCGCAACTTCCGTTTCATACAGACTTTAAATCTTTTTTTGTTGTTGTTGTTAATGACATTCAAGTCTCATTCAAGTATTTAAAGATTGCTGGCGCATATTAATTTCCCAAATGCACATTAAAGCGACCCAAACTCAGAGCAGACACAGAGATTATGAGCTGCTCACGTGTAAAAACAGTGCCGCACTTTGCACTGAAACGCGCAGAGTAAATATTTATTTTGTTGAATCACAGCTTTTGGGCTTTGATAAATTCACAATATCTGATTTATGTCCATTAACCGTGCAGCCCTATTGGAATATGTTTAACAGAGCTGACTAACCGAATTACTACCAAACAAACGCCCAAAGGGCAAGAGATGTGTAGCTTTGCAAATGTCTGCTGTTCAAACTCTGCAGAAACCTACGGAGGCAGATTATGTGCTGACCTACATGTACTAGTACCTACTAGTTTGGGATCAGAAAAATTCAATCCACACCAACACAGAAAAGTGCACTGCAGACAAAAACATTCACCAATCACACAAAATCACTGATGCAAACAGATACATCTTACTTGTGCTTGCATAAAAAATATACCCACACAAAAACTCAGTGTTTAATGTTGTTACACTGATGTGTGGTGTCAGGCTCCCTCTACAAGCACATGAGGTATTGCAGAAGATTTTCACCATGTACTGACTGACTGACGTAACACCTTACTGGCCACATATAATACTGAGCATGCTCTGGCTCTGACACATACTGTACATCTGAGTGTGTGTATGTACATGCATTAGTTTCTGACTATAACTTATTTTTCTAGTTTTTGAATTCTACAAAATGAATGTTTAAGTGTCAAATCAATTGTATTTATATAGCACTTTATAAAATACAGCTGTGTGAGCATCACAAAATTCAGGAATTAGTAGTTGCAATTCAAGTAGAGGTACAACAAAGCAGCTCTACAGAGGTTCATACAGTCTAAGTGAATTAAATGCTACTGCTACAATAGTTTCAGTCTCAGCTTCAAATATGTCACTCTGCCACTGATGAGAAAGCCAAAAGAAACAGTGGCAAGAAACCAAAATGAACTTACACATAATATAGCCTAATATTAATTAAATGAAAGGCCACCTAAGTGTACATAAAAAGTACACTTTTATGAATATACGTTTAAAAGGTGCACTGTGTAATGTCAAATTAAGTTTTATTTAAAGTACATTTTAAATCATTATGTTATGAGGAATCATTAAGTCATGTAGTCAATAATTTTATCCAATAAAACTCACCTTTGATCACCAAAATTACACATTTAATGTTTTTTCCTTGAAAAAAAAAATGTAACTTGAATGTAACTCTCTTGCCTCATTTAGCAGTTCTAGAGAAGATCACACATTGACCTGATTGGTTACAAGGTAGTTTGAGATGTCAGAAACACCAGCGATTTCAAACCTTGTGTTTGAGACTGTCTTTGGTTCACTGTAGTTTTACGGAGAAAATATTCAGCAATGGTGTTGACTTATGAATTTGCACATGGTTTGTCTTGAAGCATGTTAAAAACACCACAGACATATAAACAACATTAAAAGCTTGATTTTCACCACAGGTGGGCTTTAATAATCTTTTGTCATGCTTTAAAGAAGTACAATTATTTTGATATGCTAACAAACAAACTAAAGCACAAGCATAAGTATTTGATTATTTTAGTTTACCATAAATGCTTGTCGGTACATTTGGCCACTTTAACCATATTTCAAAGACAACAGAATTTATTTTGAAATTACATATGAAGAAGTATGAAGTCCTACTTTAGAGAAGTTTATACACTTTTTGGAAATATGCTGAGTGTACTTCTTTTCACGGTGGGTTTGCACTACAGTGTATCACTACTGTTTAATTTGAAAAGCTCAATGGACAAAAAGCAGGATTCCCTCAGGCAAAAGAGCTTATCTAAGAAGTCAGGTAGAGAAGTTGTGGTATGTGGTATGAACAAAATCTTTCCTCAATAAATTGCCACAATGATAAAAAAAACATCATGTGGGCCAAAAAAAGAAAAAAAGAAAAAAAAAAAAGCCTTTTTAACTGAGTAGCCCTGGTTTACCCAATACTGAACATTGATCCATATCCTGTAGAGGGCAGTCATTCATATGATCAATTGAGGGCTCTAGTAATGGGACACCATCAATGGCTCAGTACCAGACCAGGAGGTTAATATTTTATTCCATTACATATGAATTGTGATCCAATCTGATTACTATTGGCATCTCTTGTGAGGCTTTGTTTAATATGATATGGATCATCCTCATCTATCACCATCAGGCTGCCAAGACTAGACTTTTAATGGCTGTGCTTTACTGTGAGGTGGATGCTCCAAAGGATGTCCCACTGATACACTATTACAGCCATCGACTAATGCTGTGGACGTTAATCACAATATCTGTGTAATGGTCATTTCAAAGGTACTTAAACCTGCAGCAAAATAATTGGAATATGAGTTGTACGTACTATATTAATGTGCTTTTTATCTTTCTGGAGCTTGGCAGCCACTTCCTCATTCACTTTTGTTGTATGGTAAAGTGCAGCATGAACATTCTACTTCGTATTTCATGGAAAACAGAAAATCAACAACATGACGGTGAATACATTATGATTTTCTGAATTCATTTTAAAGTGTCTTTTCAGAGTTTAGAGACTAACGGCTGTAACTCCAGTCTGATGGGAATGTGTCCATGTGCGATGATGTTTCACACTAGCCTCTGTGCCAAATTCTCTGCCGTCCCTCGGGTGACTCATTCAAACATGCTTTTCTTCAACACATCAGTAGAGGGCAGAGGAGGGCATGCTGAAAACCGTCTTTGTGTGGACAGGTTTGTGTTGCCCCCTCAGCGTCTGGAATCTCTTTTGAGTGAGTCTGTGTGAGTGTGTATGAGCTCAATAAGGAATAAGGAACAATGCTCCCACAACAAACACACTGCTTTTACTGGCCATTTGCTTCTCCCTAGATCACAGTATAAAACTAAAAGCCCCAAAGTGCAGTTCATATCCCAGTGTTCTCGTCTACAGAGCTCTTTCTTCTTTCAGCGTGAGGTGCACAGTAAATGACTGATGTTTTAGCTTGAACCACACTCACCCTCAAAACCCAGCCAGTGTCAACACACAATATGACTTATTGTGAGAAATCGAAGTCTGATCTGCTGTAGGCAATCCGCACTCAAACCGCAAACTGTGTTGAACGAGTGTCAGGGAGTTTTCAGGGTACACAGTGCTCTAGGGTTTGTGGAGAAAATGAGTTCAACCCAAAACCAGGCTCTGTGGGAACTGCCGGAATCACTTGATTTACACAGGTATACCCAACTCTGCTCTAAAAAATCGCCAACAGCAACAAAACACCTTTGCTTTAGCCTGAATTTGCTCTAAATGACATCACATGCATTCGTTGTCCTATTTTGCTTAAAGTACACTACCGTTCAAAAGTTTGGAATAATTTGTTTTTTAAATGTTTTTGAAAGTAGTGTCTTCTGTTCACCAAGGCTGCATTTATTAAATACAGCACAAACAGCAATATTGTGTGATTATTACTATTTAAAATAACTTTTCTTACTATTATCCATGCAGAAAACAGTTCTTGCTGCTTAATATTATTGTGGAAAACATAAAACATATTTTTTCAGGATTCTTTGATAAACGGTAAGTTCAAAAGAACAGCATTTTTTTTTAAATAGAAATCTGTTGTAGGATTGTAAATGTCTTTACTGTCACTTTTAAACAATTTAATATATCCTTGGTGAAATTAAGTATTAATTTATTTTCTTTTATCTTACTTACCCCCAAACCCACAAAATATTAAGCAGCACAACCGTTTTCAACATCAAAACTAATAAGAAATGTTTCTTGAGCAACACATCGGCACATTACAATCATTTCTGAAGGATCACGTGACTGAAGACTGGAGTAAAAACTCAGGAATAAATTGCATTTTAAAATATATTAAAATAGGAAACTTGAATTTAAATAAATTTGTATGTAGGGTCCAAGTCTATTAACTAGTTGCTTATTAGCATGCCTATTACTAGGATATTGGCTGATCATTAGTACTTATAAAGCACATATTAAAGCCTTATTCTGCATGACCATATTCTACATACCTTAATCCACCCAATACAACTAACTATTAATAAGCAGTAATTAGGAATTTATTGAGGCAAAAGTTGTAGTTAATGATAATTGGACCCTAATCTAAAGTGCGACTGAAACTTCTTTCCTCAAAATAATAAAAATTTAATTATTCCAAACGTTGACCGGTAGTGACCGGGGTCTTTAGCCTGAGACAGTCAGTGAAATAACTTTTGCATACAAAAAATGTAAAATCTTTATAATATCACCATCTCCAATTTGATTGGCTGATTGCACAAATTTGATACAATGAGCTGTGCATAACTCTGCTCTATATTCTTTTCTCGGGTATTTTCCACTCTCTCTATTTGACCTAATCTTTCCTCTGTCTTTTTTTTCCCCGTCTCTGTGTGTGTTATTTTGGCTAAAGTCTCTCGTGCGCAGCTGGCCCTCCTGTTGTTTTGTGTTGGATAATGTTGTTTGGCAGTGGTTGGGAGGACGCCCATTCCCTTGATTCCCCTCAACATTACACAGCAGGGCCAAATTCCTGCACAACACAGCACTGACTCTCTCTTTCTATCTCTCACTCTCAGACAGAGGAGGGAGAGAGGGAATGAATAAGGAATTGGACTTGGTATGCTGCACAAGTGTAAAATAAAGACATGAATGCCCATCTTTCATCTGACTGACAGAAACTATTGTGAACAGAAAACTAAACTACTTTGCAAACCATGATAGTATTATGACAGTGCAGAGAAAACTCGGATGATCCATGAACTTATATGAAATGGAAGTAGGCTAACTCTTTAAAATGTCATTCCCTTTTATACACATATTTGTTTCATTCAGTTTATTCTAAATGGCAGGTAATTTTATTTGAAATCCAGTATAAAAACCAAAGCCAAAAGATCAGTGACCCAATGTGTGTTCTTACCCATCATCACTCTGAGCTGTCACTCATGTCTGTTGCCTACAAACCACTTCTTACACACCACACATCTCAATAAGAAAGCTGCACAAGCTGCCACCTCTGTTTAACACAAAACATCTGGGTAATACATCAATCCATTACAGAGATCACTAGTGACCAGTCATGTCTGGAATTAGCTTTACAGTTTTTCCAATGGTGATACCAATATCTAGAGAACATGGTGATAGACAGATATATAGGCCAAGTTTGGATATTTTGAGATTATCTGCATTTTTTTCCCACATTAAATAAAGTAGTTAAATAGGTAATGTGTTTCAATAGTTTTTGCTATGGTATCGAAACGGTGAAACGTTACAGGTAATATACCAAATACTGAAATTTTGGTATCGTGACAACAACACTAGAACGCAGTATCTAACAATAAAAATGTTTTAATGTTCTTTTAAACAAGAGTCAAAAGAAATCATTTTAGGAAAAAAAGAAGAAAAAAGTTAGAACTTTTGCACATCTCTTATCTAATATTAAATGTTTTAAGTGAATGAATGCATCATCATTTACTATTGGTCATCCTTAATGTCTGTCTGTGGGATTTGCAAATATTTAACCAATGAAAGTGTTAAAAATAGCTTGTGGCTAAACCTCGTAACCCCATTGGATCCTCAAACTGTCGGTGAAGACTCATAATTCCACCCCTCGTCTATCGTGAATAAAGTACCACACATTTTGAGCCATCTCTGCTTGTTTGCAAAGCAACAATTACAATTTGATTCAGGGGTATATCTATCGATATTATGATGTGCCTATAAAAGGTGCTATAAAAAAATAAATATATTTATATATATATATATATATATTGTGTGTGTGTGTATATTTATATATACATATGTATATGTCTCATACATATATTATATAAACACAAACTTTTGTTAGATGTGATTAATCACGATTACGGGATACAGTATTCCACACACTTTGTTCTGTTGTACATTTTGTGCAATATACATAATACACATTGCAAAAAAATAAAAAATAGTACAAGTATGGTATTACAACACTACACTGGACCTGTTCATCTGTAATCAGGTGCAGAAATATAGCGGAGGTTGAGGACAGCAGCCAAGCTTTTGTGAGACAGGAGAGCCAAAAGCACATTGTTTTTGGGAACCCAGAGCTCTCTTATTTACGAGCGTTCTCCATATCTTCTGCAGTCAGGCAGCACTAGTGTAATAAAGCAGCGGACACACTAGAGTTGGTGTCTGGAGTGCATCCAAACCGAGTCTGGCCCCTGTGAGCAAGGTGGGGATTTACTGGTCCTCCAAGAATCATGCAGAATTCTATTTGCTTGTGCTTGTGCTCTTGCTCCAATCCCTGTCCTCATGGACACCACCCAAAACATTGGCAAGAAAACAAAATGAAATGAAATATCTCTGGCATGTATTTTCATAGAAAAGGAAAACAAATATTTGAACAGATGTTGACTTTTTTTATTTTTACTGCATATTTTTTCAACTGTAGCAAAGTCTTAAAGCACAACACAATGAGGATAATTCACTACGAATGATCTGTGACTGCTGATATGTTTATTTGCATTGTTTTAAAGTGCCTCTTTTTTTTAAAGGTTCCTTATTTTGTTTTGAAGGTCTCCTACAATAGGTTTACATGGGTTTAATTTTCTCATAATATATATTGCAGCATCACCTCTTTTCTCACAGTGTCTAAATCAGTTTGATAAAGGATTCAGTCTCTATAAATCACTCCTTTCCAAGAGCCTACTCTGCTCTGATTGGTCAGATGGCCTAGTCTGTTGTGATTGGTCTACCGCGTACAGGACATGTTGGAAATGATATGCTCATTACCATATCTGTATTTCAGCTCCGGAAGCTTCCTCAGAACTGGATACACAGTGATAGTAACAACGTCAGTTTTACCGAAACAATTCGAGCTTGAGTCCTCATTCTTTGGAAGTGCATGCAAAGTGGATTTGCTTTCGCAGCGAAAAAAACAGCATCTTCTAGACATGTGGAAAACACGAACCAAACTCTTCCAGGCCTCAGCTACAACTACATTGTTTGAACTTTGCTGACCTTTTACATTCACAAAAATCTATATCACACACGAAAGGTAGAATCCAAAAATGCATTTTAAGGTATAATACAAATCACGCAATTTACCAAACAAACTGATCTCAGTTTGCAAGGGGAAATTGCCCTTTTAATACAAAGAAATGCAACCATACAAACTAGTGAGTGAGTGTTTTCTTGAGGGTGTTCCTAACCTTTTCCTTGTGGAACTTGGAAATTGGTTTAACATCGGATTCTAAACTTCCATAATCATCTTTTCGGTCCGAAGAGTTTTCACAGTGGGCGGGGCTACCTGGCACAAGACCCCCCAAAAATGTAAAGCATAATTCAGATGGATTGTAGCTTTGCATTTGTGGTTGGTTAGGACAAATATTTGATTTGAATTATGATTAACATTTTTATTTATATATGAAGAGTTCAGATGCAAAAGCCTTTAAGTGCCATCTGAAATTTTCTTCAAGAATGATCATTTTTATCAAGCTTGTATATTTAAGTTCAGTAATTTCACTTAAATGACAATGAAAATTACCTATTAATTGTCATTTAAGTGAAATTACTGAACTTAAATATACGAGCTTGATAAAAATGATCATTCTAGAAAAAAAAATTCAGATGCCACCTAGAGGCTTTTGCATCTGAACTCTTCAAATTACTTTATATTTATGAATTACATTTTATATTAAACACAATTAGCGTTTTATGTCACACCTGGATAGGAGATGGTTTTCCAATAAACCTTTACAACCAGCTTTTTGAGGGTGGTTATAGTGTCCTGTTAACTGAAATTGCTGAAATTATTGCATTCTATAATGAAACGCAGTGTTTGCGCGCCAAAAAAATAAAAAATGAAAATAAAACACCGAAAAAAATAAAATGACAAAACGGTTTAGCAAATATGGTGAAATATGTGAATTCTCCTTCAGCTCAACACCTTACACATCTCGTTTAAGGGTAAGAGGAATGATGAAAAATGAGTAAAATATATTCTGGGCTGTACAGCTTTAAAGCAAAAGTCAACAAACACACACAAACATTGTGTCATTCTTTCAAACATATTTTAAAGGCGGTAAGAGCGCTGATCTCATAAAGCTGTTTATACACAGCTCAAACTGGACGATATCCAACCATTCCACCCAGATTGTCTGCACGTGGAGTGCAGATCTCCATCCACACACGCCTGTGGCTTCTTCTGCATATACGTCACACAAATAAACATCCTAATTACTGTGAGGAAACATCTAGTCCTATGTAATGAAGAGGAAGAAAACATCCTAGTTTGTCTTGTTTGGTGACATGATGTAGAAACCCACATTTCTCTGAGGTATTTCTGTGGTTGTTTGTTCATACGACAGCAGACTAAGATTTAAAAAAAAAAAAAAAAAAAAAAATCCCACAGGCAGATGGGCCCAAATGCTTGATTCAAAAACTTGATTTCACTTATTGCATTCTGAAAAGTGTAAGCCAGGATGTAAGTTATAAAGCAAAGCAATCTGACATTTAAAGTAATAGTTCACCAAACAATTAATACTGTCATAATTTCCTCACTCTCAGGTCATTCTAAACCCGGGAGAAAACAAAACATTTGCTTTCTTTCTTCAGTAGATCACACAAAATGTTTAAAAAAAATTTAAACATAGATTTAACAGTTTGGTTCTATAGTGTGTGGAGTGCAACGATGTGACCAAGACAGCCCACCACACACTAACATATTCCATTCACAGACAACCAGAGGCCCGACCAGTGACGTAACGTGCAAAATCTTAATCACTGTCCATCATTTTGCGACCAATTGTTGATAGAGAAAATTTTCGCACAATATTGGAAATAGTTCCATTTTAAACCATAAAGGCAAGCCAGTAGATATCACACAAGCATTGTGCAAACTTTGCTCTAGAGTTATGGAGATGAAGAAGTCTCAAACCCCAGTCAATTATTCACTACAGAAAGTAAAAACTTTAGAGTAAACAAACATGGCGGATGACGGGCAAGAAGAAATAGCGATAATAATTGGACTGCTTTATACAGAAAATTTGCGTGAAAAAAGAAAAAGGTTTGGATGAAGTCGTGTTATGGTTCTGTCTTCCGTCAGCTTGCTTTTTAATTGGGTATCGTTTCGTTCCATGTGACAATATATACGTAGAGCACGTGAGAGTGTGTCCTTAGGTTTGTTCCCTCCACACAACAGGAGTTCTGATCGTAAATATTTAACACGTTGGGTATTTACAATTTGAGATCAGTGCAGCCCAGACGTTCTTCCGAACAGATTCAATCACTCTTAACACACCTCAGGAAAATCTGATAATAATCAGGTATTTACCTAGGATTGTCGGAAGGGGAGAATTGGGCCCAAAACTTTTAAAATGGCGACCGCGAGACAACAAGCAGCTGTACGGGTCCAGTGGACAATAGAGATGGAGATGGAGAAACGGCTGGTCGAAATGTGAAAACAACACGACTGCCTTTATAATGTCTCATCATATAATGTCTACACCAAGTTTCCATGTGAGATCACGTGAGGTGCTAAATCTGGCATGATTATCTTAAGACTATCTTTTAGTGTGTGATGTGCCATGCATGGTTTTCAAATTTTGTAGGTTGTGCAGCTTTGAGATTTAATTCTCCTTGTGTGCGTGATGTAACCAGATTTCACCATCCATTAAGATTTAAAAACTCTTGTAGTCTGAGCCCGGCTTTAAGGTACAAATCACTATGATAAAGAAAGGCATTCAAGTTATATATAGAAACCAGAATATCATAGAGACTCTTTTGGGTTCTTTTGACATGGGCCAGAAATCATCTACAAACAAGCTAGCAATGTTATAGCTAGCTCACTCTGAAGTATGAAGAGTATTATTGCCCTTTAGCAGAGTAATACAAGCTGACAAATGAAGGCGTGTGTTACACATGCGGGCAGCATTTCCTTAACACTACAATAAATCTGTGTGTGTGTGTGTGTGTGTGTGTGTCTGTGTGTGTGAAAGTCTCAAGTTACCGCCCCCCCCCCCCCCCCCCCCATTGCAGAACTCTCTGGAATTCACCATTTAGGAATGGTTACGAGAAATTTCTGCAGCTCAATTTCCTGCAGGAAAAGCTCTTCACCAAATCTTTAACTGAATGGCAGATCAATTCACTACAGCTGTTCTAGGAACATCCCTACACATCCGTCAGTTGTAAGTGGACATCAATATATCTTTAGCTCTGCCTGTAAATGGGCTGTAATTGGTGCCTTAATTCTTACAGACAGTTTTGTATGTTGGAATTACTTTAATTGTGAATTAGTTTCCTATTTGGGCATACAGAACTTGACTGTAATCAAATCTCGAATGCCTATTTGCTAATATTAAGGACACAAATGATCATTGAAACATTTAGTTGCCATCCTTCTCTAAGGTTGCCATCCTTCTCTCATTTTTGCCAAAATCTCTAAGGTTAAAAGAGTCCTAAAGCTGGAATGCCGTATTGACCAATCAGCTACTGAGAGCCTGAGAATCTGTTTTATAACTGTTAATATTTCTCTATTACAGACAAGTGCTTTGAGAGCATGCAGGACTCTACATACTGACCTCATACTAGGGTTTCTATGGCAGGGAGATATGTTGAAGTGAGTGTGCGGCCAGTAAAAATTACGAATACGTGCAGGAGATGAAAGCCAGAGTGGGTTTTCCTGTTGTCATAATGGGGCGTATCAGACGTGATTTGGATATGAATGGGGGGAAAACTGACAAACACTGCAGCAGAACAGAGAGAGAGAGAGAGAGAGAGAGAGAGAGAGAGAGAGAGAGAGAGAGAGAGAGAGAGAGAGAGAGAGAGAGAGAGAGAGAGAGAGAGACAGAGAGACAGAGAGAGAGAGAGAGAGAGAGAGAGAGAGAGAGAGAGAGAGAGAGAGAGAGATGTGAGAGAGAGAGATGTGAGAGAGATGGTGCTGCTTTGACCAGAGCAAGTCAAAGACATGGATAAGCTACTATAAAAATACTTATTTAATCCATTTCTAGACAAACTAGACAGATTCTCAAAGAACCAGTGGTCCATGGACATTAACATCTGGCTAAGAATCTCGTTTTCTTGACATTTATATGAACCTGATTTCAATGGTGTAGAAATACATAAAGCAAAGCCTGTGAACCCTTTATCTGATACAACATTACAAATACAATATAGGTAGATCTAAATCCAGTTGATCACTTATATCGATGTTATACCTCATCATATCGCCCAGCCCTACAACTTAGTAAAGTACTAAGGCTTTATAGACATAACATAATGACTTTCTGTAAAGCTTCTTGGAAAGAGCAATACAAATAATTTCGACATGACTTGACGCTTGGGCGTATTTAATTGATGAGTTGTCAATACAATATATAACCTAGGGTATAATTTTACCCCAAAAATCAATATATCTGACACAAAATTGTAACTGCCAATCCACGTTTCGCTGCCTAGTTTTTTCTGGGAATTGCAGTGATCCATTTGCTTCTCTTTTCTGTAGCATTTGGCAGTCTGTAAAGATAGCTCAGATTTCTTGTTGAATCTATTTGTACAGTCATTCACACAGCTCTATACCATTTTAGATGTGTTTTGTGAGTTTTTCACAGTATTCAAGCTGAACACCAACTCCCGCCTCCAGTGACATCATGTGCATCTATACTGGAGCCCGACTCCTGTAAACCTCTCTACTTCACGGCTACTGATAATTATTTTGCTGCTTTTCTGCTGAAAAAAAAAAGAACTGTGCATGTTCCTCTACCTTGTATGATTTCTAACTCCACAAACCTTCATGGCACTCTTCTTAAGTAACCAAACACCAGCCCACAGCTGATCAACCGCCACAGAGCACGTTGCACTGCCAGCTGGGAGTTTTCCTGCCCCGGGAGCGTGCATTAAAGATTCCCTGCAATTCGCATGGTGCAAGGTCAGACACAGGCCACCAGTGTTGTAGTCGAGTCACCAACTGTCGAGTCCGAGTCGAGTCTCGAGTCCCAGTGTTCGAGTCCGAGTCCAAGTCCGAGTCACCAAAGAAGAGTCCGAGTCGAGTCCAAGTCGAGTCACCATTACCTGAGTTCAAGTCCGAGTCGAGTCTCGAGTCCCGTGTTCGAGTCCGAGTCGAATTATATACACTTAAGCCAAATCAAGCAAAATTTTTCAGGCACTCTTTCTTGCAGCTAGAAATGTATATGATATCACTAGAATTGCCTTTGACCATAGTTCAAATCATTGTCAACTAGCTGTGGCACGATTATATTTATTTAAAATATTTAAATACATTTTGGATGATCAGTCAACTGGAATGGATAAAGAAAACAAAAAAGAAAGCCTAATTGGACAGAGGAGGAGAAATGCATTCTTCTTGACGAATATGGTAAAAAGAAAAACAATTTTGAAATTTTGAAAAGCAAACTAAATCCCAATGTAACTCTTATCTGCAAAAAACAGATAATGCAGTGCTATAAGCAGTTGTAACTCTGCAGGAAAAGAGTGGTTGCGATGTGTGACATTGTCAAGGTCGCCGTCTAGTTTGTTAGATAAAATAAACATAATTGTGTTATTGTATGATAAGCGGGATTAAGCGCTGAGCACGTCCGACTTTGGCTCAGCGCCAGCAATAGCACGAAAGCACAGTTTAAATCTGGCAGTTATGTCACGTCACTGTACATTCGCTCCTCAGTGGTCAACTCAGCTGGTGCAAAGCGTGCCAAAATCGAAATTGCTGATTAGATGTAGAGGAACTTATCTAGTGTTAAATTAGTGTTACGTTATCTCTCTCACGAGAATGCAGCGTGAAGTGAGTGACGTCAGTGAGTGTGTTGTCAAGCAAGGAGAGCGAGCGGTAGCAGTGTCTGTGAGGGGAAAAAATAGATCACGGACGGTCTTGGACCCCGAAACAGAAAAAGTGCAACAATTTATATACAATTTTTATAACCTATTTAGTCAGAAACAACGTCATTCATTTGATGAATGCTCAAGTCCGATTTTATATATTCTCGAGTCCAAGTCCTACTAGTCATCAGTCTGCGAGTCCAAGTCGAGTCACGAATCCAGAGAATGGACTCTCAAGTCGGACTCGAGTCCAGAGAATAAGGACTCGAGTCGGACTTGAGTCCGAGTCCAGGACTCGAGTACTCCATCACTGCAGGCCACTGAAGATAACACCTCACTCTCATGACAAACACATACAGAACTGAAGTTCTGAGAATCTAATTACTAGTGAACCCCCGGTACACAATGTACGATTTTGGGCAGTCCCAGACGAAAGATGACCAACTGTACTGATTTCTGTGGTCGTGGCTCCTATACGGTAGTCCTACGTCATACAGTGAGAGAGGTTCAAAGACGAGCAGATGTGACCAAAGATTGGCTGCGATAAAAAGTGTCCGAAATTTAACATGATCTTCTCACAGTTGCTACGAGTCGACCTACGTCTACTGACTAGCCAATAAAAATGCAACATGAAATGGCATATTGATCAACGTGACATGATGCTAAAATATAAATCTACTTACTTCAAGCTCCATTTGTAAAATTGGCCTCTTTCACTCCATATTCTCCTCTTTCACTTCCTCCTTTTTTCAGTGCATATAAAAACCACAATTGCCAAAGTGCCATTCATCTAGCTCTATTTGTTTACCACTAGCGCATGCTAATGACATTTTATTCTTCTAAGTTGCGTTGTAGCCTATGATTCAGTATGTGTCATCATCATACAGTCTACATACATGTTGTACCCAAGTTTATTAGATACATGTTGTACAGTGTGATTTATAATGATCTTATAGGATTGCAGAAATCGCACAGTCTGTGGCAGGCATCAGAGAAAAGCCTTAAATAAACAAATGCAGTAAATGTGGATCACAGACCAGTTAAACTCACCTCTGCTGCTATTGTCTTCATCCTGAAAGAGGGAGAAGATGAAAGAGTGTTAATACTCAGATGTTTCAAAAACGTTCATGAAATCAAGAGCTGTGTGGGATCGAAATCATGTTCCATTTGAAGTGTAATCCAAGCTACACCTAAAACCTAGTTAAGCATTCCAGACAACGTTACATTAAAAACAAATTAATACTAATAAATAATAATAATTTAAAAAAAAAAACAGATTAAAAATAGAAATACTGTTCTAAAGTTTGGGGTCAGTGAGATAGATCTCATTCCTATATTTTTGTCAAGTTTTGTTGTCATATATTTGCCTGACATAGGGATTAATGTGAGTCACATGTTTGCTAACAGTAATCTGTAAGAAAGCATTATATGAAAACAGTTGATGGTACTAGCATTATCTGGGACAACAGAGCTTTAATCTTTAAAAGCACAGAAAAACACGCAAAGCAGTACTACAAGGTGTTGTGAGGCCTGTACGTAGATGTCCCCCCTCTTCCCCCCGCCTAAGATGCAAAGGTCTTAAATTATCCTATAAATGTATGCAGACGAGCACTAAAGGTAAGCATTTAATCTTAAGCTGTATCTGCTGGAGAGGGAGATAAGAGACTCTGAAGCTGAATTACGTTTAGGAAACAAACTGACAAAACCGATCGACCCAATGATCTGGGTCACTCTTATGCGTGTGTTTGCTGTGAACTGACCTTGAGAGAAGACTGCACGGCTGACTCCGGCGGGTACACGATGAAGTGACGGAGTGTGAAACCAAAGCCATGAGAGGTGCGGCGTAAGTGCAATGTTTTAGGCCCCGGCCATGAGAAGGGCTCCTCTTCAGCAGCCGGAGACAAAGCTGATGCCTCGCTGCGCTCACAACCATCCTTCTGTTTGGCCTGAGAAAGAGAACAAAATACTAATTAGTCATTCGGATACTTTTATTCAATGGAAGTACATGTATTAATGAAACAATCCACATAGAGGAAATTATGGTTATGTTTTTGAAGCCTACATTCATCCTATAGCTCTACACTCAATTATTGCAGCTACCAGATCAGATATTTAACCACTCAGTAACAAAAATATGATGATACTTAAATTTTGGCCTGTATGATAAGAGTAACAAAAAACACCCTAAGGAGAACAAACTTTTGAGTAATTTGACATTTGAGTTCAAAGCCTATAGTGGCCTTTGTGACAATGTCCCCATGTGACAACAGTCATCAAGAGCACTTCTGTTTTCCTCATTTATAAATGGTTCTGTCATTTATTTTGCCACACGTGCAGTATAATACCGTTGTCAATGCAAGAAAGGTTTAAAAGAGTTTGACCCAAAACTGACATGGCACTCATTCAGAGTGAAAAAGACCTTCTTTGAAGAAACTCATCATTACACAAAGCACTCTCTGTCCCAGTGCAGCAGCAAAAACATTTGCCTTTTTAACCTGGCACATCAGCACTCACACACAGACTCTTGGTGTTCCAACTGATTTTAATAGGAACTGAACTGTATTATGATCAGGATATGCAGATAAACTGGTACTTATGAGCAGACCATGAGACCCAGGACACAATCTACCATTGAAGAAGTTCATCAAAGTTCATTGAAGCTGAAGCAGAACTAGCATCAACACAGAACTGCAAAAATGTATATCTGTTCTAACTGGTCAAAGTATATAAAACTGAAAAACATTTAAATGCATTTTTTTTGGCCCAATATCTGTATGCATTATCAAAGTCCTTTTAAGAGAAGTCATTTCACTTGGCGGCCATCTTTGAAATGCATCTTGGGCATGCAAGTGCAGATCTATCTCTTTGAATGGGGAAACATCAAATTATCCAGCACTGTTCACCAAGCTTATGATTAAATTTCATATTTGAAATCACCAATGAAATCTGATAACAAATGTCTCAAATTTTGTTTCTAAACACTCGAATCATGACAGAAAATGAAATTTTCCAGCTGGATGAAGCTAATGCGCATGCGCAGTGGAAGCGTCTGACTGTGTCTATAGAAACCGGAGCTTCTAACGGCAGCTGCAGTGACGCAATGATTTTACCAATCGGCGATTGGCTCTTATTTAGAAGGCGGGACTTATTCTTCCCCATTCAAAACCATAAGAGTGACCCGTCTTGTGTTATTCTATAGTCTTTGGCATTATGTATTTCATGCTAATTACATTACTGCATCATTAGCTTAACAACATGCTGTGTTTTACATTAGGCATGTAGTTAGACGATTAAATGTTGCCTTTGAAAGCAGCTGTCTATTCAGGGCAGGTTCACACAGAACACATTTTTGCTGTTAAAAACATGAAACACAGGCGAACGTGATTGGGCAGGTTTTGGCCGTGATTGGGTGGGTTTTAATATCAATTGGGCTATTCAAAAGCAATTGGTCTGGTTTTGTTACGCAACCCCGGACACAAGTCAGTGCAATGGGGAAAAATCCTGCAAGCTATGGATATGCATTTTTTAAAAGCTTAACTTATTTTAACTTGAGCACCGAGTTTTTAGAATGTCATGTAATACGCAAGATGCTGCAAAAGATGCAAGCGCGATGGTTAATGATATACGTCTCACACATTTACTATGAAAATCAATGGAAAAGTAGCACAGTGGAATGGAAAAATGTGTGAACGTGTGATCTGTGTGAACGGCCCCACCTTAGACTTTAGACAGCAAGGCAGCTCACTAGGTTTTGGAACAGAACTTTTCTGTTTCCAGACAGTCATTCATACGCTATCTGAAAACAATGGGTTTCTCTTTAGGGCAGAAGGTATTGCAACAGAGTATCCTGTGAGTGTTTATAAGGCATCGCTGACATGAATTTTACACATCTCAAATATCTGCCAAGTAATGAATGAAGGTCACACAGAAAATGCTGTGACTCAACCGAGACATTTCTTTCCATATGACCAATGACCAACACATATATGTCATGCACATCGCGACACCACTAATGTTCGTCTGGCGGGGGGAGGTGGTAATTCTCATTAGCATTTGGGCCGGTGACATCAGTCCGTCCCCTGTATCCTCGGAGGAAACGTGTGACATTTACATTATTAAATAATGGCAGTAGACTCTCATTCCTCCACAGGGTGTGTGACTGTGGTAGGCTCTGACAACAGCACATTGACTCCGGGTCACTCTGAGTGCCAAACAGACCAGACTGTGGTCTAGCACTGCAGGAGATGGATGTATTATAAGGGAATGGATGTATTTTAGCTTGTGGCCGGGCTCAGGTACAGACAGCTGTGGATTGTCTCTAGAGCCTGGGCTGGGCTTTTACACAACTGAGCCTGAACATGACTTCACCAGAGGGAATTAAATTACGTACATTTAGTGTTGGACACAGTCCACTGCAAACTCTTACAAAGACATGAGGGAAGTTTGGAAAGGCATACTAGCATACTACTAGTCCCATACCATTTCTGTGTAGTATGCAGGATGCATCCTGTGAATAGGATGGCACGTTTTTTGATGATTATTAAAGTCCCCCTGTAGAGAAAATGTTGTTTATATGTCTATGTGGTGTTTCTAATGTGCTTTAAGACAAACCATGTGCAAATTCATAAGTCAACACCATTGCTGAGTATTTTCTCTAAAACTTAGTTAACCAGCGCGGTTTGAAATCACTGGTGTTTCTGACGTCACAAACTACCTTGTAACCAATCACATAAACGTGTCGGCGGGATTTAGCATATCCTCAACAGCAAACTACAGTAGCAGTGGAGTCTCGAGAGATGCCAGGTTATCCTGGTATATTTTTCTGTTGATATGAAAAATCGGGTAGATTTAGCAATATATCGGCTGTATAATGTAGCCTATATTATGAATGTATGATGAACTATGTGCCTTTCTCCACTGACGTTTTGAGTTGTTCAAAGTGTTTCTGATGATTGTTAGAAGGCAGCTGTCTGACTCTGAGATGCAAACGGGAACATGGTTTGTGTAACATTAGCAACACATTATTAGCTGTTCGATTACATAGCCTAGTCAAGCAAAAGGCTAATCATATTAATTACTGTTATGTGTCCGATGCTGTAAAGAGCGATACCATTGTGCAACGTTTACTACAGTAAGCTGACCGAGTGAGCTGGCGTGAGTGGAGCCGGGGATTATTAGCATATTCATGAATCCGCGTACTAAATGAAGCAAGGGTGTAGAGTTGCATTCAAGCTATATTAAGGCATGTAAAAAATTCACAGGAATAAACGTTTAAATGTGTAATTTTGGTGATCAAATATGAGTTTTAAGGGATACAATTATTTACTACAGGGGGACTTTAACATTTCCTTCTTTTCAGTTATTTGGCCACACTGCCAAACAGTGAGACAGACAGATATCTGGATTAAAAATACAAAATGACAACATTATAAGTAAAATGAACATTAGACACAACTTTCTATATTAAAAATGCAACGTAGTGAGCTCCCGCAACAATATTATTGCTGCATAATACTGTTTCACATGCAGTTTTATAAAATAGTATGTAGCATAAAGTATACTGCACAGTATAGGAGCTAAGGCTTTTTCTCTGAGGAGGCAAGGGAGACAGTGCCTCCTAGGGCTGTCGCGGTTATGGAATTTCCCTTGCGGTAATGTTGAGTGGCTCAATAGCGCGATATGCGGTATTACCGCCATTTATTTATTTCATTTATATGTATTTGTTGCTATATAAATAAAGTTTACGATGTGGACAAAAACGAGGACATTTTCAGTAACCGAAACTAAACAGCGTCTATATGCGCATTGAAAGGCTTTCACTCAGCGCGCATATTGTTATGACAGCGGACTTTGAGTGAGTCACAGGGTGAGTCATTAAACCGTTCATTCAACGAACACATGATTCAAAAAAGCTGATTCATTAAAAGAGATGTAATGAAACAAGGTGTTAATTATTTTTAACTTTGAGTTCCACTTTTCAAGGCTCAGCTGAGCAGCAATGCGTCGCATGGGTAACGCTGAAGCTGATGCTTCACTTAAATTAGAGACCAATATGGCATTGATTCAATGCGCTGATTTTATTTCCCCGCGGCTTCCTCGCGCTGTGTGGGATGCTGACCAGTGCTGCTGCTGACGCGCATTTAAGGGAAATACCCGTGACATGAACGTTAAAAGGATGATACGACAAATATTTCGCTTTCCTTTGACACGGCAACCTTTTCACGACTTCAAAGACAGACGCAGGTAATCGCACGCGCTCTGCCGATCTCTCTCATTCACTCTCTGTGTGAAGCCTCTGTAGGCTACACATCACCAAGATAAACAGTCTTTTTATCATTATGAACTTGTTCAACATTCAATACACATGCATGAAGTTCAAAACAAGAAGGGTATAGCCTTATAAAAAACGTGAATATCGCGGTTGTTGCGGTTACGTGCGATCCTCTGCGGTTGACTTGTCAGAAGCGCGGTACTACAATATTGCGGTTATCGCGACAGCCCTAGTGCCTCCTCAAAAACTGGATGAGAAAACAATCCACAGTACAAAATAAAACAATGCAAATATTACAAAATATGACATTAAGAAGTGTATAAATTACTAGTTTTCCTGAAGTGACAGTCCAACAGCGGCACCAGTTGTTGAAGTTACAGCACGCTAGAGCGACTCTCTTGCCTCCTCTGATGTCACGGAGTTCACACGATAAATCCCGCCTCTCGTTTTGTGTAAATAAATAATGGTGTTTATGGGACTAATTAAAGACTATAAGACTATAAGACTAATTAAAATCCAAGTAAACAACTCACCCCCTTGATATTACCGCTTTATGTCACACAACATGAAATTATTTGAAAACGTTCTCTATGATGGTTTTTAGTGAGCAATCAGTTTGGTAAATTAAAGGTAGCCTACATCTCTGTGTCTGTGACCATCATGACATGCAGTGTTTACTGAGCTTTGACTAATTAAAAAGAATAGCTGAACATTGGATAGCAAATAAATTATAGGTGAATTCAGGTTGATTGGAACACTTTTTGCCATTGAGATGGCTGGGGAAAAGTCTCCCAATCAACCTGAATTCACCCCTACATGAAATATGACATTTGTTACTGTGTTTTTATAGTTATTATTGTAAAATGTAAAAATGATGAGAAATGAGCTCAATTTCAGAACTTTCACTCTGGTTCATATGCTAATGCTACCTTGACTCATACACGTGGTTTTCCAATAACACCCACTATAACATCACAACTTTCCTCTGCATTTCATTTTTCATTTCCCTACCATTAGCCAGTCAAAGTCTTTGTGGTGGGCACACAACCCTGTTTCCAATGCTAAATTTAACCTGTTAAATTATACAGCTGGAAAAAGCTCTCATCTGAATGGCGGAAAGTCCAGGAGACGTGAATGACTGCCCTGTGTGAGAGTCCTTCACACCAGAAACAGCATCATACAAACCATCCAGTCCATCAAACAGCATGAATAATACACACAATCCCATTGGTCCTTAGTCAAATTCAAGAACTAGTTACATAACAATCACATTTCACTACCAAGTACATTTGTTTTTTTTTTTAAATGCACCAGTTACTTTAAACTTTAAAAAGTGGTGTGTGTTTAATGGTTTTCAGAAACTTGGTTTGAAATCACATTCATGTATTCTATTGCCAGAAAAGTTGACAAACTGTACAAAGCTGTTAATTCCGCCAATATATTTATCAGCCCATCCAATCTACTGCATCTTTTTTGTTTTGTCTAGAAAACAATAGGATTAAATTGAGACTTTTGCCAAAAAGTTTTTTGTTGTTCAGAAAAAGACCACAGCAATCTGACATTCATAGGATATCTAAACAAGGTCTCAAAATCATATTTGACAAGATACCGAAATCTAATCTCACAAACAATGAACCCAAACATTTCTCATCAAATTCTTCAAAGACTAAATGATTTGAGGTATACTATCCACATTCATTTTATAGCTTTATTCCTCTACTGTCAACGACTGTCTCAACTATGTCTATTTTCATTTATCTAATGAAATGTAAGGAGAAACATCTGAGACAAAGCTAATAGTTAAATTGAAAAAAATTAAATCCATTTTATGGAAGTTTTCTCAGCTATAATAGAGCAACCTCTAAGCAATAACATTTTCTTGCTAAATGCTGTCATGACGAAATAAACAAATATTCATGTGCATCCTGTAGTTATGGCAAGCGTGAGTCACTCTTGAGCCACAGTGGAGCTCATTGTGAACAACATAAACGTCTCTCTTTCTTGAACACACACTTTTCCAAAGATAAAAACAGAAACAACTCAATCACAACTCTGTAGATGAAACCATCCACAGGGTTGGGGTTTAAAAACGTGAGCTAGTACCCAATCAAAAGTCCGTTCAATCCCAAGTTTCCTCTTTTGGGACCCTTGCTTACATAGGAACAATAACTGAAATGTGAAACCAGGGCACGTACACACACATTTGTCTTGCTGTGAAAAATGTGTTACATGTTGGCTCAATGTAGGAGACCTAACCAACAACCCTGGATGTGAATGACGCACAAAGCATTCCTGAGAGCCATCTCCTTGCCCCCCTCAGCCCCGCGTAACTCAATACACCGCTGGGAGCCTCTGTCTATGTGAAAGCCCTCCATCCCTTATATGCAGGACCAGACTGTCACTATGAACCCATCTTCTCCTTTTTAGTTCTGCTGCTCTTAACCTACAGCAGATCTAGAGAACCTTACCCAAGCCTGCATGCAGTTCCTTGGACTCGTCTTCTTCAATCTGCGCCAAGAGACATCTTTCTGAGCCTCCCGGAGCCCTAGTTCCACATCCCCCCAGTATGCCCTGGCCAGGAGCTGGAACCAAAGGCAGGAAGTGTCCGATACACAGCCGTCCACCCCTGTCAGACAATCCCAGGCACAGGTACACCCTGCCACATCCATCTGATCTGAGCCGTCCTTCCCGGGCAGAACGCAGCGGGTACACGCCCCATTCCTCTGAGTGAGCATGGCAAAGCCTGCTGGTCCTTGCTATTGCTGCTTTCCTCTGCTGATCTTCTGATGATGTGATTCTTTCTCGCTCTTCGCGATCCCTCCCTCTCTCTCTCTCTCTCTTTCAGAGTGGGAAGGCAGAGTGCACATGCATGAGGTTTCCATTGAGACATGGAACATGTCGGTGAGAGAGGGAAGCAGGGAAAGAGACCGTCAGAGTGCAACCCAGCGTGCCACAACACACACATCTGCCTGCACTGGACGAGATGGCTTTCTCTTCTCACTTTACATGTCCCTTATTTGTTTGTTCTCCATTGTTCACTGCAAAGCTACTCTACTGCCCGTCTTAAACGTCTCTTGAAGAAAAAGTTTCATGCACCATTTAGACAAACATTCAATCACATTGCAAAGACCATTTACAAGTGATGTTTGCTAAGGCTAGCAATGCATTACTATTACTAATTATCAAAATTATGGTTAGACTAAAAGGGCCTTAAAGGAATAGTTCACCCTAAAAGGAAAATTAAGTCATCATTTACTCCCCCCGTTGTTGTTGGTATGCCAGGGATAGGCAACACCGGTCCTGGAGTGATACTGTCCTGCAGACTTTAGCTCCAACCCCAATCAAACACACCTTAACAAGCTAATCAATGTCTTCAGGATCACTAAAGCTACTAGCAGGTGAGTTTTTTTCAGAGTTGGAGCTAAACTCTGCAGGACAGCGGCACTCCAGTCCCACTCGCACTCATCCATATAAAGGCAGTGAATCGTGACCAGCATCAGGGTTTTTAAAAAAGATGGTAAATTATCAGATAGCTAATGATCCCATGCAACTTGCGAGTACCCTTCTGACAACTAAAATGACAAATGGGCAGTGGCGATTTCTTTAAGACTGCAAGGGAAGCTCAGCTTCCCCTATAATGTCAAAAAAATAATGGTCAAATGTGTACTATTGTGTTAACATTTTATTGATTAAAAATGCGTTAGAACACGGTCATCTCGAAGACGAATTCGTTCAGAATCATCTACATATAGCAGGTCGGCTGACTCGATCTCCTTCTCATTCATTCCCGTAGCGTCACAGTGCATTTCCCTATGGCATTTCTCCGTTGAAGCTCAGCGTCCATTGACTTCAATGGGGCTTGTTTGAACAGTTTTTTTCAGTGCTTCGAAACTAGACGGTCATTGGATAAATGCTGCGATTATGTCCCGCCCACGGACGCTCAGTGTCTCTGGGGTGAATAGGGAAGTGGGCTGGCCTGGAGTCCGGGCGTCTGCGTGATGATTGGAGGACTGCATCTCCTTTTGATTGACAGCGATTTCGCACAATAAAAAGTCTCTGACGTGGAAGCTATTCGAGATTTTGAGCTCAGTCTCATCGCGGATTTTGAAAGTGTACTCGAAAGACGAACTGCTGTAACATATTTCTTGGTATTTGCAATTTTTATCATACATTTCACAGTTTAACCTAATTCCCACATTTCCTCCGTCGATGTCAGGTGCCTTGTTACATGTGCGGGCGTGGTGTCTGAATCACGGCACATCTGTCTAGTTTGGTTTCGATTTTGTGTCGGGATTCGGACATGCATGCTCTGCGTGTTTGTTTTCTGTTGTGAGTGCACAGGATGAGCTTATGGTCGTTCTCGAGCATAACGTTCTGTCTTGTCGTGTTCGCGCGCGGTTTCGTGTTCGCTCTGTCCAGGTGTGTTGTTTTTTGTGTAGCACGTGGTTCGTGTTTGCATCGGCCGCGTGCTTTCATGTCATGTTTTGTCTTGTGCTGTGTAGCACACAGATTGTGTTTTACACTAGCTGTGTGCTTTCATGTTGTCATGTTCTGTGGGAACACGTGGCTTATGAGTGTTATCATTGTTCTTCATGTCTCATTTTGTGTGAGCACAATTGCTTGTAATTTGTTTTACTGGCCATGTGTTTGTGTTTTTGTCATGTTTGGTGTGAGCACATGGCTTGTCATGTGTTTTCCTTGTGCCATGTGCTCTCCTGTCGATTGTGTCGACTCCCATCTTGTTTCCTGATTATTAGTTATTTTGCCCCACCTGTCCTCCCTCGTTACCTGCCTTTTTTGCTCCCTATTTATTCTCCTTGTCCTGTGCTGGTTCGTAGTTTTTGTTTGCATTTTTTTATTTTATTATTAAAATAAAGCCCATCAACTCTGCACCTGAGTCCTCGCTCTTTTCACCATCCCCACACCTGACAGTCGAGTAAAAAAAAAAAAGAGCTTCCCCTCTTTGAAAGACCAGCAGCCGCCACTGCAAATGGGACACCCTACGGTCTCATGGCCTTAACAGACACGCACACGTGGCAGCCATTGTAAGTCCATATGAAGTGTGCCATTTGAGACAGGGCCATAGAAGTTAATGTTATGACATTCAAAATCCCTTACATGGACAGAGTTATCCAGCTTTCATGCAGATGCAGATAGAAACGTTTTGACTCTATAAACATGAAAATAAACACACAATTGAGACAATATATGGTAATATATCTGTATTCTTCAAGCTACCTCAGGAATTTTCATAAGAATTAACAATATGTATAATCGGCATATACTTTATTATTGTATAGAATACTATAAATTAATATATATTTTTGCATCATTCCATGATAAAATGCCAGGAGGTGGTTATTTTAAACACTCAAATTATGTTATATGGCTTTGGAAGAAAAATATTACATTAATGGCACAAATTGTTGTCTTTTCTTTTGATGCTATGCTAAGATAACATACTGTTGCCAGGAGTGATACATCCACCTAAGCTGGAATGGCTCTTCTTTGGAAGAGCATTTGATACAAACGCAAAGACTGTGAAGTTAGATGTTTAGCTAATCAAAGAAATAAGGCATTTTTATTCACACTGTTTCAATCGCCTTATTAATAAAGCGTGCCATGCTTGCCGCCATCATAAGTACAGCAGTTATCTCGAATATCACATTAGGATATCAAACCTGTAAGGGTCACTGGTTCCAAACCCTGAGTACCCCCAACTGTACACATTTTGAATGTCTCTCATATCTGAAACCCATTTCAGGTGGGGTCTCTACTAATGAGCTGATAAGTTGAATCAGATGTGTATGTTTAAGGAAACAAAGGCAGCACACGAAATAGCCACTATTTAAAAAGCACAGCTATTTTGTAGTGGAGTCCAAAACCACAATGGACCTGCCTACCTATAATGCACTGTGAGGGTCGCAATGAATGAATTACTGCTGAATGCCAGAAGATGGCGCCCACAGCCGAATCATACAGGTGCAAGTTATAGGTACTCAAGTACCAGGGTTTGGAACCACAGAGATAGAAATTAAAAAGTGGTTACGAAACACTAAATTAAAGAGCACTTATTATGGTAGTGCAAAAATGTTGTATAGTAACTTTCCTTTAGTGTGTAATATAGCTGTATGTTCATGTAAATTATGTAAAAAACTAAAAGTTGGGTAGGCCTAAGTGGTATCTCTATGTCAATGAGAGCGCTCCCCTTCCGCTCCAAGGGGAAAAAAACATTGTATGGACTTTCAATACCAACGCCATAGTTATCATAGATATAACACTGTTTACAGCTGCTCATGAAGCCTCAGGAGCTTAAACCCGATTATGGTTAGGAATGACATAGGGGTGAGTAAATAATAACCACATTTTACTTTTGGGCGAACTATCCCTTTAAATCAGAGCCTGCTTTTCTACAAACCACAGGATCATGTCTAAAACAGTAGTAGAGCATCTCTCTGTTCATCATCTCCTTTAGTGTTATGAAATACGAGCACACAGTGGCATGAGAACGACTCATGTGACCACCAGCACACAGACCAGCAGTAGACGCTCACACAGCTGCTTTATTCTAAGACCTGCTCTAAACAGTGACCGGTCCTGACGAGATAGAACTCCAACAAGTGTACTGGTAGACCTGCATCTCAGCATCCCAACATAAAAACCAAAATCACAAACAAAACATCTATATAAAGCTGCACTTCCTCTGAGAATCAATAATTCACTCCTTAAATCTCATGCACAAACACTTGCCATCTCCCACAAGCATGTCCTGGGCTATTTTTTACACAGAGATGTACACAGAGAGCTTTCAGAAATGTGAAAACAGGAAACCAATGATGGCATGCTCATCTTCATTCCTCTACACTGGCATGGCATCTCATTACCACACACATTCCTTTAGACGCACACAAGCGCTCACACACACTATTGCGTTTGGAAAACACATCACAAAAATAACCCGCCATCTGAGGCATCCTTGTTTATGAGGATCATGGTGAACTGAACTCAAAGGGGACACTGTGTGATCCCTGCTGAATATACCAGCCCAAAAAAGAAGGCATGCTACGGTATTGGCTGGTGTTCATTCCCAATGGGTTTCGCTCCACATAAAAAAATAAAAAACAGTTCAACTACATGTGTTTAAAAAGAAAGCGGCCATAGTTCAAAATGCATTTTAATGTGGGTGATGCTAAGAATTCCCTAAGAACACATTTGGACGAGTGAATGTTCCTGTTATTTATGACACATCATAAGAAATCCTCAAATAAAAACATATTCCAGTTGGCTGAAGTCATACAGTGTATTTTAATAGAGGTTATTTCATATAAGTAAGGAGGGGGCAACACCCTGCTGCCATGGAAACAAACAGGCCATCACACCGTATTAGACTTCACGTGATGTAATAAGAGATACAGTGGCCCTAAGATTAACACTAAGTCACACTTAAAAATGCATGAATGCTGTTACATTATGTAACTAAAATACTAAACCAAAGAAAATAAAAAATTTAAAATTATGGATGAGCAAACAATAATCTGATTTTGTCACTTAAAAATGCCTGTGTTCAGTCAGTCCTGTGTGAACATAACTAAAGGTTTTTAGGGCAGAAAGTCTTCTTCTTCTGAGAAAATACGTAACCAAATGGATTTCATTTGTTTTACATTTGAAGTAGGCTATTAAACGAGTTTAATGCGTGCTACAGACTGTGCGATTTTGGCAATCCTATAAGATCAATACAAATCACACTGTGCGACATGGATCTAATAAACTTGGGTACGACAAGACTGTACGATGATGACACCTACTGAATCGTAAGCTACAACGCAAGTTAGAAAAAAAAAGTCATCAGCATGCGCTAGTGGTAAACAAATAGAGCGAGATGAATCGCACTTTGGCAATTGTGGTTTTTTTATGTGTGTGAAAAAGGAGAATGGACGCTATCATGTCTAGTTTCCCTAGTTTCTGCAAATGAAGCTTGAGGTAAGTATAGTATAGAGGTAAGTTTTAGCGCCATGTCGCGTCGATCAATACACCATTTCATGTTGCATTTTTAATGGCTAGTCAGTAGACGTAGGTCGAAGCAGCAAACACACTGTGAGAAGATCATGCTGAATTTCTGACACTGTCAGAAAATTATCGCAGGCTATCTAAGGTTGCAAGACCGGGACAACGGCTGTCTTTGAACCTCTCTCACTGTACGACGTTGGACCACCGTTTAGGAGCCACCACCACAGAAATCACCCCGATTGGTCGTCTTTCGTCTGGGAAAGCCCAAAATTAAAGGAATAGTTCACCCAAAAATGAAAATTATGACATCATTTTTACACACCCTCATGCCAACCCTTTTGTTCATCTTCAAAACACAAATGAACCACATCAAATATGGTAGGCCTAATCAGAAGGCCACCAAAGCTAACCAAACCTGGCCAGTAGGGGGGGTCAATGACAGTGTTTCCCCTACCATTGTTTTGGGGGGGGCGGCCCGCCCCCCCAAAACGACCCCCCGCCCCCCTAAAATGCTGACGAAATCCAGTTATAAAAACGGAATTTACTGTATAACGCAGAATTTCACAGAATTTGTACTTTTTTTTTTTTGAGGAATAATCAGACATGAAAATCACTCACCTTTCGGCGAAATTCGCCGTTTTGAAACCAAAATAGGTGACCTACGTGAATCGTGTAGATTCGATGAGAAAATGTTTGGAGGGAGGGAGGGGGGGGGGCGTTCGGCAACGATGAACTCTCTCCAAGATAATTAAATGTTAATATTATTATACTTGATCTGTAGATAAAGCTCTGTGGTTTCGCATAAATTGACTATCTTGCAGTAGTACCTCAATCATGTTCATTTACCGCGTGTCTAGATCACAACACTGGAGAGCACTATCATTGTTCTTCACGCGCACAGTAACTGAAATTTAAAACTGTAAGGCTCAATAAACTATTGCATAGATAGATACTGTATAATACACTATGCATCGATATGTATTTCCTTTGTGCTTTGAACTTTTCACTGCGTACTCGGAGCTGCGCGCTGGGACTCGTGTTGCCTCAAGCGCATCATTCAGCGCTCGGGATGCGCATAAGCGCTGTGTGCAGCACTCTATTGGAGTCTTTCATAATCATATCATAATACTTTTGCGCAATGAAAGATTATTAATAGTATTTTTTGTTCTGTTCTGCCCTATCTATCATATGTTGCTGCCTCATTAAACAGCTGTGCTATACATTTGTGCTATATATATTTTCTTAATTTTATAGTAGACTATAAAATAATTTATCTTTTTTGATTTTTATCTTGTTTTTCATGAATGTATTTTACAACAATACAAAGAGCAATGTGTAACGTTTTACCAGATTTAGTGCTACACTTATTGTCTCTTATTTGTTCCCCACTAAATATATATTTTTTTTCACTAAATGTTCTGATTTTATAAAATTATTGTTTTTCTAGACAAAATTTTACTGAGTTACCCACTAATCTAGTTTACAATATAATTTTTGTCATAGTTTAAGATCATATTTTTTGTTGTTGTTGTTTTTCTTTATAAGGAAGTTGTCTGTATTAAGTAGATTGTGTTTAACACACAAAAGAGTGATTATCAGTTCAACAGTTATAGAAATTCTACTTGATTTTTTTTTTTTTAACTGCGTTGGTAACGGATCGGTATCGGTCTTTTAAAAAAAAAAAATTATTATTAGCTAACGCTACGGAGGCCATAATATTTTTGACTAATGGCTGAAGTTAAGTTTCTCCAGCTCTCCCCAGGTTGGCAAAAAATGCATCTCAAAATGCATCAGATTGATGCTTTAAAATATGGAATATTTAAAATTTTCTTACGGGGGAGCATACCCCCGGACCCCCCTAGAGGGGTTATATCCTTCTCACCTTTTTCACCCCTGACCCGTTTTCATGCCTGATTAATAGAAAGCAGTTCATTACACTTGAAATCAAATCGCGATGTAGACTAGTGTGTGCGAATATTAAACCACAAAGACTATTTAAATACGAATCCTGCATGTTCTGTGTGAATGAATGGTGCAGACAACACAGAAATATTGACTTTTTTCATAGATTTAAAAAAAAATGTTGTAAAAGTTTAATGATTCATAATACATGATTTCAATTAATTAGACATTCTTTTTGATTACTAAAAAAATTACACCACGTATCCGTAACACGCCCGCTCCGCAACACTAGCAGTCGTCCCCCCCCCCCGCCCCCCCCCCCCCCCCCCCCTGAAAAAAATCTTAGGGGAAACACTGAATGATATATGGTGTATTTCAACAATTAAAAGGATAAAAGCATGTTTGCACACTATTTCAAAGGTTCACAAGCATGCACTTCAAACAAACCACAATACACTGAGCATCTTTTGAAATCCAGAGTGTTAAAGCCTTGTGGCATCACAGGTGTGTCACTTCAATAGACTGACCTTTCAGCGTATTGACTGACATGTCGTTCCAAACCCCTTTGCCTTTTTTCTTCTGTCTGGAGAAGAAGATGTTTAGCAGAAGGTTCACGGCACGCTGCTCTTTTACATTCAATCAAAGCACACAGTGACCAGGGAGTGTACAACACCAAAAAACACCATCAAAGTTTCCCATACGACTTGTGCACTATGTTCCAGAAAAGAAAAGTATTCTCTGTTTAACTAAAACTATTGGTTTACACTTTATTTCAATAGAGATTCTACTAACTATAAGTAACTTGTCAACTAACTATCAGAGTATTAGTAGACTGTTAGGTTAGGGTTAGGGTTAGTAGAACTACATGAACTTACAAAGTTACTTTTGGCTCGTTTCCACCGAGCCGTACGGTAAGATCGCCTGGAATGGATTTGAGCTTTAAACAACTACATTCTAGCCTGAAAAACTCTTAAAACTACATTTCGTGACACAATAACAGTAGTATAATATTTCAACTGTATATTAAAAAATGGCGCTTCTTATGTTGTTATTCCCCTTGTAGCATGCGCAAGTGACGATTCTCTGTCAACCAATCAACGTTCTGCAGTGAGTTTAGCTCCACCCTTTAGGTACCGTACCACTGTGCTAGGTACCCCAACGGAAGGGTACTGTACTGTACCGTACCGTACCACTCGATGGAAACGAGCCATTATAGTCAGTAGAAATATCTGTTGGGGGACCAACAGAATAAAGAGTTAGCAGATATTCTACTAATACTCTAATGGCAGCTATTTGGCATGTAGTTGCAAAGGTAGCCAACCTATAGTTAGGAGAATGTCTAAAGTGGACTATCGAAATAAAGATTTACCAACTTGATGTCTTCTGTAATAGATGCTAGTAGCACGAAACCGAGCCCATTTTAAAGTAGAGGTTACGGCAGAGCAGCTGATAGCTCTGAACTAGATCATCCTCAGACAGCAGTGTTTCATTAAAACTCTTCCTCTAGCAGGTGAGCGTTCTAACCACAAAATCACAGCCTGTAAAATTAACAGCAGCTTAAACATCCCTCTGAGCTATTGTCTGCCCGCTACCTTTATAAACCAGTAGCAGACTTTCTCAACTATGTCCTGAAAACATATAAAAGACAGTAGTGTAACATTACAAAATGAACTAGAGCCATATCCATCAACTTTTGGCAGCCGTAGGAATGGCTTTTCTGATCAGCTGAACGTGGCAGTGGGCACAAACTAAAAAATTACCATCATTAATGTACCACCACAGTACTTTTTTAGAAAACAGGGTTCCTCTGGTTTCACACTTTTTTGTCTGACTGTGGTCTCTTAACACCCTCATGTCACAGCTGAGGGCAGCTTTGCCAGGGGATTGTGGGTAAATGCATTAGCAGACTCCAGGCCAAGCAGAACATGCTGTAACCATGGCAGGGCAAGAGCATTGTTTGGGTTTTTCCCCCTTTATTGCAAGGTAAACTAAAAACCAAATTAGTGCTAAAGAGGGCGTCCTAAGGGGAAAAAGTGAGCCAGATTGTGGATTTGGACGTTCTGAGAGTTGTGGACCAAGAGCCAAACACAAACACATGGCGTTTACTTTACCTCAATTGACAACAAGTGAAAAAATAGTCACAGTAAGTAAGTAGGGATGCATGATCAAAGGCTGCGAAATAATTAAATAAATATATGTGCTGCTAATGTTTCAGAGTGAAGCGGGGCAATTGTGTTCTTACAAATGAACAGCTCATTATTTGCCAGTGTTTGCAGTGTCTCAGAGTGGATCGGTTTGCAGGACATTTTGCTCCACGCGAACTCCATCTCTGCATATGCTCTGAGTTTCGGTCACTTTACTGTGCATTTGAGAAGGCAACATCTGCCAACAATCTTCCCATACTTGCAATGATAAGCGCTTCGCTTGTGAAAAAAAAGGGCTCCCTGCGGTTTTTCGTCAAAATAAAAAGTTTGATGTAAAATATATATATATTTTTTTTATTGAAATTATTATTACTATTATTATATTTTTTATTAAATACTACATTTTACAGTGAAATATAACAGTAATATTTCTTATTTTGAATTGATTTAGTATTTAAGTATTTTTTATTTAATAATAATAGCAATGATATTATTAGTAGTAGTAGTAATAGTAGTTGTAGAAGTAGTAGTAGTAGTATCATTGTTGTTATTATTAAATAAAAATATAAAAATTACTAAGTAAAAACAATATTTAAAAAAATTTGGTCAAATCACATTTTAAATCACAATTGCAGAAAAAACACAATTAGATTTCCTGTAGTGTAGTGTGTAAGCGTCCCAACCCCCATAGATGTAAAAGATGTGGAAAAGATCAAAAGTGTGACTACATTTCACCTGGCTCGATGCCAACATTGTGCGATGCAATTTTTGCGACAAGATAGTTGCTGCCAAGACCAGCAACACGCCAAATCTGATGAAGCACTTGACAGTGCACGGAATAAACTTAAGAGCAGAAAGTTGCTCTGTCTTCGACTGCAAGAAGAGTGCGTAATAAATGAACCGAAACTCATATAGGTTACTCGCCTCACAGACATGAGAAATAGGCATTTAGAAAGCTTAAAATGTCTACTTAAAAATAACCCATTTGAATCGAAAACAAATACGCTCTGATTATATAATCCAAAGAAAGGTGCATTTTTTTTCTATAGGCACGCACGTTCACTATACTGCAGAGATGACGAGTCAGCAACATCAACTTCATCTTTTCAGCCAACACTGACTCAGAAAACACTAGTTTATTAAACAATTAAAATGTCCCCTTGCTATTTTTTCCCGACACATTCATAATCATTAGGCTACATTTTCCAGTGTTTTGCCGCAAGCTTTATGCGTGTGCTTGAGCGCAAGGCATATATTCCATCCCCCAGTGGCCTATAGGAGTCTTTGAGTCTGTATAAAAGTAAACAAAATGAAAAAAATATTTTTTTTTAGGTAACATGTCATGTAATGTAACGGATTTCATAAAATTCAAGTTACAATTTAACTTGTAAAGCATATTCAGATTTCTTGCAAAATTAAATATAACTCTGATATTTAATTAAATGTTTTAATTTAAATATGAAGCTTTAGTCATACAAGTAAATCTTTGCAAACCATTGAGGTTTACTTATTCAAATCCTGGTGCCTAAGATTTATTGGCCGATTATTAAGGTGGATTTGTGTGACAGAAGGAACAAGACAAAAGGGATGGAGTGGATCGGCAGCGAGAGATTAGAGCCACAAGAAGACCACAAAGGAGCCTGAGGAACCCTAGGCATTCATACCAGAGCGAGGCAGAGGAAAGATTAAGCTCTATTCAGGAGGCCTAAGACTCATAGAGAGGGCAAATTTAATCCGGGCAGACTGCATCTGGACTCACTGAGGTATGTCTTACAGTAACAAAAGCTTCCTTAATGGAGGCTACGGGAAGAAAAATCACATGAGACCCCTCATATAACCCCCTTACCATATGGAGTTCAGTAATATGCCAGCTTCACCCAAAAATGCCTGCCTCCTGAACTGGTGTCACTGGCACACTCCAGTATGCTACGCAGGAAGTGAGATAGCACAAACAGACGGGCCATTATGTGTAATAGTGACTCGTATTACTTATTTACGAGGTAGGCAGTTGTGGGAAAGTCATTCCCAAGGGTAGAGGTATATTGTGACATTTCTGCTCATGAGGATAGCCATTCTAAACTGTTTGTGTGGCTGAAATATGGCAAATAACAGTCAGTTAGGTAAGTGTTGGGTAAGTTACGTTACCCTAACACTGAGCTTGACTGAACAGAGAAGGTTTAGTCACACTGGTTTTCCCAATCCACATGGGGGAAAGAAAAAACATCAACATAATCTGTTGAGGAGTCAGTGAGTCACACCTATAGATTGTTTTGGCAAAAAAAAAAAAAAAAAAAAATACTTGAACACATTTCTTTGCACTGGAAACCAAGTAATAAAACAAAACACTATGATGCGTTTTTTTTTACATCAAATGTGAGTCACATTTCAACCGCATTTTAGAGAAGCTTTGGCGTGTGTGTGTGTGTGTGTGGCCTGGTAAACCCTAGTCTCAGCCTCATACGTCACACCCATGGACCGTTGGCTGAACATCTTATGCATGACACACTTTTCTGGAAACACTTCAGGAGTTTCGAAGTCGCGATCTAATTGGTTGAATTCTACAGGATGTCTGGGTGACTTGTGTGTCTCGTTCATTATCGGTCCGCCTGGAAACAAATGCGTGACGCCAAAACCCCTTGTGGAAGAAGAAAGCCATTGTGTTTACAATGAGCGCTTACCAGGATCAACTAAACGCTTGATTTTCAATAGTATGTGAAGTTCGCGGCTCTATTGTTGCAGTAAACTTGTTGCACAACGTTCTTGAATGAATAATTTATTAGATGCACGCCGGTCTGTTATTGTAAGGACACCGACATTATATTGCCACGCCCCTAAACATGACGCGGAAACAAAACGAACTGTGATTGGTTGCGTTACATGTCAGTCAAACGTCCTCTTGGCCAAGAAAAGCTGCAATAGAGTCCAGACCTTCTGCCGTCAGTCTAAAGGTCTGGCTACGCTAGACTAGGTAAACCCTATTTTGTGGGACAAAATGTGCCCACAAAGATGGCAATATCCGAAATATCCGAAATACTTGTCCTTGTGGGGACATTCTTTGGTCCGCATGAGGAAAATAGCTTATACAGTCATACTAAGTAATGGTTTTTGAAAATGAAAAATGCAGATTTCTGTGATGGGTAGGTTTAGCGATAGAATATACAGTTTGTATAAAAAAAGTATAAAAATAATACAAAATCATTATGTCTATGGAAAGTCCCCATAAAACATGAAAACACAGCATGTGTATGTGTGCGCTTGTGTGTGTGTTTAACATCACTAGACACCACAAAAAAAAGCTAAGCTAGACACTGCGGTTTCATAACTCATTATTATTATACATGTGTTTGCATGAGAATAGTGTGAAATCACTCACAATAAAAGGCCACTTAAGTGTACTTAAAGAGAGTACACTTTCATGACTGTTTCTTAACACACTTAAGTACACTTTGATTTAATTACAAACTGTGGGGCAAGTAGACAGTCTCCAATATACGGTAATACGATATGTCAGGATAATGAACATGCAAGGTATAGTTATCATGGGCGCTTCGAAATACCATTTGAAATACCAAATTCCATATTACGATTTATTTAGATTTTTAGAATCCACTTTAAGAATATAGTTCTAAGTAGCATTACATCATATAAGGACTATTATTTTACACCTGGACCTAGAGATATAGAGAAGATTCCAAGATACCTATTGAACACCAACAAAGGGCCCAGGGCCCGATGGTGCGGGTGCAGGGTCTGAGGTGTGGTAGCTATTGCTCAGTGAAGGGCCCTGCCATTGTCCCCACGGGTCCCCAGACACTTACAGACAAATGCTGCTGTCAATCACACACCCTTTCATGCGTTTAACAGCAGCTGCTACCATGCAGAAAAGAAGGCAAAATATGTTTGTGACAAAGAAAGAGTGTGGCGATAATCTGAATATTTGCATTCAGACAGATTCTGCCTGAGGGATTGAACCCAATCAGACAAACAAAACCAATGAAAAATTAAAGGGCTGTGAATGGAATACCAAAAAAAGAGAAAATTAATAACATATACAGTGCATATACATAACATTCCTTATGAACCATATTATACAATAAATTTGATTTTATGCAATGGTTTTATAATTAATAATTGTATTTAGAATTAAACATTTTCCAACAAATGTAAGTGCACTTTTAAAAGGTCTTTGTAGTAAAAATTTTAAAATACATTTCAAATCATTGTTTTAATAATCGTTTGTCGTCTTTAAAGAAGTACACTCATTTTGAAGTGCATGCCATTTTAACCCTGTATGGCTTTCTTTTTTCAGTGAGAAAAAATAATATATTTTTTATAATATTCAGAACTCTTCCACCATAATATAGTTAATGAGCAGAACTATATGCATTTATGGGTGATATAGATTTGAAATAATGCAGTAATTTCAAGTTTTGAATTCCTACTCCAAAGACACAGCGTTCAGATAACATACACTCAAAACAGATTTATCATTCATACAACCCCCTGATTCATGCACAAACAGGCAGAGACATAAACACTTGGAAATATAAGGAACATGTAAAGGTATGTGTGGTGTGTCTAATGATTCAAGCGTTCCAGTGAGCTGAAAGAGGTCGCAGTATTTAATGTACTGCAGCACTGGAAAAAACTCTCACAAACAGGGCCGTATAGCAGCAGGGCCAGAGCAACTTGCACATATCTCTGAGCATTGACTCAAAAATAAATAGTCTGACATCACTTAATTATTACATTTAAATGTACTCACCCTAAAGTACTGCCAAACTTGTATGAATCTCTTTCTTCCATTCAATACAAATAGATATTTTGCTGAATGTTCAAGCTGCTCTTTTCCATACAATGAAACTGAACAGGGAATGGGCCTGTCAACTTCCAAAAATTAACAAAAGGCACCATCAAAGTGGTCTATGTGAATTGCACTGTATTCCAAATGTTCTCATTAAAGTCTTTGCGTGAGGAAATAGTCAAAAATTTAAAGGGACAGTTCACCCCAAACTGAAAACTGTCGTCATTCACTCCCTCTCATGCCGTTTCAAACCTGTATGACTTTCTTTCTTCTGTGGAAAATAAAATAATATATTTTGAGAACAGTGCTATTATTGACATCTAAATGTAAAACTATTAAAAATCATTTTCATTAATTGATATGAAGCTGAAATAATAAAAAAAGTCTAATAAATATTAGAAGAGTAAAATAAATATTTATTAAATAATCAATCAAATCATAAGAATGACAAAAGCACAAAAAACTTACAGTAAACAAACCATAATTAAAATGAAAACGAATAAGAATAAAAGTTCAAAATATTAATAAATACTAATAGTATAATACTAAAATAAGACTTAAAAATGTTTAAGGCATTTATGAAACAGAATTTGATCAATTCAGCAAAAAAAAACGATTTCTTACTAGTGTTCGAATGAAAAAAATTATATGGGTTTGGAACAACATGAGGATACATAAAGGAATAGATCACTTAGAAATGAAAATTCTTTCATTTAAATGACCGCACTACTCATGCCTTGCAGATGTAAACATTGAGAGACAGTCACAACAATTGCTTTTAAAAGTTAAATTCAGTTAAATTACACTTTATTTTCCAAATGCATTTCCAAGGTCAGTCAAGACAGTGATGTAACCATCTTACTCAAAGGAAACAGTAAGAGACACTAACTAGAGAGCTAATGAACAACATAGCACAGACCCTCCACAGTTGTTTAGGAAACAGAAATCCACCATAAACTTGCCTGAAACTGCCATTAGAAATTGACTTGCCATTGGACTTTCTGAACTTTATTAGTAGAATTAAAACACAACATATGAATGGAGCGTTCTCAGATAATACCACGCACACACAACCGTAGCTGAGACATGTCACGCATGTTATCAACCGCGTCTCCCATGTCTGCTGTGAGTGGTGAAATATTCACAACCTGGATCCCAAATTCATTAGTGCTTTGAAAGACATGCTTAAATCTAAAAATACCCCGCCTGCACATGAAAGATTCAGATCGATATGACTCCCGAGAGCATCCAGTATGAGCGTGAGCTCGGGTCTTTCTCGCCATTGGTTGGTCTCTCAGTTGACATCAACATTTGGATGGAAAGAGTTTCCAGCATGATGACTTCATATCGAAAGAGCCGAGTGGCTGGGGTTATACTGGAGAAAATAAGATTTTGGCCAGTTCAGTTGTTTTTACGAGCAGTTGCTGTGGGCTTTGGTGGAGTTTACGGGACGATAGTCCTGACTGTTGGAAACAGGATCTTCTAAAGATTGCTGGAGCCGTTAGTATGACAGCAGCGGCCCACACCCTTAAAGCTGAACACAAGAGTCATAAATTAGAGGGGGAGTTTTAAACAAGAAAGAAAAAGAAATCTAGAGGAGGGGGGGTGAGGTGTCATGATCACATAAATTGAGTGATTTTTAACTATCCACAGCATTTGCGAGTGAAATTAGCATGCATAGAAAAACTAATTTTTTGTTTTCCTCATTTTAATAGGCTCAGGGCCCCGGGACATGGAAGAACACTGTGTCTCCGCCTCCATCAGCTGATGGGTGTGTGTATCGCTCTCCTCTCACACGGCTAATGTAGCAGATGTCCAGACACGGTCATACGGTCATTCTGACGTTTTAAACGAGTAGTTCACCCCACTTACCTGACTTATGTCAGTAAAAATATCTATGATTTTATTTTTCCATACAATTAAATTATATGGTATACTGGGGGAAAAGCCATGTTATATCTATGTGTCAGAAACAGATTGAAATTTAAATTATTCACTAACAATTTTCTTCTGCACTCAACGGTGTTAAATGTAACTAAATGTCAAACCAGTGCTATTATATAAGCATTTATTTTAGTATTTTTAAATTTAGTTTATGTTTTAGTCATTTTTATTAGTTTTATATCCATATATAGTTTTATATATTTTTATCCTTAAAGGGATAGTTCACTTTGAAATTAATTTTTGATATGTTTTAGCTTACCTCCAGTGCATCCAAGATGTAGGTGTCTTTGTTTCCACAGTATCTTCAATTTTGATAATTTTAGGTAAAACCGTTGTTGTCTGTCAGTCATACAATGGAGGTGAAGGGGGTCCAACTCAAAGAGCAGTCAAAATTAAACATTATTTAATGACTCGTAAATGTAAGTACACATTGATGCCCTAAGACACGAAACGAGTGGTTTTTGTGAGAAAACGAACAGTATTTATATCTTTTTTAGCTCGTGTAAGCATATCCATGTCCAACTGATCTGAGAGCAGGGCGCTTCGGTCTGCGCATGCGTACAGCGTTCGCCGGAATGCCCCGGAAGGGCTCCCTCGCGCGTGTTTACGTCACTCATTGTTTATGCAGAGATTTCGGAAGTTTTACCTTACACTGTGAAGATCTAAACATATTTAGATATACAGGATCGCAATGGAAGACGATTTCTATATACCAACAGACAACGTTGATTTTTTTTCACAACCTTATTTATTTGAACCTGAACCGGGGCATTCCGGCGAACGCTGTACGCATGCGCAGACCGAAGCGCCCTGCTCTCAGATCAGTTGGACATGGATATGCTTACACGAGCTAAAAAAGATATAAATACTGTTCGTTTTCTCACAAAAACCACTCGTTTCGTGTCTTAGGGCATCAATGTGTACTTACATTTACGAGTCATTAAATAATGTTTAATTTTGACTGCTCTTTGAGTTGGACCCCCTTCACCTCCATTGTATGACTGACAGACAACAACGGTTTTACCTAAAATTATCAAAATTGAAGATACTGTGGAAACAAAGACACCTACATCTTGGATGCACTGGAGGTAAGCTAAAACATATCAAAAATTAATTTCAAAGTGAACTATCCCTTTAATTTCAGTCTTTCAACTATTTTATTTCATTAGTTGCCAAGGGCAGCATTTTTTTATTTTTATTTTTATTCTAATATTTATATTTTATTATAAGCTTTATCTCAATTTATAAAAAAAATTTAACAGCCTTAGTTTTTGTTATCAATTACAACAGTGCCAAACTAGATAGAATGAGATTTGAAAACTATGACAGAAGAAAAGTTTTTCCATTAAAAATCATTTAAAGGGACAGTTCACCCAACATGAAAATTATCATCTTTTATAACCCTCATGGCGTTCCAAAACTGACTCGTTCTTCTGTGGAACATAAAAGAAGATAGTATGAGAAACTTTTGCAGTATGAAAATCATTTTGTCTTTCACAGGAGAAAAAAATGAACATGGTGAGTAAATGAATTTCCATTTTGGTGTGAACAATCCCTTTAAAGCTCCAGTCCGTAACTTTTTTGGGTTAAAAATGATCCAAAATAAATTTTTGAGCAAGTACATAACCAGCCAGTGTTCAAAACTATCTGCTTGCCTTAGCTCGATTCAAAACGGTAAGCTTGTAATATTGTTTTTAATTCCAGTGGTACTGGTGGATTTCCGCGGGAGATTCGAGCATGTCTTTACGTCGTTACGTCACATCTGTACACATAAAGAAGGAGTCTCGGCTAGAAGGCTATATTATGTGTGAGGATGTTGGAGGTGGAGATTTTATAGCCTTTTCTCACAGCACTTCATATAATTAAACGTATTAATTTGATGGCGGATCCAGAAAGGTTCAAACGACAATCACCAGTTGACAACTAGAGATTCACCTGTTGTAAAATGCAAAAGACTTTGGACTGAGAGTTTGGAAAAAGAGACTGCAACAGGACCCATGTGAAAACAAGGATAATATCGGAAGGGCATTAAATGTAGTCACGCAATGCTGATGTTGTTAACATTAACAATTTGAGAACAAAGTATAATTTGCACGGTTTGACGTGATATGATAAACGATTGTTACATTTAATCAGCGCGATTTACTGCAATGTATTTTTTCAGTTAGTTGGTCAGAAGAACAAAGTGGATGTTACTTGTTCAGATTACATTTTAGGGTGAAAATTTTTCCAAAAATCGGTGATTCTGAATGCCAGTATCCACACCGTCGCGACGACTGACAGCCACACATTCTCCTCAAAGATTGGATTCATTAGCACTGTGCCATGCCGAGGTACAACTCACGTAAAGTTGATAATTCCGTGAATGACTCCAATTGCAGATTTGGAACAGAGATGGCGACAAAGAGGAAAAACTGCAGACTGCAGCTTTAAACTAATAAAAATGACAAACATTGTCACATTTATCATCAGGCACATGTCCAACACCTGTGCTCTCCACTTGCCTCCTTGTTGGGTCTGAAAATATGAGAGTTCCTGTGATCTTAGAGACCACAAAAGGGTGATATCACCAATCTAAAATATATCAGGGTTCTCTAAGGACAGTTGAGGAGGCTGTAGGGGAAATCCAATCTCTGAACAAGCCCATCTGTCCTAACACTGGCCTTACGAGCTGTATGTCCAACTGTCTCCTCCGAGGCATTCCTCCAGAATTGAATAGAGAGATCCCAAGCAGGATTTGCTTTGATTTACTGTCTGCTGTGTTGTGGTGCTGTAATCAGTCGTTTTGCATAATGCCTGTTCTCAGCTGAATCCCTTGTGGAAAGCCAGAGGCTGGAGTTTACCACGAATATAGGGTTATGGTCAGGTCAGGAGACTCGGGAGGAGAAAGAGGTGAGAAGACGTAAGCCTGGAAAAATGGACCTTAAAGGGTTAGTTCACCCAAAAATGAAAATTAAGTCATTAATTACTCACCCCCATGCTGTACCAACCCCGTAAGACCTTCGTTCGTCTTCGGAACACAAATTAAGATATTTTTGATTAAATCTGAGAGGTTGATCACTCCTCCATAGGCTGCCTAAGGGAATGAAACTTGACGGCCCAGAAAGTCATTAAAGAAAATGTTTAAATATTCCATGTCACAACAGTGGCTCAACTATAAGTTTATCAAGCGACGAGAATACTTTTTGTGCGAAAAAACAAACAAAAATAACGACTTTATTCGACTATTCCTTTTCTTCCTTGTAGGCCTGAAACGAGACTTCAAGAGATTTCCACGACGCGCACGCGCGAGAACTTAACTGAAGTAGTTGAAGGAGATCGCAATTCTCGCGCATGCGTCGTGGAAATCTCTTGAAGTCTCGTTTCAGGCCTACAAGGAAGAAAAGGAATGAACGAAGGCCTTACGGGGTTGGTACAGCATGGGGGTGAGTAATTAATGACTTAATTTTCATTTTTGGGTGAACTAACCCTTTAAGGCGGAGCAGTTTCTAAGTTTCACAAAACAGAGAGATGAAGACTTAAGAGTAATACTAGGATGTTAGATAAATTAAACTTATGATGATAAATCCTTGATAACACGTTGATGGTTGACAAAGATGATGTAAAAAAAAAAACACTGACAGTGAATTTAAAAAAAAAAATCCCAGAAGTCATTCATTAGTATTGAAGGTTGGCAATTTGAGGCAATATGAGACCCAGACTATTGACAAAAAAGCATTAAACTTTATGCAAATACGCAATGACTAGGTTCCAGATTTACTAACAGCTTGCGCCAGCGCAAACCCTCAATGTACTGGTCTTTGTGCCATTATTTACCATCCAAAAAAGCTCGTAAAAAAGCACCAGATGCTACGTGGTAGATTGCGTTGGTCATTATGGAAATGATCTGCCTGCGTCTGTGTTCTTTAAATTGCGGGGTCGTCAGTAGATCACGCGCAGAACTTTCCACTCCCATCGGCACTGTTTTGGAATTGCACTCTCATGCTTATTTGCCCTGTTTAGTAAATCTGCTCCTAGATGGCCAATAGGGGTATAGACAGTGAACCTTATGTGATCTGCCACATGACACAGCTAGATACTTTTTAAATTCTAATGTTTAAAAATAGTTCAACATATCCAACTCTACGTTCTATTCTGTCACGTTCTATCTAGCAATTTTGAAAACAGGAACACATCTTTAAAGGCAAACACACACATCAAATAGATGCCTGGGCATCGTACGCGAGCTATCGAGGAGGTAGAACACACAAAAGCATGTAAGTTCAGTGGTGTTAAATTCTGCTCCTGAAGGGCCACCATCCAGCAGAGTTTAACCCCAACCCCAATAAAACCCAATTGAACCAGCTAATCAAGGTCTGCAGGATAACTAGAAACTTCCAGGCCGATATCTTGGGGCAATTTGGAGCTAAACTTCGCAGGATGCTGATAAAGGACTTCAGGAGCCGGAATGGACATTCCGGTGTAAGTTCTTGGTGAAATCCACCACTGTGACAGCACTGTGTTAATATTCGAAAGGGGAATACCAAGGAACAAGGAATCTGGATAAACAGTTTTCTTTTCCACTTTGGCATTTCAATATGGTTTCACATTGCTCAAAAAGGTCTGCAGACGTATGTAGCGTTTGTCAAAACACAGGGTCTCTCTGTGGTGCTGTTCCTGATTTGTTTTTAAGTTCTGCTTATGCAATTAGGACCAGAGCCATTTGAAGCTTAGAACAGGCCATTAAACCCTCCACACCTCCATTAGAAAACCCTTCACCATGAGCTCTGCTCCTGGGATAGACTCACACAACACCATAGAATCACGTTAAAGATAGTTATAGATTATTGAATGATTTCACATAAAATTATATAGTTTTGCAACCTCTTTTAAGCACAGAGTTACCAAGCATCATTCAAATGACTGCGTGTTAGCATGTGTCTTCTTGACTGAAGCAAAGATTCAGAAATGTGTTTGCTGGATTTGATGTAACAAATGTTCTTTTCCTTTATGTGCCTTTTGAAACAGTAATGGTGTTGTGTAATAAAACAAGAGGCATTTAAAATAGCAGAGAATGTCTAATGAGAGTAGGAATGCGTATGTTGAAAGAGGGGGTCACACGCTGGCTGAAAACATTACTCACCTGGGTACAATTACACTTAAGATAAAATATCTGTTGCAAGGAAGTTTATCTCTCATTTTCTGTTTTTTGCTTGTGGAAAAGCATTGCTTCCGCATAACTTAATTTTCTTAGCTTTGGCATTTAATCAATATTTCATTCATCTACTGCTGTCAAATATATAATCTAACCTGCACTTTGCCTGACACTTGGCAGTCTGGAGATAACCAAGACTTAATCAAGCCAGATGAATCGATCAATCAGTCAATCGGGACCAGAATCAACAAAGCTTACTTTAGGATCTCAACCTCTCACACAGGCTGTTCTTGTTAAATCCAGTTCTTTGGGCACCACAGGAGCATCATCAATCTCCTTCAGTTGTGTAGTAGAGAACAGACAGTGATGTTTGGAACATGCATTTAGCTGGAAAACAACGAGGCGGTTTGCATTGTATTAGAAACAGAATTTTTGAATATCTACATATGAAAGACCAATATATTGGTTAGATGAATTTGTGAGCTAATATTTGGCCATTTTGAGATGGCATTGACACCTTTTCCCTTTTGCACATTTTTAATAAAACACTTTTTAATATATTTATTTAGCTGTTTGAATTATGGGGACAGTTGACTCAAGCACAAACTCTCTGCTCTGTCCTATGAGAGTCATCATAGACTTCTTTCGGGGTAGACTAACTAAGGTGAGGACCACTCTTGGTTCAGGAGCAGTCCCAGATTGACGGCCAGATGGCCCCACCAGCTAAGACCACCATCAGCCTAGGTGGGGGGTTTGTTAAGCTTCAGTGACTGATTAAGAATCCGCCTTTAATCTGGACACAGGCAAGAGTAGGGTTGGGTATCGGTTGGGTTTTATCCGATACCAGTACCTACTCTGTATTTTTTAAACGGTTCCGGTGCTTAAACGGTGCCTGAAACGGTACTTAAGAAAACGAAACCGCTCACACTTTGTCAAAAAATAATACCCTTTTATTTACAGGGCCAAACTGGACACAATAGTAACTTAAATCTTTAAACAATATAAATACAAGTAACGTATGGTAATAATAAATAAACCAATATAAAATAAAAATTCACATTTACATAATATCAAATATAACAATATTGTATCAAACAATGTAATAATACTGGAGATTAATAGAGATTACAACCAGGGTAATCTTATATCGACATGGCTACAGGTTCCCATGTTTTGTCTGCTTGAACCAGTCATGTAAGTTATCTGGTCATTGTACTAGTAACGCAGGGCTTAGCTTGGCGAGTTTGTTATATCGTTACCACTGCGTCTTAGCTACGCAGCTTTGAGTAAACCTATGAAAGAGAACGTCTCTGGTTACTGGTGTAACCCATGTTCTCTGAATAGAGAACGAGGCGCTGCGTTCGCTTCCAAACTCCTCGGGGCACTCATGATCACCCTTCTAAATTTTAAAAATCCATGTCCACATTAAGTACATCATTTGAGACAGGGCCAAAGATGAGACGAGCCGCTGTGGACAAACTGTCTAATAGGAACAGATGGACACAGGTCAAGGACCATGGTGATGCACTGTCCTGATGTATGAAGTCTGTCTGTGGGAATAGAGAGTATGCCTCGTTGGCAGTGAGTGCAGATCATGCTGTACATTTTTGTCTGAACTACATAGTAAAAGTGAAGGTAGAGTAACTGAATAAAGACAGGACATTTAGCAGCAAATCTTCCACACTAAAATAAAGCTCCCTAAAATCTCATCTCCAGCCTCCCCCTGAGCTTGGCAGCAAGCATGTGCCCTAAAGTTTGAGGCTTTAAAAAAAATAAATCAATGCTTTAAGCCGTTTAAAAGGAACTGGAATTTATCCGAAGGATCCATGATGAAATCCTGATAGACAGAGTATGTTGCTCTATGTGTAACATAAGCCCTCAGAAGAGGCCAAACACAAAGACTCAAATGGTTCAACTACTGTAACCAGGTAACCTGCAAAACACTGCCCAAGCTTACATTGTGAAAAACAACTCCAGAGTCCTGTATGAGCAACTCAGGAAATTACATAATAAAGAAAAACCTACAATGACAATCTACAAAAGGGCAGTAGCAGATTTATTTTCTTGAGAAGGCTCAGATCCATCAATGTATTTTGCAAAATACTTTGCTTGTTCTTTCAGTCTGTTCAGTCTATACTTTAGTGTGCTGGCGTACTTGGATGCCAGGTTCTGTCATTTGAGTAGATCTGGAACCTCCGGACTTTGTTTCTGAGAGAAGAATGATGTCCAAACTGCTGAACATCATGGACAATATGTCAAACCCCCTCCATGACATGATTGTTGGATTGAGGAGCCTGTTCAGCAGAAGGCATGTCTTGCTTTGGCGCAAAAGGGAGAGCAAAAGACAGTCATCCATGCCTATTGCCATGAGACAGTACAATTCTTCCATTTGCATGCAGTGGCATTATGGACTTGAACTTGAATGTGAACTTTGGTCTCTTTGAGGGCCTCTTTAAACAGACCAAGAGTCTTGACCAAACATGACTCAGCAAGTTTCCAGTGGCAAGTAATTTTTCAAACGCTTTGTGGGGGTAGTGAAATTTCAGACCAAAGACTTGTCAATGTGTCCGTAACATACAGTAACAAAAATAGAGGCCTCGTTTCTTATTGTGGGTGGCTTGTTGTAGTCACATATCCAATGATTGTATGATTAAAAAAAAATTTTTTTTTCTGATTTTTGGCAGTATCTTGAGGTCTGACTGGTTAGCTTTGGGTCAGCATGTGGTCCAGACTAGAGAACTAAAGTGAAACTATGGCTTCGTAAGTGCACAGTGATGCCTGAGATCAATGATATAAATATCCCCAAGGGTACAGTACCTACCGAGTACTGAAATGAAATTGACAAAATGCATTGATCACGCCATGCAGGACAGTGTAGTCGTAGTTTGCTAGAGGCAGATCTCTTGCAGAGGGGCCTGTCCACTCTATTGCTAACATGACATTAAGACCATGGGACATTACACTCCAACATTTATGGCAATATCTATGGATTGTTATGTTGTTTGCAGTAATGGCAGAACATGCTATATGACAGTGACTAGCATGTAAAATGGTAATTGGTAAATGGACTGCATTTATATAGCACTTTCACAGACCCAATGGCCACCAAAGCGCTTTACAATTTGCCTCACAATCACCCATTCACTCACTCATTCATACACCGACAGCGGTGTCAGCCATGCAAGGCGCCATCCAGCTCGTCGGGAGCAGCTGGGGTTAGGTGTCTTGCTCATGGACACCTCGACACTTGGTCAGGTGGAACCGGGGATTGAACCACCAACCTTCCGGTTTGTAGACAATCTACATGAACCACTGAGCCACTGACGCCCCCAAAAGGCACCCATTATCATAACAGTGAAATATCATTATCACCTCAATGACCTAAAGAGTTTTCAAAACTGAACTGAGAAAACAGACCACTCTGAGACAAACTCTCACTTTCTTGACAGTCCTCAGGCCTGATCTCAGCAGAGGGTGAAGTCATAAGGAGAAGAGGGTCGGGCCTAGAGAAATATGTTCGCTATTAGAGTTTAGGGTCCCCCCGCCCCCTTCCTCCGCTGTCCCACCCAAACCTAAAGCAGCTGGGCCGCCTCGTGACCAACATGATTAAAAGCAGTTGGGGCCCTTGGTGAGATATGCACAGTGGAATGTAGTGACTGGATATGTGTGTGTGTGTGTGTACTGTGAGCTTAAAGTGATCCGTCAATAAAAGTTTCATAACACAAGACGACGTACATTCCCACACCTGCATCACACCTGATGCATGTCATTACCTCAATTCTGTAATACCCCATATAAACAGACCAGGATGAAAAGCTAAACATAACTGGCCAGGTAGAAGAACAATATGTAAGCTAATCTTTTAAGGGTGCTCAAAAGTCATGAGACCACCAGGTTGATATTAGGAAACACTCTTCACACAGTTCCGAACACATCAGAGTAACAGGAAATGAGGAACAATAATGCTGTTTGGATGAGATAATACAAATGGTGCCTTTACACACACACAGAGACCAAACCACTTGACTTTTACTTACTCCCTGATGACCCAATACAGTCAATAACCGCTTTTAAAACCACTAATTCAGGAAAGAATTCAGGGAGGAATGTAGCGTGATATACATGTGAGGGGGAGCCATCCAGCCTTTCCAGGGGAGTCACCAAGATACACCGCATTAGTAATGTTTGCCAAGGCAAGTATCACAATTACCATTGCTTATGGTTGGGTATTTGAAAACCCTCTAACCCTAAAGCCCAGAAATATAATTCAGTTCTTACATACGCTATGGTATGCGTACACTGCGCATAACATACATTTCATCCACAGCATAGTATGCACGTACTGTACGCTAGGAAATGCTAATTTGTTTGTGGCTCATTGTTTCACAGACAAAAAAGAAACTGATGAGATGGAACAACAACAAACTACTCAGAATGGCAAATAAAATAGATGCGTGCGTGGATGAGTGCTTGTGTTAGGGGGTTAAAGGATACTGACAACTAATTTAAATGAGTAAGACATAACTTAAAAATAGAGCAGACACTAGACGATGATTAAACTAGTGTGCATATGTCGAGCGCCTGTGTTTGCGAACGCTATCAAATAGTAGAGTATACTTTTGAAAGGCTATTCGTTCAGCTGTATGCATTAAGTTTACTTTATACTTTTTGAGTGCTGAGAGATTTTTTTTCAGAGAACAAATCTAGTAACGATTTTAACCTGAAGAAAAACTGATACAAATTTAGTTCGTAGGAAATGAAATACACCCATAGGCAACTATGGATCTCATAATAACATTAATACATTCCAATATTAATCTACTAAGCTTAACTTTTGGGAAAGATGTGGTTATTGTGAGGTCCAATTCAATCTTAGAGCCTGACATGGCTGTGACCCAGTGGTTCACAAATGTGCTTCAGAAATTGAAACATTTGGCTCAAGTGGGTGATGCAGGTTCAATCCTGAATTCCCCTCTCTGGACAAATAAGTTCATGATGCTCTCTACTAAGTTTGTCAAGTAGAAAGAGGCATAAGGCCAAGAATAAAACAAATAATAAACCAAAAACAGCTGGAGATACATTGTAAAATTCAGAATTTACACCCTTCCTACGTCATTGCACATGCGCAGGCCTTTCCAAGTGTTTTATGTCCTCTCGATCGGATTAGAATAAGCTTTAAACCACCCCTTATAATCTTTGGCCAATTTAATAAAAATGTAAGGTTACATGTGACTTTTTTTATTACGACTGTGCTACTAGTCCAATTACCTTCGGATTATTAGGGTCCATGTAAACGCAGCTAATGTCTTCTGAAATGAGACAATGTAAGGAAAAATACTACTATTTTAAACTATATAAACCACCATTGAATTTAAATAGGAACTACATGGAGTGAATTTTACTGAAAACACAGAAATTCAACACAGATAATGCATTCTGGGAAAAGAAGTGCTTTTCCAGCCTGGGCTACAAAAGTTAATCTATCCAGAATTATCTCTGCATGTGTAAGGGCATGTGTCAGTCAGACTTCAGAGCTTTTTTTTTTAATAATCAAAACCTTAAAACGTAGCTTTTCTTGCATTTCTAGGCTAGTTAAAAATTACAAATATATTAATTTCTTTGAATTTAAAATTTGAATGGCAGTTTTGCATCCTGTTTGCTACCTCAGTTCAACTTCAACCCAGTTCAACTGACATCATAAAAAAAAAATAATAATTTAAACAAGAATAGATAAAGTGCAAAACCAATTAAACAAATTAATAAACCCAGAAAAGGGCTGTTAGAGTGCAAGATCAGCAGGTCCAATGAACATAGAAGTAGCAATTTACTATACAGGCAGGGTGGGACACACTGCAGGCCCAAGGTAGCCAAATAACACAACAGGACGTGCCGTATGGAAGTAAAATAATGTCAAATGTTTTTGAAACAAAAAGCATGCTGAATTGCACCAATTGAAAAAAAATATGCATTGCGTTAACCATGCTTGCATTTTAATCCATTGTATTTTTAAGGCTTGCATTTTTATGGGCTGAAATTCAACATGGTTGAATATTTAAGCAGTGAATATTTCAATTAAAAACATTTCAAGCACATTTTCAATATTAAAAATTCAATAATCCATATTCACCTTTCATATTTCACTTCCAAAATTTTCAAACTGTTTAAAAATACAACCTATAATATTCAACAGGCAATTTTCGGTCCATTTTATTTCGCCTTGAAAATTCGCTTCCACAAATTCAGTGGTTCAAATTCGACAGTAAATTCAACGTCGACATCCAGGAACTGCAGGAAAAGCAGTAGATTAGGCCTACCGATCATAATCTCCATCTGCTGTAGTCAGCTTTACCAGCAGGGGTGCACGCGCGTGTTGACAAGCACCAAAGCAACAGGAGAGGCCTTTACAAAACGTCATTTGCTGAAATGGACAGAACGATGAGTACGAGTTATAATTTATATGTGTATGGAAAAGGTTGATTTAGACAAAACACACGAGCGTTTACTCAAGTGTCTTATGATACTTGTTTTTACCCCCGTGCAAAGTAAGGTGATTTGTCCACTGCAAAACTAAATTCTCTCGCCGTTGGCATTGATATTAAGTTTTAGTAAAACAACTGTAATACACTGAGACAGAGTGAATTGTTTGTTTTAGTCACTATGACGGAATACTAAATTGATGGCTGGGTTTTGGCAAAGGCAATTTTATTTAAATATAGCATTAAATACAACCCAATTACAATTATAAATTAAATTCAGCAATTAAAAATTACATCTCTACCATGATATCTGGTCATCTCTGTGTTATAACGTGAATTGTCTCCGCCATTATCCAGGGCTGCGTACAGTAGGGGTATTTGTCATCTTATTTTATATCTTTTTGTCCATATGGAGCGCGCGTCACGTCACGTATTAGCGTCGCGCCTGCCACAAGAGCTCTCATTGTTTACATGAACCAGACACTCCGATGAGAGCACATAAAGTGCAATCCATCTCTTATTTGCCATTTTTTCATCTTATCGTATATTTTATTCGCTCCTTTGCCCGTATTGGAGCGCGTCTGGCTCTTACTAAGCGTCTGGCCAGCCACACGATCTCTCACTGTTTTAATCTACCAGACACTCCGATTGATGCACATGTGCAAACAGACAGTGCAATCCTGACCTGCTCTTATGTAGCCTATCTATTTGTCATCTTATTGTATTCGCTCTTTTTGTCCATAATGGAGCGCGCGTTGTATTGGAGCCATCTTCGCAGTAGTGAACGCGCCGAGAGAAATGCTCATTTCATACGGATTACATTATCTGAGAGTAGTCTATTTATTTTCGTTTTGAATTGTTTCGTTTAAAAGTAGGCTAGACATTTCTACCTTGATGTATTTATCATGCCTGTGAGAAATGTGCAATGCAAAAATTTCATGATTGTATTGCTATGCCTATGCCATTGTCATGATTGAAATTAAGATACAATTTATTAAAAACGAAATTCACTTTAAAGAAAGGCTTTATAAAAACAAAACGTAATGGAGTGGTCAAAATCATTCTCCTTCAGAATGTCAATCGGAGACTCAGGCAACTGTAATAGGGAGAGATCTTGTGGCTGGCGCGCCACGAAACGCGCTCTGTGGGACAAACGAGCAAATAAAATATAAGATAAGATGGCAGAAGGGTAACTAAGAGCAGGATTACATTGGCTTTGTGTTTTCGTGCGTCAATCGGAGTGTCTGGTAGATTAAAACAGTGACAGATCGTGTGGCTGGCCTGACGCTAGTAAGAGCCACGAGACGCGCTCCAATACGGGCAAAGGAGCGAATAAAATATACGATAAGATGAAAAAATGGTAAATAAGAGATGGATTGCACTTTATGTGCTCTCATCGGAGTGTCTGGTTCATGTAAACAATGAGAGCTCTTGTGGCAGGCGCGACGCTAATAGGTGACGTGACGCGCGCTCCATATGGACAAAAAGATATAAAATAAGATGACAAATACCCCTACTGTACGCAGCCCTGGATAATGGTGGAGACAATTCACGTTATAACACAGAGATGACCAGATATCATGGTAGAGATGTAATTTTTAATTTATAATTGCTGAATTTAATTTATAATTGTAATTTGGTTGTATTTAATGATGCTATATTTAAATAAAATTGCCTTTGCCATCATGTAAAACCCAGCCATCAATTTAGTATTCCGTCATAGTGACTAAAACAAACAATTCACTCTGTCTCAGTGTATTACAATTGTTTTACTAAAACTTAATATCAATGCCAACGGCGAGAGAATTTAGTTTTGCAGTGGACAAATCACCTTACTTTGCACGGGGGTAAAAATAAGTCTCATAAGACACTTGAGTAAACGCTCGTGTGTTTTGTGTCTTAATCAACCTTTTCCACACACATAAATTATAACTCGTACTCATCGCTCTGTCCATTTCAGCTTTTGTGAAGGCCTCTCCTGTTGCTTTGGTGCTTGTCAACACGCGCGTGCACTCCCTGCTGGTAAAGCTGACTACAGCAGATGGAGATTATGATCGGTAGGCCTAATCTACTGCTTTTCCTGCAGTTCCTGGATGTCGACGTTGAATTTACTGTCGAATTTGAACCACTGAATTTGTGGAAGCGAATTTTCAAGGCGAAATAAAATGGACCGAAAATTGGCTGTTGAATATTATAGGTTGTATTTTTAAACAGTTTGAAAATTTTGGAAGTGAAATATGAAAGGTGAATATGGATTATTGAATTTCTAATATTGAAAATGTGTTTGAAATGTTTTTAATTGAAATATTCACAGCTTAAATATTCAACCATGTTGAATTTCAGCCCATAAAAAATGCAAGCCTTAAAAATACAATGGATTAAAATACAAGCATGGTTAACGCAATGCATATTTTTTTTCAATTGGTGCAATTCAAAATGCTTTTTGTTTCAAAAACATTTGACATTATTTTACTTTCATAGTGCCGCATGACAGCTGACCTGCCTGCCCAGAGTATGTCATAATACTCCCAGCACAGCAGCGACCGTTCTGAGGGACATGTTCAGACGTGACCGTACTGGCATTAGTGCAGACGCCATTGTGTCAGGTGGCTTATTCTGTGTAAATAGATGCCACTGCATTGTTTGCCCTCCTGTGCAGTCAAGCCAGTACACACACACATACATACACTCGTCTACGGCGGACGTTTGGCAGCGGGCTCAGAAACTCTGACTGTAGCTCCATTCTGAGCTCTGCGGGTCTCTCGGCCGATGACCACACCCCAGTCCAGCTGGACCCAATAAAGATGCTATTATACACGCCTACATTCGATCTGTCTATCTTTATATGTTTATCTCCCTCTCTGATAATACTTTCTTCCTCTATATCAACTTTCATTTCTCTCTCCATCTCACTCTATTACAGTACATTGTTTCGCAGTGCTGTTCCTTGTATCAGTGTGTGTGTGTGTGTGTGTGTGTGTTAGGGAGGGTCAAACGGCTCACAGACAGGAAATACTCCAGCTCTGAGAACTCATCTCTGGCATGCATGTGCTCTCTCAAATGAAAGCAGCGCAGATCACTCACTAACATATGGATGAGGCCTGCTAACTGCACACTCGAACCAAAAACACGCTGTCAACCCAATATATAGGATCAATACAAGATCACCAAGCAATTGACACATTTTCAATGAGCCATTAAGAGTGTTTTTGAAACAAACCCAGCTTCATATCTTGCATGGTGAGCACTTTTGATGTGTTCAACAAACTGCAGCACACAGCACATGCTAAATGAACAGCAGCTTTATTGCTGAGAGATTCACTGGGAGCAAAACAGACACCCAATCACAGCAAAAGCATGCAATCTATAAAACATAAGTAGGCTTGCCGGAGTGTTTTACAGAAAGTACCATGGTATTACCATAAAACTATAGGGTTATTCCGTGTCAAATCAATACAATTTGGGAAAATTCCCTGGCCCCGATGAATGATGAAAGCCAAAATATTAAATGTCATGGATGAATATTTATTGAGTAATCCAATATTTTGTTTAGGGGGGTCAAAATGAAAATGGGAAAATTTTCACCTAGGTCTGGGCGGTATGACGACATTGTTACCTTGGTATAAAATGTTGTGTATACCGCGGTATGTAATAGCACTATTGACACTTCAGAGCGATGAAATGCATGAACGAGAATGTAAAAAGGGGTACGTGCGTGAATTTGGGACATGCTCGATGTTAAAAAGTGAAAAATAACTCAATGTAGTGCACGCGATCACTGACACACAGCGTAAGCGCATGAACAGAAAGCCACGTCTCTCAGCATGCATTCGCAAATTCAGCTCTCTTTCACGTCTTATTGTGCTTGAATGGTCGAATACACGCAATTATGTCAAAATGCCCATTTTGTGGAGTATTCATGTAAACACAGCTGGTTATGTCTCAAGTGAATGTAAACAGTTGGGTGTAAACCGGATGTGCATCAGTATAATGGATCAGAGCGTTTGGTCTTAAAGTGACAGCAGCCTTTTACAGTAGCTGTGTTATTAATGTGAATCAAACAAAAGAGAAAATAACGTAGGCCTACTGCTCTCGACTTAATAACTTTTTTTAGCTTTCATAATAATACATTTAAAGGGTAATTCGTAGGGCTGGGTATCGTAACAAATTGTTCGATACCGATACTGATACCGGTTCCTGAACGATACTTTTTTCGATACCAATTTTATGTAACCAGTTTTAACAATATAACATTACCTAATTTTTTTTTTTTTTTTTCTGTTTGTTGACTTTTTTACACTCATATTTTGACTAGCCTATGTAAAAAAGCACCAATGCTAAAGTTTTCTATGTTTCCTAATCATTTAACAACATGTATTCTTTACTTCAATGAGCTCATTGTTTCTGCCTAATGCATTGTTTAACAATGAAACTGAATGAAAATTAATTGAAATGCATTACACTGTCACCTCTGATAACAGATCACTCTAAATTGTAATTTAGACACATGCATTTTCTGTAAAGCTGCTTTGAAACGATATGTATTGTGAAAAATGCTATACAAATAAATGTGAATTAAATTAAATATAGGCTACTGGGGTGCGGGATATAGCCTATGCCTCGCGCTCAGCACACATGAAGCTTGCCGCAAAGCACTGGCAAAAGTAGCCTAATGATTATGGATGTGTCAGGAAACAACAGCAAGGAGATATTTTAATTGTTTATTAATGAACAACTAATGGTGTGTTCACACCGAACGCAAATTTAATTATTTGCGCGAGTAGATTAGCTACATACAAAGTCAATACAAAGACGCATCAATGACGCGAATTGGGTGACGCGTTTGCCGCGAACGTCTTCCGCGCAAGTTGAAACATTTGAAATCGAGCGGTAGATTAGGTAGATAGACGCGTATTTGACGCTCTATTCGCGTTCGGTGTGAACACACCATTACTCTCCTTTTCTGTGCTATTCTAAGTGCCTTATCAGATTTACCGTGTTACTGGTCATGGCAGCAATTATCTTGGCGAAAATATTGCATCGCGTGCTTCTGGCATCGAGTCTGGCACATAGGTACACTTTGGATCATTTCCACATATTTTCTATCTATCTGGGTTGGTACGCTTACACACACACACACACACACACTACAGCCTCACGTGCGACGAGCCGCGTCTCTGGGCAGCCGCGTAAACTAGTGTTTTTCCGCCAAAGCCAATCATGCTGCATGCTTATTGTTTCACTGATGTTGACGAGATTAACCACTTAAGTACCGAAATTTGGTACCGAAAAACAAGACATGTTTCGATACTCGGTAGTATCGAGGCAATTCGGTCAGTACCTAAAAAGTACCCAGCCCAAGTACCTCGGTACCCAGCCCTATTCGGGACATGAATATGTATTGAAAGTGGGTGATATATGTAGTAGAATAGTAGCATAAATTTCTAATTTGGGTCCTTTCTTGGTCGATAAAAGGCAGAAAATGACTTTTTAGTGCTTGTGGATTGTAGACAACAATCCCCATTGTGCATTGCAATGCTCAGCTCCGCAGGCCACTCCCACCTCTACGCTACCGCCTGGAAATCATTTCACTCAATTTCTAGTGAAGAGTTACTATGCGAACTAATTATTAAATTACTCCTCGTTTTTGTTTCGAAATGGTGTGGGCTTGCATAGTACCGCCATGTTCAGCCAGCACAAGGAAAATACACGGAGTAAATTTTCATAGATTACCCAAAGATTTGGACTTGTGCAAAAAGTGGCTACGGGCTATCAATAACCCGAAGTTCGGAGAGGACACAGCCATTGAAGCACTAAAACATCTGACGGTGTGCAGTCTACATTTCAATCCAGAAGATTTCGAACCCAACCCCTTATGGTGTGTTCACACCGAACGCAAATAGAGCGTCAAATACGCGTCTAGTTAGACGCTTGAACATTCGCTCGAGATCAAATTTTTCAACTTGCGCGGAAGACATTCCCGGCAAACGCGTCAACCCAATTCGCCCCCATTCGCAACGCCCGGCGCGAATGATGCGTCTATTCGCGTCTTTGCATTGACTTTGTATAATCCACTCGCGCAAATAATTAAATTCACGTTCGGTGTAAACACACCATTAGGATTGAAGAGACACACGCTCGTGAAAACCGCTATTCCGTCGATATTTACCTTGTCAGACGATGACAACCAACAGCCAGGGACGTCTGGAACTAGCAGTGCTAATAGCGCTAAACGCATTTACCTGGAGGTAAGGTTCTTTCTGACTCGACTCTATTAGCAGCTAGTGGCTACTGAGAACACACACTGACATAGTCGTCTGCTGTAAAGCAACACATCTCCTATGATTTGTCTGTTTACAAATGTGATAGGTCTGTTAGCGCATTAGGTCCAACCCCCTATGGGCGGGTTTGAAAGGGTGGGATCTAGTGCTTGTAGTCTTTACAGAAATCCCCCCCTCTTACACTTCCTTCTACAATGACGTAAAATGACGATTTTTGCGTCATTGTAGGAGGAAGTGAAAAAGGTAAATAGCGGATTTCTCTCATCTCAGGGGAAAATGAGAGTGTTGCACGACCATTCAATGGTATGACTGGGTTTCTAACAATGGAAAGCTTAATGCAAATGGGAGGAGTGTCCCTTTAATTCATACAGTGAATACGGTGCAATATTTTATTTTTTACATTTGATTATTACATTTCTGTACGAATTCTAACTACATGTTAAATAAACCTATTGTGCCTGAAAAAACTTGATATGTTTAATTTTCAATTTTTGTTACATTGTATTGTTTGTATTGTCCTATTGTTTGAAATTTGCTTTTTTTTTCTTATTTTTAATAACATAAACGAGGTAAAATAACATAAAATAACTATATCGTGATATAGGCTATATCGTTATTGTGAAATAAATTTCTATACTAACACTACCCAACAACTGCAATAACTATGAACTGGACTTTGCATTGTTGCAGCACACAATTATACACATTTTCTGGTTAATAGTGATTCTTCGCCTCATATGCCTTTTCCTTGTTTGTTATATATGTCGCTTTGCCCTATTTCTGTGCTATTGTTGATATCACTCAATCCGTCTATTATGCATATTATCCAACAATTGCAATAATTGATTTGTGACTGGACTTTGCATTGCTGCAGCACATACAAGTATACTCTTTTTTTGCTGGTTACTAGTGATTCTCCGCCTCATATAGCTTTTTTTTTCTTGGTTGATATCTGCCGCTGTGGCCTGTTTACAATTTGCTCTTGTTGATCTCTTGTACTTCATGAAATTGCACTGTCGACTGATACCCTAATGTAATTTCGTTGTATCACTGCAATGACAATAAATTAAATTATTATTATTATATATCATAAAAATAGCATCCCTGTGTAATGGTACTGCTACAATAATTTTTTGCCAGAGTACTATGTATGGCTGCAGTATATGCGTGTGTTCTGCCGTGTGGTTTCCCTCCACTGCAGGTCGAGTGGGTGGAGTTACAGCGATGTATCACTGCTGCTCTGATTCTCTGGTCTTCATGCAGCATTCTACACTACTATGCACTGTTGCCATGGTAACCGCCTCCTCTTTGACCTGTGGTTGTGATGTTTACATTAAGAGAGAGGGATCTGGTATATTTAAATGAGTGTGTGCGTGTGTGTGAGTGTGTTTCGTAAGTGGATGGGGGCGGTGTTTGAAACAATCCCTCCCACCCTGAACCTGCCCCTCTGATGCCTCCTCTAGCTCCGCCTCCTCCTGCCTGCATTGCACCAAAAGACCTGTGTCGTTTCACAGGAGACGTCTCACATACTCTCTCTCCTGTTTCACATTCAGAGCGTGTTAAACCCTGGATAACAGCACACAGCAGAGAAACACACACTCATGAGAGACAGAAAACAAGTGCATTTCCACCATTAACACCACTCGAGTTATAATAAGAAAAGAGAGACAGATCGAATGGCAAATGTGTTTGATCTGCCTAGTGTGTTTTTTATACAGGCATACCAATGTCACAATTGGACATGTACCATGATATTCTTTACATATGATGTAAAAAACATTTAAATATGTAATAAATATGAGCATATATCTGTAACGATTAAGCCTACATTCGTTCTGTCTGCAGTGCACATGTTCTTGTTAGTCCTAATGAGTTTAATCTTCCTCCACCTGTGCCTGTTATAGTTGAATGTCATGCTTGTCTGCATGTTTGTCACCAGTAAACTCTTTGTGAACTATATTCAGTCTTCAGTATCTTCCTTCATCGGCATTCCGTGACAAAATCAGCAATTCATAACTGTTTTAAGCATGCCGTGTTGCAATAGAGGATTTTATAGCACAGCCCTAGTGGCATAGCAAACTGATACCATCACTGTACCACCACAGTGCGTTTTTGTGTTTATAGAAGGTATTTTGGAGGCAGAGGTTTCATGTTATTATAGTACGGTCACAAAATATGGAGAGAATATTTGTGCTGCATTAGCACACATTGATTTTCACTGCATATGTTAATGTACTTTGCTGTGTAGTGTCAATGTGAGTACAAACATCAGAACCAATTAACTGCACAGACACATCCATACAGAAAACATGAATCAGATCGCCTAGTCACTATATTATAGGTTACAGTGGGAGTGCCAACTGCTGGATGCCCTAATTGAAAGTACTGTTGCTCAAACATTTTTTTTTTACTTTGAACAAATCAGTTTTCTTTCCACTAAAATGTAAGCTTATGCAATAAAAGTCAATGGGGTCAAAAACAACACTGGATTGCTGACTATTCTATTCTATCGGGGAAAAAACATGTGTAATGAATAATAAATGCATACAGGTTTGGAAAGACACAAATTTGTTGATTACTTACAAATAATAAATACCACATGCACACTTAAATGCCCATTTCAGAAGCTCTGAAAGCTGGGTTCGCCAAAGTTTAGGAGGTTTGTGGAATTAAATGTTTATTAGATATAGCATAAGTCTTTTTTTAATAATACAAATGCATACATTTACAGAATACAATTAGGGCATTAGCCATTCTATATTATTATAAACAGAACTGTTCAAAATAAAAGTCCCACTTACGACACTTGTTGGCCAAAAAGAAAAACTTTGCACTATGCCGATAATTAAAAAATGCCAAATATCATCGGACAACCGTAAACGTTTAAACTCATTTGTATAATTGTTAGGGATGCACCGAATATTCGGTCACCGAAAATTTTCGGCCGAAAATGGCCCAAAAGTGCATTTTCGGTTTTCGGCCGAAAGACTTTTATCACCGAAACAATACGGCCGAAATGTTGTGATGACGCAAACAGAAACCGCGACCTGCACGTGCTTGTCTGAAGCAACGTGTCTGCGGTGTGGACGTATTTCAGTATTATATATATATATAAATCTGAACCCGCGAGGAAGCCTTGTTTATACTTTCGCCTGCCTCCGCAGCGCGAGTCTCCACAGACAGCGCGCGCGCACCTCTCCAAACGGTCGAGGCGTTTATACTTGACGCCCTCGCCGTTGTACTATTCTTTGAAACGACAGGGAGCGACTCAAGTAACTGTCCTCTACTAACCATCAGGAATAGCTGAGAAGAAGAAAGATATCATAAACACGTGACAAATGTTTATTTTTTAGTATACCACCACCAATACAAAAATAATCTTGTAAACCCTGGGATTATTACTTGTGACATTACAAACAATATGTACATGGGAACATGTATACAACTAAATTAACGCTCTCTTAATTATTTTCTAATTTCACTAAACATATTTCATTAAGTTTCGTGTACATTTGTATTAAACATGGACCTTTGTTCATTAAAAATGCTTTTTACACTATTGTATGCTCATTTTTAAAAATGTAAGCAACTAATTTAGACGTGCAAACTGGGTGCTGGTGTGATGAGAAGTTCGTGCTCGGCTTTGTTTTAGAGAACATTTAATTTTAAAACCTTTCTGCAGGCCAGTAGATTATTATTTAATGTACACATGAGTGGGGTCAAGTTAAACATTTAAGTTTGAATTTTATTTTATACTGTGCACTGTGCTAAATAAATAAATATTTGCATAATTTGTAATTGATTTATTCTTTGAAAATTTTATATTAATTTATGCAATTGCATTGCCTTGATTTTAGTAAAGTTTGTACACAGTCATAGCCATAAATGCAATGGTACTAATAATTGGCATAATTTCTTTCGGTGTTTCGGTTTTCGGCCTTGGTTTCCTCTTTTTCGGTTTCGGCCAAGAATTTTCATTTCGGTGCATCCCTGATAATTGTATAACAACTTTGTTGCATTGCAAACAGACAATAGCTATGTTTCCACCCACCTATTTTATGCGTATTTTAGGATATCGCATAAAAAACTCCTGGATGGAAACGCCAAGATGTGCATAAATTCTAGAAATGCGCATACAAACTTATCGGACACATTTTTATTAGATAAGAAAACATGCGCATAAACTACACAATTTTACCAAATTCCTCAATGTGCATCAAAACAAATCATGTGACGGCATAACTAAACTAACCAGCAGACTGAACTTTTTGCACAGCATCTGAAATGCTGTTTTGGTTGTTTTCCGAAATGCCTGAGCCAAAGTCTGTCATCAAAGAGGTTTGGAATAATTACCTTCCAGAACTGTCTTACACGACTACATTAATCCCAAACAGCAGGTATCTTCCTCCGAAGTCTTGCATTTCATGTGAAGTCTGCGTTTCGTCTGCGCCCTTTGAGACGCAAGCAATTTGTTATACGAAAATTATTACAGTGGCTTCTCCTACTTTTCTTAGTGATATTTAGCACCAGTTTATCAGGAAGTGACGATTTTGTTCTATTCGACTCACTGGATGGAAACGCTGATTTATTCGCAAATGTTTTATGCAATATTCCCATTTTGCACACAAGTTAAATTCAAAACATAACTAATGCAGCTCATGTCACCTTAGATCCACAACTCTCAGTGAAACTGAATGACATCAAATGACTTTGTTGGTACAAATTGCTGTCAGTGTGAATGCTTCCTTGGTAGTTAGGGCTGGTCCGAATACCATTTTTTGAGCTTCGAAGCTTCGGTAGTAATGAACATCGAATATTCGAAGCTTCGGAATCGCTATAGCCTATGTCTGTCTGTCCGTTTGCATTTTGATTATTTTGAGAACCGTTCATTCAAACGACTTCACAAGGGAGTGCAGTGTCCTATTTGGTGCAATATAGATAGACAGGCGAGACACTACACGTTCAGAATGAATACACTTTTAATAAACTACAGAACAGCGCGAGCGGGAAGCGGCGTGCCTCACGCGAGCAGAGCTTATATGCTCCGAGAACGGACACTGCACTAGTGGTATAAAACACACACACACAGACACACACACACACACAGGTCTGTTAACTTAAGCAATATTTTTAATAAGGTAATCTAATATTTTTCTCACTAACAAATAACTGACAAAGTAGGGTAGATTTAAGTAAAGAAGCAGCGCGCCTCACGCGAGCAGAGCTTATATGCTCCGAGAACGGACACTGCACTAGTGATATAAAACACACACAGGTCTGTTAACTTAAGCAATATTTTTAATAAGGTAGTCTAATATTTTTCTCACTAACAAATAACTGACAAAGTAGGGTAGATTTTAAATAAAGAAGCGGCGCGCCGCACTCGAGCAGGGCATATGCTCCGATAATGGACACACTAGTGATGTAAAACACACACACACAGGTCTTTTAACTTAAGCAATATAATTGGTGAGAACAAAGTAAGGTAGATTTAAATAAATAAAAACGAAATTTAAATAAATAAAAAGCGAAATTTAAATAAATAAAAACGAAATATAAATACAAAAATAAAAACAAAATTTAAGTAAATAAAAACGAAATTTAAATAAATAAAAACGAAATTTAAGTAAATAAAAACGAAATTTAAATACAGAAAAACTAAATTTAAATAAAGAAAAACGAAATTGTGACGTGACGTCCCAGTAAAATCTCAAAGTCTCCTATATTTCACAGTAGATTATTTTAGATTGATAATAATGGGTAAAAAGGATAATACATTTTGTTTCTATTTTCCACAATGTCAAAGCAACGCAGCTTAACCCAAAATACAAGCTCAGGCATGCACTTCTGTCCATACAAACTCCGCTGTTCTGCGCTCTAGCCAGAATACTCCCCTTGCAGGAACACTTTTAGTAGTCCAAGAAGAAGCAAATATATTTATTAAGTAGCTATAACGAAGTTATATGTTAAGTATTATATTTCACCAGATTTTATAGTGTAAAACGTATTCAAGCAGGGGGCTGCCAGGTGTGCAGAAAAAAAGACGAATATTCGAATGTCACATTTTCAAATCGAATACCAACCCACCGAACGAATATTCGAATATTCGGATTTTCGGGTCCAGCCCTATTGGTAGTACAATACAGATAAATCAGTAGATCTAGGCATGTTTATTCAAATAACCAATCTTATTTATCTGTATATTACAGGTTGTTGAGCAGTTTCTTTATGCATAATAAGCACACATGCTCAACTGTTGCATTAGAAACAGTTTCACTGCACACACACACACACACAGACACACACACAGATAGTTGTAGATCTCGTACCCTCATACAGGATTCAGGAAGTGACACATAAAGCAGCGGGTCCGACAGCCGTGCAAATAAGTTAAATATAAAGTGACCTCTGTACAGTGTCAAATACTGGCAACCAAACCAATGTGTCTAAGCCAAAAGCTGCCCTTCTCCACTGCAGCTGATCTGGAGGTTTTTATGATTCCCTTCCTCGTATCAATGGAGATAATTGTGTGGTCCTGAATTCCTCTTTATAAAGGAGAGCACAGGGTACGTTACAGCAGCAGACACTTCTCTCACTCTTCCCAGGCATCAGGGTGAAATAAATGGATTGTGAATTCTCTCCTGGGAGTGGGTGGAGTGAAATGATGTCAGAAAATGTTGGTTATCCATGCACAATCTGCCTTTGATATCGTAATCCCTCTCATGTTTCTTCCTCACACAGATTGCTATCATTTTTCTTTGAGTGGACACTGCTAGCGGGCTTTTCCGGTTTTCCCATCACAGATCATGTAATGGGGCCTTGTAAGAGTTTGTCTAACAAAGTCATTCACAGTTATTTTGCTGTTGTTTTTTATTATTATTATGTGACATTAACATATAAAGCTAAAATCATCTGCTATGCAATAACTTTGAAAACAAAAAATATGCAGGTGTCAGAATATGCATTCTAAAAAACATTCAGTACTATTAACCTGCAAAGCAACAAATTTTACAGAATCCAATGATTAACCTTCTTTGGAAGCGCTGATTGTAGCGGCTGGTATGTACCAATACCGATTGTGTCTGATATTGCACTCATAAAATGCTCCAATACCAAAATCAATACTGATCAGTTGAGCTGCATGATTAAGCGTTAAAAGATCGCAATCTCGATTCAAACACCCACGTTATTTCATTCCTAAATGACAACGATTCCCCATTGTCTATTAAACCTTTGACAAAATCACAACGGAGCATTCAAATATGCCCCAGAGAAAGTGGTTATCATGTATAGGAAACAGCTTCACACACACGTCTATTCAACCACACAGTATTGCTATTTACGTTACAAATATTCAAATCATCAAGTATTGGGATAAAAGTTTATAGCTCGTATATAAACACTGATGTCTATGGAAGCGATCATATAGAGCAAATCTCCTTTTGAATGTAACTTGGCTCTTCACGAGGTGGCGCAAAATGACTGTTAAAACATGTATTTGTCATTGAATCAATCAGTTAAGAGATTTGTCCTAAAACGCTGATTCATCTAGAAATGAAACAAGTGAAGAAGGCCTGTTTATTAGTGAGTCATTGAATCATTCATTCAAACTGATTTTTTTTTTAAATGCATTCAAATTAATTAGCCTAAACATTGAAGTAGCATCTAACATTTTGTCAGAACCTCTGGTAAAAACATGTTATTTTGTTTAGTTGTCTGTTCAGAATCGTGGGAGAATCCTGATCTATATTTGAAACAAAATATAGTGACTCTCAGTTTATCTATCATCGTGCAGCTCTACTGGGCAGTGTGAGACACCTCACAAAGTACACTCATTCAACAGACATGAGCATAACACATTTCTGTCTAAATTGTTTGTAAAACCATTTTTTTTTAAACTCGTATTTTATTAAATGCGTCAATTTAGTTTTCAGTCAACATGGTTTTTTTAAGCGTAATATCACAAATAAAACTAGAAAACACCACCATTTATATAAGGCACAAGTATGAGTCAAAAACATAGTGATGACCATATTATTTTATAAAATGAAAAATTGACTTCCAATGAGATAATTCATTTGCGAGAGTGGACAATTTAGAGTTGTGTCTGCAATGTCAAACTGTCCAAGTAGGTAAATTTCATGGGTAACAAACTTTGCGACTATATAGTATGAATGAATGTGGGAGTACATTATGAATGCAATTTGGCCGTACTACATTGGCCATGTTGTCACAGTCATGTGACTTACAGAGTCATCTGCGTTGCTTCACTGCCATTCACAACTCTTTACTCTCTTCACATTCTGTGCTATTTTTCACCAACTGTATAGCAGTTAAGCAGGCATAGCAGTTCTAGCGCGCTGTGTGAGCATTTTTGTTTGCGCAACACATCCATAGTGCGTGTCCAGAAAGCCGCTTCTCAGACAGCACGCAAATACAGAATTGATTTCTCTTTCTCGTCGTCTTGCGCTTGAATGGCCAAATTCACACAAAATTGTCAAAATGCACGTCTTGGCGAGTATCCTCATAAACACAGTAGGTTATGTCTTAAGTGAACGTAAACAGTCGAGAAATAAAACGCGTGACAATATATTCGGTCCGGGCATTCGATCTTGAAGGGTTAATTCACCCAAAATGTCATAATTTACTCACTCTCATGTCGTTCCACACCCGTAGGGCTTAAGTTCATCTTCGGAACACATTTTTAATGAAATCTGAGAGATTTCTTTCCCTCCATTGACAGACAACGTAACCCCCACTTTGACGCTTTAACAAGTTCATAAAGAGATCGTAAAACTAATCCATATTAATTGAGCGGTTTAATCCAAATGTTCTGAAGAGACATGATTGCTTGGTATGATGAACAGATTGAATTTAGGGTTTTAAACAGAAGCTCAACCGTACTTGCTTGAAGCACTAGAACAAACCAAGTAAACATTTGAACCATTGGCCTGCAATAGTCATAGACTTTAAAAATCTGAGTGCAATACAATATTATACAAAGAGAGCAATGTACACAATGCATTTCTCAATAGAGATCTCTTCACTCAACTGAGAAAAGTTAGTAGCATCACTTTTCTTAGTTAGTTGCTCCCAGTACTATGTGAAGTATGCATCAGATGGTCTGTGAACGGGCCTGAAGCATGAGGCTATGCAAGAGTGATCTCAAAAGGACAGAAGGTGAAGCCCACAGGCAGTATCATTAGAACAGACATACAGCCCCAGTGAAAGTAAACCAGCTAAGTCTGGAGTCTTTCTCTAATGCTTTAATTCCCTTCAGATCCTGTTCACAGCCCTTCACATGCTCTGTTACTTCAGGGTGTATTGTCAGGGCGGGTGTGATGCGAGCGTGAGCTGGGGCCACAGTTACACAAAGAGTGGGGCCCCTCACCCTCAGCGGAGCAGGTGGGCCAATTAGAGTCCCCTGGGCTTCCACAGATGCTCCCAAAGACCAATATAATTGGGATCTTCACTGCTGGGCTGCTATGAATTATTAATACGTTTATGAGGGATGTTATCGGTCGTCATAATGATGAGACTAGCTGACATGCTCATTTAACCACAATGAACTGAGTTAAGACAAAAAAACAACACAACGGGACGCTCTTCTAACAGATTTTACCCCTTCTGGAAGGTTAAGATTTGCCCAGCGTGGGCCGGTCATTTTTTCCAACCGATGACCAGGTGCTGGAGTGTGAATGCTGAATATCATACTGCAGCCTTAGCACAAAGACTGTGTTCATGGCTCCAAACAGAGGCCCATCAGTCCTACATGCATGCAAACAGTTTCAGCAGAGCTAAAATTAAATTAGTTCAAGGGGCGAAGCAAGAAGGCACTGCTGAGTTAGAGACGGCACAGCACGACCCGCAACTCAGATCACACAGAAAGACAGAGCTGGACAATGATTACAGTCTCTCACTTGTCTGTCTATGAACTGCGTGCCAAATGCACTTTGAAAAGAAGCCAGAGATATATGCACACACACACTCATACAAGAAAGCTACACCAGTTGTGTGCTAGGGTTTTGCAGTTTACCAGTATCAAAGAAGGAAAGGAACCAAAATATAAAACAACACCAACCATAATGTTTCATATTTTAGGACTGAATGAAATGTGCTGCTATTTAGGGATGTGAAAAGCATTGCCATTGATTATAGTTACTAAGATAATTGGCTAAGTGTTACAGAAGTAGTCTTGTATTTCATCTGCTTTCACTTTCGGAAGACACATAGCATGCAAGGACAGAAGAAAATGGCACACTTTACATTAAGAAGCTCTGACTATGCTCTTTAGATTATTTAGTTTTATTTCCTTAAAAGTAACTGATAAATATAATGACATTGATAACAATAAATCATTTTACTTTATTGAAAGCCTCAATATTTCAGAATCTTTTTTTTTTGTTTTAAAGGTTTCATCATTTGTTTTTCTAGCCATCAAGCCAATTCTACTAAGTGCACATTATATAAACATTCACCTGAATGGAAAATACAGAAAAAAATAATAAAAAAATCGACAAAACACTAGAGATCAGTCACGAGGGCTCTGTGAAATCAGACATCCCCATACAACCAGTTCTGCATTCCCACGCAGCAGGAATACACCAAGTTATTCTTGGTATCAGACAAGCATTTCCATGAGATAAGACAGAAAGGGCTGCCAGGGTCAAAAGGAACTATGAATATACGCAGAACAATGTGACTCTTTGACTGGAGATACTGTGCATTTTAAAAAGACATGCACACTAAATTGCATTTCATGCATGGAGAAAGGCTACACAGACCTGACTGTTAAAAGCACAGTAAAGGTCACATATCCGACTCCATTTGTGGCTGATCATGCAGTCCAGAACTCTTAGATGAGCCATGGCATTAGCCCTGATACAGACGGCACCCCCGCATCCACCTGTGCTTTTATCGCTTGACTCCCCAGTCGGTCCCTTGTAGCCTGCTCCTGGCACAAAGGTGATAGGGGGTGTGAGGAAGTGAGAGCGTTGCGTCTGAGCCCATCTGTGTGCCCAGCAGGCACTCCATCAGCTAAACGCATCCTTTCCACAGCTCATTAGTGCTGGATTAATAATGTATTCGAACACCAAAACACAAGAAATCCACCCAGACGTCCGCAAGTTCTACTACTATGTTCCAAAGAGAGGTCTCCAAATAAGAAGAAGGTGATGACACCAACAAGGAGGCTTGTATCCAGTGCTCAGTATTTAAGAGTAATCAGTCTCTCCCTCTTGTTCGCTCTACCACTCAATCACCCCATCTGTTCGTCTTCTCGCAGTGCTGAGTCAGGTAGCACTGCCGTAGCACTGCCGCAGCAGGCTTAACCCCTGGATGGAGGAGACAAGACTGCAAAAGAAAAAACACATCCCGAGGAACTCTAAATTCCCTACTGCTTTAAAGAAACACAGTGATGCTCTCACGCATCGCAGAAACAGAAGAATCAGGTTGAAACATAACTGGGCATTTGATTGTTATAGAACGTGTCACGAGACTATGGCAAGTGTGTGAATATGCTTTCAGAACTGAATTGGCTGAACTGTGTACAACATGCACTACTTAGGGCAATTTTATTATTGACTTGCAAATGTTTGGTAAAGAAAGCATCGCTGTAAATAGTGCTCATACTTATGGTTAGGGTTTTGAATAAACACTTACACTGTTTTTATACAAGACAAAAAAACTGTGAAAAAATCCCAGAGGACAAAAAAATATTTAGAAGGAGGGTGCCAATTCATTTTTTGGGGGGGAAATTGGGGGCATTAACTTGGGCCAGTAAACAACAACTTATCAACCACCCAAAACACCATTGAAACCACCTAGCAACTCCCTAGCGAATACTTAGAATATTCTAACTGTGCACTAAGAAGTAAGAACCTCTCAGGACAACCTAGCACAGGGGAGTCTAATCCTGCTCCTGGATGACCAACGTCCATCTAGAGTTTGGCACCAAATTACCCCAACTCACTTGCTTATTGTAAGCCTGAGGACCTTGGCTAGCTAGTTCAGGTGTGTTTAATTGTGTTTGAAGCTAAACTCTGCAGAACAGTGGCCCTCCAGAAATTGGATTGGACACCCCTGTCCTATCACATGTACCTTAGCATTGTAGTGGTTTAACTCTAGTTCATTTATCTCTTATTAATCTTAAGTATGTTGCTTCTTAGAAACATATAGGAGCAAATTGCTATGATCAAGGGGAATCTACACATCTGACAGACGTTATGATACTGTAAACACTATATCTGTGTTATCCAAAGTAGCAAAATGGGGCCAAGGTGAATCTGGCTGGATTTTGCAGATCTTGGCTCAGAAATGCACCAACCACAAAAGGAATCCAACTGTCAGCAGATTGGTTCCACACATGCAATTTTAATAACATCCAAATGCCAACTGTCAATCAGATGGAAGGAGTTGGCAGCCAGAACCACATCAGAGTCTGAAGCAAAATGAAAGCGGGAGTGCTGAATAGAAGCTGTTTAGAAGGATGGGTTCAGTGGACATGCACTACCATGGAGAGGCTTTTCAGAGAGGCTTTGGGATACTAGGTCAAGCCTGAGCAAGGTAAACCAGAGCAATGCACCAGAGACCGACAACTGTGTTAGGTTATTCTTGGCTCTGCATAACATTTATGCTGGATTGCAATAAAAGGCTGCAGCAACATGAAATTCAAAGCGTAGATGGGGAAGATTACATGAAGATGTGGAGCGGATTGATGAAGCCACACATGAAGGATCTCTAGGCAGGTCAGGGCTACATACACACTCATGTTGTGCGGGTCAGTTGGGCCAAACTCCCAATGTGCAGGCTTGGAACACCAGGGCCTCATATGTAGTGCTGTATAAACACATGCTGGAGAAACACATCATTCTTGTACACTAAAAAAAACTACATCCATTGGGTACAGTGTTTCCTCTGGGCACTGCGAGAACTAACACAAACATTGAAACATACCCCAAAGTGTTGCAACCTTCTTGGACGTGATATAACAGGCAAAGGAACAACCAAGTAAAGAAACTAAACACAGTTAACCCTGGTCTTACTGTATTGCAAACCGTGGTCTGATCCCTAAAAATACAAATAAACCAACCCTCACAGTCCTGTCATTAATGAACTGTAGGGGTGTGACGAGATCTCGTGCCACGAGATCTCGCGAGACTAAACATGACGAGATTTCTCGTCGAGTGAAAAGCTGTCTCGCGATATCGCCATGACTGAGCGTGAGGGTGAGATTACCATAGAATATTCCACTGCTACACTCACATTCGCCTAAACTATCGTTTTGCTGTTTAAAAAAAAACATGATAAACTAATGTAAAAGTCTGCTCTGCTCATCCAGCACGAGTTGCCGTTGCAATCAGTGCAGCACGAATCACAGTTCACTGATCGCGTGAGGATGGCGAAGGATTTGTTGCGCAACATAGACTAACGTCTGATAAATGTCTTATTGTAGAATGCACGCTCAGCACCTCTGCTCCCTATACACAGAGTACGCGCGATCACGAAAGTGAAAGTAAAACACAAGCTCCCTGATGTGCATTGCGCACAAATTAGGCCGCAAACATACAATAGTCCGTCTCCTAATACCCATCCCTGGACTGTTTATTTGCGGCTATGGTCTCAGTTTGCACTTCGAATATATTGAGAGAGTAGCCTACTAATGTCTTAAGGACAACAGACAAGGGAGGCTCTGTTTCTGAACTTATAATCCGAACGCAAGAACAACTGTAGAGACAAACACACCAGCCTCGTTTCTCTCTACCCGGCCTTTTCCGAACTCGCCGCATTAACCCTATAACTGCCGGTGCAAAATAAAACGGCAATTTGAAAACAATTATAAAGAGGCTGTGTGCTAACTTTGATTATGGTTGCACTTGCACTTATTGTTTGCGCTTAATAAGACTTCAAGGAGTTCAGTTAGGAGGTCACACACAGCCTCAATCAGAAATCAGCTCTTAAATGTACAGTAAGGGCTGAAGAGACTAATGTGAAATCATACAGAGAAAAGCCAGTCAATAAAAACCTTTTACAGTGCTTGTATATTGTTTTCTTTCAATGCATTTGATAATTCATACTCATAATGCATGTCATTTCAGGTCTACTTTATAAGATTATTAGTTAAACATTGCAAAATGCACCTGCATACTATTTTCCAGTCATGAATTTTGTCATTGAGGATTTCTGAAAAATTGTGCAAAAACCCAATCTCGTGTCTCCTCTCATCTCGTGAGATAAGCGTCTCGTCACACCCCTAATGAACTGTGAATCTCCCCCTTTAACAGTGAATGGATCAGTCTAGGGTTCACAAACTCATATTCGGACTCCTTTCGACCAGCCCAGGGGCCAATCAGATGAAATCAATACCGGTAGTGAAGCTCTGAATGCACACATCAAAAGAACAAATCAATGATTGCCTGCCAAATCACAGGATAAAAAAAAACATACATGACGTGTGGGTAGTCAATTCAGGCGTTGGCTGATTTGACACAAACTCATCGCATGACTCTTGAGTTCAGATGGAAAATGATTCAGGCGATGAGAAGATACAGCTATTAATGTGTCCTGAGAAGACATAAACTAACAGCTTACAAACACTACACCACACCATCCTATCCTACATTGGCTGAACTAAAGTTAGCTGTACACAGCGTGAACCATATTTTGTGAAATTCTGCTTATTTTTAGTAGGTGATTGTGACCTGTTTCTGGATCAGCATCTTTTGTTGGTACTGGAACAACATTTCCCCAATCACTCATTGGTCCAGCCCAGAATCTTAAATAAACGAAAAAATCGTTTCTAGGTAGACTGTTGCACCCGATTGTTGCAAACAGGAAAGAGTGAAATTTCCTGCTTCGATATAAAAGTGTCCATGCAGATGTATATAACCAACCACGCAAAAAAAAAAGTCATTGAAATAACAAAATAATCTGGTCATGATAAAGACAAATATGTGTGAAACATGCACAGGCAAACTATTCTAATGTACGCTATTCTAATGTACGGTGACGCCTGTGGTCAGGACATGAATACTAAAGCTATGCGGAGCATTCAGATGCTATCAAGATTAAATTCAGCTAACCAAATGAAATCTCATGAAAATGAAAGTGACAGAGGAATATGGCATCCATTCGCTAACAGGAAGTCTCATTGTCACAGACAGCATTCCATAGATTTTGTGTGGAAAACAATATTGCTAACAAGAGTCTCTTCATTCATATAGAGTGTTGGTTAAGTTAATCAAGGAAGGAAGAAGAAAGAATTACAGCATACTTCAAACCTATTACTTGAGCTGACTTTCGATCTACTTTACTAAAGGTTTTGTTCCTCTTGTAAAACAATAAAAAAAAAAAAAATGAATAAGATCTAAAAATTAAAATGAGATCCAGGTCAAGTTTTTTAGTTTTTTTTTATTTAGAGATATAATAACAATAACTGTACTAAACAGTTTGGTCTATTTTGGTAGAGAATATGGTTACCATGCTGAGCTAGTTAAGAGAGAAAAAGACTGTAAGAGTCGCAGTGTGTGTGACATCCAAACATGAGCAGTATCCACTATCCATGCGTTTCACTAACTGCACATCAGACCAGGTGGCAACAACTTAACACAGATGTGCTCTGGGCATGTGTAATATACACCAATACTGCCTCACTCGACACAATTCCCACTGAGAAACATACTCAATCTACCCATCCAATAAGTGGTAATAAGAGAGAGAGAGGCATCAGACTTGAGTCATTTATACTATAGATTATTGGTTTCCTTTCTGACTACAGGGTTACACAACAAACTACCATCTGATGGCTGTTCATGGCATAAAAAATGGAGCTTAACTGCAGAAAAGCACAAAGTATGCCTAAAATAAATCCACTGTGAATTTAACCTACAGTGGCGGGGATTCCAGATAAAATGAGCATTAACAATAATTTTCCTTTTCCGATGATGGACAAAATAATCTTTGCAGCACCTATACTAACTCATAAGCAGAAGGCTTTACTGAATGATGATAACTGGGAATCGGATAAGCGGCTGCCATGTATCATCGGGAGAAGCCCTTAAATAAGACATTCCTGATGTTTCCCAAAGGAAAACTAGAGCTCTGAGAGGTTTATTGACAGAAATATCCATCTCTAGAGTGGATTCAGGTCAAGAACTGGAACACTGGGTTTAAGGAAATCTATTGGATTAGAGATCAAAGCATCTACTAGATCTTACTATTTCAGATATTAGTGTGCTTTTACTAAAGCCCTGCTGAATGAAAAAGACCAGACCAAGCAAGACGTTTGCAGGCTGGTTTAGGCTGAAGACGTGAAGCTAGGTGACCAATGAATTCTGGTAGAAATACCAGCATACAAACCACAATGGCAGAAAAAATTGGGGACTGTCATGTGCATATTGCGCTCAGCAGTGATTTTGTGGGCGTTTACGGCATTACTTGATTTGCATAATTCCTTAAAACCAGGTGCTAAAACAATACAAAATGCAAAAACAAAGTACAATATCAGTGATACAATCTATTTTTAGTGAATCCGCCCCTAAATGTCACACAATTTTGTGCAGAGCAACGAACAGAACGTTTCCCAAATATGTTCGAATACAGGGCAAGCCAAAGGCAAGCACACAGAAACACATTCACATGAAAGGGAGAGACTGTATAGACTGAAAACAGGGGTGAATCCACACACACACACATTCACAGCCAGCATTTAACGCTCTCTCTCTTTTTTTTCTGAACAGACAACAGAAATCAATGCATATGGAAACAGAATGTGCGGGTGGAGGGCTGAAGTGCCAACTGAAAACTCTGATATGAGACAGAACAGAACACAGAAACATCCCCGTCAACACTGGATTATGGTTTGGTCCATTGGATTCAATGAGACAACGGTCAGATCTAAAAGATGAGTTTGTAAAGGGCGTCTCCACAACATCTACAATAGGGCTCAATTGCTTAATGATTTGAGCAAACAATTCACAAATAATCAGGGTTTTGTTAAAGTCAAGTCTATAATCTGATGTATTTCTGAATGAAACAGGATACAGAAAATGTAGGTCGGGAATAACATCAGTAATTGACTGAATCATGAAAAGTGAGTGGTAAATATCAGAATCATGGTTAAGAGTATTGGTAAAATATTTTAGAGGTGGTGCAACTTATGCTGATGCAGTGGTCAGTTGATGTGCAATTTTTTTTTTTTTTTTGGTAATGGAAAATGCCGGGTGGCTTATGACCGACACAATGATATATAGGCTATAATTCAAAAATTGTGGATCAGTATGTTTTATTCAGCAAAGATGCATTACATTGATCAAAAGAGACAAAAAAAAAAAAACATTTATAATGTTAAAAAAGATTTCTATTTCAAATAAGCTGCTCTCCTTTGAAATGCCCAAGGAATCCTGTGGAAAAAAACAGCACAACTGTTTTCAACATTGATAATAATAAGAAATGTTTCTTAAGTACCAAATCAGCATATTATAATGCTAAGCAATACTGAAAAATCAGTTTTGTCATCACAGAAAAAAATTGTATTTAAAAAAAATATTAAAATAGAAAACTATTTATTTTAATTTGTAATCATGATATTTCACAAAATTAGCTTTACTGCAGGTTTTTTTTCCTAAAATAATTACAGCTTTGTTGAGCATTAATGACTTGTTTTAAAAACATCTTACTGATCCCAAACTTTTAAATGGTTATGTGGAAGTACATTTTAATTTCTTGCTGACTTCACGATCAGATTTACTTTGCAACATGCTTTACAAGAGAGAATTCAGAACCTCCACAAGGTGACCTCATCAGGGGAACACCAGAGTATGTGTGTGTATGAGAGATACAGAGTGGAGGTGTAAAAGCGAGGAGCAGCTGGGCTTTAATTACCCTCCATGGCACTGGCGTCCTCACAGGGGGCAGGGCGACCGAGGGAGGGAGACACAAAGAGAGAGAGGCAGACAGGGAGAGACGCCCTCATTAGACATGGAGAACTAGACGGGACAGAATAACAGGCCCACCTGAGACCACCAGGAGGGGGGGCGTCTATTAGGTGTCAGGAGAGACTGGAGCAGGTAAAGAGTCAAGCACCTGTCCATGCTCTACAAGGAAGAACTTAAGAAAAGGCACTGATACCATATGTACTCTAATCGCAGTTAATCTTTATGTGTGTCTAGAGGGTGATGTTATTGAGATAGAACACTGGTTTAACTCATGATAAGTGGAGGATTTCAGCGTGTAAATGAATTAAACAAGCTTCATCACAGACAGGAACACAACTGGACCCAACAATTAACCATGAGGGACACCGAATGTGTGGATAATGGATCACATCACTCTTTCATGCATATAAACAAAGCAATTACACACCGTAATGTTTAGTTTTGCCAGTGGCACTATATATGACGAGACAGATATAATGGTACTGCATTTAATTTTCTTTGCTCCGCAAAGGAAAAATGGTAACAAAAACTATAGCCAAGATAACAAAATATGTTCTAATTATGTTTTGCATTACTTTTCAATGTTCTCTGAACGTTCTGAAACAATTAGTAACATTTAAAAATGTTAAATTGTAAATCTTCTAACCGTTTCAAGTAAAAATGTTCCACGATGTATAATGTTTTTGCGCTAACTTTTTGAGAACATTACTAAATTCCAGATAACTTTGTACGAATGTTTCATTAACTTTACTGAAAGAATGTTTGTTCATAACTTGAACAAAAACCTGTCCACAATATTAGCTGGGTGGCTGCCTACCTAGACCGAATGTTAAAGCAGCAAAGTTGTGTTGCCGACATGAAGCTGAAAAAGTATGAGACTTAATTCTAAGTGAGTTTTTTTTTTTTTTACAAAAGACAGCACCGCATGTATCTTTTGCAATGAGGCAATCCCAGAATGCACTGCAATGAGCGCAGTAAGTAATTGCAAGTCAATGTTGATTATGCAAACAAAATAGCTCAATGTACTTATTTCACTTTTATGTATACAACAAGTTTACAGTATATATGTATTTATTTATTATTTTAGAGTATGGCGATGTTAGCTTAGCATCATGCTAATGTCAAACTGTAATTGTGAAGTCAAGAGTCCCATGTGATTCACAATATCTGTGTGTTTAAAGGAGTCGCTGCTATGTAGAGGTGTTAAACTCAGTCACTTGTGAGTTTCCAGAATGTTTAGGATGCTGCCATAGATAGAATGTAGCTTTAAACAGCAAGGCAGATCAGTAGGTTTTGAAACAGAGCTACTGTCTGTATATCACAGAAATATAACAAATATTATTTGTATTGAAGTAAATCACACTGTTTAAAATGTAATCCCCAAGTATATTGTGCTGGTGGTAGTGCAATGATGCTTACTGAAGCCCAGATGCTGTTAGCTCAAGGCACTTTTTTATGAGTCTGCAGGGGACATTTCACACACCTGCTGAGAACTTCAGTTACTGTTTAACTTTATAACTAGGTAGCAGTGAGGACCGAGCACTGGACTGAGACAAGCAGTTCCCAAAACCTGTGCCACACCATCCTAATTAGTTATTAAGAGGGAAGTGCTCGTGAACAAAGTACAAACTAATGTCACACGTATGTTTTTTTTTTCTTTTGTCTTTTTTGCATTTAAAAACACAAGACGCAGGGCAGTAGGATTAAAAATAATTCAAGGTATAGTACAACTTTTAAAAGGGTCGTATGATGCTAACGTGTTCTGCGTTAACACGATGTTGTTAAAGGGATGGTTCGCAAAAAATTTAAATTCTTTCATTAATTTGAGTAAATAAAAGCCTAAATTCAATCTGTTCATCATATAAAGTGAACAAGTCTTTTTTAGAAAATTTGGACTAAACCGCTCAAATCATATAGATTACTTTTACAATCTCTTTATGAACTTTTTGAAGCGTCAAAGTGGTTGTGTAGCTGTTTATATAGGGATAGAAAGCTCTCAGATTTCATGGAAAAGATCTTAATTTGTGTTAAGAAGATGAATGAAAGTCTTACGTGTTTGGAACGACATGAGGGTGAGTAATTAATGACAGAATGTTATTTTTGTTTGGGTGAACTATCCCTTTAAGAGTTTCAGATGATATTATTCAAAAATAAGCCAATGGTAAACACTTTGAAGTTCAGACAAAATGAATGATGTTTTCATCAAAAAGCTGAATGCAAACAAAATATAACATGCAAAAAAGCACGGTTATTTTAAAGAAATGCGTTCCTTCAAAAAGCTGCACCATTTCTTCAAAATAATGCAGTTTCTTCAAAAACATGTACTGCACTTTTAAAGAAATGCACTGATCCTTCAAAGCAATGCTCTGTTCCTTCCAAATAAACAATTTCTTTCAACAACTGGCAGCTTAAGAAACAAACACACACAGATTATAAATACTGAATCCCTCTTGACACATAATGAGTGATCTGTCGACATGTTTGAAAACTACTGTGCCCACCGACCTTCTATACCCACAGACCCTGAGCCTACTCTGTAAGGCGATTACACACACACACACACTGGTTTTTGCCATTACTTGGTTAATCCAAGCATGCGTTTGGCAGAACTGTGTTATATTCTTCTGACATGCGGTGTTACATCATCACTGAGAGCCTGACTGCATGTCAGAGGACACTCACAATCCTACATCGCTCTAGTATTCTGAAGAGTGATATTATTATGCATTTGCAGCCATACAACATTACTGAGATTAGATAAGTAAGGGCCTTGCTTGCCAAATAAAACAAATAGGCCACTTCATTTAATGATTGCAGTATCAATATAAACAGTCAGCGGCTGTTTCCAGGAACATAATACTGTGTCATGAGACCACAATCTATACAAATATTTTATTGTTGTTCGGTATCAAATTTGTAATGATATCAGATGTTTCAAAAAATGCTTCTGAAAAAAATCACAATGTAAATATAATATTTATCAATATTACTGGCCTGTAGGTGGTTGTCATTAATTTTCTTCATAAATTCCTTTATAAATTGAACTGCATGACAAAACAAAGGTTTCAACAGATCACCATCACAACGATATATTAACATGGCAAGCCACTAAAATAAGCAAATTAAATAAAAGTCAAAATCATCCAGTTCAGTTTACGGACGTCCCGCCAGCACTCCAAGTGTGTCTGACTAAAGCACTTGTCCCATCTTGAGTTGCAGAAGGTGTAGGTCATTTTTATTGAGCTTTCACTCTCTTAAAACAATGAAATTATTTACCTCGCAAACTGACGACGCTGCTGGATTTTTCTTGTCATCGTGGTGCGTTGACGCAGCCCAACACGTCGCCATTATTTCATTTCAGAGCACAAAGGCAGAGGTCCTCTGGAGCCCAACATTGAGATGAGAGAAATCAAAGTGCTATAATCCCAATGATCTAATCCACACCGTCCGATCTCTTCATGCCCGCCCAATGTGAAGTCCTGCGGCCAAAGAAAGGTTACATGAGAGGAAACAATGTAGGACAAATACAGTATGATGACTAAGATGATTGTCCCCTGTCAAATAGATGGTCTATCCAGGTCAACAGCCACCAACAGGCCTTCCTAAAACTGCCATTATGGAACTGTAGAATAGAGTTGAATAGAGGCGAGCCCACGTATATGCTGTATGAATATTGTAGAGTAAACAGAGTAAGCACAACAGACAGACTTGAATGTGTTCTCATTCTCTTAGCTAGCACTTTTTCCAATGATTTTTACCAATAGATAAAATAGAATGAAATGTGATGAGTATAAAGCACAATAGTAGAACAGAGTATGAAAATGTACAGTAGAGTAAGCAGTCAGGTAAACTATAGAGAAGGGTCAAACAGAGCAGAGTAGGAAACAAAACTTATTTGCTTATGAAACATACGAGATAATCTGACATTGCCAGAATATATTATTGAGATGATAAAGCAGAATTATGAACACTACACTGTAAAAAAAAAAAGGTTGGTTTAACTTTATAATAAGTAAGTTACCTGGTTGCCTTAAGTTCATTTAAATACAATAAAAAATCGAGTTAATACAATGAAAGAGATTGGTTTAATAAATAGAAACTCAAAAAAATATTGTTATCTGAAGCACAATAATCATCTAAGTTGATTTGACAAAATTAAGGTAAAAAGTTGTGATAAATCATGAAAATATTTTTTTTACAGTGTACAGTTTACCAGCAAAAGCTTGTCATCTGACACACTGTCCTAACTACCATCTCATTTCGAGTCTAGTCCTCTGCACACCATGTGTTTCTATGGAGAGATCTGTGGTAGCTATTTGAGACTAAATTAGTAGAGTAGGTACTGTTCCCGATTAAACACCATGTGCTGTCATGATATGAAAATCTGCTGTTTGAATACATGCAGGGTGTTTGATAACAGGCGTGTGTACTATCATTCCGTAGGTTAATGTGGATTGTAAACAATCATAAAACCATCATCTCGATCTGAATGTCCTCCGCTCATCCAATCATCATCTTCACTTTCCTTTGTGTTTCCAAATTTCTTACATGACAACAGTACCCAACAATTGTAAGAGAGAGGGGTCAGCAAGACACCTACCTGTTCCAGTTATTAGATGACCATGAATCATAATGCATCGTTTCTCTGCCAAACACGCGAATAATATCCAAATATCCGATGCGTTGAAAACGATTTTCAATCTATCGACAAAAGATTATTTAGAGCACTCCACAGCCAAATAAGCAGCTTCATAATGAAAGAAAAACACACAGAAATCACCGAATCTAGCTGATACGGACGCGAAGAATGACTAGCGTTTAAAACGCAGCGCACGTATATATCAACGATTTGAACGCGAACAGTTTGATCTCGGTTTCTTCCAGTTGGCGGCGCGACAGTTACTAGTGATGTCCGATTCGCGAACGAGTCGGTTTTTGAATCGGTTCTTTTTATTGATCCGTTTGAATCTTGGAAGTTGAAGATACATGGCATGGCACTTACAACAGTTTACCATGGTAACTACAGTATGCGCCAAAATACCAGTAGCCTACAACAAAACGGTAACTTAGCCACAACATCTTAAATAAACTAAAAATAACAGAGAAAGGTTCTTACATTGTTTTAAGGTTTGATGATTTCACAACAGTAGCCTAACAATGAATGTAATGTAAATAAATATGATTTCCATAGTAAGTTTGCCAGGGGGTGACATGAATAACACAGCCCTTGACACATAGCATAATCAATAGTGACACTCAATAGTAGGTTATGTCTATTATGCATAACTTAAATATCTTTCTTAGTTCAAAAAGAAACCGTAAAATATCTCGCGGAGACCTCTTCTAACAATACTTCTGAGTTTTGATTCAAATGAGTTGGTGAATCTGTTCCTTTGAGTATGCCCATTGACACGAATCGTTTGAACGAACCGATTCGCTTAAAGACTCGGACTTCCCAAAGCCAAATACATTTGCTACATTGACTGGCGTTCAGTTACTCCGACACCCCGCCCCCTCTGACTGCTCGCCGGCCTGTTGCCCAATAGCATGCGATATTCAAATATGCTTGTCGACTTCAACCAACCGGATTTGTTCTTACATAAGAGGCACATGCGTATGTATTTTTCTCTGCTCAATTGCTTACAGTCACTATTAATGCGGATTTTGAGTGCTTGTTTAATTCACTAGTGGCTCAGAAACCTGTTTTTAAAGCCTGATTTGCAATTTTGTTATGTCCTACTGCCAGCAGTAAATATTTGAAAGATATTATCAAGATCATGCTGTAAACAAGTTGTTCTCTTGAAAATTCTTTTTGGAATCAATTGACATTTCCAGAAAGTCACATTATCTTTTTTTTCTGTTGGGTTTAATTAAAATCATCAGATTCTCTTCCAAGAGTTAAGTCCAAACACTAGTTCTCAGCATTTTATGTAATCATGATTAAACAAATCCAGTTCTTCAAAGCAATGAAGGCCGTTTCACTGGCTAGAATGTTTTCTACGCCTGAAAACCTGACATTATAATAGTTATATTTACCTGGGATTGATTTATAGTGTATTTTTAGGGATATGCTAAGCTCTGCATGCTGTTTAAACTTTCTTATTGTACTCCCTCCCTTCCTAAATAAATTGTACACATTTGGGATAACCAGCTAGTCATGTAGCCTATCTGTAAAAAGAAAAAGAAAAAAATGGCAGCTTACAGTACTATTATAGCCTAACAAGATTTCTAACATTCCAACAGCATCTTTCTTGTTTTAAAGAACATTGCCTTTCTCAAACTCCATTATCGTGACATAGAGTATGGATGCAGTGTGGAGCTTTAGGACAAAGGAAATGGAGGGCAGTGTTTTGTTTGCTTCTTTCCACCACAATGCATCAGGAACAATAGGACAACTCTTGTGACCCATTCTGAAATAAAAGGCTGATGAATCTCAAAGAGCAGCTTTTCTCCTATTGTTCGGAGGCCTGCTGCACCATTGACCAAAACAATGTAAGGTTTACTAGCATTTGGTTAGATATCCTAGTTGATGAAACAACAACAGCAACATTACTTTTACTAATAATACTGATCAAGTGAATAATTAAAGTTTTCACCTGTTTCTTTCCACACTTTGGCACTTGGCCGGCAATAATTCGAATACTTACATTATATGGCTCACTAATAACAGAAATTGACTCTTATTTTTTAAAGCCAGATGTTTCCACAGGTTTATTGAGTAAAATGTATTGATTAGGCCTAAGGGAACGTTGACACGTCAACGATGTATACTAAAAATGGAAAAGTTTTTCACGAATCCACGAAAATGACTAAAAACTCTGTATTATGCTGACAGGCCATAGTTGGCGATGTCCACTTACCTTGTAAAGAAACACTTTGCGCCTATAGAGACACAAATTCAAGTTTTTGTAGTTTACACAGAGACGTTTTACATGGAGGCAAAAAGTGCATTTTGAAACACATTTTCAAAAGTTTGCATTTTTCGGCCGCAAAAACGCCCTTATTGTGTAAATGCATGGTTAAAACGCATACAAAAGTTTTTGTATTTGAAAAAGGTGTCATGTAAATGCCCCCTGACATTGCATGTTCATTTGCATGATAAACATACCGCAATAATTCATAATTCATTCAATAATAGTTTTAACCAAGATCATTTTAAGTTTAACAGAGACATTCATGTCCATTTAAAAGTGAAGTACAAAAAAAAAAGTCTTTCAAATGAGAGGATGGAGTAGACCATCTACTCTATACGTGTATTCAAAAATTAATTCAATTTAATGTAAATAAAATAAAATGTTATTTTGCAAAAGCATTGCAACACCAATAACGATAGCTATAAAAATATTTCTAATGATAACTATATCAGCATCTACACCAGCGTATGATATCATTCTGATTATTCTAAGGGTACGTTTACACGACAATGATGCACTAAAAACGGAAACGTTTTTTCTTTGCGTTTTTTCGTACAGACAACAACAATGTCAAAACGATCCCCACTCACACGGATCTATAAAAAAAAACGGCTTAAACCGCTGTATTATTCATGCCAGGCCAGTAGTTGGCGATGTTACTTTGTAAAGAAACACTACGCACCTATAGACTGAACACGCAATACGCACGCGCATGACGTCACAGTTTTCACAAATTATTGTTTTTGCAGTTTACACTGAGACATTTTACACAGAGACATTTTTTAAAAACGTGCACTTTGAAACACCTTTTCAAATGTTTGCATTTTCAGGCCCCCAACACGCCGTTATCGTGTAAACGAATGGCAAAAACGCATAAAGTTTGGCATTTTTAGTTGAAATGGTGTCGTGTAAATGGCCCCAAAGTGTGCGCTGCAGTTTTGTCGTCTGCTGCTTTATATGCTCAAGCTATTTAAAACAGGATGGATTCTGATTGGCTGTCAATGTTTTAATCGTTCATCAGCTGGAAAAAAAAATCGTTATTGTTATAGCTGTTGTGTGGACCCTGCTATTATTTTCTATATAGAACAATTTTTAGAACTATATATATTTAGCGTTATATATATTGTCCATTTGGGTCAACATCACATTATATTTACAAGTCATTTGGGTCAACCATCACAAATCCAAACCATTAGCACCTATTGAGAAATGCAACAGTACGCTGTCCCGTACCATACATCATGTGAAGGTGCAGTGTTTCATTATTGTGTCTTTTTTACCATGTTCCTCTGGTGATGTTGTACCTCAGAGACCCAGCATGAGAAACTCACCCGTCTCTTTGTCTGTCATTCAGCGGATCTTGTTTTAGGCTGATGGGAGAGAGGCTGCCAGGTTCCCACAGAGGTGTGGAGCGTTTATCGGCAAGGTAAGTTAACCGTTCCTAAATGCTGATGTTTGATAAGAGCGAGTGAGTCACAGCCAAGCCAACAAAGAGTTACTTTGTCAATTCTGTCACATAGAACCAAAATCCCTCTTTATTCAGGGGGACAAGAGGTGGTTTTCCCTCCTGTAATCTCTAGCTATACATCAGATACTCTATCTGGAACTAAGAGAGCTCTGTTCGTTCTTCTCGTACAAGGGGGGGCATTTAGCCCAAAACACCTATACTGAGGCCTGTAAGGTTGTATTGTATAGAATAGCAACATGGTACATTATACATTGTGTGCTTAAGATTTGACTTAGTCAAATCTTTTTCTTTTTTTTTATCTGCACTAACATGCACGTTAAACCCTTTTTAAAAAACTACAATCCTATCCCAGTGTACTGTTTCTATGTGTGTGTACCCATACAGCACTTTTCCATTTCGCATGCGCTTCCATGTTCTCCTATTGACTTGAGCTTTCAGATGTCATCAGGAATCGTGTTTAATCCCACTCCAAGCGTGACTAAGTCTCAAAAATGTAAATCAATGCTGTTTTCAGAAAAAAAGAAAGAAAAGAATACGGTAGAGTCACACAGGCTTCACATAAACAATTATCTATGATCTTTCTATCTATCTCATCCATCCATCCATCCGTCTGTCTGTGTCACTCCTTTCCCTTCAGCCTGAGCCATGATTATTGTGCACTCTCTGTTGAGTTGACTTTTGTTAGTCTGTTGTGCAAACTACCGAATCTAGTTGTATTTAATAGTGTCCTTCATTGACGTGAACTTACATTTGGAAATAAACAACAGAACATTGCTTTCGTCAGACCATTTAATGGGATCTTCAATCACAAATAGGTCTCACAATCTTTTGTAAGACAAATAACAATGCACTATCTTCATGCTTTGTTATGAACCACTGACTGATTTAATGAAATAAAGTGTTTTGTGTCTCCAGTGCAGCGCTGCATTCTCCAGTCATGAGGTGCAGTAACTGATGGCAGATGGCGGCTGTTGGCATTTGTACCCGGCTGGCGCCCAGACTGAGTCATGGAAAGCTTGGTGTGAGGCACAAACAGCTCTCAATCGACACTTTAAACCAACCATGTAGGACAATATCATAACCAGACTCAGAAATCACACAAAAGGTACATTTTTCATAGTGGATAGTGCAAATAGTTTCAGATTTAGTGTAATGTGTAACACCTTTGGAGGTGTAACCAGCCTTTTTTTTTTTGCTACATATTACATGAATTAAAGAGCCAGACTTTTCAAGCAGATTGCCTGTAAGACAGCAGATCCAAAACAGATGAGCAGATTTTTTTTTCAGGATTCTCAGAGAACATCAGCTTTGAGTTCTGTATTAGCAGTAAATTTTCAGTGCATTCATTGCTTGTCTGAGATGTGAGATAACCACAGCAGGTTGTAAAGTAAATCAAACCCTCATGTTGGTTTTGTCTGGTTGTATACTGACAAAGAGGTCAAACCCCAGGCCAGACGCTGGGAAAATAACACCATCCAACATTCAATATAAATTTGTAATAAATCATTTTGATTCAGGGCTGTTCAAATGTTCTTTATTTAGCGCCCCTTTGTAGTGTGCAAATACATGTTCATTTTCCCTTCTGGAACCCAACAAAAAAGTTAAAAAAAGTTAAAGGCTATCTATCTATCTATCTATCTATCTATCTATCTATCTATCTATCTATCTATCTATCTATCTATCTAATCTATCTATCTATCTATCTATCTATCTATCTGTCTATCGGCTTCTATCTATCTATCTATCTATCTATCTATCTATCTATCTATCTATCTATCTATCTATCTATCTATCCATCCATCCATCCATCCATCCATCCATCCATCCATCCATCCATCCATCCATCCATCCATCCATCCATCCATCCATCCATCCATCTATCTATCTATCTATCTATCTATCTATCTATCTATCTATCTATCTGCCAAAAGAGTATCATGTCCGAATATATAGGTAAAAAAGTACTCGGATGACCTACTACTTCCACGAGATTCTAAAGTGTCCATTCGATGAAGGGACGTGAAGCGACGCAACTGACTCTGGTAGGTCACATGAGAGTAACATGTCAGATGTAGTACGTCCACATTTCATTCACACTACCCATATTCATACTATATAGAATGCACTTTTTTAATGGTTGCAAAGTAAATTCAAATTCAAATGTAGCACTAACTCTGACAGTACGCGATTTCAGACGCAGCACATATCTTTGTAATGTCTCACACACAAGAAATATACAACTTTTCACATTTTATTGCATGTCCTCTACAGTAGACATCAGGACTCTTCTACAGAGGCAAGACAATCAAGGCATTTTCAAGGCATTTTATTTCAGTAATATCATCTGTAACATATTTGAATTTTCACAATGCAAAAATAAAATTGCTGTTCATTTTATATAGCTGTAACCTACTGTCCAATTTTGGGATTGGATAAAGCTCCAGCCTCCCTACAACCCTAGGAAAAGCGTAGAATGTCCTCAGTGGCATGGATGGTCTCACAAACAAATGTCTTCTAAAGAGAACAAAATGGGCAGCTGGGCTCTTAAACTGATACAGCATACAAAATGGAACAGAGTAAGTCTGTTTTCCACATCATATCACGTTAGTATTGCGATGTGACTTTACTCAATTCATGCAAAACACATTATATAATATTTCAAACATAATTCAGCATGTCAGTGACAGATATCAGATCTCTGATTTGAGAACACAGTAATCTTGTGTCAGAATGAGTTTTTCATCCGTTATGGTAATATAAATGTTCATTCCTCTTGAAGGGAGCTTTGTCACACTTTATATTTCTGTTTCCCCGTCTCACTGATGACGCAGATGTGCTGTGAAGGGGAAGACATTGCTTACGTGAGTCAAGAGATAAATAAAGCAGAAAATAGAGCTGTAAAAGTAACACAGCAAAAAGTTTGCTTCTGCTTTCTGCAGTGTGACAGATAGATGTTTTCCATCACATTTACAGCTTCAGGAGGGGCTTGAACACATGATGTGTGAGGCTGATTAGAGTTTTCTAGGAAAGATGAATGCTGTGCTGCATGCCAGATTTCATTTGGATGTTCACCAAGTCCTGCTCAACACTCAGTGATGACATTCATTCTGCAGGTTCAGAGATTCATCTCTTATATAACGCTCAATGATGAGCTTTGAGCTGGGGAGGCCTTTTTATGCAGCTTTAAAGAGTTAGCTCACCCAGAACTGAAAATCCTGTCATTAATTACTCACCCTCATGTCGTTCCAAACTCGTAAGACTTTCGTTCATCTTCAGAACACAAATGATGATATTTTTGATTAAATCTGAGAGCTTTCAATCCCTCTATAGACACCAAAACAACTGCCACTTTGATGCTTCAAAAAGTTCATAAAGAGATCATAAAAGTAATCTATATGAATTTTCTGAAGAGACTTGATCACTTTATATGATGAACAGATTTAATTTAGGCTTTTATTTACTCAAATAATGAAATAATTTTCATTTTTGGGTGAACCAACTTTAACAGCATCAAGCAGAACACGTTTTTCCATTTTATAATCGCTTTAAATGATGAACAGATTGGATTGCTTTTGTTCACTTATAAACATTGATCAGCAAACATGAACAGAAGCTCAACCGAACCTGCTTGACGCGCAAGAACAAACCTCTTGTGGAAGTTCAAATTAGCTGCGTAACATGAGACAATGATCCTCATTGGTTCTTGTGGAAGCTCAAACGTGCTGCGTAACACAAGAATGATCCTCATTGGTTCTTGCACATCAAGTGAACATGCTTGAGCTTCCGTTCGAATATTTAAATGTGAATAAAAGCCTAAATTCAATCTGTTCATCATATGTAGTCATCAAGTCTTTTCAGAAAATTTGGACTAAACCACTCAATTCATATGGATTAGTTTTATGATCTCTTAATGAATTTTTTGAAGCGTCAAAGTGTCAGTCGCATAGCTGTCTATGGAGGGACAGAAAGCTCTCAGATTTCATTAAAAAAAATTTCATTTGTGTTCCAAAGGTGAATTAAAGTCTTACAGGATTGGAAGGGCATGAGATGACATGAAATTATTGACAGAATTTTCATTGTTTAATTTTCCTGTTGCTCTAGAGATAAGTTGAATGGATCAAAAAAATTGGGCACCACCATAACATGCCTTATATTCATACATTTTTGTACTTTGGTTTCAAAGTCAAAGCCTCTCATCGATTCATCTTCAAAAGGTCATGGCATTGAACAAAAATGGACGTAATCTTACATTGAGGTCCCTGAAGTACTCATTGTAATCCAGAGCGTAACCCACCACAAAACGATTGGGAATGACAAATCCAACATCTGCAGAGGAACACAAGTAATCGGTTCTCACGAATCACAGCCGTGTTCAGGTAATAATCATATTGTGATTCATTAAGGCCCATTTGCGCAGGGCAGAAGTATGTTTGAGCACCCTTGAGCACTCACAGTCAGGGAGCTCTGCCGCCCCGTGAGGAACCCTCTTCACCAGCAGCCTGAGGGAAGAGACACAGGAACACATTAACACCATTAACCTCCATTAGATCAAAACTATGAAAATGTCAGGTCTGCCCCTCTTCTTCAGCTTGATTTGATCTCAGGCCACGCATCCTCTTACATTAGCTATGTTTCCATCAGTGGTGTTTTAAAATGAGGCACATTTATGTCCCTGTTACACTTAATTTTCCTGGTTCAATAAACATTGCATTAAAAAAGAGACCAAATACAATCGTTTTTTGTATTTTTACACACTTTGATTTCTCCAAGCTATTGCTCACTAAACCCCCACACAGTCATCATGTTTTCAGCTCATTTCAAGTTTGATTTTGGCGTGACATAAAGCGGTGATATCTAAGTGGCTGATTTATTTACTTACTTTTTAATTAGTCTTCCCATTAACGCCATCATTGTCTGTATTCAGGCCGATTCCAGAATGTGCATGAAATCAAGAGGTGGGATTTATCACACAAACCAATCATATCTAATCATAACTGATCATATCCAATCATCGCACGATGGAGGCATTGCCTCCTCTCACATGACTTTCCCCCATTCCTTCTCAATAACCTTCACCAAACTCAGCGCACACTTTAGGGGGTCTGTTAAAAGTCGAAGGGCTCAAGGGCACGACTCCACCAATTTCCCAGCAAGTGACTATTTTGTTCTCTTGAACACATGGGATGGAAACGGGACTTTATTCGCAAATGTTTTATTCGATATTCCAATTTTGGGCATATGTTAAATTTACAACTTCAGATGGAAACATAGCTATTGCCTTAGTGTAGTTCCCCTTCTCACCCTGCAACTTTAACCATTTTGGGCTGGAAAGTCTCCACGTGCTGTAGAAGGGCTCTCATTGTCTTTCCTGTGTCCACTATTGCCTGTGAGGAAATTAATACATATAAGATTACACTGTAATGGAGATACAGTGCTAACCTTGCTGTCTACAGTCCTGTGGAGTTTCGCAGGTGCAGATTCCACATGGATTTGCTCATAAGTGTTTGACTTTGATCTGAAATACTCTACATATAGAGCTTTTTGTCAAGCAAAAAAAATATCATTCTTCATTTCTTCATTTTTAGCAAACATTACTCCAGTCTTCTTCAGTATCACATGATCCTTCAGAAATCATTATAATGTGTTGATTTGCTGCTCAAGAAACATTTCTTATTATTATCAATGTTGAAAACAGTTCAAATCTGATTTATATATTTTTTTTTAACTTTTTTTTTAGGATTCTTTGATGAACAGAAAGTTCAAAAGAACAGCATTTATTTCAAATAGAAATATTTTGTGACATTACAAAATCTTTACTGTCACCTTTGTTCGATTGAATACTTGCTAAATAAAAGTATTAATTTCTTTAAAAAGCTTTTTGAAGGGTATTAGCACACGTATGATAAAAAAACAACAACAAAAAAAAAACGTTAAACTATGTTTATAATACTTTAATTTTCATTAACTGGAAATATTTTTTAACCATTTATCTTTACATTGTCCTCCATCTTTCACTGTGCTCATTGCAATGCATTCTGGGATTGCCTTGCATGCTGCTTTAGAATGTGGCAGCAGAGTTTTGCTGCTTGCTGTTTAGCACAGCCTTCACCCCTGGAGTGCATATGATGCCTGAAATTCTGTCTAGGTAGCACAAGACTTTTAATGAGAGTTTAGTAACATAAAAAAACGTACCCAAAGTTATGGAAATAATGATCAACAGCACTGTTATTCAATGCAGCAGCACATGGACTGATCTACATGGGTGATTTCCTTGGAAAACGTCTGATGTGAAATCTGATCTGAAAGGAAAATACCTTTCTACTCTATTGTGTTCCAGACAAATCCCAGACTACCCTGCACATGTGCCATGGGAATTGTTCATAACAAACTTTGTTTGCTTCTCTCTTGCATTTCATTTCAGATAGTTTGTGTGATTTTGTTAATATAAATATATATATATATATATATATATATATATATATATATATATATATATATATATATATATATATATATATATATATATATATATATATATATATATATATATATATTTATATGTATATGTGTCTGCACATATTTCTAAACCCACGGTGAAAAGCACAATCTTACCTCCACAATCAAGACATTCTGTGTGGCATGTGAGAGGAAAAAGAGAGAGAGAATTTAGAAAATCCAAAAGATTTCAAACAACATCCAAAAACAACAGAAACAACAAGAGAGGATCTGGATGTCACTGTGATTGTTTGGTGGAATATTTTAAGTAGATCTGAGCCCAAGGACAGCCACCTTATGATATGGCATTCTATTCTTTTATTATATTATACTTGTGTTTTCATGAGTAAAGATCATATAGAATGATCCATGGTCCAACCATGGAATGCCACATTGACAGTTTAATTTAGTGCTATTTTGGGTCGTTTATACATTTACATTTAGTCATTTAGCAGACGCTTTTATCCAAAGCGACTTACAATTGAGGACTAAACCAAGCGAGTCATCGTGAAGAGGCAAAAACAACGCAAGAAGTGCTCAAAATACAAAGTTCAGATATAGCTCGGAGTAGCATAAGCCAGGCAAGCGAGGATTTAAAGGAAAGGATTTTTAAAGGAAAGGAATCTTTTTTTTTTTTGTATGTTTATGTTAACCCTCTACTGCACGCATTATTATGCACTCATGGAAACATTTTTTTACAGTGTTTTTCTATATATAAAATGGACTCAAATTAACATTTCTTTTTTTTTTTTTGGGGGGGGGGGGGGGGGGGGGGTTCGGGGTGTACTTTTGGGTGCGTTGCCATATGGCAACATTGTGCAACAATGGAGCAGTTTTCTCCCAAAATGACATGAAATTCATAGATGATTACAGACCTGTCTTATAGAAATTACAATTGTTTTTACTATTTAAAATGTTTTCAAGAGCTTTGTATACAAAATATGAAACTAATTTTCAAAGTATTATTTCAACATTTACAAAACATCTGGCGCAAACTGCCAGAACTGTTCAAGTGAAACTACTCAATGTGAAACGATTATTTCAAGAACATTTACAAAACATCTGACGCAAACTCATAAGAACTGTTCAAGTGAAACTACTCAATTTGAAACGCCTTGAAGCAGTTCCTTTTCCACCCCAGGAGGTGCAGGTGCCTCCTCCTGAACTTCAACTTCAAATGAAATATAAGAAAAAATTGTTACTGCTGCCATCAAGTGTAGGATGATAGAACATGCATGTGTGTGTGTGTGTGTGCGTGCGTGCGTGCGTGTGTGTGTGTGTGTGTGTGTGTGTGTGTACATCTGCATGGGGACTGCACAGCGACTTGTGTATGTGGTTATTTTTTGTTCACCATACAGATTTTGGAATGACAAAACCTTCAAATTCTTGATATACTTTACACCTTTCCCAACATCAGCTCAACACTGTGCACTGTGCATTTTCTAAACAAAATTTGCGTATATATATTTTACTTTTATACTTTACTTTTACTTTACTTTATAAATATATAGTGCATCCATACAAAGCTACTCTCCATTAGCATGGGCAAAATATTGTTCCATTACTGCACAATGTTCCCATATGGCAACATACCTTTTTTATTGAATAAAAAGGTAATAGTAGTATCAAAACAATGTGACAATGATTGAAAAAAGATTCGAATTTACCCCAGATGCTTGACATATTTTTAAAATTCTGAAGAAATATGAAAAATTGAGGAAAATCTTCACATATTCACGAGCACTTCTTCAGCAACTGGAGTCATCAAAAGTGTGTGAAGAAATGACAGTTTAAGGGTGTGTGTAGTGTGATGTGATGTCATCAAAGCATATCATTGGGTACCACCAGGTTCTACCATGAATTTAAGATTAATATGAGCTTATGTTTATTTTCAAATTTCAAGAAATGTCCAAAGAAAGGGTATGTTGCCATATGGCAACACCGTGCAGTAGAGGGTTAAGTGCTCCCGGAAGAGATGAGTTTTCAGTTGCCTTTTGAATGCTGTCAGGGATTCTGCATTCCGGATGACGGTGGGGAGATCATTCCACCAGCATGGAACCGTGAATGAGAATGTTCTGGAGAGTGATTTTGTGCCCCGCTGTGATGGTACCACGAGCCGTCGCTCATTGACCGATCGTAGGCTTCTGGTAGGGATGTACACTTGTAGTAGTGAGTGGAAGTAGGAGGGAGCTGAACCTGTGGTCAATCTGTAAGCAAGCGTCAAAGCCTTGAACTTGATGCGAGCAGAGAGTGGTAGCCAGTGCAGAGAGATGAACAGAGGAGTGACGTGGGCCCTTTTGGGCTCGTTGAAGACGAGACGAGCTGCAGCATTCTGGATCATTTGTAGAGGTTTAGTTGCACATGATGGAAGTCCAGCCAGAAGAGCATTGCAGTAATCAAGCCTAGAAATGACCAGGGCCTGGACGAGAAGTTGTGTTGCATGATCAGTTAGGAAAGGCCTGATCTTCCTGATGTTGTGCATAGCAAACCTGCATGATCGAGTTGTCTTTGTAATGTGGTCAGTGAAGGTCAGCTGATCATCAAAGATTACTCCAAGATTTCTGACCGACCTTGATGGGGTGATTGAGGATGAATTTATACATTTTTTGAGTAATCTTTTTTCCTATCATAAGAACTTCACGGATCATGTAATTTCTTAGATGAACATCAAATTTCTTAGATGAAACATCTGTTTTCTATTTGAATATATTTTAAAATGTAATTTATTCCTGTGACTCAAAGCTAAATTTTCAGAATATTGTCACATGATCCTTCAGAAATCATTCTAATATGCGGATTTGCTGCTCAACAAACATTTCTTATTGTCAATGTTGAAAACATTTGTGCTGGTTGATATTTTTGCGGAAACCATGCTATTTTGTTTCAGGATTATTTGATGAACAGAACCTTGAAAAGAACAGCATTCATGTCATATAGGAATCTTACTGACCCAAAACCTTTAATTGATGGTGTAAATGATAGTGTAAATGCATTCTAGACAAGCTAATGACAGATGACTGATTACTGGTAATGAATATAATCAATAACAGTCATCTGCTCACTATAGAGCTGCCTGAAATCTCTATATCGGACACATCTGTAATAATAAAGCAACTCTGGATGCTGTACCATGACTATAGAAGGGAGTGAACAAAAGAACTGCAAACCTGACGATTATTCTTGTGGATTTGTCATAATAAGTGACCCATTTGCCTTGAGAACAGCTTCAGTCCTGCTTTGGAGGGCTGGGTGATATTGCACCATTCATCAAGGATACAGCCTCTGGCTCTTTGCATGATAGAGGTGGGAATACATGCAGTTTTGTGCACCAGAATGTCTCAATAATGGATCATGTGGAGGACTGATGAGGCCAAGAAAGGCACTTGATGCTTGTAAAAACATGTTTTTGAGTTTTTGAACAGTTTGACCAGTTTTATGGTGTCATGATTCTGGTGCTAGAAATATGTTTTCGGCACAGGATGTGTTCTGCTCTCATATTTGTGGTCAAATTATGATTACCACAGTATACAGAGCATATATCCGATTTAAAGATCCAGTCAGATTCTCGTTCTAGATCTAGGATCTAGAATTAGATTCACTGGATAGATCCTGTCAAGTCCCATATCAAATAATACCTAAAAATACAATTAAAACATTATTACAAAAGGATCTATATCTTGACTCCATATCTTGAATTTTAGCAGCCATTACTCCAGTCTTCAGTGTCACATGATCCTTCAGAAAACTGATTCATATTTTTGGCAACCATGATACTTTTTTTTTCAACAAACAAGTCCTGGTAGTTCAGACATTTCTGAGTCGTATAAGGTCTCAGAACTCTATGTATAACGATGCGGTTTGTTGTTGAAAACCTCTGACATATGAACACCAGCCTTAGAAGCTTTATGTATTTTCTCCCTAACTCGCTAAACCTAAATAGTCCTACTATCTGAGAAATAGTCTCTCAGTCACTAATAGGCTAATAAAGCCCATGTTCACGCATTCTTATGACTAATAAGCAAACATGCGCAATACCTTTCCTTTCAGCATGGAGAGGTCGTCTGGTCCAATAATGTGCAGATCTTCAGTGGACTGGTCATTCTGTAAAAGAAACAGAGACAGACGTTAAAAGCCCCCTTCTGTGGCCCTGTCAGCACATATGATCTTACAGTCTCCATAGACATGTCCCGACAGAAGCGGCTTTTGTCTGCTGAGACAATTGGGTTGCGTCCTCTTCTCGGGGTCAAGTTGAACCTTTGTGAAGGGGTGAAGTGGCTCTTCTGTGCTTGAGAAGAACGTTCTGGCTTGGTCATGTTCAGCGGGACCACAGGATGATGGACTGGATGCTCCTTAGGGGCCCATGAGTTACAGCAAAACACAGACTGTGAAGACCCACCCGACCATGACAGAACAACTTGACCTTTACTATATCCTTAGATTAGATTTTTTTCTGTGTATTTCAATAACAGATAAACATTGTGATTAAATACCGGTATAGTACTAAAAGACATATTTGATTACTGTAGTAGTACATTTGGATTTCTCTAGATTGGATTTCTTGGATTTCTCATTGGATTTCTTTCACATTTTAACTTCTATAGAAGTTAAAATGTCTGACACACACACACACTCTCTCTCTCTCTCTCACACACACACACACACACACACACGCGCGCGCGTTTACTATCTAAATGAGGTATTCCATAGAGGTAATGGTTTTAATACTGTCCAAACTGTATATTCTCTCCCGTTACACTAACCCTACCCATAAACCTACCCATCACACAAAACTGTATGCATTTTTATAAAAGCTTGAATTACTTTATTTTTATACCAGATTTACAAATGAGGACGTCCCTAAAGGAAGCTTTTTGGAGATTTTGGTCACTTCTGGGTACAAATTTGTCCCCAAAAAATATAGCTAAGTAGACAAACACACACACACACACAGAGGGAGAGAGAGAAATCATGAATTGGTCCCATCTCTGTGGTATAGGTCTACTGTACAGTTTGGGAAATGTAGTAATATCGTACATTGTTGTACATCATTCAGGTATTCAGGCAACTGCATTCATCCAATGTCATCACAGTATACAGTATTGCTTACAGCAGAAATAGAGTAGCATGGAAATATGCTATTCTGGGCACATGCACATTTCTTTCTGAATAACATGTGCGCAGCATTAGAGCGCCCTCTGCTGACTACAGCTGATGACGGCCACTTTAACTCAGTTACAAAGCATTTACACAAATGATTGGTAGAGATTATTTGAACTAGAAGGCTACACTAAGTGCAAACAGCAGTGTAAGTAATAGTTAGATGCTATTTGCACTGTGTAAATAGTGTTAGATGCTATTTATACTTAGCTAGTGCAAATAGTGGCAAATACTAACAAATACTTTGCACGTCAGAGTATTGTAGTACACTGTAAAACAGTATCGAATAACAGTTTATATGCTTATATTGAATAAATGTTATAAATAAATGTTGCCTTATTAGGACCTTACTTGTTTCTGTCCCTATAAGGCCCTCCTCTATACTACACCTACCCATAGCCATATTGACCCTGCTAATCAGTAAATGTGTACTTTAAAGGGACACTCCACCCATTTGCATTAAGCTTTGCATTGTTAGAAACCCAGTTATACTATTGAATGGTCGTGCAACACTCTCTCATTTTCCCCTGAGATGAGAGAAATCCGCTATTTACCTTTTTCACTTCCTCCTACAATGACGCAAAAATCGTCATTTTACGCCATTGTAGGAGGAAGTGTAAGAGGGGGGGATTTCTGTAAAGACTACAAGCACTAGATCCCACCCTTTCAAACCCGCCCATAGGGGGTTGGACCTAATGCGCTAACAGACCTATCACAGATCAGTGCGAGTGCGTTTGATTTCACTGGCAGAAACTTTTTGAAAATATGGACGAAGGTACTGAATACGCAGACGGATGCATTATGGAGGATTGGGATTACACATAGTGTCAGCCATTTTTTTTGGAAGCTAAGCTAGCAGGCTCTTGTTCTGTGGAGAAAGCCGAGTAGTAACTTTATAAGGTCCTCTTTTTCCCGGACATGTCCGGCCGTCGATTTTCCGGGATTCAGCGTTTGCTTTCTGCAGTAGCCATGCATTGTTTACATGTAAGTTACAGCTTTTGTTTCAGTCTAACTGAATTCATTCTGATTGGTGAATCTGAATGTAGTGTTTACATGAACGCTAAAAAAGTGATCGGTTGATGTGCGTTTTAACATTGCTAAGAAAATCCCCGCTCCTCCGTGAGAGATACGAGACCGGTAACTTGCGTCTCACATGTGTCGCTCATCGGTAATCACGCCACCGGCCTCGCTTCGTTCTCCACACGGCCCTCACTCGTCCTGCTCGCCACAGTAAACATGATGAATGGCGACTGTAGAACGCAATAGCCGAATCCCGGACATTTTGGGCGATCTCGAAACACATTTTAGGGCAGACTCATCACAGAGACTCACTAGACTAGCCTAGACTTGTTGTTGAACTACTGCGCTGTTACCGGTTGGCGTGGCCTCCTAGGGCAGCGAAGCAAGTGCATTCTGGGAGTTGTTGTCTTTCATCCACATAAGCCAAAAATACATTTTCTGGCTTTTCTCAGTCTAGAAAGCTCCAAATTCAAAAATAATTTCACATTTCTTCTACATAAATTACCCATTTTAAATACACATTCATCTTTCCAGAGGTGGAATGACCCTTTAAGGTCCAGGGAATGGTTGTACATGATAATACTTTGAAAGGCTATGTGATCGACTGTATGCATAGTATTTGCATATTATTCGGGCTTAATAATATGAGCTGCACGTGTCGCGTCCAATCAATGCTAGAACACCACATAAAATTTCTCTTTATTTTCACTTTTCGAATATCTCCTCCATTTTTTTAAATGCATGCTTCTCTTTTTCTTTATTTTTAAATAAACGCCTGATTTGAACTTATATCGGTCACTAAGTCACTATCCTTAATCGCCATGCCACGGTTACTGTGACTAGCCAGTTCCCTTTCGAGGCAACTCGCGCTGCGTCAACGATGCTTCCGGGAAAGTATGTCAACTAGTCCAATGGAGAGAGTAAACGTCATGGGCGGATGACGTCACATCCGGTCTGACCGGCGTTAGCTTCTGTGCTTCAGCAAGCAGCTGTGCCTCTATGTTGAAACTGTCTGTTATATTTATTGTTGTATTGTCTGTCCACTCAGTATTTCATGGTAAAACAAATGCAATCATTCAAATTGTGTGTTTCTCCCTGCCCGCGTTATTTAACGGGTGGGGATACACATGATTTGTGTGTTATGTGTTTGGGAGCGGAGCATGCTATGTCAGCCTTCGAGGGGGCTGACTGTAAGCATTGTGAGAGGCTTCCGCTTTGCACGCTCCGCTCTCACCTGTCACTTTTCGAGGAAAGTGGCCAGGCTTGCGATCCTCAGGGATCCGGACCTGCTGCTGCTGAGGCAGCACGGAGAAGGCATTCTTGGGGATCACAAATTGATCTCTCAGCGGGGTTAGAGACGGGCTCCGTCCTTTTTCTTCCTTTACCCGAGGGATCCAGCGCTCTCTCACCGGTGTCGGAAGCCCGCCCAGCGGCTTCTTTCGCACGGGGTGAGAGCTCAATGCTTCAGTGCTCTAGTTCCTAGGAATTAGAAGTGCTGAGCATTGAAAGTGAAATAAGGGGGAAGACTGTACGCATATCTCCCAGTTGCTCTGCTCCCTGGAGTTCTGGAAAGGGTTCGCCGGGGTGGATTAAGACTACTTCTGGTAGCACCAAGCTGGCCGAGCCGATTCTGGTTAACGGACCTGATCTCTCTCCTCGACGGCTTTCCCTTGGAGATTCCGATCAGGAGAGACCTTCTATCTCAGGCGGAGGACACAATCCTTCACCCCCGTCCAGAAATATGGAACTTGTGGGTTTGGCCTCTGAGGGGGCCCAACTCATAGACGCTGGTCTCTGAACCGAGGTTGTGGAGACCATGCTTCACTCTAGAGCTCCAGCCACAAGGAAACGATATGCCCTGAAATGAAAGGTTTTCGTTTCTTGGTGCTTAAAGTTTACGTGGCGGCCATTGGGGCTTACCACGTCCCTGTGGTAATGCATCTCTGGGGAGAGACCCTCTGATTATTTGTTTTCTCCGTGGAACTCGGGTTCCAACTTGGGACCTTGCTATAGTCCTAGAAAGCCTATCTGTGGCTCCCTTCGAGCCCCTGGAATCAGTTTCAGAAAAGTTTCTGACTTTTAAGACCATTTAACTTCTGGCTATTTCGTCCCTAAAGAGAGTCGGAGACCTTCAGGCCCTTTCGGTTTCTCCCACCTGCCTTGAATTCGCACCTGGGATGGTCAAGGCATTTCTGTTCCCTAAGCAGGGCTACGTCCCTAAAGTGCCAATCAATATTCCAAGGCCTATCGTGTTGCAAGCTTTCTGTCCTCCTCCTTTTACTACTCAGGACCAGGAAAAGCTGAATCTTCTATGTCCAGTGCGAGCACTTGACACATATGTCCACAAAGCTGCCCCGTGGAGAAAATCAGATCAGCTGTTTGTCTGCTTTGGATCACCTAAGAAAGGTCTTCCAGCATCTAATCAGACAATCAGCAAGTGGATAGTTGAGGCTATTTCTCTTGCTTATGAGTCCTCTGGGCAACCGTCACGCTTGGTGGTCAGAGCTCATTCTACTAGGAGTATGGCGGCCTCCAAAGCCTTACTCTCAGGGCTTTCCCTACAGGCGGCGTGTGATGCGGTGGGCTGGTCTTCCCCGCACAGATTTTTGAGGCTGCTCCAGGGGCTCTGGTGCTTATGACTTAGTGCCACAGTTTCCCATACAGGCATTTGTAAGTTGGCATTTGGGTATTGTCGTTCCCAAAGCGTCGACGCAGCGCGAGTTCCCTCGAAAAGGAACGTCTCAGGTTACGGCTGTAACCCTAGTTCCCTGAGAAGGTGATCGTCTTGCTTCGGCTATATCGAAGCTGACGCCGGTTAGACCGGATGTGCTTTTATCCTTTCCTGGTCGTGACGTCATCCACCCATGACGTTCACTCAATTTATGTGTAAACATAAATTGATGTGGATTTAAGGGGTGTGTAAACTATGGTTTTTATCAGTAAAAAAAGTAAGGTAAACCAGGTAAGATGTGTTATAAAAGGTATGCACTGAGAAACATGATAGAGCACTCTGCTATAGTTTTAGCTATTATGCATAATATTTCTGCTTCTCCTCACCAGATAGCTCTTAAAGCGGATGAACTCTACTCTGGTGGTCAGTCTTCTGTTGGCGCTCCGACTCTGAGCTTTGATTGAATCCACCAGGTCAGAACAGAACTTGTATCCTCCCTTCAGAACACACAGAACCATCATGTCATGATGTCCGATGTCTTCAAGGATGTCTCTGGCCAGACACTCAATCCTACAAATCACATTAGATCACAATGTTAGGAACTGTGTATGTGAAAGTCATGTGATTCCATAAATTAGATTTAATGGTCACATGAAGCACGTGTAGATCAACCCAAATTACTTTGGAATCTGATTGTGGAGCAGAAAGCACAAGGCTAAACAATGATAAAAATGAATAGTTGAATGCAGAAACAGTATATTGCATTGTTTTTACATATATTCATACTCATTTACTCCAATCAAGAGGAAAACACAGACATTTAACAGCATTTAGCAATATTGTTTTTGGTTTTCAATACAAAATGCCAGACATAAATAAGTAACAAAAATAATTAGTAGATAGAAGTAGTTTTAAATTACAATATCTCATTAAAATCCAACTTGTTTCTCAAACATTTTGCTTAAGTGTTCAGCTCCTCAGATTTTTCTCCTGAGAAAAAGATCCTAGTGATTTCAGTTTCACTCATCTATAGAGTTTCAGAAAATTTCTCCGCAAAGTCTCAAATTGAGCTTAGATTTGCCAAGATCAAATTGTTTGCCAAGTCAGAAATCTCAATATGAACTCAAATTTATCATAAAATTTGACCAAATGATCTGATCTGAAGTTGTGTAGTTTATCACTTAATGCAGAGTAAACTAACATGAATTTTCACATTTTCGCAGTTATAATATGTGTCCAACAGTGTGTTTACCTGTTCATAATGACTCCATGAGGGATGTACACACACTCCAGATCACCCTGGTAATGCTCAGGATAATTAAACAGCTCCAAACTGTAACCCGACCACCCGTCTTTAATCTATATCAACAGTCAATGAATAGGATATAAAGCAGAATAGTACGGTTTACTGAAAGTAGAAATAAAAACATGAAAAAAGAAGAAAATAAATAGGGATGCAAAATAAACAAGTTGTCTTGTCATTTCAGTTGCAATTGTAACAAATAAAATTCAATATGTCAGGAATATTTACCACAACGCCTGGTTCTTTTCTCTGGATATCTGCCATGTTCGTGGTGTGCAAGAGTGCCTTAAACTGAAGCTTCCTGAGAGAGGACGAGATGTTTGTGCACACCCACTTTACATCACTAAACATAGTGGGATGCGTTTTACATGTTTTCATTATCAAAATATGGCAATACTTTCCTTTTTTAAAAGACATGGATACATAGTTAAAATATTTATAATGGCTTTTAAGAATGTAGATGTGAGATGTTTTAACTCAAGTCATGTTGAACATAACAGGAGAACTATAGCCTACATCAGCACAACAGCATCTCATTCACGAGCCATTTCGATCTCCTCTGACTTTGGACACAGATAATCTTAACAAATAACTGTCAGCGAGTGTTATAATGTTTGTAGGCTACTGAAAATAATTTACCATATAGTGTAACAAAACAACTTGACTATCTAGTTGTTATACCACACGAGAAGGAGTGGTATTTTCTCGAATATCAGAAAATAACAGTCCTATAGCCTCCTGTATTCTATTTTGCCAACAAAAAATAGTTCCAAACAAAGCAGAATTGTTGCGTCTCTCAGCAACACACAGCGGTGTTTCGATCTTGAATGATTCACCGTTTTTGAGCGAATCAGGTGATTCAATGATTCAATTACCCATTCATAAATTCAATGGACACTTGACTCTTTCATGAATTACTCAGCCAGTTTGAACGAATTAGTTGAATTAATAGTCTGATTCGCTTATTACGACTTGCCGCCACCTACTGGCACTTTTAGTTTCATATATAATAGTCTAATTTCTTCCCCCCCAGCATTTCATTTTTATATATTCAAAATGCTATATTAAGAACATTCATTTTGTAAAATTATTCAGGCAATTGTAATTGCAGTGTAAACGAATTATGATAAATGGTAAGATGGATTTTGTTTCTACTGATTTCATGTATTTGCATCCCAAGGCGTCATAAACTGACGCTTTTGACATTTCGTCTAAATCCAACGCACATGGCACCCTTTAGCGTCAATATAGTTATGGTTAGGTTTAGGTCTGGGGTAGGGTTAGGGTTAGACCACTAGTAGGGGCCTTCTGGCCCACATATATCTGCGTCTCATATTGACGCTAAATGGTGCCATGTGCGTTGGATTTAGGCCCTGTCCCAAATGGCACACTCCGGACTTGTGGACTTCCTCGGAGTCCACACTTCGGTGACGTCATGTAGTGCAGACCTATAGGGCCCTTAGCGCGAGTCCGCGAGGGCGCATTGAGAGGTATTTTTGGGACAGACTCGATCGTTGCGCCGGAAGCAAGAAGACGGTCTGATTGTTGTTATGGACAGGAGCTAGAGGTTCGGGGAAATATGCTGCCTATTGTTGTTGTGTTTACATATGACTCAGCAAAGCCCTGACATTCTGTTCTATTTATTTAATGAATCATAATGCGATCGTATTATTCAGCTCGCTATTATTAGCCTATGTTTGAGACATCAACCACTGGTCGATTATCATAATGTTTGTATCAACTTGTCATAAAAACCGTAATGATAATTACACTTAAATATTTTCTTCTCAGGCATGTTAACAATTGTCCGTGAGCGAAATCTCCTTCCATCCGTCGTCTGATTGACCTTTCGCAAGGATTCCTGGGTAGTTAATGTGCGTGGAGCCTGCATCTATGCGGGCTTCGCGGAAGACCGCTTCAAGGGTACAAAGGGGGCGCTGCTGAGCACACTTCAGAGCGTTAAAATGCGAAATGGGACGGCCTACGGACTCGTAGACTCGGCGAGCACGCGGAATTTAAGTCCACGAGACCGAAAGTCCGCATCAAGTGCGCCATTTGGGACAGGGCCTTAGACGAAATGTCAAAAGCGTCAGTTTATGACGCCTTGGGATGAGAACGGGCTGTATAGCGTTAAATAGTGTAATTAAATCAAATGATGATCAACAATTATTTACTTTTTATAAATAATTATAAGAGGGGTGCCCTTTTTTCGCTTCAGCACCTCCAAAAGGTATGTGCACGGCCCTGATGTACAGTATGTTGAGAAAGTAAACAGATCATTTTCATTTCGCGTCAACTTTAAAGTGATGAAATTGCTTAGAGACCATTCAGGTTATCTAAAATGATCTTTATTGCACTCAGATCTATTTCTGTAAAACTTTACAGAAGCCTTTCAAACTAATCTTGAAGGACCAGAAGAGGATGAGCAGAGTTTCAAATGTTGTTCTTGCATATTTGCTGAACTAGCTAACATCCCGCTCAGTTATTAGCAATGTAGATGGTTTTGTGTCGTTCCACCAGGTCAATATCTCTCTCCAGCTGCTTCATCTCCTGCTCCAGACGCTCCTTCCTGTATTTTTTGGGAGCTGTGTCTGTGACAACAGAGAGGCCCTGGTACTGATGATGAAGGTCGTCCCAGTTCTTCTTCAGAGCCTGCCAAAAGTCATCAATTCACCATTGTATAATTATTAAACACTACTGTTCAGCTATCAAGTAAAATGTTTTAAAGAAATTGACACTTTCATTCAGCAAGAACACATTGATAAAAAATGACAGCAAAACATTTATAATGTTACAAAAAAAAAAAAAAAATGGAAACATTTTACCCATAAATTATGCCTTGTAATGCAGCTTATAATATGGTCACATGAATAATTGTAACCACAGTTATAATACATTATACTTATCTATTCATTGTTACACCTTTAGAAACTACAATGCATTAAAGCAAACAACCAATTGCAGATGTAACAAGGAATGTGCAAATATGTAATGCATTTTAACTTTGGGTACAATTATTTCTGAAAATATACAATGCATTATAATGTACATTATGAATACCTTTATAATGCATTATCTGTAAAGACTTTAAAGGGTTAGATATTCCATGTCACAACAGTGGCTCAACTATAAGTTTATCAAGCGACGAGAATACTTTTTGTGCGAAAAAACAAATGCGTGCGCGTCGTGGAAATCTCTTGAAGTCTCGTTTCAGGCCTACAAGGAAGAAAAGGAATAGTCGAATAAAGTCGTTATTTTTGTTTGTTTTTTCGCACAAAAAGTATTCTCGTCGCTTGATAAACTTATAGTTGAGCCACTGTTGTGACATTCATTGACTTTCTGGGCCGTCCGGTGTCATTCCCTTAGGGAGCCTATGGAGGAGTGATCAACCTCTCAGATTTAATCATAAATATCTTCATTTGTGTTCCGAAGACGAACGAAGGCCTTACGGGGTTGGTACAGCATGGGGGTGAGTAATTAATGACTTAATTTTCATTTTAGGGTGAACTAAACCTTTAAGTAAATTGTTACCAAAAATATTATTTTCAAAATAAATGCTGTTCTTTTGAACATTCTATTTTGATAAAAAGTATCACGGTTTCCACAAAATGATTAAGCAGCACATCTGTTGAACATTGGAAAAAAAAAGAAAGAAATTTTACTTGAGCACCAAATCAGCGTATTAGAATGATTTCTGAAGGGTCATGTGACAATGAAGACTGGAGTAATAATGTTGAAAATGAATGAAATAAATCACATTTTAGACTATGTTAAAATATAAAGTCAATCAAAATGTTTTGTCTGTATTTTTGATCAAATAATTGCAGCCTTGGTGAATATAAGAGACTTCTTTTAAAAACATTTGAAATATCTTACCGACCCCAAACTTTTAAACGGTAGTGTACTGTACATGCAGTCTCTATGATCTCATATTAAGCGAGAGACTAACATGGAATATTTGTACTTTAAAGTATTCATTACACTTCAGGACCATTTAAGTAATCTGCAGAAGATTAAACATGATGAAAAATCTTAAAAAGACGGTGACCAGTCATAAAAAATATATGTTTTCCCTTATAAAATCATTTACATTTGTGCTTAAAATATTAATATTTAAAAAAAGGTCATGTTCATTTTGTATACATTCACCCATAAAGCAGATGCTTTTATCCAACACAACTTACAAACTGAGAGACAACTACAGTACAAACACAAGCAATTGCTCATCAGGAGCTTAATGCTGCTAGTTCAGCAAGTTCTCGAGGAAGATGACGTATGTGCCTTCCATCAGAACACAGGCTATAAACAATTAGAGATGGTTTCATTCGGAGTACATTTGCATTTGTTTACCTGTAGGATATAGTGTCGTTCTTCACCAGAGAGCTGTTTCATGGCTCCTTCTCTCATACGCTCCTTGACATAGTTGTCGTATTCCTCTTGTGCTTTCCTGACTTCCTGTCTGCGCTGAAGCAGGTACTCTGGAGTTTGGCCATAGTCCTGAGAACATGCATAAAAACAAAAAAAAACAGGGCTTTTCTTACTGTTTTTGCAGTATGCAGTGCTGGGTAGATTACTTACAAATTGTAGTCGATTACTGATTTCGAATTATGACCACAAAAAAAAAAAAAAAAAAAAGAGAGAAAAGATATTGATATAAAAATACAAAAAGAAAGAAAATATATTCCATTCTTTGTTATCAACAACATGAAGTGCATTAAAGGATTAGTTCACCCAAAAATGAAAATTCTGTCAGTAATAACTCATGTTGTTCCAACCCCGTAAGACTTTCGTTCATCTTCGGAACACAAATTAAGATATTTTTGATTAAATCTGAGAGCCGTCTCACTCCTCCATAGGCTTCTATGTTATTGAAACTTGCCGGCCTAGAAAGTTAGTAAAGGCAATGTTTAAAATAGTCCAAGTGACTACAGTGGCTCAACCATAAGTTTATCAAGCGACGAGAATACTTTTTGTGCGCAAAAAAACTAAACAAAAAACTTTATTCAACTATTCATTATCTTTTCTGTGGGCCTCTGAGTGAGTCCACGTAGTGTAACAGCGCGGCGCTTCTGTGTTGTACATCACACGAATCACACACATGACCAGCATCGGCCAATAGTGAGCCTACGTTCTGACGTACAACCCAGAAGCGCTGCGCATATTACGGCAGGGTTTGTGATGGAACTGTGATGTTTTTTTTTTTGTTTTTTTTTTCACATACATATACATATATTCATATGCACTTAGAAATGAAACCAGAAAGCAAAGAAGATGATCATGTATGTGAACTGGTCCCCAAAGAAGCTATCTAAAGCTACTTGGGGGCCATGCTAATCAAAAAAGGAAAAAAATAAAAAATAAAAAGAGATAAAATAAAAAATGTTTTATCTCTGTTTTATCTTCATTATGGTTTAATGAAGAGCTAATAATTAAATCATTAAAATGAAAATAAATCAATACATCAGAGCATCAATAAATAATGAATGATTTACTACCATTGTGTGAATAATATGCAATCAATAAAAAGTTACATGTAGTCTGATTACGAGTATTTTAAAAGTCATTTTTGGAATCTGATATGTAATCCAGATCGAATGTAATCAGTTGCTACCCAGCACTGGCAGTGTGTATACTGTGCACAGTATGTTTTGTATGCATGATGAAATACAAAAGCAACTGAAACATTAAACTCACTTTCACATCACTCTCCTCACCTTCTTCTTTATGAATTTCGGGATGAGACCAGAGTTCTCCAGCGGCTGTTTGTCCCCCTTCTTGGTGTCAGCATACACTGGCTGCACTTTCTTTGGGAGTGCCATGATGTTCTCAACGGCGTTGGTCTTAATAAAGTTCTTGTTGGAGTAGAGACCCATGAGCGGCTTCTCTGTTCTTGCAGGTATTGGTGCTTTACCATGCAGCTCATCATCATATTTAAATGGTTTCTCTGAAACAGTAAATAAATGATCCAAGCAAAGCTTTAGTGGTCTACACATGAAACTGGCATTTTATGATTGTAATTAAAAGATATCTATCTGTATTTAAAAAGGTCAATATACTATAACGAATGCTCAAAATGTCTTAAACAGCAAAAGAAGGACATGTACTCTCAGGGAGTTTAGGTTCCTTGGAGTGTTTCTGTAGATAGTTTGTTGCCAACGGTACGTCCACTTTTGCTGGTCCCATTGTTTTATTGGGGGATTTGTTCACCTCTTTCTCCAGCTTCACCTGCTCTCTGAACTTTGACATGTACCTGGAAATTATATTAATGATATTAATGGATGAAAAGATATTAATTGATGAATCTCACAAAAAAAAAGTCTAGGTCTTTCATCCCAGAATCAATAGGTAATATAATATAATATAATATAATATAATATAATATAATATAATATAATATAATATAATATAATATAATATAGGCTAATAAGCAAACTTTAAATACATTTTTTAAATATATTTCACATTTTGACATCAATTTCAATTAAGTATAGTTTTCCTATTAGTTCTTTCTACACTAGGCTAATTCTATACACTGCAAAAATCATATGACCAATAAGTTATGACAACGTGTTTTTACATTGCTTTTAAGTAACTCATCAAAGTTAAGCAATCTTCACCTTTTTTCATAATTTAAACTGATTTTTTTTAAAGTTGAATCTTGTATAATGTAATTTAAGTTTAAATAACTTAAACATCCAAGTTGATTGTAACTTAAAAATGGAAGGCAGCTACTTTTTATGTTTTTTTTTTACAGTGTATTGACAACCGTTACAGGATCCACATTACATACCGTTAACTTAACTTACTCATTAAAAGAATTAAAGCAATAACAAGTAAGTTAACTTTACAAATACTTTACCATTTAACGTTAAATAGATCAGATTTAATAAGCTTCACATTATGAGACCTGGTGGAAAGTGTAGTGCTTAATTGTAACAATGTGAGAAAATGGTGTTACAATGTAAATAAATAAACTATTTTTAAATATCAAAAGAGAATTAGAAAAAAGATAGAACACTTATAATATTAGCTTATTGTGGTATTAATTTGATCTTAAAGCTGAAACTCTACCTGGGCGCTTTCATGGCTTTTTCTTCCTCTCTGGGAATAAGGTTATAGATGCTCTCTGCAGGATAGATGATGTTGCTCATGATGTCTGATAATAGAGACAAAAATGAGAGGAAAAAGAAGGTCCCGCTGCACACTGTTTTATGAGCATAAAATGGCTGGTGTTATTTAACAAACGTCTCTATGACAACCACTGCCAAGCAACATTAAACAGGTTTCCCCTTGTTTTATTTTCTCCCGCATTAGTCACAAAAGATTCTTAGTTTCAGTTGTTTAAACGCCCACGTTTAACAAACCTTACAAAAAACATGCACATGCACATGCAAAAGATTTGTTTTAGTATTATGATTTGAAAATGACTGTAGCCTACTATTGAGAGCTGAGTGAGAGCGTGTGACGAAGCCCATGTAAGGCTCAGAACGCAAACGGAAAATGTCCTTTTGCTGTTGCCGTACTGACATGTTTGTTTACATGGCCCACGCTATTCGTGCACGTGAAAGTGAGATTAGGCTGTTAGTCAGATAAACGTTGTGCTTTAGGTAAACCTTACTTTTTGTACTCTACATATTGCCAAATATTTGTGTAAATATATTTTACGTAATCATGTACTCCTTTCAGAAAACATTAACTGCAAAACGAATATTCTGCGGATTGACAGACTGTCAGATAGACATAATAAGTGTGCACAGTTTGTAATTATTTTTCTCTGCATTTTAAGGTACATGTCATATTTTAAAATATATTCCAGATAATTGCCATACATAGTCTTAATTAAAGTCATGTAATCGCTTGAAATTGATAAAAACTAAATCCTTTTTTCCCCCTGTTGCGCTCGTTTCATGTTCATGTCCAGCCAAATAATGAAAACATAAATAACATTTATTGGTATTTTTCTTTGATTGCTAAAAGCTAAATGTTATGTGGACTTATGACTAAATAAATTTAAATTGCACACCACATGAGTGCTTGAAGTCGGCAGGATCATTTAGTCCAATCATTTAGTCTGATTAAACAACCCCCCCCCCCCCCCCCCCCCCCCCCCCCTTTTAGGCCCTGTTCTAAACGGCACACTTCATGTGCATCTGCAGACTTTCACCCGACAGACAAAGCAGCGTTATATCATGAAAGTGTGGAACTGGAGAAAGACAGCAAAGGCTTAGGGTTCCATTGGGACAGGCTATGTGTTTATTAAAACAAATCTTTACATAGATTAAACCAATACAATATCCCTCAGTTTCCCAGACGAGTTTTAGGGCGTTTTCACACCTTAGTCCCAGACTAAAATGTATGTTTGAGCTGTTTTAAATAACAGCAACTTGCACTGACATATCTTAAAATATGAGAATGAAGGCTTGCGCTACTGTGATTCCCAAACAATCCGGTGCAACCAGGGCAGGACAAGACAAGGCAGAAAAGGAAAATCGCCAGTGCAACACATAAATCTTCTTAGTAATCCATTTATTTGAGGTACAAACCAGTGACTAACGTTTCGATGTAAAGTTACATCTTCATCAGAGTCCTTGAAGGACTCTGATGAAGATGTAAGAAGAAGATTTTACTAAGAAAAACATTACATTACTTACCATGTCAGTCCATTACTAAGAAGATTTATATGTTGCACCAGCGATTTTCCTTTTCTGCCATATCTTAAAATATGTCAGTGCCATTGTTTTGTCTCAAGACGCACACAAGTCATGTTTTTTTCTAAGACACGTTTATTAAAGCTACTCAAATGCTCTAATAATTGAACTAAGGCCTAATCCTGGCTTAGTCTAAGCCCTGTCTGTGAAACCAGGCCTAAACAAATTTTGTATTTTATAAAATGCTCTATAATCTTACTACCATATCTACTGACATGACATATTTCTGCTTCCTAGATTATATAATCTTTTTTCCAAGATGATCCCTGCAAGTTTCGGGCAGCTGTTGGCTAAAGTGAGCAAGCTGAGGACCCACCTGCTATTTGCTCCTTCATACTTTGCTACAGCACGGCTATCAAATCAAAACTCTAAACCACACGAGAGAAACATTCTCCTGATGGGTCCTCCTGGAGCAGGGAAGACCTGCGTAGGGCGGATTGTGGGACACAGACTAGGTATGCCTGTTATTGATATAGATGATGATGTTCTCGAAAGGACGTGGGGAATGAGTGTGGCGGACAAGCTCTCTGAAATCGGTGGTGATGGTTTTATTGAAGAAGAAGGCAAAGCAGTGTGCAGATTTGCAGCCACAGGAAGTGTCATCTCTCTGACCGGCTCCAATCCCCTGCATTCGGACGCCATGCGGCACCTGAAGCGCTCTGGACTGGCCGTGTACCTGGATGTGGACACAGAAGATATCATGCAGAGACTCTCTCGATTGAAGGTGAACAGGATTGTGGGTCAGGATGCTGGTGTTTCTATGAGAGAGATATTACATTACAGGAAGCAGTTTTATGAGAAATGGCTAGATGCGAGAGTCCTTTGTGGGACAGGAGACTCTGTGGAGAACGTGGCTGATAAAGTCCTGAGGACTCTGCTCAGATATGAGGATTCAGAATCAGAGATGTTTGTTTCAACGAGGAGCCAAATGTCAAGTGACCCCAAGTTCTTCAGTGATGTCGTCATAGAGGGTCTTGCCCCAGATGGAGGGCTTTACGTACCAAAAAGAGGTTTCCCCAAACTGGAACCTTTAGAATGGTTGAGAATATCCAGCATGCCATATGCCACGAGAGCTGTGGCCATACTGGAAAACTGTATCCATCCTTTGGACGTGTCCCCTGTAGAATTGAGCACAATGGTGTGTCGCGCTTACGGCCAGAACTTCGCCGATCAGTCGGTTGCGCCTCTAAAGCACCTCACTGATCATCAGTATCTTCTAGAACTCTTTCACGGCCCAACTGCCTCTTTTAAAGACCTGGCACTGCAGTTGATGCCTCAGCTGTTTGCCCACTGCCTGCCACAGATGTGCAACTACCTGATTCTAGTGGCCACATCTGGAGATACCGGAAGCGCGGTGCTGAACGGCTTCAGAAATCTTAAAGACAGTGACCGGGAGAGGATCGGCGTGCTTGTGTTTTTCCCTGAGAACGGAGTGAGTGAGATTCAGAAGGTACAGATGACAGGATTTCAAGAGGGCAATGCAAAGTCCATCAGCGTCCTGTCCGATTTTGACTTCTGCCAGAGGAGCATTAAACGAATGTTTGGGGACTCAAGCTTGATCGGACATTTAGCTGTGGAATATGCCACGGTTCTCAGCACCGCAAACTCGATAAACTGGGCCCGACTGCTTCCTCAGGTGGTCTATCACTGCTCGGCGTACATGGACCTGCTTAGAAATGGCACGCTGACTTTTGGAGACCCCATTGACGTTTGCATCCCTACCGGAAACTTTGGCAATGCCATGTCAGCCCTGTATGCCAAACAAATGGGAATCCCCATACGGAAGGTGATCTGTGCATCCAATCATAACTGCATCATATCCGACTTCATCGCTAGCGGCAAGTATGATCTTCGCAACCGGAAACTGCAGGTTTCAAACTCTCCTGCTATTGATATCCTGAAGTCTTCCAACCTTGAGAGGTTCATCCATCACGCTTCCGGTGGTGATGGAAGTCTTGTCAGAGAACTGTTTTTGAATCTAGAAAGAGATCGCATCTTTAAAGTGTCGGAGACTTTACGGCAGAAGATAAATCTGGAAGTTCAAGCTGGTTGGTGCTCTGAAGAAGACTGTTTGAGGGCCATACGGGAGGTGCACGCGACAACAGGCTTCATAATGGACACTCACACAGCGGTTGGGAAAGTAATCGCCGATCGTATACATGACAAAACCTGCCCGCTTGTGATATGCTCCACTGCACACCACGGGAAGTTTGCTCCGGCTGTCTTAAAAGCCCTTCAGTGTCAAGATATCCCACCAGATCCTGTTGAGCAGTTGGATAAACTCTGCAGCATTGGAGGCCGAGAGCAGATGCATGACGCTCTGCTGAAGTGCATGGGAAACAGCGGATATAATCCACATAAAGTATGTCAGGCTGACTATAACAAGCTCACAGATGAAGTAGAAACTATGATACAAGACTCATTTCTGAGAGTCCAGTGAGACCTGCAATACCTGGACATGTCCACTTGATGGCAAAGTCTGTCAAGAAACCCCAAACATTATAGTTCCATCAAATCTGAACACAAGGTGACAGTAATGTATAATCAAATGCTTAGATATAGTTCAAATGGTTTTCATGTAAGTCCATAATCTAGTCTTAATTGTACTTTATCATAACCTCTCAGATGTTTTATTAATTTAGTGTTGATAACTTTATTAAAAAAGCCTGATTATACTGATAGTTGCTACATTTCTGGCAACAACAAACAGTCTACAGTTACATAATGAAATATTACTTGGTGGAATTCATCTTTTTGAATATTATCAATAAAAATAATTTATTGATCATTGTTTTTTTTTTATCCTATTGCTGTTGTTGCCATGTATAGCGTATTTCTTTAAGGGTTGAAATAAATAAACTGACAAGGCATAGGCAAACAAATCGTTTTTCCCTCTTTAAGAGATTTCACTCAACATTCACTCAAGCTCATGTTGTTCCAGACCTCTATGACTTTCTTTATTCTGTCAAACACACAAAAAGATATTTTTTGAGATATGTGTCAGTTTTTTCCCCTCCATGCAGTGGAAGTCAATGGTAACCAAAACGGTTTGCTTTATCAACATTCTTCCCAATATCTTATATATATATATATATATATATATATATATATATATATATATATATATATATATATATATATATATATATATATATATATATATATATATATATATATATATATATATATATATATATACAGTATATACAACCCCATTTCCAGAATAGCTGGGACATTTTGTAAAATGCAATAAAATCAAGATTCTGTGATTTGTTAATTCTCATGAACCTTTATTTAATTGATAAATGTACAAAGAAAATATGTCCAATGTTTTCACTGACCAACTTGATTTTATTTTGTAAATATGAACAAGTTTTGATTTTGATGGCTGCAACACACTCCACAAAAGTTAGGACAGAGGCATGTTTACCACTGTGTCACATCACCTTTCCTTTTAATTACACTTTTTAATAATTTGGGAGTTGAGTATACTAATTGTTGCAGTTTTGGAAATGGAATATTTGCCCAATCTTGTCTGATATAAGATAACTGCTCAACAGTCAGTGGTCGTCACTGTCCGATTCTCCTTTTCATGATGGGTCATACATTTTCAATAAGAGACAGATCTGGACTGGAGGCAGGCACATCCCTTCTATGGTGCAGAGTGTCTAGAAACCACTCAGTTTTAGCATGTGCAGAATGAGGCCTGGCATTGTTTTCCTTCCCAGGAAAGATGTCATCTTGATGGCAGTTTATGTCTTCTGTAAAATCCCAATATATGCCTCCATGTCAGTGATACCTTCAGACAAATGCAAGTCACTCATACCGCTTGCACTGATGCACCTCAATACCAGGACAGATGTTTGCTTTTGCACCTGTCGCTGATGAAATCTGGTTGGTCCCTTTCGTCTTTGGGACTGAGAACTCAATGTCTGTTTTTCCCCAAAACAAGCTGAAACATGGACTCATCTGACCACAGCACACATTTCCACTGTCTGTTTTAGACCATCTGAGATTTCTCCGGATTCCCTGAATCTCTGCACAATATTGTATGGTAGATGGTGAAAGATATAAATTTTTTACAATCTTGCATTGAGAAATGTGCTTTTTGAATTATTTGACAATTCTCTCATGATATTTGGCAGAGCCATGACCCATCTTTGCTTGCTAAGACTGAGAAGCTCCTTTTTCACCCAAACATGATAACCTCACCTATTACCAATTCACCTACTCATTGTGGACTGTTTCAAAAGAGCGAATAAGCGGACAGATCCAGTGATAAAGGTGTTTATATGCAACACTGAATCGATCACAGGCAAAAATGTGGATCTGCTGATTGAGTTTTATTTAAACCGTTTATGACATTTCCCAGATAAAAAACAAACCAACACCATCCAAGACATTTATTTACATAACCTTAGTGTTCGCTGTCTCAAGGTCATGCGTGTAAATGCACTCGTTCACTTAATTCACAAGAAAGCAGGGCATCAACATTGAAGGCTTTCAGTTTATTTTGGTTACTTACATATTCATCCTCTTTTCTCCAAGTGAGGAAAACATATCATAACAAAGGTGATGATAAAATAGTTTGTATTCTGAGAGGTGCCACAATATGACTGTTCTTGCTGAGTCAGAAACAGCAATCCCATCAAACTCTTGGTCCCATTTGATTTTTTTTTTCATTGCACATTTCAGTTCATTGTAACCGTGACCTCCGCCGCTCTGCTCGACACAGGAGAACAAAATACCTTCAAATGCTTTATGTACAAGAAACACTCAGATATTCAGAGACTTAAATGATATTTGAGTAACATTTATACATCAAGCAGACAAGACCGAGATCTCACTCGCAAAACTACCGGAAATGAAATGCAAGTTTGAACATTCAAGCCGTCAAAAATACTATGCAGATATTTGACCGTTTTTAAAAAATACCTTTTGAGTTTCAAATAGTTTTTCGACATGCACTGTGAATGCATCAAGATTAAACATGAACATTTCATCCACACAAAATTAAATTCATCCTCAAGAGCTTTAATAGGTAAAAAGTTACAACCAATCACTGTTTATATACAGTACTGTGCAAAACATATAAACATACCATACGTGAATTAAATAATGTAAATGGCAACTGGAGTGAGTTGGCCACTACTGTAATGTGAAACATTTGCACAATACTGTATTTAATGAATTGAAGGGACAGATATTGTCATCATTTACTCAACCCTTACTGCAAACCTCTATGACCTGCTCCATGAAACGCTGAAGGCTTGTTTCCATTCAACTCCGTGCATTGATGTGCATGGCATTGTGGAATAGCATGAGCGTTCTGCTAAACATCTCTTGAAAGTCATACAGGTTTGGAACAACGTGAGGGTCGAGTCAATGTCAGAATTTTCATTATCCCTTTAACACAAAAGTGTTTCCTACCCTACTTAATATACTTTCTATGTACAGATTTGTTTTGGCCATGAATCAGCAAATGTTCTACAAAGTGTCTGTAAACCCTCAGAGGGGCTTTAGTTTAATACTGAGGTAATGTTGAAATCATACATTTTAATTTCATGCTCCATTACTCGATTCTTAAAGTGGATGGAAAACCGCTGTTGGCAGGATGCGAGCGAGTTCGTACTGTTGACGGTAAAACAACATCAGCTCACACATGCGCAAGTAAAAATAACAGTGTTCTCCTGATGCTATTACAGTCAATTATAGATTTTGTGATGGCCACGTAATGCGAGCGTTTTAGATACAGGATTTTAGTTAACCAAACGTAAGCCTTGAATGACTGGTGATATTCACAAGGAGGCTCTTCGAACAGGATCGTTCGCCCACGTAATAAGGCACAGTGACTAAATCAACATAGAGTGCTTTCTCCAGCACTGACAGACCATCACTTCAAGGAAACACACACGGAGAAGTGGGATCAACAGTCCTGTACAACTGTCACGGTCTGTAAGAATAATGAGAATCGTTTTCGCTCCCCTTCTGCTTGATGAGGTCTCTGCAATGAATAAACACCATCTAAATACACACTTGAGGCTACAAGATTTCCAAGACTCGGACACGCTTGAAACACTGAAAACTAGTTTTATCGATATCCAAGTGAATGTTTTTCATGTGTGACTTTACATTGCAACACCAGACATGAGCACAATTGGACATGAGAAGACCTTTTGAACCACAAATGACACGTTCTCCCGACAACAACACCCCTTTTGCCCAAAACACCAAATATCTATTTGAATCAAACACCGAATGACCCCCCTCAGTCTTGCTGTTTCAACTCCTGCGAGTCCCACAGCTCTCTGGGATTCAAAGGCCAAACGTGCTTGGCGGTCAGTTCATATCGCAGCATCTCATCCGTCAACCTGATGGACAGACCGGAGACTCCTAACACCTTCAGAAGCTCATAACTGGCCTGCTGGGGAGAGCGAGACGATGTGGCGCCAGCCAGATGCCACGGTCGAGGGTCGATGATAGTGAGGAGCACCTGAAGGGGAGCGGAGGCAGGGACACGAGGCAGGGCGGTCTCAGAGTCAGCATGCTACACTGGGAGGGAACTGAAAACTGGTGGCTTCAAATCTATGGGTTGCATATTATGTGGCAAAAGGAGCTGGCTTTGTGCTTGGACATCATGGAACAGGTGGACTAACCCTCCTCTTCGCTTTCCTCCTCCAGCGCCTCCTCGAACACTTGATCCGGGAGCCGGAAGCACTCCTCGAAGAAGTTGACCAGCGACTGGCTGAGGTGCTGCCGCGTTCCCTCGTTGTGAATGAAGTGTCCTTCGTCCGGGTAGATCTAACAAAGGACACAACGACAAGGGTTTGAGCTCAATATTACAACACTCTGAATACGGCTTTCACACTTGGTGTGAGCACAAGTCAGTTTGACATCAGAGCTTGGTGAAATCAATAGTACACATTTAAAAAAAAAAAAACCTTTCTTTTCCAGTGTTGGGCAGTAACGCGTTACTGTAACGCAGTTACTTTCGACAGTAACTAATACTGTAACGCATGACTTTTTAAATAAATTAACTCCGTTACCGTTACCATATGGCACGTTGTCCGTTACTTTTTGAAATTAATTAGTTGCTGGAGCGGCTGAGAAGTGTGCGCTGTCATTACACAGTACGAGAGCACTGAAGAGACTGCTAGCATTATACAGAGCGAGAGGACACCTGAGGACACATAACAAACTCACTGGCTGAGTTGTTTACGTACACGTGAGGCAGCGCGAGCACGGAGATTACAAGCTGCACGGAGAGCGCTGAGCACTGCGCATTTAAAACACAGACAGCGAAACGGTATGAATACAGAACACTTAAGTACACATTGCCATATCATTATAAAGTAATTAATTTTTTGACTAGATGCTGCATCAGCAGAGAAAGAACAGAAGCTTGCCGTCGAGTCTAAGAGGAATAACAGTAACGGCTAACTTACCTCAAGCGATTAAAGCAATGTGACAAAAACACACGCAGACCTGACCCACATGTTTTATGTCGCAATTGTTACCATCTATTTGCATTAGTTTATATCCAGCTGGTCACTTTTATGCATTCATTAGCCGGCGAAGTTGTATTTTTAAAACTAGTGACGTGATTGATTGATGAGTGAACATTGATATGTTCATGCAGCCGACATCAAGTCTAATCAAGTGTTCTAAAATTTAAGCAAATAAAGTGAAAGACTTTCCATGTAATATAGGTCTACATTTATGTAATTTTAATGCGCTGGCCTTTGCAGATATTTAAATATGGCCATCTTCTTTAAGCTTGAATCATATAAATGGTAACACTTTACAATAAGATTACAATTTTAGCATTACATATGGTTAATACATGTTGTAGAAGTATCATTCATTGTTAGATGTATTTGTATCTCCTTAGTTAATGTAGGCCTACTATGAACTAACAAGAATGATCAAGGTACAATTGTATTGCTCAAATATTAATTCATGCAGTAAAAACCACAGTGGTAAAAACGTATACTGTCAGCTGCATGAACATATCAATGTTGAGAAAGCAAACACTAGCTCTCTAGCAAAGTCACTAGCTTTAAAAAATGCTTGTTTTGTTATTTATTTCAGAAATCCTTGATATATTCAGTTTGTGCTAGTCTGACTTAAATAAAATAGTGTTTAAAAATTACTTTGTTTAAGTCAGTTTTGTGTTTGTATAGACCATAACGCATTAAAGGGCATTAATGGGAACATTTAAGAACTTTCTTTAAAAAAGTAACTAAAAAGTTACTTTTAACAGTAACGCATTACTTTTTGGTGTAAGTAATCAACAAAGTAATTGAGTTACTTTTTGAATGAAGTAACTAGTAACTGTAACTAGTTACTATTTCTTAGTAACTAGCACAACACTGTTCTTTTCATATGAGGGTCTTGGATGAAATGGATCAAAACATATGAGTTAGTTTTCATACTAGTTAGTTTTTTTGACCTTGGCTTTATGTTTTATTGCGGCTATTTTTCAATCCTGTAAAGCCTGACATATGACATAATAGTCAGAAAACCCCCTTTTTAATTGAATAGTTTACTTTACTTTTCATTTAAAACGGTTTAATGGAATAAGTTACCTTAGATAAAATCCATCAGGCTTTTATGGCTCATACAGTATGCAAAAACTGAGCAAAAACATGCGATTTGGTGCAGTTGCTGATATATTCAGTATATGTTAAAAAAGTAAATTGAAATCCTGATAGCTTATAATCTAAAAATCGATCTTAGATGATATTTAAATGCAAAACGTATAACGCAATTCAATGATTTAGAGATGCACAAATAAACAACCGTGGATTTCAACCAAGTGTGAAAACAACTGAGCAACATCCAAAAACTTCCACTGCGACCTTTATTATGTGTGTGTGGTGGCCCCGACTCTACATAATAGATCATAAATTGAGAAGAACAGCTTGACACAGTGACGATCACACATGTTCTGATGAATATCTGCCCTAATTAATTCCACAGTCATTCACCAGCCAGCAATTAATAGCAAATCTATTAGGGAGCAGAAAGCAAAGAGGAAATCTCTTAGTGTGGGAATATAATGGGATTATTCAGCATGTTAGCGCGTGGCTCATGAGAGTGGCCTGTATAATCTGTTTAAATGAGATGCACGCATTGAGTGGGTCTAATCCTTCTGCTGGCAGCAGTGCTGGATGATCACAGGGCTCAGTATCCAGTCACCACAGAACTCACACACCTTTGGTGAACATCGCCACAGATGATGCAGGGTGTACAGCAAGCGAAAACCTCATTAATGTACCAGAAAAAAATGATTTTAAAAAATTGTGTATACATTTTTCATGACAGTCCTGTCATCGGCTCTAAGGATGTGTGTTTTCAAATTCATTGTAGAAAAAAAAGTTTAATTGCAGAATTTCCAGTGAAGAACTACAATACCCATAATCTTGAATAGAAATCCACCAATTACAGAAGTCGCTGAGCCACAAACTCCCTAAAGCACTGTGAGTGATTTGATTGACTGACTGACGATTTGCAAGTATTTTGATTTTTTTATATACTTCTATAATTGTTTTTTTTATGACATCATTCACAGTGCTTTATCAGATGACAACCTTGTCTTTTCATATACTTTTTTCTTTTTCTCTCAGAGCTGGTTGGTTTGGTTAATTTAAAACTGAACAAGAAGCATATTGGTAACTCTTTACAATATGGTCTCATGTGTTAACATTAGTTCCCTTTCGTTGTCACTCCGAGTTCCGTCGGATGACGACGAATGGGGGTTTCGCTTAGAAAGCCAATCGACTTCGAGTACTACAAAACGAGCCAATGGCAGAGAAATGCCATGGGTCTGCGGAATTTGCATAGCGTAACTCCGCCTCACCTCGTGTGTATTTAAGGAGCACGCTCATAGCAAATAGGCATGTTTTCGCTTCGGAGCCAAGGTGATCCTTCGCTCCACAAGCCATTCCTGTACTGTCAGTTCTTCAAGACGAGCGAGATTCTCTGGTGTTGGTGTGACGGCGATCTCCGGCGAGAGCGCGCTTCCTGCTTATCTGTCTGTGGTTTGACAGCGAGTGTGTTTCTCCCCGGGCGCTTCAACACAATCAGAGTTTCTTTTCCTCTCACAAAAGAGCTTGCACGCGGCACGTCTTTTTAAAGATGCCTCGCCCATGCACTTCTGGTTGCGGTGGACTCGTTGCCGACTCTGATGGGCACGAGCGTTGCATAGTGTGTTTGGGCATTGATCACGCTAGAGCAGCGCTCGTGGATGACTCATGTTCTCTCTGCGGGAACATGACCATCGCAACATTACGATCAAGACTCAATGATCTCGCAAGAGTGAGGGTCCCCTCATCCACACCCCGATCTACTGACTCTAGAAATAGAGCTAGTACTTCGGCTGGTGGCCAGGGTGATCTGAGGGTGACGGTTTGGAACAAAGCTATCAGTCCGTGCCCAGCCGCACCCTCTCCAGTGTTGCAACCCGTGAGTGCTCAGGGGATTCCCGCGGGATCATCTTCGGGTGTCCCGCGGGTTTCCTTTGGCGCTCCAGAGGAGGACGCGATGTCCATCGCGGCATCACAAGGTGGGTCTGAGTCTCTTGGAAGTGAAGACTCATCACAGCTGCCACCTTCGGGTGTGAGTACAGTTGTGCCAGAGTCTGATCCAGAGATGACGGCCATGCTGTCTCGAGCCGCCGCGAGCATCGGGTTAGAGTGGACCCCTCCGCCCTGCCCCGAGCGCTCGCGGCTGGATGATTGGTATCTGGGTCGGGCTGCGGATCCCCGTCCCCGTCAGGCACCGATACCTTTCTTCCCGGACGTGCATGATGAGATCTCGAAGTCCTGGAAGACTCCCATGTCTTCCCGCGACCGCTCGCTGATTTCATCCGCCTTTCCTTCCCTCGATGAGGCCGCTGCCCGTAGGTACACTGGGCTCCCCCCGGTTGAACGCTCTGTTGCGATGCAACTGTGTCCTCAGAGCGCTTCTTCTCGTGGTGAGCCTAAGCACCCATCCAAGGCCTGTAGGTACTCGTCTACATTAGTGGCGAAGTCCTACAGAGCTGCGGGACAGGCAGCCACCTCTTTGCATGCCATGGCCATTCTGCAGGTCTACCAAGCCCAGATGCTCAGGGACATGCACGAGGGCAGGACAGACCCAGGGCTCTTCAATGAGCTGCGCGCCGCCACCGACCTTGCTCTCCGAGCGACGAAGGTGACCGCACGCTCCCTGGGTTTGGTGATGTCCACAGCTGTGGTCCAGGAGAGACATCTCTGGCTGAACCTTGCTGATATGAAGGAGGCCGAGCGGTCCCGGCTGCTCGACTCCCCCATATCGCAAGACGGCCTTTTCGGCGGTGCAGTCGAGGACTTCGCCCAACAGTTCTCGACTGCTCAGAAACAGACTGAGGCTATTAAGCATATTCTGCCCCGACGGCCCGCTGCTGCCTCCACCCAGCCGATCGGGCAGAATACTCAGCCTGTTCGCCGCCGAGGGCGCCCTCCTGCGGCTCCCGCCCCTCCCGCCCGGCCCAAACAGCAGCCTTCACCCGGGCCCGGTCGCGGAGGAAGCCGTAAGAAGGCGCCCCAGCCCTCTCCAGCCCCGCCCCCCGCTAAACGCCGGGCCAAGCGGCGCTCCTGAGACGGGCTGCTCAGGAATGATGGTTACTTCTCAGGAGATGGTGGCAGGACCACTCCTTCCCCCGGTGGAGGGCCGGGGGAGAATCTTTTGTTCTCCACTCCCCGCTGCTCACCCTCGGGTGGGCAGCACCCTAATGTGGTTAAAGAAAGAAGTGACACATTCATTCCTGAGCACACAGAGTTCTCGGACGACACGGTGCGCCGCCCCCGGGCCGTGCACCCCTCGTCCTCCTCTGTCCCAGAGCCGGATGACAGTGCGCGCCGTCCCCGGACCGTACCACTCTCATCCCCCTCTGACGCCAGACCCCTGGCAGAGCAGACCCCCGTGGAACGTTCGTCCTTCCCTGGTCTGCTCTGTCAGGACGCGGTCTGTGGCTGCACCCCCACACCGGGCCGCTATGCCGTCCACGTCTGGGTCAGCCATACCGCCTCGCTGCCCCACCGACGGGAAGTCTGTAGTTCGCATGACCCCGCTGGTTCAGTCGTTGGGAGCCTGGCTAGAGCTTCCCAACCTGTCCCGCTGGGTCGCACGAACGATCAGGCTCGGCTACGCGATTCAGTTCGCGCGGTCTCCTCCCCGCTTCAGGGGAGTCCGCTCCACTATGGTCGGTGGCAATGCCCCTATCATGAGAGCGGAGGTTGCAACCTTGCTGGCGAAGGGTGCGATCGAGACTGTCCCTCCAGCCGAAATGAAGGCCGGCTTCTACAGCCCGTATTTCATTGTCCCGAAGAAAACCGGTGGGTTACGGCCAATCCTGGACCTGCGCGTTCTGAACCGCTCCCTTCACAGGCTGCCGTTCAAGATGCTCACCGCCAAACGCGTTTTCGAATGTGTGCGGCACCAGGATTGGTTTGCAGCGATCGACCTGAAGGACGCCTACTTTCATGTCTCCATCCTCCCTCGACACAGACCGTTTCTACGGTTTGCTTTCGAGGGGCAGGCATATCAGTACGCAGTTCTCCCATTCGGGCTAGCCCTGTCTCCTCGCGTCTTTACGAAGGTCGTCGAGGCAGCCCTTGTTCCCCTCCGGGAACACAGGGTTCGCATTCTGAACTACCTCGACGACTGGCTAATCCTAGCTCACTCTCGAGATCAGCTTTGCGAACACAGGGATTTGGTGCTCCGCCATGTAGCCCGTCTGGGCCTTCGGGTCAACTGGGAGAAGAGCAAACTTTGCCCCGTGCAGAGGATCTCTTTTCTCGGTATGGAGATCGACTCGGTCGCCATGTCCGCGCAGCTTACGAGCGAGCGCGCGCAGTCACTGCTGACTTGCCTGACACAGTTCGAGGGCAAGAGTGCGGTTCCACTGAAACTTTTTCAGAGGCTCCTGGGGCATATGGCATCCGCAGCCGTGGCAACGCCGCTCGGATTACTCCATATGAGACCGCTTCAGCTTTGGCTTCGCGACCGAGTCCCGAGGTGGGCATGGCAACACGGCACTCTCCGAGTACCAGTTACTCCGACCTGCCGTCAGACCTTCACCCCGTGGTCGAACCTCAGTTTTCTACGGGCCGGAGTGCCCCTGGAACGAGCTTCCCGGCATTTTGTCGTAACGACAGATGCCTCTACCATGGGCTGGGGTGCCATGTGCAATGGACGTGCTGCCGCGGGCTCCTGGACAGGACCCCACCGCTTATGGCACATCAATTGCCTCGAGTTGCTGGCTGTACAGCTCGCCTTGCGCCGCTTCCGAGCCGTGCTCAGGGGTCAGCATGTACTAGTCCGTTCAGACAATACCGCGACCGTAGCGTACATCAACCGTCAAGGTGGTCTGCGCTCCCGCCGTATGTCGCAACTCGCCCGCCACCTCCTCTTATGGAGCCAGAAGCATCTAAGGTCGCTTCGTGCCATTTATATCCCCGGAGCCCTGAACTGTGCAGCCGACGTGCTCTCACGGTTTCAGCCCCTCCCTGGAGAATGGCGACTCCATCCCCAGTCGGTCCAGCTGATTTGGGACCAGTTCGGGGACGCACAGATAGATCTGTTTGCCTCTCACGACTCGACCCATTGCGCCCAGTATTATTCCCTGACCGAGGGCACGCTCGGCACGGATGCTCTGGCGCACAGCTGGCCGCAGGGCCGCAAATATGCGTTTCCCCCAGTGAGCCTTCTCGCGCAGACCCTGCGCAAGGTCAGGGAGGACGAGGAGCAGGTCATTTTGGTCGCGCCGTACTGGCCCGCCAGGACCTGGTTCCCCGAACTTGTACTCCTCGCGACAGCACCTCCTTGGCCGATTCCTCTGAGGAAGGACCTCCTTTCTCAGGGACGGGGCACCCTATGGCACCCTCGTCCCGATCTTTGGAACCTCCACGTGTGGCTCCTGGACGGGACGAGGCAGGTTTGAGTACCCTACCACCAGCGTTGGTGGCTACCATCACTTCCGCTAGAGCGTCGTCCACGAGACACGTCTATGCGTTGAAGTGGAACCTCTTCGTCAACTGGTGCTCTTCTCACCGAGAAGACCCCCGTAGATGTCCGGTCAGTGTCCTGCTTTCCTTTCTTCAAGAGGCGTTGGAGCGAAGGCTGTCTCCCTCCACCCTCAAGGTCTATGTCGCCGCTATTGCCGCACATCATGACCCGATAGAAGGTAAGTCCGTGGGGAAGCATGACCTGATCATCAGGTTCCTGAGGGGAGCGAGGAGACTGAATCCTCCTCGTTCTCCTCTCGTACCCTCTTGGGACCTCGCAGTGGTCTTAACTGCCCTGCGCAGCGCTCCCTTTGAGCCTTTGCAGTCAGTCGAGCTTAACTTCCTGTCAATGAAGACAGCGCTCCTGACTGCGTTGGCCTCCATCAAGAGGGTAGGGGACCTGCACGCATTCTCCGTTGACGAAGCGTGCTTGGAATTCGGGCCGGGTGACTCTCACGTGATCCTGAGACCCCGGCCTGGATATGTGCCCAAGGTTCCTACCACTCCCTTTCGGGACCAGGTGGTGAACCTGCAAGCGCTGCCCCCGGAGGAGGCAGACCCAGCCTTGGCACTGCTCTGTCCAGTACGTGCTCTCCGCACCTATGTAGACAGAACGCAGTGTTTCAGGACCTCAGACCAGCTCTTTGTCTGTTATGGTGGGAAGCTGAAGGGAAAGGCTCTCTCCAAACAAAGGTTGTCTCACTGGATAGTGGACGCCATTGCTTTGGCATACCAGCAGCAAGGTCGACCGTGCCCCCTTGGTGTGACCGCCCACTCCACCCGGAGTGTGGCATCCTCTTGGGCTCTAGCGCATGGCGCCTCGCTAACAGACATCTGTAGAGCTGCAGGCTGGGCGACACCTAACACATTCGCCAGATTTTACAATCTCCGAGTGGAGCCAGTCTCCTCCCATGTACTGTCTTTTTCAAGCTAACATGGGACCCGTTAGGTGTCTTCGCTTGCTCGCCATTCCACTCCACGGACTGGATGCGTGCGATATTCTCCTCAGGTGAGCTTCCCCGAAAGCCCTGAGTTCCTCCAGCACTCCTGATGCTGGCGCCAGTGTCTTTTGCCTGCGCGTCGGCTAGGTGCCTCCCGTGTGCATGGTACCTCCTCTGAGCTACCCCCACATGTGTATTTCCACTGTAAGCCTCTTGGAGCATGTGTCTTTCCCTTGGCAAGCCACCTTGCCACCCCTGGGGTTGAAATATTCCACCTGCGGCTGGACACCCCAGTGATTCCCCATATGCATCCCTCGGGTCATATGTGTATTTCTAAGTCCCCCCCTCTGGGTTGGCAGTAATTGCATACTTCCCTTAAAGACCTTGGGATATGCTCCCCAGTGTACCTTGGTATTCCTGTGCTAATAGGAGTCCTTCGTCCGTGCTATCTCACGACAGGGATCTCATATTACGCAGGGCACTGGAAGACAGCTGAGAAGGTGGCGTGATTAGACTGGTATCCCCATTCGTCGTCATCCGACGGAACTCGGAGTGACAACGAAAGGGAACGTCTCGGTTACGGATGTAACCCTCGTTCCCTGAGTAGGGAACGGAGACGTTCCGTCTTCCTGCCACTTTCCGCTGTGCCGCGGGGATCGCCTGAGCTCAGTCTTGGCTCCTCAGCGAGAAAAACATGCCTATTTGCTATGAGCGTGCTCCTTAAATACACACGAGGTGAGGCGGAGTTACGCTATGCAAATTCCGCAGACCCATGGCATTTCTCTGCCATTGGCTCGTTTTGTAGTACTCGAAGTCGATTGGCTTTCTAAGCGAAACCCCCATTCGTCGTCATCCGACGGAACGTCTCCGTTCCCTACTCAGGGAACGAGGGTTACATCCGTAACCGAGACGTTTCTGTGTTACAAATATTCATATTATCACAGAACTGGGCAACATTTTTATAGTTCGGACATAAATAGTGATGTCTAAGGAAATGATCAAATCACATTTAGAAGGTAACATGGTGCTTCAAATAACGACTGTATCGATTACATCGTTACACCAGTAGGTGGCGACAAGTGACTGTTAAAAAATGCATTGGTCATTGAATCATTCATTCAGGAGAAACGAAAAAAAAAAAAAACCTGATTCATCCAGTTATGAAAAAGTATTTAAAAGGGAGTAATTGAATCATTCATGCCAATCATCTTTTTTTAATAATTCATTCAGATTAATTAAACACTTTAAATAGACTGCAGCAATTAACATTTTGTCAGAACCTCTACTCTAGTAAATTACATGTTATTTTTTTTAGTTGTCTGTTCAAAATCGTAGAAGAATCGTGATCTCGGTTTGAAACAAAAGAATTGTGATTCTCAATTTATTCAGAATAGTGCAGCTCTAGCATTAGCTGATGCTAGCTAACAATGGGCCATATATCTTTAAAGATTTTATTAATCTTCGTTAAATCCAATTGTTTATTATTATTTGTCCATGTTAGTTCAAAGCGCATTAACAAATGTTAACAAATATAACTTTGGATTTTAAAAATGTTTAGATGAATAAACAACTAAGATGAATAAATGCTGTAGAAGTAGGCCTATTGTTCATTGTTAGTTCATGTTAATCTAATATATTAACTATTCTTTGCAAATGAAACCTTTAAAATATGCTTAAAATCCTGTGTGAAAAACGAATGGAAAAATATAGTAATAATAATAATAATTCAATACATTTATATTGTGCTTTAGAGTACAGTAGATCTCCTAGGGCTAATCACTGTAAATAATTACAAAATAATTATTCTGGACATTAATTATTCATAACAATGCTCATTTTGCAGAAAAAAAGTTTTTGGAGATTAAAACATTTGGGGGAATTTTCACCTCGCCCTCATCTGGTAGGGTGGTCGCATACGGTCTAGTTGCAAAAGTCGAAATATATAATAACACACCCAAAGCTGAAATTGTATTCTGTGTATACCTCAGCCTGTGAAAATGTGGCTTTAGCCCCTGGTGTGAACTTTATATCCCAAAAGTAAATCTGCACAATGACTCTTACCTGAAGAGTGTAGTTTGCTCTCTCGCTGATTAGCCTGGAGATGAATTTGGCTGTGTGTTGAAAATGAACTTTTTCTAAAAGGTAAATGAAATGTGTGTCAGTTGACAGTATTCTATCCTTCACAAAGACATAGAAGATGTGTAAAAGAAAATGCACCATCTGCTGTTGGGTGAATGATTAAAAACTTTTTATCGATGAACTGGGACGCTCTGTATGCAAGGTTGGCCATCTGTGGAAACATTAAAGAGCACACTATAAGTGTTGTCAGTAATGGTGAATACAAAATCCAGCTTATAATTCAAGGAAATGTACCTCGTACGCTCTCCGATCTGGCTTGGGAGGGCCGAGATATCTCTCTGAGAAAGCTGAAGCTGAAAGCAGGAAATAAGAACAGTATCAGTCGGCAGTGACATTTGTCACTGGCAGAGTTCATTTCCGAGCGTTTCCTTTGATAAAAATCACTGCACAGCCATTTCACAATAGACGCTGATGCGCCTGGTGAGTTATGAGCCGATTTCTGTGCTGTTGCCGCTGTGAGATGTGAGGTATTGTTTATGATGAACACACACATGCTCCATTTTTCATCCCCCTGTTCCTCTAGAGTTCTTTGAGAGCTTCAGTCCTCCTACAGGCCCTGCTCTCAGAATACTGATGGGATCCACTGACACGCGCAGACAGCGAGCTGCAGGAATGGATGATGAATTGGACACTCCTCCTTAAGAGACGTTCCAACAGGGTGCTTTTATGCGCATGCACTTTTTATTGTCGGTGGTATCTTACATCACATCTCAATGTTTTTTTCAGCATCTTGGATCATTTTCAAGATATTGCATCAAGAGGTGAAAATAGTGCATCTGTTTCCACAGTGCATCAATGTCAGTTTTACAACAACAGACCAATCAGAAGAAGCTATGGGTGGGACAAGCATTTTAATGATCTTTCCCATTCTTGATATCACACTTACATCTATTTTGGATGACTAAGGGCCAGACAAATTAGCATGAGAGCGCAATCCCAAAAAAGCGCCGAAGGGAGTGGAAAGTTCTGCACGTGATCTCCTGATGACCAACGCAATCTAGTCAGACATAATAGTCAGATAACACTTTTTTAATGGAATAGTTTATTAAACCTCTGGATAAAATCCATCAGGCTTTTAAAAGCATCATGCTTTTTTGAGGTGGTAAATAACACACAAATACGAGTAAATTTACCATAGGTCCTTAGTAAATCAACTTGCATGATTCATTTAAATACTCTCTAATTCATTTTGTGTCTGAAAGGGAAACTCCTCTAAATGCATGTATAAGGAATAAAATGTATAAAATCAGGCAAATTATACATGAATAAACCCCCCAGTAAAAGCCTTCAGAATATAGATTGGAATAAAACTGTAATGTTTGGTGTTATGATAATGTTAGTGCTACTGAAGTGGAGATTTATGACTCAGTGCTTGAGAAAAAACTCATTTTGACAAAACAGCCTTTTAAGATATGTACTGTAATTGAAATCTACAGACGCAAATAGATAAAGTGCTATAAAAGATACACCTCACAGTGTATTTTAGATGTTTTATTTCCACTAGTCTGAAAAAATACTTGAAAAGCCAAAAAGCCCCAAATTTACAGATGCATGAAAAAAACAATGTCTCGCCTTAAACAACCAACAGTACTATTCTGTTATGCAAAATACTAGGCTTTATGTGGCCATATTTCACAGTTTTGAATTGTTTCTTGTCTCGCCACATTCTGTTCAGAATTACATAAATCTGAATGTGACAAGACAAGAAACATTGTGCCATTTTGTGTTTTCAACATATTATGCACATTTTCACTTTAATGGATATACCTATTTTACAATAAAAATATTATTTACAAATATTTCAAAATGTTATTTTACTAGTCTTTGTTCTTTTTCCTCATTCGCTTAAATCCATTAAATTTTTTTAATGATTTAATTTAGTAAATAAAAAGACCATTACCAATAAATAAATAAATTCCCAATGTTAAAGTTATGGCTTAGCTAGTATAATGCTAGAGTCAACAGCTACCTAATGTTATGTATAACTGGGTATTTTCTGAGAACTCTTGACTTGTACCATGTGACCGCTCTCCCACCTGACCGCTGCAGATTCATTTAGGCGTTGATAGTGTTGCCAGTCCAAGGATGTGAACAGCTCCGAGTAGAATGTCACGTGTTGTCATCAGGAAATTAAGGTAATTACAACATGGCGGAGAACGTAGCATTTAGCTCTAGCTTTAATTAAACACACCTAAACCAGCTAATCGAGGTCTTCAGCATCACTCGAAACTTCTAGACAGGTGCATTGAAGCTAAACTCTGCAGGAAAGTGGTCTTTCAGGAACATTATTGAACACCCGTCTCAAGACACACACACACACACACACACGTTGGTGCACCTATCATTAGGAGGACATTCCATAGGTATAATGGTTTTTATATAGTACAAACTGTATATTCTATCTCTCTAAACTAACCCCACCACTAAACCTACCCATCACAGAAAATTTTCTACATTTGTACATTTAATTTTTTAATAAAACATTGTTTAGTATGCTTTTTAAGCCATTTAATTACGAGGACTCATAAATGTCCTCATAAACCATGTTTACGCAGTAATACCAGTGTAATTATACCATGTAACCATGTCATTATACAAATGTGTGTCCTCATGAGTCATATAAACAAGCACACACACACACACACACACACAACCCCTACCATATAGCGCAAAGTCTGTGATGGGCGAGAGCACTGCAGCACACTTGAGCATGGAGTCCTCAGAGCTGAGCAGAAGGCTGGTGATGTAACCTCCATACACCTGAAACACAAGACACTCAACTCAAGAGCTCTGAGATCGTTACTCTCATTACTAGTTAGAAGTTTCTGATACTGTCTGTGCTCATTAAAGTGAGGCAGAAACTCAGACTTTGAACATGCATCAATTAATCCTGCGAAAAAATTCAATCTTTCGAGGAAAGAAATAGGCATGGGAAAAAACGAAGATGTAGCCAGAAATGTAGATGGTCTCATTTAAGTTCTTCTTACTGCTTGAAACCAATTTGTTCTGCTCTTCTTCAGGACGTTAGTGAGAGGAAGAGTTTATGTGAAATGCTGAAAGAAAGACAGGCTCTGTAGACTCTCTCGTCATCACAACTGCTGTTGGATGAGTCACACTTTTAAGTGAACCCTCAATGTTCGCAGACAATGTAGCTCTGTTCCAAAACCTAGTGAGCTGCCTATGTAGATATTTTAAGTTGTCAATCAGGGCAGCAAAATGCTATCCAATCGTGAAAAGACCAGGTGTAAATGCCCTCTGAAACGCTTTAAATCCAATCACTTAAACCACTTCAGGAGGTGGCTTGAGACACACTCCAAATGAAACTGGACAAGTGTACAGTAAATGCATCTAGTTGTTGAAGCCACATATGTAAATTTTACTCCTCCCAAAATGATCAAAAATAATCATGTGAGAGCATGTTATACTGGCTACCATAGCCGGATATGACAGCGCTACTGCAAAACACGTTGCCACAGATATGGCTCACCAGATCTGTGGCATTTATGTGGCCAAGTGTAAAAGAAACAGTTTTAACAAATCAGACAGCTATCTGATCAGTAAAAGCATGTTGTGACAAGTGTAAATAGGCCCATTCAATTCCCTTTAAGTTAGAATGCTGCCTTAAGAGACAGCGAAGCAGTTGGTTTGGAACAGATCGTTAATGTACTTTCTGTATGCATGTGCGTGTGAGAGAGGCTGGACAGATAATAACAGTAAAATGCAGTATGTATTTACCTGCCCAAAAGCTCCAATTCTAGTCTTGTCAATGTATGGCTCCTGCATCATAACACTGCCAGACACAAAAGACAAGATGTTAAACGGTCTGCCACTGTAGGACCTTCTCACATACTGAATACTCAGTGTCAATCATATCACTGAGTTTTTAAGTCAGGCCATGGTATACGTGTAAATGACTGAAGATCTGCCGCGCGGTTAAGGAGATGCAGTACATTCGTGCAGCTGTGTGTTGGCACTGATGGATGTTCACTGTGTGTAGGGCGCAGATGGCTGCTCAACTACCTGAGGACATCCAGCTGGTCTTTCTCCTCGAACATTCCCAGCCTGCGCTGCACCTTATGGAGCAAGTTAGTCCCCTGGAAGCCACTTCCACGACCATCAAAGCGCACCGCAACCACCCCAAAACTGCTGACCAGCACTGACGCCCAGTCAATGTGGAACTGCTCTGAGACCGACTGACTGCCTGGAGTCCCATCTCTGAGAGAGAGAGAAAAAAAGACTTCTAAGAAAAGAAGCATTTCATTTGTGCTTGATCAAACTGGCTGTTTCAATTTAGTGACTGCCTATCTAGGAAACATGTATGGCAATGATAGCTACTGCATGTTCTGGAATGTTCCAAGTGAAAAAATGAAAACTGAAAAAAAAAAGAAAGAAATTTGCAACTGAAGTAAACTTACTTTCATGAGTTATTTACTTGCTTTGGTTATAATTTTAACTGTTTATTTTATATTATCATATACAATTTTATTTTATATTATAAGATATCATCCTGACAAATGTGCAATTACAACTATATTTAAATACATAACATACAAGTTTCAGTAGAAATGACTGTAAAGTATATTTGACGTTAGTTTACCATAAATGCTTGTCAGTGCATTCGGCATACTAGGGGTGTAACAATATGTCGTGTCACAATATATCGCAATACAAAAATGCAACAATATGTATCGTGGATAGTGACAATGTGTATTGTGTAGTTCACCCAAAATAAAAAAAAATTAGGTGAAAAAAAAAGTTTTCAGAGTTTTAGTGTCAATATTATTAAACTACTATATATAATGTATAATTAATAATGAAATGTGGGAATATTTGTGGGTCCTGGTAATGCCAAATGTCTTTTGTTACCAGTAAAAAGTGGCCTACATTATTTTAAATATATGTGGTCAGTGACAGAGTGCAAAATCCGTATTTTCAGCTTCAGAATCATGAATATTTTTGAATATTATCTGGTGTCACCGTTGTCCTGTGCATTGGGTTACCAGCACCAAGTCCAAGCCTATTCATTTACACCCACAATGTAACAGCAAATTGAGCATTTTAATCAACAGAACATTTTTCGTTTACCTTTTACCATATGTCTTTGAGTATCACGATAATATCGTATCATGAATTCAGTATCGCGACGTGTATCGAATCGTGACATGAGGGTATCGTTGCACCCCTAGGGCATACACTTTAAACAGTTTTCAATGACAATAGATGTAATTATGAAATGACATAAAAAGATGCACTTAAATCCTACTTAAGTGTGTTAAAAAAGCACTATCAAGCGTAGCGTCAGTTCTGGCAGGTCACGTTAGTCAAGCTCGCGTCAGCTGATCCACGTCTACCTATAGGGATACGAAGCCTATCACTGTATACATATATAAGCTCCTTCAGTATTATCAGCAGCTGTTGTGTTTCTCAGGAGCTAAATACCCTCCTCCATCCCCAGCTCCTCCTCTCGTCAGTCAGTATGGCATTCAGATTCCCCTTGAATCAGAATAAATTCTCAAATTATGTTGTACTTTAAAATCTTGAATTAATGATATCTGCAATACATTCATGTTGGTTCTGTTCTGTTTACCCTAAGGGTTATTGCTGCTCTCTCTGCTCTTATCCATGTTAGGCTGCATGGCATCCAGGTCAGTTCTCGCCCAGAACGAAACCATACCGCCAATCCAAACTGTATGCTAACTGTCAATCATATTTGACGATAGTGGTCCTGACAGAACTGAAGTTCAGCTAATAAGATTTAATATATTCTTAAACTATAACACATTTTCATTCGATTGCATTTAATATGCAATTAAGTGTCAGAAAACATTACATTCACTTCTCTAATAATCAGTTTTTCACAAAGGTAGGTAGGTAGCTCACTGGGTTTTGAGACACAGTCACTATATTGACTATAGTCCTGACACACCATCTACAGTCCCTGCACTGGCGTCTCTGTAGAGAGCACATGTGATTGTGTACCGTGGTATGCATGATGTGTGCGGCGGGTGGGTTAATTGAAGGCGGGGTTGAGGTGAACTCATTTGTGGTGTAATTACAGTGGCTGAAAGTGTACGGCTGAAAAGACCAGATTAATAGCACTGACTCAAGTCCATTTCAGAGTTGCACTCTTCCTCTTGATGAGACCTGAAGCGCAGTGCAGGAGAGGAACTGCTGTTTGTGTGTTAATAGGATGACCTGCAGCACACGCATTAAAGGCCTCATATCATGGGAAACAGGATTTGCTCTGTGATATAATAGACCGCACTGTACTACAGGCAAATTATAAAGTTCAGGATTTAAAGCTTCTTCCCCGAACCATTTATTTAAACGTAACTGCTAAAAAAATTAAAGAGAGTAGAAATTAAGAGCACTTTAACATTTGACTGCCCCATTTACATATTAATGACACCTATTTGGTATTCAGCACCTTGGCATGACGTTGTTATTCCTTTGATGCTAGTGGTTGAGCATTAATGATTGTATTGGCCTATTAAGATGCAGATAAATACAATTTTATAAAATATGTAATAAAATCAGTAAAATACATAACATTACTGTTACGTTCTAATGCTGTTTTGGTTTCGTTTTCATTCTTTTCCCTGTTCTGAGTTATGTTTGTTAGTAAGTTTCCGTGGTTATTCACAAGTTCCTCACCTGTTCTTAGTTCTGTTGATTACTCTTAGTTTCCTCTGTTCATTGTTCGTTCTCGTTTGTGTTTACGCAGTAGTGTTTTTCTGTGATACTTAGGCCCTGTTTACACGAAAACGATTCCGGGTGAAAACGTAATAATATTTTATCGGATGTGCCTTTCGTTTACACTGCGACGGCGTTTTTGGGGCTTAAAAACGCAAAAAAGTGAAACCACCCTCCAAAGTGGAAATCTTAAAAACGCTCCACCGTCGCGTTTCCGTCTAAACGGGTAAAAACGCAAATCTGCTCATGGCGGCTCTCGTCGCGTACGCATTTACGTCACAGGCATGCGCCAGTACAGGAAAATAACAACCAACATGTCGGATTATTTCCATACGTCGGACCTTCAAGTTGCCCTAGCAGCTCTGAAAAACATACAAGATTCTTTTCAGCAGTTGTACAAAATACTCTGAGATATTGGTGTTGTTGTGTGGCAGTGCTTCACATTGCCACCTAGCCGCCTGGAGTGCATACTACATCGCATTTCTAACACTTTTGCGTCTCCATATGCACGCAGATTTCCCCCCCATAACGCTCGTCTAAACGCAGAATAAAAAGTGAAAACGAAACGCCACTTTTGCGTTTTCTCTTCAGATCGTTTCCGTGTAAACATGGCCTTAGTATTGTTAAATAAAGTGTTTCTGTTAGATTTTCCTCATCATTGTGCACTTTATACAGCCACCCGTTACAATGACATCATTTTAAATATTTTTTTTATAATTTTTTGTTTTCCACAAAAAAATATTTTAAACATTTTAATTTTTATAATTATTATTATTAAATCTTTATTTATCAATTTATTCATATTTATTAAAACATTTACAAGGCTGTTGGAAGAATTTGGAGCTGACATTTGGTGGACTCATCATTTCTCTTAACCAACCCTCCAACCGGGCATTATTGAAAATAGGCAAATATTGGCATTTATATTGGTCACTATTTTTTAGCCAATCGTAAAAGAGGTCATTTACATAAAGAAATGTGAAGAAACAGTTGAAAAACGGGTAAATTAATAACTAAATTAGGTTTTAGTGCAAGAAACTTTGACTAACATTATAAGTGGGACTCGGGGGGAAAAATAACATGCAAGAGAAGGGTACATAATGACTTTTTAATGAGGGATTCAACCATGATGGAAGTTCGGGAGAGTTCAGAGAAGCTGTTGGGACACTGACACATTTTACATATCAAATTTGTTTGTTGTTGACTGTGTTGTTATGTAGAAAGACATAGGGCTATAAAGAAAAGAAAAGAAAATGTTTCATGAAATTGCCATTTACTCACATGAGGAGCAGAAGAGGGTAGTGTGAGGTTTCTATGAAGCCTGCAGGTTTCAGGATCTGCATGCTGAGTCCTGTGTATGACAATGGGAGACATCCATCTGCATCTATATTATATTAATATCCCTCGTAAATCATTTGGAGCCATTTTGGTTAACATACTGTAATCCTCTATGTTTATCTCTGTGTATTCCACTATCGGCATCTGCAGCGAGTTCACCGTTCTATTCAAGCTCAGATTCAATTCGATGTCACACACCTCTGCAGGGAGAAAAAAAACAATCATTTTATGATTAAAAAACAGCCCCCCCTCCCCAAACCATCTAAACCGGTATGGTTTTCTTTATTTAGCTAAATATTCATGCTTCTTCCACTCCACAATCTTGCCCTCTATCATAAATCCTAAAACGTATTCACACTTTGCACCAACAACCAACATTTTTCATCGCTCATATGACCCATGTCTATATATGAAAGCAAATGATATAAAAGGTATGGCAGATGGATTGATTTTCTGTAAATAATGACTTTGAATTTTGGTCTGTTACTCTTTTATGGGCTGAAATATGTGCCACCAGAAACTGAATTTCAATCATTTATATTTGAATTTGAATTGCTAAACTTGAATAATTGCATTGAAAGACTGAATTTGAATAACATAATTTGAAATTGTATTGTTTAATTTGAACCATTGCATTGAAAAGCTGAATCTGAATTGTATCATTTGAAATTTAATTTATTCGTTTGGAACTGAAGTCCAATAAAATTTGATCCTCACCGAAAATTAAACTCTCTATATATCTTCACATTCACTTCTTACAATTCAGATTCAGTTCTCAAATTCAATTTCAAGTTACTGAGACAGACATCCGGGAAGTTGGAGGATGAAGGAAGAGCAATCGAGCGCAGATCGATAGATAGTGTCAATTTGCGCACTTGGCGCACACAACTCCTCTTGGGCCAATCAGCACCTACGTTTTGGAGGATACTATACCCGCCATGAAACAAGGAAGAAGTGCTTGCCTTGCAGTCGGGGGTGCTAGATCATTGATGGGGAGCTGCGCAATTTTATATATATATATATATATATATATATATATATATATATATATATATATATATATATATATATATATATATATGGGAGGGGGGAGGGGGCAGTCCTTTTTAGTGTAGGCCTATAGTAGGCTGTGTTATGTATCCTGATTGACTTTATGAGTTAAATCTGTTTTGCACATGCATCGCCACAGAGTTAACCATTTCAGACAGTACCGGACAGCCTCTGTCTCGCTCACTTCACGTCTGTGGGCGTTACGCACAGCTCAGTGTGGCCGCTCCAATTTACCTTCAATGAAATCTAACCTTAGTGTAATTGACAGAATTACTAAAAAAATATTTAGCTACCTAAAAGATAAAGATTTTTAATAAAACTAAAGAGATGGTGGATGTGTGAAATTTCATGATTATGAGTGACGTTAGTCTAGTAGAATTTTCTAAAAAATATTTTGCTACCTAAAAGTTAAAGATTTTTTGTGTCACGCATGTCTATTTCCCTCATATTAAATATAAAACGCATGTGGACTGATATTTTTCCAATGCCTGCACTCCTTTATTAATGGAGTATATAAACAGACGTTTCAATATATTTGTATTAAAGGTTTAGTTCACCCAAAAATGAAAATTAAGTCATTAATTACTCACCCCCATGCTGTACCAACCCCATAAGACCTTTGTTCGTCTTCGGAACACAAATGAAGATATTTATGATTAAATCTGAGAGGTGGATGACTGCTACATAGGCTGCCTAAGGGAATGGCACTTGACGGCCCAGAAAGTCATTAAAGAAAATGTTTAAATATTCCATGTCGCAACAGTGGCTCAACTATAAGTTTATCAAGCGACGAGAATACTTTTTGTGCGAAAAAAACAAACAAAAATAACGACTTTATTCGACTATTCCTTTTCTTCCTTGTAGGCCTGAAACGAGACTTCAAGAGATTTCCACGACGCATCCGCGAGAATTGCGATCTCCTTCAACTACTTCAGTTAAGTTCTCGCGCATTTGCGTGGAAATCTCTTGAAGTCTCGTTTCAGGCCTACAAGGAAGAAAAGGAATAGTCGAATAAAGTCGTTATTTTTGTTTGTTTTTTCGCACAAAAAGTATTCTCGTCGCTTGATAAACTTATAGTTGAGCCACTGTTGCGACATGGAATATTTAAACATTTTCTTTAATGACTTTCTGGGCCGTCAAGTTTCATTCCCTTAGGCAGCCTATGTAGCAGTAACCCTTACCTACTAACCCTTTAAGTGCATTTTCTGAGAATTTATATTTCAAGTTTTTACTGCAAATGTCGAAATGCGCGCTCTTTGGTCCATCAGTGCTTGAGTCAACATATATTGGAAAACATTTGGAATGGGTCAGACATAATTCTGACCACTTATTAAGTTTTGTTTTAAGTGAATTTCGTTTTGTATAAATTGTATCTTCATTTTAATAAATATTTTCATCAACAAATTGACTGGATTAATAAACAAGAAGCAAATATAGTAGACAATATAGCCTAATCAGGACACGGAGGCGCCGGCGCGTGAACTGGATGAAGCGCGTCTCAAATAAACCGAAAACTGACAGAAAACACTAGTTTATTAAATGAATTCTCCCGGTGCTCCCGATTAGCCAATCCGGGCCTGGTTCAAATGAGTCATTCGTTTGCGTATCGGACGTGTCATTAGTGGACGTCTACCTGCATTGTGTGATTACGGCAGTTTAGGACATCGCACATGATTTGTGTCAATGCAGAAAACATTTTATCACTGGATAGGTTTTTTCGTGTTAAAATGTGGCTTATGTCAGCTGAATGGGCGGAACGCTTTTTAGAGAAGATAGGGCAACGTTACTTTTTTAGCACAATTCACCCCGCGGTCATTCAGGAGAAAAAATCTCCAAAATGCTCCATGTGAAACGGCTGTCTTCCGACCTTTTACTATCGTTTCAATTGATTTTGATTAATATGCACGAGGGAGAGAGAGCAATACAGCGCTCGTGTTGTTTGAAGACGTGAGAGTGCGCGCGGCCGGGGTGCTCTCTCTGCTCGTTATGCGCCCTGTCAAGTGCAGCAGTCATTCTATTCTACATCACTCACAGAAATCTTTCACATTCATTTCTTTCCAAAAAAATTAAATGCAGGGAAACCCCTGTTATTATGTCGAAATAACGAGATCTTCTATTGAAATAACGACTTAATATCGAAATAACAAGATAAGTTTTTTTTTTTTCTTCACCATGCGGTTTAGGGCTTCCATAGAATACAGCCTGAATGTAATTGATTCCAGACATTATTTTGGGGGGTGCTATCGGGGTGCTTTAGTCTTTCTTGGGGGTGCTGAAGCACCTGCTAACCCCTCCCTAGCACTGCCACTGTCGGCAAGGCAAGCACTTCTTCCTTGTTTCATGGCGGGTATAGTATGCTCCAAAACGTAGGTGCTGATTGGCCCAAGAGACGTCCTATGCGCCAAGTGCGCCAAGTGCGCCAATGAACGCTATCTAACGATCTGCGCTCGATTGCTCTTCCTTCATCCTTCAACTACCCGTATGTCTGTCTCAGTAACTTGAAATTGAATTTGAGAACTGAATCTGAATTGTGAGAAGTGAATGTGAAGATATATAGAGAGTTTAATTTTCAGTGAGGATCAAATTTGATTGGACTTTCAATTTCAAAATGATACAATTCAGATTCAGTTTTTCAATGCAATGATTCAAATTAAACAATACAATTACAAATTATGTTATTTAAATTCAGTTTTTCAATGCAACTATTCAAGTTTAGCAATTCAAATTCAAATATAAATGATTGAAATTCAGTTTCTGGTGGCACATATTTCAGCCCATACTCTTAAGGAATATCCCAGGCGCCAGTATTATGCTGATTATCTCAAATACATTTAGACTTCTCTCCTTTTCTTTAAAAAAAAACTAAAATGTTGCATGCATGGAGGCACTTACAATTGAAGTAAATGGGGCCAATTTGAAAACAATTTGTAAAATACTCACTGTTAAAATAGAATTGCAACAGAATGTAATCAATGCAAGTGTTGACCTGATTTTAGTGTAAAACATTTTCTGTGCACAGTTATAGCCAATTACAACACTGTTGCCGAGACAGCAGCTGACACCTAAAATCCTAAAATGTAAAAATGACAAATAACAGCTCAAATAATAAACCTTTAACACATAATAACCTGTACATTTCTTTACATTTACAAATCCTCCAAAAATTTGTGTCATTTACTTCCATTGTAAGAGGCTCTGTAACCTCCATTTTTGTAAAGGAAAGGAGAGACGAGTTAAATTCTTCAAAATTATGCCACAATTGTTTTCGATTTAGTTTAACTTGTACTGAAAATGTAATATTTCTTTAAAGTTAAAATATGACTGTATACTATAGTCGTATGGACAACTTTTATGGTGTTTTGTTTTAATATCTTAAGAAAAAGCAGCGTGAACATTCTGCTAAACGTCTCTTTACATATACAGTACTTATACTTGTGTCGAATGCATTATATAATTATTGCATTATTGAATAAATGTAATTTTAGGGAGAACTATTCCTTTAAGAGCTTTTAAACAAATCAAGGAAAAATCTATTGTTTATCTCAAACTAAGTATCTGCAAGCACAAAACCTCCTCAAACATGCGGAAACGAGCAGCTAATTGCTCCGGGACATAAAGGAGGAACAGTTGCAGGATTAACAGCTGTAGATGTTCAGGGGTTGTGAGAGGCCGTGAGCAGCTGGCTTTTCTGATAGAGAGGGACTAAAACGAGCAGATATCATGTGTGCTGCTGTAAACACAGAGACCTTCCATTCTGCGCAGCAGCGATAGAGCCTTGGAAGTGCACGAAACAATTAAGAGCACATTGTGGTGGAGGGTTTCATTTTAAGACAGGCTTATCAGCGCCTGCTCAGACTCAAGCCCAGCAAAGCACACTTGCTCCCATTGCACCAGTGCTATTGACAAAGCTGCACATTTGAAAACAAAAAACAGTACGTAAACATGGAGAAGGATCCGTATGAGTTCTGTGTAAGTCATCTGACTTTGACCTTGGTGTCACATATCATTTACTGAAGGAATCCAGCAGTGAAGGGGATGGAGGGGAAAACATCAAAATGACAGGCCAAGAACTTTAGATGAACTTGCAAACAAACAGTGTTCATAGACATTCCACACACACACACACACACACACACACAGATGTGAGCTCTGTGAAATGACTTCTGTGATGGACCGTCACACTGAATCATGCGCTCGTTGTGATATCGGTGGGCTTACAGGATATAATATACATAACACAATTACCAGCCTCTTACACAGAGAGGTCACAGTTTATGGAAGGAATGGCGTGTCTGGCAATAATCCAATCATCTGTGAGTGCTCTCTGTGTGCCAGCGCAGGCGTGTGTATGGAGACTCAATCACATCGTGGCATATGGTAAGCCTGGGAGGAGCTCTGCTCGTCAATTGACATGCTGTGGGAATATAATGCAATGAGATGAGTGTGTGGTGTGTGTGTGTGTGTGTGTGTGTGAGAGTCTGGCTGTGCAGAGGTTGGTAATGAGAGCATTTTTCCTGAACTTCTCACTCTTCTTTTGAGTGCTTAAAGGTGAAGTACGTGAGATTTTAAAAAAAATGTTAAAGTACATTCTCTTAACGCATTTTATTGTTCATGGACTACTATTAGGATGACATTTATTGATTTATCTTCCCCAAAAGTGTAAACACTGAGCCCCCAGGCACCATCAAAACATTGAAAGCGGTCTGCTCAGATTTGTCAAGAGTCTCCCACAAAGGGATTTCAGCCATGACAACTCTTGGAGTGAATACATTTCAACCAGCATTTATAGCATAGTGCATGAAATATATATAGACTTGATGTTGGCAGCAGAAGCTTTCACATCGCACAGCGTGCCGATCACAGGCGAGGGTACGATATGTATGGCTACGTGGATTTAGAAGTACTTCTGATTGGCTGGTGCTGCGGCGTTAAAACAACTAATCGGCGTCCGTTAGATTTTCATTCCTGAACTATGTGGTTATTCTATCTAACAGAGACTAACTGCTCCACTGCCTAAAATGCCTCGATCGAAGTCCAGATATTATGCCACAATGTGAAATGTTAGCATAATGCCCATCTGAAGACATACACAAATAAAGAAGGAGAGACTTTAGTAAATTGTAGTGTTGTCGCCATGTTGTGGCGTTCCAATGTTGGTTCCGAATTCGATCGATCGGCTTCATCATCCGCATTTTCGGAATCTGATTCAAGCTTGAACTGATACGGTACAGCCGAGAACATTATAAACTGTTTGTGTTTACAATTGCTTCAGAAGCCTAGAAAGCGGAAACTCATGGTTATGGTAAGCAGCGTTACATTTCAGACTCACGCTTGAGGTGTTTGGCCAATCACAATGCACTGGGTCAGCCGACAAATCAGAGCGCTCTGGGCTTTTGGAGGAGGAGCTTTGTAGAAACTGGAACTCAATCAGGGGTGCAGCAGCATTTCCCGTACAACGACGTAACTCACTATTTAACTACCATGGTACGATGCATCATTGAATAAATCAACTAGCTAGTCACGACTATTTCCCGAAACCGTACTGTCGTAACTTTGTTGTTCAAACACGTTGGTTAATGATGTCACAAAGGTGGTGGAGTAAAAACGTATTTTAATTAATCTGTTTGAGATCGAATTAATGCTAGATTTTTTGTTATAGACAACATTTAAACATTTTCAGATATTGTATTTTATAAATGATTTGTTTGTACTTTATTTATTTATTAATAATAATTAACAATAAACATGTAAGCTCAAAGGTGTGACCTTATGGGTTTACCATATTTTATGCTAAATTAAATCTGTATAAAATTTAATTTTGCGCAAACTATGCATGATACATACTGTCACGTTTTTGTACTGTGATATATTGTCAAGTCAAGTCAAGTCAAATATATTTATATAGCGCTTTTCACAATACAGATTGAATCAAAGCTGCTTCACAGTATCAATCAAAACAACTTAACAATGTTTGTTTATTACTGGAAAAAAAGACATCCAAGTTTGGTAGAGCTGATCAATGGTATGATTGGTTAATTAATTTGAATATCCCCAATATTGTGACACAATATATTGTTACACCCCTAAAACTAACTGTTTACTCTGTTTAACAGCAATGGAATATGACTCCATTACTGTGTAAAATGTTGTTACTCTACTTAAGTACATTTTTCAAGTCTCTGTATTTTATCTGAGAATTTTTATTTTGGGAAACTTCTACTTTTACTTCACTACATTCCAAAGCATAATCTCATACTTTTTCCTCCACTACATTTCATAAAAACATGTCTTTCCTCGTTATTTTGAACTGAAGAAATCGCCATTCGCTCCGAGACGCAATAGCGCTCTTCTTAATGTTAACATATTTTTCCCTATGAGATGTCTGTTTTTATATTGTATGTTTATATTCGTCAACATATTTGCAAACATTTCGTTTTTCCTCATTTCCTACAGGTGCACACGGAATATTCTGGCAGTTTTGCAGGACTGCAGCCACTATTCGTTCTGTTTGACCTTCTCACCGAAAATGAAAAGTGGGAAACTTTCTCTGAGCAGTTTCCTATGATTTGCTGCCCTTTCTCACTTTCGGCTGCTATCGGCCTGCACCACATAAATAGGACAAATGGTCCACTCATAAAAAGAGTTTCTTTACCTGCTAGAAGCCAAAATGTGGGAGGGATGATAATGGTACAGATGAGAGCCACAAAATAAAATGTTAACTGCATGTATTATACATCCACTGAAATGCACTACAGTGCTACTGTACTTTCTTTCTATTAACAGCCTAATGAATTAGAGTGTAGATTTACATAGTTTATATATCTATAGCGTATATAAAAAGCTTTTTTTTTTTTTTTTGTAATTTAATCCTGGGGCAACAAAGCTGAATTTTTAGCATCATTGCTCCAGTCTTCAGTGTCACATGATCCTTCAGAAATCATTCTAATGTGCTGATTTGGTGCTCAGGAAACATTTATTATTATTATTATCAATGTTGAAAACAATTGTGCTGCTTAATATTTTTGTTGAAACCATGATAATTTTTTAAAAATATCTTTTTAAATGAATAAATAAATGCATCCTTGCTGAATAAAAGTATTAACTACTTTTGAATGGTAGTCTAGGTCTATAATGCCTCTTATTACTAATTCATCCAGACACTGACACTGATACCTGTAGAAATGAATGAATCTCAGTAGGCACTTGCTCAGACGGCTCATGACCCCAAGAAGAATGCAATTTGAAATCTACCATCTTTGCTTATGTACGTTCAACTTTGAGACTATTTCTCTCAACCATAGTTGCTCTCAGCAGCCCGGTGGTCTCAGGGTCACCCATACATTGCGGTACAGAGAGAGCATGCATTTTAAAATCAGAAGCTTCAATACATTTTATTTTTTAATGTCTGATGTTGCTGTTTGAGCATGAAAAAGGTCTGCGAAGTTACAAACTCCACTCCAAAGGGGGTTATTCTCTATATCAGTGCACCCTGAAACGCCTCGATTGTAGTCTTGAGATTTTCTCCAGAAATAAACTCGTCACAATATTCCTCATTTAAATAATAATAAAAAAAGGTGGCGAGACCTGGTTAAGTTGCAATGAAACTCGTGGTTATGGTAAGAGGCATGACATTTCCGAAACAAGCTTTAAGCTTTAACTAATCACAACACACTGGTCCAGCCGACCAATCAGAGCACCTTGCGGTTTTCAGAAGGAGGGGCTTCATAGCGACAGGAACTAAACAGAGCGTTACAGACTGACTGGGGCTGCGTTTAACTTTTAGAAATACACTCATAAACTTCCCTAAGCACTTGTGGGAATCCCCACTGTCATTTTGAAGTGCATTAAACTTCATCAAGTGGGCAGGGGAAGTTTATTTGGACAGACCCTTGGCCCTTTGGTTTTGACTGAGGGAGCGAATCTACTCAACACTTCAGGAAGATCCATAGACCACAATGCAACATGATTGTGACGTCACAGCAGATCGTGCTTAATTTACCCCACCCTACATAATGTAGTATATGATATTGGAGTTGTTTTGACATTTAACCACATAATACTTGTAGCTACCTGACTGTTTTTTACAGTTATGTTTATTGTATTGTTATCATTTTCATTTGTGTAAATTAAAAAATATATTTTCTCCAACAGCCGAAGCACACATACAGCCCTGTAGAATGGTGGGTAAAACAAATTGATAACTAAAAAACAAAATTATAAATCTGCCCCATTGCAGATTCCAAGTGATCAAGGCCTTAGGTTGTTCCATTTAAACACATTGCAAGGGTTCCGCCAGTAGTGGACACTCATGCAACATAAACAATGAAGTACATCCGAGTGAATGAGATGGAGGGAAGTTAGCGAGGGAAGGGCTTAAAAAAATGGATGCAGACTGGGAGAAGATATGCTGCAATAATGTAAAATAGGTGTATAATAATGTGTTTTTTGAACCTTCAAGCATGAAAATCTATTCTAGTAGTTCCCAAAAACAAAATCAAGACTTTGAAAAAGGGCATAATAGGTCCCATATTTAAAAACAATGTGTTGATGACATTCAATCAAGTCAAATGACAGGAGCATGACCCTACAGATCAGAACACACACACACACACGCACGCACGGACGCACGCACACACTGCTGGATACTCACTCTGTCTGTCGTAGGTGCTGTAAACTGCCACATATGGAACTTCAGGACCTGACACCACACAAACACAAATCACAAATAATGATACAAGACAATCATTGCTTTTTATCATTCTAACAAATGCTTTTTGCAAGTTTGCTTGAGAATTTTTTTTTTTTTTTTTTTTTTTTTAATCAGTAATTCTCCAGTAGGGAGAAACACAAATTCTCTATTCCCCTTGAATCAGAATAAATTCTCGAATTATGTTGTACTTTAAAATCTTGAATTAATGATATCTGCAATACATTCATGTTGGTTCTGTTCTCTCTGCTCTTATCCATGTTAGGCTGCATGGATGCGCAGGGAGTTCTCGCCCAGAACAGAACCATACCGCCAATCCAAACTATATGCTAATTGTCAATCGTAGTTGACGATAGTGATCCTGACAGAAAAAAAATAAAATAAAAAAAAATAAATAAAATAATATATATATATATGTATATATGTTTAATTAAATAAATGTAAGGTTTGAACTAGACTATAAACTTATTTTTCTTTTTTAATTGGTCCAAAGTATCATTTTTGTCAATGTACGATCTAACTTTTGATTTCTACTTGTCTACTTGCCTACCTACTAAATCTAGACATTCTACTAACAATAAGTATCTTTGCAACTACATGTCAACTATCTTTCATTAGAGTACTAGTTCGAACTGTTTGCTTAATATCTGCTAACTCTTTATTTTGAAGCTCCTCCAACAGACATTCTACTGACTAAACTTTGCAACTACTTCAGCTTATTCTACTAACTCAAACACTTTATTTTGATTCTCCTCCAACTGACTATACGTAACTTGGAAACTACAAGTCAATTTATTCTACAAACATGAACCCTAACACCTAACCGTAACCTAAGAGTCTACAACTGTCTATTAATACTCTATGAGAGTTAGTTGACATATAGTTGCAAAGTTACTTATAGTTAGCAGAGTGTCTAAAGCGGACCATCGAAATAAAAGTGTAACCAAAAACCTAAACAATTTTTAAAAGTAATAGTCAAAGGTGCATGATTATGTATTAAGTCAGAGCTTATGCTTCAGCTGTAGCCTTCAGCTGTAGCCTACATGTTAGCAAACACTCAGCGACAGTTAATTCATTTGTTTTACAAGTGTTCTAAAGTGCTCCAAAGTTTTTTTTAAAGACTGCTGTGTAACTAAACTGAAAAAGGTGCATAAAATCTTCTGTTAACGAGCAGGTGCGATGAAGCTTTTATGAGTGCCACAACAGCACTGATCATAAACACGTCATTGCTCAAGGAGTTCGCTCATGACAGTTCAATATACGACCATGGCAGCATTCAGGCCTTCCAGACTGCCTACCTGCTATAGAAACAAGCCTTGCAAATAATCAATGCACTTTGCAGCATGGAACCTTCACAGCTGAACAATAACACGGTGCTCTCTGACAATGAGTCCACTCTCACTGTCTCCATCCCTTTCTTTATTTCCACTTCTGTAGAACTGAATGACGGACACTGAACACGGATGCATAAAGCTTGTCAGAAGATGATATAACATCAAGCCAAATCGACATTCACCGCAGTTTCAACTCACAAGTGTTTAATGAAAATGTGTCTGGGTTGTGGTGAGGTCAGAGAGGATTTTAAAGTTTATAAAACAAACCTTAAACCCTATTATTTACAATACTAATTACGGTAACACTTTATTTCGATAGTCCACTTTAGACATTCTAAGACCTATAAGTAACTTTGCAACTACATGTCAACTAACTCTCATTAGAGTATTAGTAGACTGTATGCTTAATATCCGCTAACACTTTATTTTGATTCTCCTCCAACTGACTATACGTAACTTGGAAACTACAAGTCAATTTATTCTACAAACATGAACCCTAACACCTAACCGTAACCTAAGAGTCTACAACTGTCTATTAATAATCTGATGAGAGTTAGTTGACGTGTAGTTGCAAAGTTACTTATAGCTAGTGGAATGTTTAACCCTCTGGGGACCAGAAACGCGCCGGCGCGTTTTGCTCGTTTTTTTCACATAGCAGAAAAATAGACTTAAAGTACTACCATCATTTCTGTTCATATAGAGTTAAGAAATATGAGAAAATAATCTGTTAAATGTTTACTTTTTTATGTGCCCACATACAATCGAAATAAAATATTGTGCTTTTGTAAAATAAAGAATATAAACAGGGTGTGCGTTCTGCCTCTCAGTCACCGTGAACTTTTTTCCTGGAGCACGTCTCTAATCTTCAACAAAACTCAGCAAATACTATTCACCCAGACATGAGCAATATATCTTTTAAATCATTTGAGTTTGTACTTTTAAATGATCCGATTCAAAACTAAAATAAATATTCTCCGTTTATGTAATCTATATAAAAAGAGAGAGATGTCAGCCGTTCTCATTATCGTTCTCGCATCTCATTATCTCCGGTAATGTGACACGCCCACGGAGAGCACGTGCTATTCAAACGCAAATACGTGAAGCACCACATTGAGACGCGTTAACGCCCATAAACTCTGAAAACACACTATATTTTTTAGTCAGATTAATCTACTGTCATCTTGAGCGGCTATGAGGAACAATCCTGGGACATTTACCTACCTCAGAACAAGTGCTGGTTTATTTTCACCACGAGGAGGAGCAACAGATTCAGCTGAGAAGTGTGTAAGTGTTTTATGCTTATGCTTTGTTCTAATCGCGATATAGAATAACGTTAGTGTCTGTAAACGGAAAAATAGCATACTGTTTAAATGGGAATCATGTTTCTGTGTGTGTGTGTGTGTGTGTGCGTGTGTGTGTGTGTGTGTGTGTGTGTGTGTGTGAATGAATGAATGAATGCACAGATACGCACTGTTATAGACGAAATAAAAGACATTTTGTTGACTAGTTTTGGATAGAGTATAAAGTTTTTACTCTAAAATAGACATCAAATAAGCTTTGTTAGGAGTTTCTGCTCATATGTTAAATATATAGTATGTTTTGTCAATAAACTAATCAACTAAGATGTTATAGTCTAGTGTTTGTTCCAATCCAAGCTAAATCAAAATAATGAATCCTCAACTTTGAAATATGTATGATCAAACTAAGACATTTATGGAAAAGACAATTTTCTTTTCAAGATTTTTCCAACTCTAACTTTGAACTGAAATAAAACCTTGTCTATATGGTGAAGGGTGTGTGATAGATGTGTCCAGACGTATGCAGCCTGTATTTTAAAGAAGAACATTTAATTATTTGTGATAAATTTTTCATTCACAAAGAACTCAAAGACATTATTCATGTCCCTAAAGGTTGGAGTTTTCCTCATTTTTTTAATTAAGGCATTACGATTTTTTATTCCTCTTTTTAGTCAACTTTAGCATGGGTGTGTTCACTTATTCTAAGCAGTGTGTGTGTGTGTGTTGTAAATAAATCCAAACAATCTAAAAGCCATTCTTTTTTAAATCTCCTCATTCTTTCTGCAAGGCTCTTCATAATGATATGGCCTGATAGCACCTAATAGGGCCATTATGGGAGGGTCTTTGTCTTTCTCAGGTGTGAAATGGATACATACTAATGAGAGATCAAGCCACCTCGCATAAAGCTTTCTCAAACAAAACACGTCATACACATTCTAAAAGACTTTATTGACTTATCTGAATGAGTAGTCAGGATGTTTCTCACATAGTTTTGGAGCAAATATTCTAGACTATGTGATACAATTTTCAAATGTCTTGTAAAGAAATAATCATTATGTGTTTTGTGGCCTTATTTCAGAAACTTTTATTTTTAGTTTTTTCAATAACCACGCATAAATAATATTCTCTCAAAAATACAAACATGTACATGCATGTTGCTAACATATTATGATAGCCCCGTGTGTGCTATATAGAGTGAATTTACACCTTTGCCATTAACATGTTTATAAATAACTGAAAAAAGCACAAATGTCAGAGCATGTCAAAACATCCCAAGGGCCCCAAAAAACCTTTGGTCCCCAGAGGGTTAAAGTGGACTATCGAAATAAAGTGGAACGTACTCGGTTACCTAACGTAACCTCGGTTCTCTCTAGAGAGGGAACGAGTATTGCGTAAGTTAGCTTACGCTACGGGTAAAGTTCGTCTTTTCTCGAGATACTGAAGCCAAAATTATCCTTAATTTTGTAAACTTTGTCAAGGCAGTGAAGCAGCTGCAGACCTAGAGCAGGCTGACTAGCTCGCTCATTGGCTGCCCTGCGGCAACTGCAGCAACCTACCAGTGAGCCTGGCGTGACGTCACGCCCAATGGTGACGCTTCGCGCCCAGGACGCGTAACAGCCCGCTCAGGGGGGTGTGGCTTAGCGTATAAAAGCGGGGCTCGGAGGCTGCTTCCCTGGTTTTCATCATCTGAAGCGAAAATCGCTCGTGGCGCGAGCACGGCCGGTTACGCAATACTCGTTCCCTCTCTAGAGAGAACCGAGGTTACGTTAGGTAACCGAGTACGTTCTCTTACGAGAGGTTCTCTCGTATTGCGCAAGTTTAGCTTACGCTACGGGAACCCTTTTTCAACGCCGTGCACGCCAAGCATCCACTCATGAGTCCCAGAGTCCGGGGAACACTGAAAGTGGGAATTCAGGCGGCCAGCAAGTGGGCCGGCACATGTATAAACATAAGCACCCATGGGGAATGTAGAGCGGCGTCGCCGGGCTGCATGTTACATATATATTAACCCATTTCAGTGCAGCTCAACCAGGAGAGCTCAACCGTGAAGTAGCATGCACACAAACATGTGGGCAGATCATACACATATTTAGACTGACAGAAGTCTAGCCTGCAAGACAGGAACTTCCATGTTATAGAATCTCACAAATGTAGACGGGGAGGCCCAGCCCGCCGCCATACAGATGTCGTGAATGGAAATTCCACTGGACCATGCCCACGACGAGGCCATGCCTCTTGTGGAATGAGCCCTGATACCCAGAGGGCATTGCAGACCTTTTGACGCATAAGCATCAGCAATTGCGTCCACTAACCATCTGGATAGGGACTGTTTCAAGGCAGCGAGACCTTTGGTGCGCCAACCAAACGAAACGAAAAGCTGTTCGGAGCGTCTGAAAGGGGCAGAGCGCGTAACGTAAGCTCTCAGTGCCCTAACGGGGCAGAGGAGGCTGTCGCTGCTCTCGCTGTAGGATGCTGGCAGAGCCGACAGAGAAATGACCTGTGCTCTGAAGGGAGTGCCAATCACCTTTGGGGCATAGCCATGTCTTGGTTTGAGGATGACTTTAGAGTCATTAGGACCAAACTCAAGGCACGCTGCGCTAACAGAAAGCGCGTGTAAGTCCCCCACACGTTTAACTGATGACAGAGCCAAAAGAAAAACGGTTTTGAGCGAGAGGTATTTTAGATTCACTGAATCTAATGGTTCGAAGGGATGCATCTTTAGGGCATCTAGGACCACGGAGAGATCCCAAATAGGAACCGAAGGTGGGCGCGGTGGGTTCATCCTTCTGGCTCCTCTCAGGAAGCGGATGACCAGCTCGTTCCTTCCTGCAACGTTAACTTTGAGCGTGGATGGGTACCTGCCCTTATCCAACAGCTCTTAAAGGAAACCGGGCACCTGCGAGACCTCACCCGTATGAGGGTCCAGCTTTTTGTCGGTGCACCATTTGGAGAACACAGACCATTTAGACGCATAGAGCCGTCTCGTAGAGGGAGCTCTAGACTGCGTGATCGTGTTTATAACTCCTTCTGGCAGGACAACGGGTATCCGTTGATCAACCATACGTGCAGAGACCAGCGCTCTGGATGGGGATGCCAGATCGAGCCGCGGACTTGGGAGAGGAGGTCTCTCCTCACCAGAATCGGCCATGGGGCTGTGCGTGACAGCCGTGTTAGTCCCGGTAACCATGTTTGGTTCTCCCATTGCGGGGCTATAAGGAGCACTGGGCTGCGGGATTCCCTGATTCTCTTGATTACCTGTGGTAACATAGAGATCGGAGGGAAGGCGTACAGCGGGTTGCTGGGCCAGAATTGGGCCAGGGCATCCTCGTTCTTTGAAAAGAACACTGGGCAATGAGCGTGGTCCTTTGACGCGGGTAGGTCGACTTCCGCTCTGCCAAAGAGGTGCCATAACATCTGGACTGTTTGGGGGTGTAGAGACCACTCCCCGGGGGGAATATTGTCCCTGGACAGTCCGAGCGCGACCTAGGGCGGCCGCCCTGTCGTCGCTGTGAAGCGGCAGGCTTGGCTGGACGCTGAGTCGAACTTCGAGCAGGCGGCTTGTCACGTGAGCGGCCAGTATCTGAGCTCGAGTGTCGTGGTAGAAACCAATTCATGGCCTGCGAGGTCTTTTGCACTTCGGAGAAGCGATCGACGATGCCGTTGACCGCTGGGCCGAAGAGAACGGTGAGGGAGAGAGGTGCGTTGAAACGTGGCGCGCTCAGATTCCCTCATGTCTGCGAGCGTCAACCAGAGGTGCCTCTCTGTGACGGTGAGCGCAGCCATGCATCTGCCGATGGCCTGTGCCTGTGCAGTTTTAGTGGGGCGAAGGGAAAGGTCCGTCACGCTCCTCAAATCAATGACTGCAGCTGGATCCGAGCCCTTCTCGTCCCATTCGCGGAGGAGGTCGGCTTGTAGGATCTGTAGAATGGCCATAGAGTGCAGGGCGAAAGCAGCTTGTCCAGCGGCGGAGAAGGCACGGCCGACGAGAGCTGACGTACTCCTGCAGGCTTTTGACGGGAGAGCAGACTTTGAGCGCCATCCGGAGGAGGGCAGGCAAAAGTGCGCTGCAACCGCTTCTTCCACTTGGGGGATAGAAATGTACCCCTTCTCGGTGGTGCCGTCCACGCGGGAGAGCGTCGCGGAGACACTAGTGTGGAGCCTCGCGGAGAATGGTGCATTCCATGATTTAGAAAGTTAAGCGCAGGCTCCTTGGGCGGTGACCCCTTGAGGAAGAGGCGGTCGACGGCCTTGACCAGGAGACGCATCAGCTCAGCGTCCACACCCGAACGCATCCGTCCGGACTCCTGGATGGAAGCAGAGGAGGAGTGGAGAGATCCAGGCCATTCCTCGCTGTCCGAGGCCAAGATAGAGCAGCTGTCGCCCGCGGTGCCCCTATTCGCCTTGTCCTCTGAAGCAACGGCAGTGAGGGCGGAAGCCGGCATCTGCGCGTCAGTGAGGGGGGGTGGGGAAGGCGAAAGAGGCACTCGAGGGAACTGGTCCGGCGAGTGTTTGTCTTCCGCGTCGTTTTCCGGCAGTCTCTGAGCACGGCGCTTCCTTTTGCGCGGTCCAACAGAAGGCGGAGTGACAGCTTCGGCGTTGAAGAGGTCCAGACGAGCCCGCAGGATCGACATGGACAGTTCTTCGCAACGGACGCAGCCACCCGACGAAAGTACGAGGGCTGCGTGGTCCGGACCCAGGCAGAGAGCGCAGATCACATGGCGGTCTCCGGTGCTGAGCGGGGCTCGGCACGAGCCACAGGAACTGCGAGGCATTCTGACAAGAACACTCGCACTCTTTTAGAAAAGTGTGTCGCAGCGGCGAGCACACACAAACACAGTAAAAACAGTGCAAGAACAGAAAAGGATATGTCGCCGGATAGCGTTGCTGGCACGGAAGGCTGAAGGCGGCGAGAAGTCGACTGGCTTCCTCAGGCGCTTTCCTCTGCTTGCAGTCGCTGAATTCAGCGGCAGCGGCTTCTCTCGGATCCAGCGGTGCGAAGAGCTTCGCTGAAGAGATGAAAATCAGGGAAGCAGCCTCCGAGCCCCGCTTTTATACGCTAAGCCACACCCCCCTGAGCGGGCTGTGACGCGTACTGGGCGCGAAGCGTCACCAGTGGGCATGACGTCATGCCAGGCTCACTGGTAGGTTGCTGCAGTTGCCGCAGGGCAGCCAATGAGCAAGCGAGTCAGCCTGCTCTAGGTCTGCTGCTACACTGCGTTGACAAAGTTTACAAAATTAAGGATAATTTTGGCTTCAGTATCTCGAGAAAAGATTAACTTTACCCGTAGTGTAAGCTAACTTACGCAATACGAAAGAACCTCTCGTAAGAGAACCCTAATTACTACTATACATGACATAAATCTTCATATACTGAGATCAAAAGAGAAAGGAAGATATGTCTACCTTTACAGTTGAGCAGAAAGTAGTCCATGCTGGGACTGAAGGAGCCACTGACATACCCACAGCTGTCAGTGAAATCACAGGACAGACATCGGCGGTTGAAGGAGCCCACTGTGTCTGCGCTGGAACAACCACAGACACATTAAAACTGTCAGCGAGAACAAGCCTGCGACAGCATCAACCAAGACTTGAATATATTTGCCATATGTACCTGTAGAGATGTCTTCTTTTAGGGTCATCCTCGGTACTGAGGAAATATCTATTCAGACAAAAAATATATAATATCAAAGCATAGTAAATATAACACTTTGTATAATCTATGCAAAGAAGCTATACGCTTGTGAAACAGGAGTACACTTTACACAATAATATTGTAAAATGTATGTAATGTTTTTGGGCACTTATTTGCATGTTAATTGCAAATAAATAATTATAAAATAAACTGTATTATAGTTTAAATGTGTATTAAATGCAATTAGCTGAACTTTATAGTGCTTTAATTTTGACACACTTAAGTAATGTACATTTTTGTATGCAAGTTCATAATTACTTCTATTGTCTTTAAAATGTGGTTAAAGTGTGCTGCCAAATGTACTGACAAGTATATATTGTATACTAAAATATACTTTAATGTAATTTCTATTGAATGTTATGGAGGCCATAAAGGGACATGGTGATGGAAAAACAATATGAGATGGGAAAAAAAAAAATATATGTCAATGCTTTTGTGTTTTCTCTCAAATGTTTTAAGTTTCCTCAAGAAACTTTGTCCACTCCCAAAATGTTTTGCTTTTTTGGTGAGCAAACTTGTACGATTCTAAAAAAAAAAAACCTTTGTATAAGCTGCACTGTTTATTGCCCATTTAAGATGGATCGATTGATTGTTCTATTCCTCGCTTTGGATAAAGCGTCTGCTAAATGAATTAGTGCTGTCGAATTGATTAATCGCAATTAATCACATCTAACATAAAAGTCAGTGTTTACATAATATATGTGTGTGTATATTATAAAATGTATTTACAGTATATTGTATATATGTCTGTGTGTGTATATACTGTACACACACACACACATTTATACATATATACTGCATATACAGACTGTACATATACAGTACATATACTGTACTGTATACATATACTGTACATATACAGACGTAATTAACACATTGATGTATATAAATGTAATAACACACACACATATATTATGTAAACACAAACCTTTATGTTAGATGCGATTAATCACAATTAATCGAGTTGACAGCACTAAAATGAATACATGTAAATGCAAACGCAAAGTTTCTTGGGGGAACGCAAAAGTTTTGTGAGCGAACACACACGTTTTGAAATATAATTTTTCCTCCCATGTCATATTTTTTCCACCACCATGTCCCTTTCGGCGCTCCGTAGAAACTTGTATGCCATGTATTTAAATATATTTGTAATTAGACATCTGTAACAATGAAATTGCACTTTAGTACATTAAAAATGTATTACCTTTAAATCGCTACAGTTGACACTTTAGTTAAATTTATAATTAAATACGTTACATGTGCTTTACTATGTTAATCAACCCATCAAAGTAAGTGTACATCTTAAAAGCATGACGATTTTCACAAGGGTAGATACTTGTATATCTTATATAACGTGGTACTGAACGATTTCCATACATCCCATAATAATTACTACTTAGCCTAAATATGTTCATTCTTACTGACTAATGAATCATTGATGTTCAGTGAGTGTGTGGTGTTGGTGGATTCGCTCACATTAATTGGCTGTCCTCATCATATGCCAGAACCCGCGTGACGTCCCAGTCTCCAGATGTGATCGACTGCAGAGAATCTGTGCTGCTGTTGGGCTTCATGAACAAAACAAATTAAACAGACATCAGTCATACTGAATGGAACTCGAGATTGTGAATAATACAATGTTATTAATGTGTTGTCATTAAAAGAGACGTAGATCATGTCTGAAGAAATTAAGTAATTAATCAATTAAATGCTGTCGACAGTAAAAATGTGATTAGTTCAAAAATATCACAAAACCAACCGCCTTGGCAAAATGAAGAAACTTGTTTGTATTAAAGGGGTCATGACATGAGAAATCAAATATGCCTTGATATTTTGACATATATGACAATGGTCTTTGTACCATAACAGTTTTTCCCAATTGCTAAGCCACATTTCTTGAAACCTTTACCCATTTTCTCACGACATTAAACACACAACCAAATCTTCAAACTACCTTCACAAAACCCCAGACTCTTCAAAATCAAACAATCAGCCCAAAACCATTTCACCTGTACTCAAAGTCAAACAACGCTTTCAGATCCTCCACACAGCCAGTCAATATATAGACACTACAGAGCATTCATTAGACACTACATCAAAAATGGAGAACACAGCATCCAGAGCATCTAGTTACAGAAACAAATTATATTGTAAACAGTAAACAAAATTTGCAATCACAAAGTATAGTAATCACAACTAAGTAAGGTGAATATATTGTATACTGTAGGAACTGCAAGTGCAGTTTTGCATTGAATATTGTATAGTATGGAATGTTTGTATATTCATTGTATATTCATTATTGTGTCCCAGCACTCTCAGCGCTGGGTTGTGTGACAGGGAGGGCATCCGACGTAAAACCTGTGCCAAATCATGTGTGTGTGAAGCGGACCCTGAACATGTGTGGAGATAACGCTAAGAAAGAGATGGAATGTCTGTATATTCAGCAATTGTGGACTGTAAACACACAGTAGTTTGCAAAGCCCAAAAGGTCAAAGAAAACTCTAAATGAAAACATGTTCAATACGCTATAGGAAGCTGTGCAGCAAAATCAAGTTCAGTGAGAGATTCATTCTGCCTCACGTTTACATGTTGGGTCCAGCCTGAGGACTTTCTGGCAAGAGACAACATTGCCTGTGATGTGGACAAAGGAGAAAAGTCTCTAGTGTTCCAGATCCAGCCTTGACAACACTGTCCACACCTGGCTATTCCTCTTCCTCCTCATCCATCTACTCTTCCTCCTCTCAGACTGTTTCCATCCATTGTTGCTATAAAAAAAATCACTCTAAAATGGCTTATATTTTGTACAGTTGGTTTGATCACATCATTAGAAACAAGTGTGAACCATTCTGAGCCGTTGTATGTAAACGATGACAACTGTGTTGTAGTTTAACTTTTGCCACATGTGTTTACCATTTTGCAACTGAAGTGCATCAAAGTGCAAAATGTGTTTTAGTGAGTGAGAATGTGTTTAGAGTTTTGCAATCAGAGCATGAGATTTGCAAATGGTGTCTAACTGCCTGAACTTGTTTTTCAGACAGGGTGATTTATTCAAATAGGTTTTGGGCCTTTGATAATTTGGTACAGAGAATGGGATTTAATGTCTTAGCAATTGTGAAAAACATCCTGCAAACATCCTATAAAACATCCTGCAAGTTTCAGAGCTTAAAATGTCCTCCTTGTTATAAACAACGCATTTAATGAAGTTCCCAAAGACACTTCGTTTGAATACTGAGGGATTTGAGATGTCACACATGATGTCATATTTCTGCCTCCAGAGCAAGACATCGACAAATAGTTTTACATCATCGCACCATAGGCCCCGCCCACTGGGGTTCAGTTGCTTCGCATCAAACGCAAAGTCATTATAATTAATGACACTGTCTACACTGGATACAGTATACAGATTAAAAAGTTTGAAAAGCCCTTCTTTAACACACTTTGCTGAAGTTTGTACCTGTGAGATGGACATGGAGATGTGGAAGAACTTCCCTCGTCCTCCCTGTGGGATTGCTCTGGTGAAGAACAGCCTCAGACCGTCTTTAGAGAACAGCGGCTCTTCATTCTGTTTGGGAAATGATCATTACCGTCACACCAGCACCATTATTACTGTCATCAGGTGATGTTTTCCACCCATGGTAGTGTTTCGTCATTTGGTTTGCTCTGCAGAGTTTCATAATTACAGAATTATAAGACCCGCAGGAGCACTAGAGAATGTGTCCGCAGCACAGAGCGGTCGTATATCTCCAAACAACACCAAAAATGTTAAAACCATAACAACATATATTAGAATGTGAATTATTATGATGATGCAGTGCATGTGTAATAGTCCGTCTGAGCCCTCAGGCCTATTTCTGCAGGAGCCACACAATCCTTTATTTGTGTTATTGCAAAACATTTCATGCGACCACTTTCTCCCTCTGGTGAAAAACAGACATGAAAAACTAATCAGGAAAAACAATATCAGCTCAAGCACGGTACTGTGGGGAATATGATAAGACAAACAACATCAAACGTTCCTGACTATTCAAAGCCGTTATCATTGACAAACACTGACATGGCACATCCTATCCTTTCTTCCCCCTGTCTAGGCAGAGGAAGTTAATTCTCACCTGTCTGTGCAGCCACCCCTCACTTTCATCCTCATGTTTCTGAAGAAAAAAGCAAACAAAAAACATGGCAAGATTGCAGTGAAATATTACAAGTGTGAGAATCGAGTTTCTGACTCATTTAGTCAAATTCAATAAAACCTGTGTTCATTTTTTTCTTAATGAAACAAGATACTAACTAGCAATCAACAATACAGTGACCTGGTTACCTACTGCGTTTAAAGTGCTGTTCACGTCATTGGTTTAAAAAAGAAAATAAATAATCAACCTCTGCTGTGAAACAGTCACGGAAATGGAAAATACTTAAAAAACCCAGGCATACCTTGGTGCAGACACCCGTTGTGGCCACACAGAGGGTCAGGATGGAGATATTCTGGGCTCGGTTCAACCAGTTTACTGCCAGTTTCGTACTTGTGGCCCACTTCACCATAGTCACATAGTATTCCCTGTAATATACACAAGACATAAGCAGCAATGTCTTCTGGCAGAATCTTTCAAAGGTTTTCGTAGAATTCAAATGCCCATCGTTCACAGCTATACAAAATTCTCACCCCTTTTTGGGATATTTTGGCTAATTTGATGATACTTTCAGCTAGGGATGCATAATATATCAGTATTATTTGGTTACAGGCTGATTTTTATTTTTTTTGCTCATTTTCTCTATTTTCTAAGTTTGATATAAACATATTATTAATACAATATGTTCAGAATATTTATTTACATATTAATCTTTAGCAAAACTCAAAATTAATATCCATTTTTTTAAATACTGTTCAATAAAATGTTGCGATGTATAAATTCACTTTTAGCAGAATTTTAATGTCATCCATTTATCGGTTTTTGGCCATAAGCAAAAATGGTAACACTTTAGTTTAGGGTCCAATTCTCACTATTAAGTTGCTTATTAGCATGCATATTCCTAGGATATTTGCTGTTTTTTAGTACTTATAAAGCACATATTAATGCCTTTTTCTGCATGATCAAATTCTACATCCCTTAATCTTACCAAATACCTAAACTTATACCTTACTAACTATTAATAAGCAGTAATTAGAAATGTATTGAGGCAAAAGTCGTAGTTAATAGTGAGAATTGGACCTTAATCTTAAGTGTGACACAAAATATCACCCTAAGGGTATGGAGCTAAAAATGTGTCTTTATTACATGCGAGAAAATAAATGATCTGAGAGAGAAAAAAAAGTTTGAGAGAAATTTTTTTTCACACTGATAGCAAAAAAGCATTTCATGAGAGAAAAAAGAATATGTGAGAGAAAAAGTTGTCATACCAATACCAAAAAATAATAGTTGAGACTAAAAAAAGTTTTGAGAGAAAGTATTTTCTCATATAACATAAAAAAAATATAAATTTGAAATTTTTTTAATTATTTCTGAGAAAAAAAATCTCTCAAAATACTTTGAAAAAAATCTCAAATATATATATTTTTTGCTGTCAGTGTGAAAACATTTTCTCAAAAAAAAAAAAGTGTTTCTCTCAAAACGCTTTTCTTTGCTCTCGATGCAATTTTTTGCTCTCGTGTCAGGATTTTGCTTTAGCTGTGAAAATTGTGTCATGGGCGGGGCCACGTTCTGTTTTTCCTATTGGAACGTTCCTATTGGCCAGTCGGTTTGAGCATCGTCTTGTCTTGGGAGTCGAACTGAATCATTACACCATTGTTAGCTAGTAAAGCTAATTATTAATTAGCCATCATGCTAGGTAAACTTGCATGAGTGCTATTTTTTTAATGTTTAATCTTCAGAGATGCTGAACTTGCTCAGCCAGCTACCCATCGAGTTGTGTGTGTGTCATCATTTTACCCAAACATTGGAGTGTCCGTGCTCAACTAAGGCAGAGACGGCATCTATCTAGGTGAACCGAACGCGAACAATGGTGTAATGATTCAGTTCGACTCCCAAGACAAGACGATGCTCAAACCGCCTGGCCAATAGGAACGTTCCAATAGGAAAAACAGAACGTGGCCCCGCCCATGATACAATTTTCACAGCTAAAGCAAAATCCTGACACGAGAGCAAAAAATTGCATCGAGAGCAAAGAAAAGCGTTTTGAGAGAAACACTTTTTTTTTTGAGAAAATGTTTTCACACTGACAGCAAAAAATATATATTTGAGATTTTTTTCAAAGTATTTTGAGAGAGATTTTTTTTCTCAGAAATAATATTTTTTTTTCAAATTGATATTTTTTTATGTTCTATGAGAAAATACTTTATCTCAAAACTTGTTTTAGTCTCAAATATTATTTTTTGCTATTGGTATGAAAACTTTTTCTCTCAAATATTCTGTTTTCTCTCATGAAATGCTTTTTTGCTATCAGTGTGATAACTTTTTCTCTCAAACTTTTTTTTCTCTCTCTCAGATCATTTATTTTCTCGCATGTAATAAAGACACATTTCTAACTCCATATCAGGGCACATGGTGATGGAAAAATAATAGGAACAGTTTTATTTCAATGCTTTTGCATTCGCTTGCAAAACTTTTGAGCTCTCTCACAAAAGTGTTACTTTCCCCAGAGAAAATTTGGAAAATCTTTTGCGTTCTGTTGCAAAAGTATTGCATTGAAATATAGTTTTTCCTCCAACCTCATATTATTTCCATCACAAAAGTTTTGGTCCTGAAAGCAAAGGTTTGAGAGAATGCCAGCGTTTTGTGAGAGAACGCAAAGATTCTCAGGCGAATTCAAACGTTTTGTGACAAAACGCAAAGCATTCAAATCTCAATTTTTTTTTTTTCCAACAACATCCATTGTAAATTCCCCTATAATGGACATTTGGAAAGTAAATGAATGCATCAGCCCACCCTATTCTTTGGTCCTCTGGTCTTCTCATCTCAATAGTGTGCAGTGGGCCATTGAGATTCACCACATACAGAGAAATGACGGGGTTTTCCTCCCCTGCCTGGAAGAAAAACATTCAAGTATAACACATATTAATCTTCACCACTACCCCTTATGTTTACAGTAATGCAAAAAGTCTTTACCTTGGGGTAATGGTACTGTCTCGCCGTAGGGTAGACAGAGCCGGTGAACATGGGGATCTCCATTTTTGGCACCAGCGTGTCGTTGATGGTTGCGTACGCGAGCCTGGCCCCATCCGGAGACCACCAGTGTGCGATGTGAGACTTAAAGATCTCCGCTGCACAAGAAAGATTCAGGAGTTTCTCTCAGTCATATTTCACTGTGGTTCAATCACTCGAATAATTGCAAGAATAGTAAAGAGTAATCATCCATGACACGTCTCTCAGGTCTCATTCCAGCTACGTCTACACACACACTGAGATTTCCCATCTTCATTCGGATACAGTTCATGCACCTGACGCGGTTAAGAGCATTTCTCCGTAACCACCTGTTTCTATATGAATCTTTGCACAGAGGCAGCGAGGAAGGTTCTGGCCCATAAATCACAGGGCGGACTGTAATGTCAGCGGGAGAGAGAGAGAGAGAGAGAGAGAGAGAGAGAGAGAGAGAGAGAGAGAGAGAGAGAGAGAGAGAGAGAGAGAGAGAGAGAGAGAGAGAGAGAGAGAGAGAGAGAGAGAGAGAGAGAGAGAGAGAGAGAGAGAGAGAGAGAGAGAGAGAGAGAGAGAGAGAGAGAGTGAGTCGGCCTTCTCCATCAAGTACCCCTTCTCTTTGACAATATCAGGAAAAAAAGCAATTTCTGGACTTCACCAAAGGCAGCAGAAAAAGGGTCTGACCCCTCTTCCTGAGCTTCAATAGGCAGGAAGCCACATGTTCAGCACAGTAGTGCTCACTTAATCACCTACAGAGAGAGTGAGTGAACAAATCTGTTCAGAGAGCTTATGTTGGCATCTGAGAGTTTGACAGTTTTTTTTAGTTAGCTTATTGGTTTTATTTTTAGATCCATTTTTGTTTTGAATTAATAAGTATATTAATGTAATTTACACTACTGATAAAAAGACTGGTCAGTACGTTTTTTTGTTGTTTTTTTTTACAGAAATTTATACTTTTATTAATCAAGGATACATTAACATTTTACATGGTAACAAAAGGTTTTTATTTCAAATAAATGCGGTTATTTTGAACTTTCTATTCATCAAAGAAGACTATATAATAGTTTCCACATAAATATTAAGCACAACTGTTCTCAACATTGATAATAATCAGAAATTGTCATGATTCTGCCATCATGTATTTTTGGTTTCTCTGGTCTTGTGGCAGAATCATGACAGACCCATGTTTTGTGTACAAGCACATGGCCTTTTGCTTGGGCCATGTGCTTGTGTTGTCTCGTTACGTAACCCCGCCCCCTTGTTATTCTCGTCTTGTCATTATTGTCTAGTCAGTTTCACCTGTCCTCGTCATTAGTGTTCCCTATTTAATCCCCTTGTGTTTGCTGTCCTGTGTCGGTTCATTGTGTCAAACAATGTGTGTATCATTCGCCGTGCTTATCTTACCTGTGAGTACTTTGTGGAAGGTCGTTTTGTGAACGTTTTATTAGTAGTATTGTTTGTTTTGGTACAGTCATAGTCTTGTCAGTCTAAGTTTCCCTGCCCTGTCCGTATTTTGCCCCCTCGTGGGTTTTGTTTTCTTGTTTGTTACCAATAAACTTTGTGTTCATCGCACTCTGTCCGCATTTGGGTTCATCTCCTGCATCCACATAACAGAAATGTTTCTTGAGCAGCAAATCATGATATTAAAATGATTTCTGAAGGATCATGTGACACTGAAGACTGGAGTAATGATGCTGAAAATTCAGCTTTGCATCACAGGAATAAATTACATTTTAAATTATATTAAAATAGAAAACAGTTATTTTGAGTTGTAATATTTCACAGTATAGAGGGAATGCATTAACGTCACTTCCCCGCCGGAACACGCCCCCCTCAGCCGGACTGAGTGGCAGAAGAGCTGCTGCGTGACTGGAGTTAATAGGGGAAACTGCGTTAACGCGAGTAAAACAAACTATTATCAGTTTAAACTAAAAGTTGGACTCGATATAGTGTTCCTTACAACTTATCAAAGATCCAGTGATCCATGGATATTGACATGCAGCCAGGAATCGTGTTTCCTGACATTTATATGTGCCTGATTTCGACGCCGGGGAAATAAATGAAGAAAATTTGCCTGTACACGTTTTATATAAATACAATATAGATAGGTCTAAATCCGAGTGATCACTTACATTAATGTTATACTGTATATCATCATATCGTCCAGCCCTAAAACTTGTATAGTTTTTTGTCAGTGTTTATTTAAAAACATCCAATTATGCAGAATATAGTCTGTTCTGTAGCTTTTTGCAGTCTGTAAAAATATACAGTACCTCAGATTTCTGGTCAAATCTAGTTGTACAGTCAATCGCAAAGCTCTTTCCCGTTTTAGATGTGTTTTGTGTGATTTTCACGGCATTCACGCTGAAAACAAATGCTGCCGCTCAGTCTTTTTGCCACTTGTGGGCGTGACCGCATTCACTCCGGCCGACGGTGACGTCATGCGCATACCCTCTATAGGTGTTTTTACTGTATTTTTGATCAAATAAACGCGTCCTTTGTGAGACTTCTTTCAAAAACATTCATATAAAATAAAGTAAGATCATATTTATTAATATATTAATGTTATTTATATAAAATAATGTTTAACTGCCACATGTAAGTTTTGTGTTCCCTCCGTTGTGTTTTTGGTTCTGTCCTGTGACCTAGTTTTCCTCAGTCTGTTTATTTAGTCATTACATTCAACTGTGTCTTATTAATTATCTCATCAGCTCCCTTATTTGTTCTAGTCTTTATTCTCTGTTTCTTTCAGTTGGTGTCCGTTCTCGTCAATGTTAAAGTGTGTTATGTCTGCTTCCCTGAGTTCTCCTGTTTGGATTAAAGACTATTTTATTTGAATCTTCGTCTTCATGCACTTCTTTCCAGCAGCACCCGTGACAAATACAATGTTTTCTAGATTTTGGGTTTTGATGTAAATATCATTTTGATTTCTGAAGTGAATCTGATTTTTACAAATGCATGTCCAATTATGCAGTGTAAACATTTAAAAGGCTTACATTTTAAGTTGTTCATAACTCTTTGTACTTGACATTTTATATACTTGATATATAGGCCTAAGTTGTGGATTTCCAAACTACTTTCATTTGTATCAGACATTTGGGAAATATGATTTGTTTTAATATTATATACTAAGTTTGCGAATTTACTCTCATCTGCTCATTTCATCTGTGTGCTTTAATGTTGGCTCGTTCCAAAACCTTAAATGTTGCCTTTTCAGTCAGTTAAAATGGATGCTTCCATTTGGTTGGCCTTTGAACTTAGTCTAGATGTATCCTTTACTGCCAATGATATCCCACAATCCTGTGTGTTTCAAGTCTTCTTGGTCCGTATACAACAGCTTTGAAAATTGAAGCTTGAACAATTTGATTAACATTTTTGGGTGAACTAGCCCTTGAATGCCAATAACGACAAGTTTTTAATAACACATTTGAATGCCTAGAGAGTATGATGTGCATGTTTCTAGAGGAAGTGATTGTGAGTATCATGGGAACTTTACAATGAATCTGATCATTAAAGAGATGGTGACCCATGGATGAACCAAAGCAAGGCTGCCGCAGACATCTCTGTACAAAACAGCAAAAACGGCTCTCATTAGACATAAGGTGTCAGAAACCCTGCAAACACATCTCTCTCTCATTCGTTTTCTGTGTGTATGTCTGTGCCCTTTATTCTGCCAAACACACACTCACACTCTCAGTAGTGAGCCAGGAAGCTTGTTGGGCGGTTGATTGCTCACACAGGGAGGTTTAATAGCAGAGCTGAATGACAGATGAAACACGAGTGTGTGTTTTGAGAGCTGGATGACAGTAAAGTCGCGTCCAGCACACACACAGTCCTCTTACACTTGTCCTTCAATCAGAGGAAACAGCTGTAGGTGAATGAGCTGAAAATTTACTGATCAGACTGAGCATTTCCATCATCTTTTCTTCATTCTAAAAACCAGCAAAACATTTGACGTGCCCTTGTGTACAGGCTATTCCAAATAGGGCCAAAAACTAAGCAGCATTACACATAATTCATGGAAAGGCAATCCCACAATGCATCGTGAAACATTTTCATCGCAATTTTTACTTTATTTTTCGTAATTCAGACTTTTTACTCAGAATTCAAGTTTACATATAACACACAATTCTAAGTTTATTTCTTACAATTTTGAGTTAACATCCCACAATTCGGACTATTTTTCTCAAAATTCTATTTTTTTTATCTTGCAATTCAGACCTCAGAATTGATTAAACTTATTTATTAAATTAAGTTTATTAAACACAGATGTGAATTCATTTTTTTGAAATTATGAGTTTATTTCTGTCAGGTCCATTAAGTCAAGAACACACATGACAATAAATGATTAGGAAATTGTATTGAATAAATTGCAATTTAAGTTGATAATTAAAATTTGGCGGTATGGCTCTGTTCAGGGAGTCCTCTAACCTTTCATGAGCACCATGAAATAGCAGAGAGTCAGAGGACAGCAGCAGCATTAGGGAACGCTCACAGTTTAGTATTGGGAGAGCAGAACTATTCCCCCATATGAACAGAGCAGCAACGATGACAGAAAGCAAATGCCAGGTTATACACGACAAGGAGGAGCTGGGGAGGAGGTGGGTTGCAGAGAGCGAGCAGCGATTGCAGAGAGCGAGCAGCGAGCAGTTATGAGCGAACTGAATCTGCTTAAATAGGGCGCCCTGATTTGAGCGTAGTCATTAGCAGCGAGGGGAGATGAACAGCAGGAGAGCTGATGCAGCTCAGCTGAGCGATCGCTGATGAGGCCGTGTAGTCGGCCGATAGCGTTAGCAGCATCTTGGCTACCTGGCGTGCCAGAACTGACGCTGACGCTCAATATCTTGCAATTTTCAATGAAATTTCAAGCTTATAACTTGGAACTTTGAGTAAACATCTCACAATTCTGACTAATTTTCCCAAAATTGCATAATTTCTAGCGCGCAATTTAAACTTCCTCATAATTGTTTTAAAGTTTTTAACACACAGTTCTGACTTTATTTCAAGTACATTTTAGAGCGTATATCTCACAATTTTCAGATATAAAGTCACAATTCTTAGAAAAAAAAGTCAAATATGTAAATGTATTGCAAGATGTAAATTCCAAATCATAGGTATAAATACAGAATGGCTATAAATAAAGCCAGAATGATGAGATAAAAGGCTACGTTCACACTGCAGGCTGAAACGACCCAATTCCGATTTTTTTGCCCCTATGCGACCTGTATCTGATCTTTTCATGACAGTCTGAACGATACAGATCCGATCTTTTCAAATGCGACCCAGGCCACTCTGTCACGAATCACACACAGAAGATAGAGATCCAATAGCAGTTATTTATTAGGGGTAATCCGTACTCACAACAGTCCAGGCAAATGGTCAAAATCCAATAAGTCAATCCAAGAACATAAACCACGAACAAGAACAGGCAGCAAACAGGAACAGAAGTGTGCGGACATTAAACAAGGACTCCGTAACAAACACTGAACTAACAGGGTATATATACACACAGAACTAACAAGGTGACGGGAAACAGCTGTGTGCAATGATCAGATGAGTGGCAGAACAGAATGTTGGGAAATGTAGTCTAATGTGAATGACACCGTGAATAAGAGGACCTCTAGTGGAAACCAGGAAACATAACCAGACACTGTGACATAACCTCCCCTCTACGGAGCGGCTACCAGACGCTCCAAGACCATACAAACAAACAAGAGTCTAGGCGGGAGGTGGAGCGGTGGAGGATCAACGGGACGGATGGGGGGCCAGGTCCATGAAGGGGAACAAGAACAGGGGTTGATGGCTCAGCCGGCGGCCAAGGCGAGACAGACAGTCTATCAGGTGGCCAGGGCGGAGACGATCCCTCGGGCGGCCATGGCGGAGACGATCCCTCGGGCGGCCAGGGCGGAGACGACCCCTCGGGCGGCCAGGGCGGAGCAGGCTGTGCGGGCGGCCAGGGCGGTGAAGACCCCTCGGGCGGCCAGGGCGCTGACTTTCCCTCGGGCGGCCAGGGCGGAGACTTTCCCTCGGGCGGCCAGGGCGGAGACTTTCCCTCGGGCGGCCAGGGCGGAGACTTTCCCTCGGGCGGCCAGGGCGGAGACTTTCCCTCGGGCGGCCAGGGCGGAGACTTTCCCTCGGGCGGCCAGGGCGGAGACTTTCCCTCGGGCGGCCAGGGCGGAGACTTTCCCTCGGGCGGCCAGGGCGGAGACTTTCCCTCGGGCGGCCAGGGCGGAGACGACCCCTCGGGCGGCCAGGGCGGAGACGACCCCTCGGGCGGCCAGGGCGGAGACGACCCCTCGGGCGGCCAGGGCGGATTAAACAAGGACTCCGTAACAAACACTGAACTAACAGGGTATATATACACACAGAACTAACAAGGTGACGGGAAACAGCTGTGTGCAATGATCAGATGAGTGGCAGAACAGAATGTTGGGAAATGTAGTCTAATGTGAATGACACCGTGAATAAGAGGACCTCTAGTGGAAACCAGGAAACATAACCAGACACTGTGACACACTTGGGTATGTGGTCCAAATCCGATATGTATCCGATCTTTTGAAATGAGACTTCAATCTGAACGGCCAGGTCGCATGTATCCGACCCGTCACTAAACGAGCCCCACTGTTGAGATCCATGTTTAGCTACTTCCGCAAACAACAAGTGACGTCGTTGACGGTTGAGTACTCTTCTGCGCATGCGGGTCATTTCTGGGTCATGTCACGTTCACACAGATCACAAAAGGTCGCATTTAATTGGAAATGTGAACGGCCTTGCAAAAAAATTGCATTTTTAAAAAAAATCGGAATTGAGCATTAAGCCCCTGCAGTGTGAACGAGGCCAAAGTCACATTTACTGTAGGAGTCAAAATGTGTTTATAAAGGTGATGTTTTATTCTCATTTTGACCATTGAGTGGCACTGTGAACATTATAGAGATATCAGTGTATATAGGTGGTCTTCCTTATGCTGTAGCGAAGTGTTTTGATCCGGACCCGCAACGTACAGTATGTAAACTTCTCTTTAACATGTAAATGGAAAATCTAAAATTGGACATTATGCACGGTGGTGTTGTGGAGCTAATAAACGGTGTATGGTGATGCAACGGAAGAATGGTCTTCTCATTTCTTATGGATGAAGTAAACAACGTAACACCAAAGCAAAAAAGGGAGTCAACCTAATTACTCCGGGACCAAACAACTCAGTAGCTTAAAGTATTCGATTTAGCTCCTACAATACAAGTCAAAACCTTCGCATGAGGAACTTTGTTTGGAACTTCAATACGTTTGGATACATCGAAGAGGACACAATGTTAACGGGAGTCGCTGGATTTTGTCTGTGCCAAAAAAAATAAAAATAATTCTGCAGTTTGCCAGCAGTGTAAAGGACGTCGCGATGCTGGATCTATAGTCTCTAAAGCCGGTTGAAGAAACAAAGGATCATCTAATGGCGCCCAACGCACTGAGGTATGTGTAGCCCTACACTGTTGTATGGCCGTTCAGTTGTGTGCACATGTAATTAAAATGAATGAAATGGTCTAATCGCCAACGTGGGCAGATAAAAGACTTTGGCACTGACTGTTTGTTGTAATGAACTATAAAAAAATAGACTAATCATTATGGAGATACACAATGCAACATTGGATAGAACTGTGGGGTCTGGTGTATCAGTTGTTAAATCAAATAGTGTGGTTAGCAATGTGGAAGTACAAACTGAAAAATGTGTAATTAAGTTTTCATATAAATTATTAGCTGATAAATTGGATAAGTTGTAAGCTGGCAGAAAAGCCAAACTGAATAAGGCAGATAATATAAGAAAATGCTTGCAAGAGTTTATTCAAAAGGATGACAAATTACAGGTACAATGTGCACTTGACGAGTTTATTGAGGTGATAATGCAATAAGCATTCATGAGTCTGTATTGGGTTTATTGCCACCTGATGAAAAGGAAGAACAAGAAACGTGGTTTAAGGCAAAAACTAAGTTTAATGATGAATGCATTGCTGATGCAAATGAATGGGTTTTGTGTAATGAAGGTAATGTGTTTGCAAGAGAATGTGATGATATTGATGATGGTATTAATCCAAATGACAGTGTGTCCAATGTGGAAAGTAAACGTTCAAAAGGCAGCATGAGCAGTAATAGAAGGAGCACTGCATCCTCTGCAAGGGTAAAAGCAGAAGCCAATAGAGCTGCAATTGTTGCTGCAGGTTTAAAGGATAGGCATGCTCTTGAGGAGCAAGAGCAGCAGTTAAGGAGGAAAAGGGAGCAGCTCGACTTGGAGGCTGAATTGGCTGCATCTACTGCTAAATTGGCTGTTTTAGAGGCTTTTGAACGAAAAAGCTCTTCTCAAGGATCTTCAAGTGTTATGAATTCCCACTCGGAAAAGGAAGAGAGGAAATCTGGCAATGGGTTAAACCCATGGCAACGGAATACAAACCTAGACAAGGGAAATCAGTTCAACAAAGTGTTCGTTTATTACCACCTGGCCAAATAGTTGATGTGCGACCTAAGACAAGTGAGAGTCGGATTAACATTGCTACAAGTCAACAGTATGCTGTTAATAAACAACGACCGACAATAGCTGCACAGGGAACATCAGAGCATCCAACTTCTCAATTAAAGGGCAAGCGGTCTGTATATTATGATGCCACTGGTCAGAATACATCTGATGGTATTCTTAACATCATGCATAAGGAAAATGAAATCACAACTGCCTTGCTTCAACTGCCAAGCGTTCAATGTCATTGCCACCAATAAATATTCCCATATTTGATGGAGATTCACTTCAATACAGAACCTTTATAAAAGCTTTTGAACAAGGTGTGGAAGAAAAGGCAAGTAAATTGTTTGTACTATTTAGAGCAATATACAGCCACGAGATCTGGTACGTACAGTAGTTGTTAACACATGGCTCCTGAGTGTGGTTATACAGTAGCAAAGAATTTTTTTAAAGGAACACTTCGGCAATGAATATAAAATTGCTACTGCTTATATTGAAAAGGCTCTGGCCTGGAACCCTGTGAAGTCTGAGGATGTGAAATCACTGCAAGCTTATGCATTGTTCTTGTGTGGCTGTTGCAATATAATGAGGGAGCTCCAGCACATGCAAGAAATGGATATGCCTGTAAACATGCGAAGTGTTATTTCCAAATTGCCATTCAAGCTGAGGGATCAGTGGAGAGTAACAGCTTACGAAATAATGGAAACAGGTAAGCGTTGAGCTTGTTTTGTTGATGGTCACATTCATAGAACGTCATGTCCAAATTTTTTCTGACCCTTTGTTTGGTGATATTCAGGAGTCATCATTTGGTGTCACTGGAACGAAGACATTGACAAGATTTAAGTCACAGCCCAAGGAAAGAATGAAGGGAAATACCTTTGCTATTACAGCAGCAAACATAGACTCACTTTCAGGATCTGGGAGTCCAAAATCAGACTCAGGGAAGGCTGACAAGGATGATTGCCTAAGTTGTTCTAATAATCACTCATTGGAGGAGTGTGATCTCTTCAATTCAATGAAGCACAAGGAAAAAGGGAGTTTGCTTTGCATGCTTGTGTATTGGGCACATGAGCAAGGATTGTAAAGGGCGCCTGAATTGCAAAGTTTGTCATCAAACTCACCCGACAGTGCTTTATATCAAAAGGCAATCAGCAGCTGTGAAATTGTCATCATGAAACAAAGTTAGATTATTCCAAAACATGTGGGCATACAGGGGTCGGTTATGACCGATGTGCAATGTCTATTCTCCCAGTACAAGTTAAATCCATCAAAGGAAACATTGTCATAAAAACATATGCATTCTTGGATCCAGGTAGTTCAACCACATTCTGCTCAGAACAGCTTATGCAGAAGCTGAATATGTCGGACAAACAGGTCACATTCCTGCTCAGTACAATGGGGCAAAAAAATCATAGTTCCAGATTAATCCTTGACTGGTTTGGAAGTATCCAGTCTGGATTGCAATAACTTCTATCCGCTTCCTAGGGTGCTCACACAGCAAGAAAATGCCAGTTAGTACTGATAACTTAATAATCTGAAGATTTGGCTAAGTTTCTATACCTATCAAAGGTGCACATCCCAAACATCAAAGCAAATGTTGATTTGCTGATTGGTACAAATACTTCCAAGATATTTGAACCTTGGGAGATATTCAACAGCAGTGGGACTGGCCCATATGCTGTTAGGACAGTGTTGGCATGGGTTGTTAACCTTCTGGGGTCTAAGGTGTTTTTGAGGTCCTTGAGATGTTTTGACATGCCCTGACATTTGTGCTTTATTCAGTTGCTTATAAACATATTAATGGCACAGGTGAAATTACACTCTATTTAGCACAAACAGGGCTACCATAATATGTGAGCACAAGTATGTACATGTTTGTATTTTTGAGAGAATATTGTTTATGCATGGTTATTGAAAAAACTACAAATTAAAGTTTCTGAAATAAGGCCACAAAACACATACTAAATATGTGTCGCCAATACTTTTGACTAATGGATGTTGTCGCCTAGAGTTTTTGCTTCAAAATGATCTGAAAATCATCCTGTCTAATCATTCACATAAAACAATAGATTATAATAATAATAATAATAATAATTCATTACATTTATATAGCGCTTTTCTCGGCACTCAAAGCGCTTTATATAGAAGAAGGAATCTCCTCAACCACCACCAATGTGCAGCATCCACCTGGATGAAAGATTGTTTTATATTGTGAAAAACATTTTTTGTTTGGAAAGGCAATATGCGTGGAGGCATGAACGGCCCAACCCCCTCATGTATAATTAGGTGGTTCTCACCTGAGAAGACAAAGATCTGCATAATAATGAGCCTTTCATTCAGGTGTGTCACACAAGAAAGAATGTGAGGACAATATATATATATATACACACACACACACACACACACACACACACACACACATATATATATATATATATATTAGTGTTGTCAAAATATTCGGTACTTCGGTACCAAGTCGGTACTAAATTTTTTTAAACGTCACGGTACCAAGTACCGGTGGTACCGAGTACCCGGTCAAACCCGGTTCTGGATGCACATGCATGCACGAAGGGCGTGAAGTTGCGTCCTCTTCATGAAAGTGCTAAGACATGGCGACCGGCGGCGCTGCTGATGTAGTGTCTATGTATATTAAACTGCAAAAAGACTATTTAAATATTAAATGTTTTGCTTGTCTCTGTGAGAATGAACGGCGCAGACGCGTGGTTTCGTTTAACGTTACCTCACACACACACACACACACACACACACACACACTGAAGCATGAGTGAATCTCGCGCTGTTTTCAGTCTCTGCTGCCTCACGATATGATGACATGATTCATGATTCAATTCATCTCCGAGAATCACTTCATGAGCATTTTACCGTTTCATTTGAGAAAAACTATCGTCATATCATACACGCACAGAAACTCAAAGGTCTTCACGGCAACCCGTCAAAATAAAATTTTGGTTTAACTTAAAGAAATTGACCGAAATAATTATATTAGGCTACTGTACAATAGATGTAACTACGTCTCCATTAATTAAAAATACTACTACTAATAATAATAAGTGCATAGAAGGTTGCTTATTTTTCACTTGATTTTTTTTTATAAGCAATATTTCTCATTATCATCAATATTTTCGTTTAAACAGCATGTAGCTTTCAATGCTTTCATAAATGTACCGTCATAAATAATAAACTCATTGAATTGAATTTAATATTTTTTTTTTTCAAATAATTAAATACATTGGAAAAATAGTTCAAACTGATTTTGTTGTGGTACCGAAATTGGTACCGAGAACCGTAAAATTTTAATGGTATCGGTACCGACTACTGGAATTTTGGAACCCGTGACATCCCTAATATATATATATATCGTCGCTGCCCGATGAAACTCACGTATGTCCAAAACGGTTACTTTTCAGGAAGTGAAAAAAACACTGTAATTTCACAGCAGTTGAACGTAGCGTTGTCATACTTGGTACGGCATTTTTAAATGTAACCATATTCTTGCCAGTGTAATGATATAACCCACATTTGACCAAAATCGAGTTTAAATGGACATACGTGCATATTTTACAGTAACGGTGGTCGATACGCGTTCTTCCGATCATTAATTAGAATGACCAAGTCGCGTTTCAGATGACAGATGAATAGGCTACGCTCAGTTTATTAAGGCGAGACACGGCAGGCAAAAACATCGTTGTTTTTTTTTTTTTTTCACCAGTCAATTTTGAGATTTTGGGATATTTGTCTTCAATAACATGTCTTCTTTCAGACTTGTGGTGAAAAAAAGTCTGAAGTACACATTTAGGTCTTTATTTTACTACACTTTGTCTGTTTGCGTCTGTAGATTTCTCATAAATTCATCAAAAGTTGTCGTTATAAATCATCCCTCTGCTCCGCTATAATTTGATCAGTTTGAAAAAAAAAAAAAAAAGTATAAATCTTATCAATGAGACCAAGTTTATTTACATACTAGCAAGCAAGCTAATCTGTGAAGAACTAAGTTAGCCTGTGGACAATTACTTCATCTAGACCATTTACCGGTAAATAACAGTGTTGAATATATAATAAACTTGAGAACAGTTGTCAAAAACAAACGTTTGCTGATACTTTACCTCACAGTGTTAGCTATTCGGCTATCCAATGCTGAGCTTCCAGAGACGAACTTCACGAGACCGGCGAGATGCCTCCACAGAGGCGGGAGATACGCGGCGTGATTGACAGCTTTGACAGCAAATGGATATACGTGGAAATCAGATGACATGATTTTACAACTTTTCATTGGTCATTTAGATAATGTGAAGCATACTGTATACGGAAATGAACCTGGACATTCTATCCGTCGAAAAATCTCAAAATCGGCAAAATGAACATACGCGGTTTTCATCGGACAGCGACGATATATATATATATATATATATATATATATATATATATATATATATATATATATATATATATATTAGGGCTGGCAGTTAAACGCGTTATTAACGGCGTTAACGCAAAGCCATTTTAACAGCGTTAATTTTTTTATCGCGCGATTAACGGCCTTTTTGGCCTAGCAAACTTTGTAGTTTTCTTTCACATGCTTTTGCAACAGGACGCGGCATGCGCGCGCTGCTCTATGAAACCCATTCATTTCAATGGCTTGCGCCGCGCGAGGACATTTTGTTGCTTCGTCGACCAAAGCGTAAGCGGATCTAGCTAGACCGCCGCACACACTCGTTTGGGCTTGCGAGCCGGGCAAATAGTTGGTTAACGTTACGTTTTGAGTGGATGACGAGCGCGAGACGGCAAAATGGATGCCAATAAGATTCTGAATGGAAAGTTTACTTTTAAAAAGTTGCCAGATGGTTCCATTGACAAGACCAAAGTGATCTGTGTGTTTTGTCGTTGTGAACTGAGCTATCATCATCGCAGCACGTCCAGTCTGAAATAACGCTTGATGATGGCCAAGCACACACAGACGCGCACACACACACACACACACACACCCACACACACAAACACACAGCTGATGCGAATTCTCCGCCCCCTCGTCAATATCAGGACCTCGTCAGTATTTCTTTCACCCTTTTATTGATGGACAGTGTTACATTGTGTGAGAGATTATTTGCTCCAAGTGAGAATTCTAGTGTGAAATTGAACACAGTATATGTTGTTTTCAATAAAAAACATTTGCACAAAGCAGGCCGATCCACTTTTCCATGTTGATAAGAGCATTAAAATGAGAAAAAATAATGGGACAAAAAGAAATCAAGAGACATTTAGAATAGATAAAAATGTGTGATTAATTGCGATTAATCGCGAGTTAACTATGACATGAATGCGATTAATCGCGATTAAATATTTTAATCGTTTGACAGCACTAATATATATATATATATATATATATATATATATATATAATCAAAATATAAATAAAAGTCAAAAGCACATTTTTTGTCATACCTGGAAACAAATCCTGTTCAAATAGGCTATATGGGCCATTCTATAGAATTGGTTCAAAGTTACAGTTGGAAACATCTTGAAAAGAAAATTGCCTTTTTCCATAAATCTCTTATAAAGTATTATTTTTTAAAGTAGGCCATTTTATCATACATATTTCATAGTTAAGGATTCATTATTTTGATATAGCTTAGCTTGCATTGGAACAAACACTATAACAGTTGATTATTTTTGACAAAACATACTATATATTTAACATATGAGCAGAAACTGTCCAACAAAAGCTTATTTGATGTCTATTTTAGAGTAAAAACTTTAGTTTTTCCAGTTCATCCAAAACTAGTCAACGAAATGTTGTCATTACAGACACTATTCTATATCGCGATTAGAACCAATCTCAGTAGGCTATAGCAATATAGTTTGGATGCGTTTACTAATGTAGGAGCGAGAGTGAATGAACGCACAGATGCGTACATCTGTAGTAAACAACATCGCGCACACCTCTGTGCCATTCATTCATTCACACACAGACACGCAATTCATATTTAAACAGTCTTTGTGCCGTTTACAGACACTATTCGATTACGCGATTAGAACAAAGCACTTAAGAATAAATAACTTACTACATCAGCTTAATCCGTTGCTCCTCGAAATGGATTATTATTATTATTCCTCACAGCGCAGCAAGATGAGGTAAAGTACAAGATTCTTATTAAACTGGATGTTTTATCCAGCTGATGTGGGCGTTTTCATGGCTTGCCTCAACATTTGCGTTTGAATAGCGCGCGGTCTCAGTGGGCGTGGTCAAATTAACACGTAATAAGCTATAATTAGCTGAAAGGAAAAAGACTGACATCTCTCTCTTTTCATACATATTACATAAACTGAGTGGTCACGTCTATAACAGAGAACTGTCACGTCCGTAACATTGTTTTTTCCTCATGAAAACATGAGAACATGAAACATGAGATCATGAAACATGAACATGAAACATGAGAACATGAGAACATGAAAAATAAAATTATATTTTATATTCTGAGGAGAGCCAACCCTTCTTCATCCGGTGGGTAGTATAACTTTTGGTTTGCGCAGTGTAATTCACAGAATTACTAAAAAATATGTTGCCACCTAAATGTTAAAGATTTTTTTTTGTCACATACAGGCATGTGTGTTTCACTCATATTAAAAATAAAACGCATGTATAGACTGATATTGTTCTAATGTCTGGACTCCTTTATTAAGGGATAATGGCAGGGCTCCAGACTAACTTTTTTCACTAGGAGCCCCAACTGAAAATTTTAGGGGCACAACCAGAAAAATTAGGAGCACACACCGTAAATCAACATACTAACCAAATATTCACATTTCTGCTAATTTCCAGTGTACTACTAATAAATACTTTGATAATAGATGCAGAAATTACAATGCCTTTGCCCTCTGATTTAACGTTACAACCTCTTGTCTTCTAAAAGCAACCAGCAGTGGCGTTGCTTTTTGATTTATTAACATGTCACCGCATACTCTTATGCTTGAGGCTAAGATTGTGTTTAACTAGCGTATTGTGTTTAAACTGTGAAGTGCCTGCACTGTCGGCAAACTTCGTGTTCCCCGCAGTTATGGGGTAGCGACTGCAACATTCGCAGTTCATGGAATTCGTCTCCTTACAGTACTACGTTAACCAGCTGAATTCTCACAGCCAGTCTTCACGAAATTGGTGGGTTTGGCCTTTTTCGCCACAAAAACCTCTCACTCTGAATCATCTTCCGACTGTGACACTGTACTAGCTGCAACGTTTCAAATAGCTCACGGTTCAGTTTGTATCACGGTTATAGGTTCACGGTTTCGGTATGATTCGGTATGTGGTATGTTCAAGGAAAAAACGACTACTGTCAAATAAAATAAAGAAAAGATGAACAAATAATCTAACCACAAGCAAAAGCACAAATAAATATATTAGAGCAAAGATACTAATAAAATAAACAATGCTTTTCAGGTAGGTCTAACATTAGTTCCCTTTCGTAGTCACTCCGAGTTACGTCGGATGACGGAAAATGGGGGTTTCGCTTAGAAGCCAATCCTCTTCGAGTATTGAAAAACGAGCCAATGGCAAGAAATGCCATGGGTCTGCGGAATTTGCATAGCGTATCCCCGCCTCACCACGTGGGTATAAAGGGAGGATGCGGACGCAAACGCAGCTATGCTTTCGCTTCGGAGCCAAGAGAATCTCTTCACTCCACAAGCCAAATCCTGAGTATTCTCAGTGACTACATCTCTTCGAGACGAGCGAACTCTCTGATGTTGGTGTGACGGCGGTATCCAGCGAGTTTCATATTGCCTGCGATCTGAGCAGTGGTCTGCCGGTCTGTGTGTTTCTCCCTGGTCGCTTCAGCATCCGCAGAGTTTTTTTCCTCTCACTAAAAGAGCGTGCACGCGGCACGTCTTTTTAAAGACGCGTCTTTCTAAAGACGATCTGCCCGTGTATTTCTGAGTGCGGTATTCTGATAGATTCAGCTGTTGGGCGCGAGCGCTGTTTGGCGTGTTTGGGCTTTGATCACGCTCGGACAGCGCTCGTGGGTGTGTCACGTTCTCTCAGTGGGAACGTGACCATCGCAATGTATACGGTCGAGACTCTGTGAGCTCATTTGAGTGAGAGTCCCCTCATCCATCACCCGATCTATTTTTCTCCACGTGAGATAATACTTCGGCTGGTGGCCAGGGTGACTAAGACGTCAGGTCTGGAACTAACCGATGAAAATTCCTCGGTCCACACCCCGTCTTTCACGTTGCAACCCACGTGGTCCCGAGTGGGTTCGCCGGCCCGCCCGCGGGCCCGCGTTCTCATTCGGCCCACCAGCTGATGAAATCATGTTTATCGCCGCATCACAAGGTGAGCTGGAGTCCTCTGGAGATGGCTCGTCTGTGCTGCTGTTCTCGGATGTGCTAGCATAGCGAGCTTGATTCAGAATTCACAGCTATGCTTTCCCGGGCTGCCACGAGTATCGGGTTTGTGTGGAAAATTCTGCCATATCCCGAGCACTTGAGGCTGATGATTGGTTTTTGGGGGTGGCGAACCCAAATCCTTTCTACCCGGATGTGCATGAAGAGGCCATGAGATCGTGGAAGTCTCCTTTGACTTTTCGCGACTGCTCTGCGGCCTCTTCCGCCTTCTCTGCCCTCGTAGAGGCCGCAGTCTACGGTACACTGGGGTTCCCCCCTGTGGAGTGTTCTGTGGCAACACTTAGGTGTCCCCACAGCGCCTCCACCTGGCGTGGCAACCCTAAGCACCCCCCCAATGCCTGTAGGTTCTTGTCTACTCCGGTGGCAGGGACCTATAGAGCTGCGGGGCAGGCTGCCACCTCACTGTGTGTTATTGCCATCCTTCTGGGTGTTCAGTGACATGCACGAGGGTAGGGCTGATTCAGGGCTCATCCTTGAGCTGCCTGCCGTCACCGACCTTGCTCTACGAGCGACGAAGGTGACCGCACGCTCCCTGAGTCAGGTGATGTCCACATGTGTGGTCAGACATTTCTGGCTTAACCTGGTTGATGTGCGCGAGGCTGAGTGAACCAGTTTCCTCAACTTCCCCATATCCCAGGCTGGCCTCTTCGGCGGCGCGGTCGAGAACTCTGCCCAACAGTTCTCGGCCGCCCAGAAGTGGACTGTGGCTTTTTTCTGACCCTGCGGCTTCTGCTGCCAATCAGCCGGCGGCTCAGACGCTTCAGTCCGCTTGCCGTCGAATGCGCCCTCCTGCGACTTCCGCCCCCTCCCGCCCGGCCCCAGCAGCACCGGGCCGGGCCGTGGTCGCAGGGAGGTGCCCCTGCCCGTACCAGCCCCGCAGCCCCGCTGTACGCCAGGCTATGCGGCGCTCCCGTTACGGGCAGCTCAGTTATGGCTTGCAGTTCTCAGGGAGTGGTTGCAGGCCCACTCCTTCCCCCGGTGGAGGGCTGGGGGAGAATCTTTTTAAAAAAGAGCTGCATCCCATCTCTGAGCACGCAGAGCTGGACGGCAGTGCGCGACGCCCCCGAGCCTCGCCACTCTCGTTCCCCTCTGTCTCTGAGGGTGCGGATGACAGTGCGTGCCGTCTCCAGACCACACCACTCTCGTCCCCCTCTATCGCCAGATCCCTGGCAGAGCAGACCCCCGCGGAACGCTGGTCCTTCCCTGGTCTCCTCTGTCAGGACGCGGAGCATGACTGTGCACGCGTGCTGGGCCGCTATGCCACCCTCACCTGTGCCGGTCACTCCGCTCCGCTGCCCCTCCAGGGGGACGCCTGTGGCTTGGATGATTCCACTGGATCAGTGTTTGGTGGCTTGGTTAGAGCTCCCCAATCTGTCCTGTTGGGTCGCCCGAATGATCAGGCTCGGCTATGCGATTCAGTTCGCACGGTCTCCTCCCCGCTTCAGGGGAGTCCCCTGACTGTGGTCGGTGGCTATGCCCCGATCATGAGAGCGGAGGTTGCCACCCTGCTGGCGAAGGGTGCAATCGAGGCTGTCCCTCCAGCCGAGGTGGAGTTACGGGTTTACACCCCGTACTTCATTGTCCCCAAGAAAACCGGTGGGTTACGGCCAATCCTGGACTTGCGCGTCTTGAACCGCTCCCTTCACAGGCTGCCGTTCAAGATGCTCACGGCCAAACGCATTTTCGAATGCGTGCGGCCACAGGATTGGTTTGCAGCGATAGACCTGAAGGACGCCTACTTTCATGTCTCCATTTTACCTCGACACAGACCGTTTCTTCGGTTTGCTTTCGAGGGGCAGGCATACCAGTACGCGGTTCTCCCATTTGGGTTGGCTCTGTCTCCTCGCGTCTTCACGAAAGTCGTCGAGGCAGCCCTTGTTCCCCTGCGCGAACACGGGGTTCGCATCCTGAATTATCTCGACGACTGGCTAATATTAGCTCACTCTCGAGCTCAGGTTTGCGAACACAGAGATCTAGTGCTCCGGCACCTAGCCCGTCTGGGCCTTCGGGTCAACTGGGAGAAGAGCAAACTTTGCCCCGTGCAGAGGATCTCTTTTCTCGGTATGGAGATAGACTCGGTCGCCATGTCCGCGCAGCTTACGAGCGAGCGCGCACACTCACTGCTGACTTGTCTTCGACAGTTCGAGGGCAAGAGTGCGGTCCCACTAAAACTTTTTCAGAGGCTCCTGGGGCATATGGCATCCGCAGCCGCGTTAACGCCACTCGGATTGCTTCATATGAGACCGCTTCAGCTGTGGCTTCGCGATCGAGTCCCGAGGTGGGCATGGCATCGCGGTACGCTCAGAGTTCTAATAACTCCGACCTGCCGTCAGACCTTCACCCCGTGGCGGAACCTCAGCTTTCTACGGGCCGGAGTTCCCCTAGAACGAGTTTCCAGGCATGTTGTTGTCTCCACAGATGCCTCTGCCACGGGCTGGGGCGCCATGTGCAATGGACATGCAGCCGCGGGCTCCTGGACAGGACCCCAGCGCCTCATGCATGTCAATTGCCTCGAGTTGCTGGCAGTACGCCTTGCCCTGCACCGCTTCCATGCGCTGCTACAGGGTCAACACGTACTAGTCCGTTCAGACAATACCGCGACAGTAGCGTACATCAACCATCAAGGTGGTCTACGCTCTCGCCGTATGTCACAACTCGCACGCCACCTCCTCTTATGGAGTCAGAAGCACCTGAGGTCCCTTCGTGCTATTTACATTCCAGGAGTGCGGAACCTTGCAGCCGACGAGCTGTCACGGCTCCGACCAATCTCTGGCGAATGGCGACTCCATCCCCAGTCGGTCCAGCTGATATGGGACCAGTTCGGGGACGCACAGATAGATCTGTTTGCCTCCCACGACTCATCCCATTGCGCCCTGTATTACTCCCTGTCCGAGGGCACGCTCGGCACGGATGCACTGGCGCAGAGCTGGCCGCAGGGCCTACACAAGTATGCGTTTCCCCCAGTGAGCCTTCTCGCACGGACTCTGTGCAAGTTCAGGGAGGACGAGGAGCAGGTTATCTTGGTCGCCCCATACTGGCCCACCAGGACCTGGTTCTCCGAACTCATACTCCTCGCGACAGCACCTCCTTGGCCAATTCCTCTGAGGAAGGACCTCCTTTCTCAGAGACGGGGCACCGTTTGGCACCCTCGTCCCGATCTTTGGAGACTCCACGTGTGGCTCCTGGACGGGGCGAGGCAGGTTTGAGTACCCTGCCACCAGCGGTGGCGGCTACCATCACTTCCGCTAGAGCATCGTCCACGAGACATGTCTATGCGTTGAAGTGGAACCTCTTCGTTAACTGGTGCTCTTCTCGCCGAGAAGACCCCAGGGGATGCTCGATCAGCGTTGTGCTTTCCTTCCTGCAAGACGGGTTGGAGCGAAGGCTGTCTCCCTCCACCCTGAAGGTGTATGTGGCCGCTATCGCCGCATATCACGAAGCAGTTGAAGGTAAGTCTCTTGGAAAACACGACCTGATCCTCAGGTTCCTGAGAGGAGCGAGGAGACTGAATCCTCCTCGCCCTCCTCTCGTTCCCTCTTGGGACCTCTCAGTGGTCTTAAGTGCCCTCTCAGTGGTTGCGTTGGCCTCCATCAAGAGGGTAGGGGACCTGCACGGATTCTCCGTTGACGAAGCGTGCCTGAAGTTCGGGCCCGGTCACTCTCACGTGATCCTGAGACCCCGGCCTGGATATGTGCCCAAGGTTCCCACCACTCCCTTCCGGGACCAGGTGGTGAACCTGCAAGCGCTGCCCCGGGAGGAGCCAGACCCAGCCTTGGCACTGCTCTGTCCAGTACGCGCCCTCCGTGCTTATGTAGACAGGACACAGTGTTTCAGGACCTCAGACCAGCTCTTTGTCTGTTATGGTGGGAAGCTGAAGGGAAAGGCTCTCTCCAAACAAATGTTGTCTCACTGGATAGTGGACGCCATTGCTTTGGCATACCAGCAGCAAGGTCGACCATGCCCCCTTGGTGTGACCGCCCACTCCACCCGGAGTGTGGCGTCCTCTTGGGCTTTAGCGCGTGGCGCCTCGCTAACAGACATCTGCAGAGCTGCAGGCTGGGCGACACCTAACACATTCGCCAGATTCTACAATCTCCGAGTGGAGCCAGTCTCCGCCCATGTACTGTCTTTTTCAAGCTAACATGGGAGCTGTTAAGTGTCTCGCTTGCTCGCCATTCCACTCCACGGACTGGATACGTGCGATATTTCCTCAGGTGAGCCTTCCTCTCTAAAGCCCTGAGTTCCTCCAGCACTGTTGACGCTGGCACCAGTGTCTATTGCCTGTGCGTCGGCTAGGTGCCTCCGTGTGCATGGTTCCTCCTCTGAGTAACCCCCACATGTGTATTTTCCACTGTAAGCCTCTTTGAGCATGTGTCTTTCCCTCGGCAAGTCACCTGCCACTCCTGGAGTTGAAAGTAGATGCCACCCTACGGGCTGGTCACTCCAGTGTTCCTCCATATGTAGCCCCCTTGGGCCATATGTGTATTCTTAAGTCCTCCCTATGGGTAGGCATGCTGCGGCATATCTCCCATGAGATATGCTTCCCAGTGTACCTTGGTATTGCTGTGTTAAGTAGGACTCCTTCATCCGTGCCTATATCACGACAGGGAGGTCAGACTTCGCAGGGCACTGGAAGACAGCTGTGAAGGTGGCGTGATTACACGGGGACCCCCGTTCTCCGTCATCCGACGTAACTCGGAGTGACTACGAAAGGGAACGTCTCGGTTACGGATGTAAACCTCGTTCCCTGAGTAGGGAACGGAGACGTTACGTCTCCCTGCCACTTCCGCTGTACCGCTGGGTAGACGCCTGAGTTCAGTCTCGGCTCCTCAGCGAAGACATAGCTGCGTTTGCGTCCGCATCCTCCCTTTATACCCACGTGGTGAGGCGGGGATACGCTATGCAAATTCCGCAGACCCATGGCATTTCTTGCCATTGGCTCGTTTTTCAATACTCGAAGAGGATTGGCTTCTAAGCGAAACCCCCATTCTCCATCATCCGACGTAACGTCTCCGTTCCCTACTCAGGGAACGAGGGTTACATCCGTAACCGAGACGTTTTCAGGTACAGAAATTGAATAAAATAATCAAATGTAAAATAACATTGCATATTTGACTATATAAATTAAAGATTAATCCTTATTAAAGTTACAACAGCTATTCAATTCAGAGCTGATTCAGTAGGCCTACACAATACTGTGAGTGTCTTTCTTGACCATATAAGTTCACTTAAAGCATAACAGACTATGTCTGCTAGTAGGATACCCATCAAGACGGACATGTTGACATACTTTTTTGTGTGAATTTGTCCATTCAAGTGCAAGACTTGAAAGAGAACTCAATATTTGCGCGCTGTCTGAGATGATTAGCCTACACATACACACACACACACGCGTGCGCGCACCCGCACACCCGCACAAATCCCCTAGAAGCGAGTTCTCTTTCGCGTCTTGCTCTTGAATGTTTACATTGCCAAAACTTAAATGAGTTTAGTTTAAACACCGATGGTAACGTCTGCAGTTCAGGTCTCGCCTGCGCTCGTGCGCTATCAACTTCCGGGTGATGACGGCGTAAATGACAGGTCATCTTCGAGATTTGGCACTCACATTGAACAGTGTTTACAAAGAGTAATCGTTTTGTTCACGTTTTTTTTGATTATCGCTGTTGTAATGTATTATTTGGGAAGCCAGCAAGAGAATTTAACTGGCACACTAGCCGCGAGTCAATAGTTCGCTTGTTCATTGCTCAGACGCACAGCAGGTTGTCTCCGTCTCCTTCCCACAGACGTTTAAACGCGCGCTCGATTATCTCTAGGACCCTCCCCCTCCACACATTAGCCACTTACAGTGGCCATTCCCTATTCTTCTCACACTCATTGGCCTGCCACACATTCCGGATTCATTGATAAGCATAAAAAAAAGGGACTTTTTTCTTATTACTTATGCAGCAGTTACTACTTATAACTTGCGTCTTATTACCTCGTGTTATTTCCCATTCCACCGCAAAAGATGAATACTTTATGAACAGCCGCTTAGCGATGTGTTCTACGTTACGGTCCTTCATTGAGCGCGTCACAGGACAGCGGTTAATCGCCTCAGCAACTTCACGTGTATGAAGCGTCAAATCAGGCATTTCCCTAAACAGTCACAGGTCAGATTTTTCCGCTGAAGTAAAGAGTTTATTAATCACGAAAACGATTATTTATTTTTGCTAATTATTATTTTATTTCAGTTAGTTTTTCAGTAACTGTTGTTAGTTTCGTTTAGTTTTAGTTTTTCATTTATTATGAATTTTTTATTTTATTTCAGTTTACGAAAATGATTTTTGACCAATAGTTTTAGTCTTAGTTTCAGTTTTCGTTTACGAAAATAACCTTGGTTGGAATTCGTTGGAGCATTAATCCACCAGCAGGTTCACACCATGGTGGTATATGGGAAAGAATGATACGCTCTGTAAAAAGTGTTCTCAGTTGTGTTCTACATCAAAAAAAGTTACACGATGATGGACTGCACACAGTTTTCTGTGAAGTGGAATCCGTTTTGAATGATCTACCAATTACCAAACTATCGGACGATCCTAATGATCTGGAGTCTCTCACGCCCAATCATCTTCTTCTCTTAAAAGGGAAACCAGCTTTACCACCTGGTGTGTTTGAACCTCATGACTAGTATATGAGAAGACAGGTGCAATACCTTTCAGATTTGTTCTGGAAAAGATGGCTACAGGAGTACCTGCCTTTGCTTCAAGAGAGACAAAAGTGGAATCAGAAGAAAAGGAGTTTGTTTGTTGGAGACATTGTGGTGATTATGGACTCATCAGCTCCTCTAGCTTCCTGGGTTCTTAGCAAGGTCATAGAGGTTTTTCCAGATAAACATGGTCTGGTGCGTTCTGTGAGGTTGCAGACTAAAACCAGCATAATTGAAAGACCAATAACAAAACGTTGTCTATTACATGAAGTGTAAATAACAACGTTTTGACTGGGTCTATGGTAATGTTTTTGGCTCCTTCTTTTTCATTGTATTTTAATTGTTAGGTTTGTTTACCGTTAACCATTAGGGGTCGGTATGTAGGAGCCAAAATGTGTTTATAAAGGTGATGTGTTATTCTCATTTTGACCATTGAGTGGCACTGTGAACATTATAGAGATATCAGTGTATATAGGTGGTCTTCCTTATGCTGTAGCGAAGTGTTTTGATCCGGACCCGCAACGTACAGTATGTAAACTTCTCTTTAACATGTAAATGGTAAATCTAAAATGGGACATTATGCACGGTGGTGTTGTGGAGCTAATAAACGGTGTATGGTGATGCAACGGAAGAATGGTCTTCTCGTTTCTTATGGATGAAGTAAACAACGTAACACCAAAGCAAGAAAGGGAGTCAACCTAATTACTCCGGGACCAAACAACTCAGTAGCTTAAAGTATTAGATTTAGCTCCTACATTTACCTTTTATTTATGTATTTGTGTTCTGTGGCAGAAACAGGTTTCCATAAAAAAAGTAATTTGTTAGTTTTGGTTATTTGGTTATATAAATTTGTTATTATAACTTTATACATCTATGAATTGTAAGTATCAAGCCATGATCATGCTAACATCAGGTGTGTGAGTGAGCAAAAAAGGATTGATGAGCTTCTGCCCATGAAATGCATTTGTAATCAGTCTCGTTTGATGTCCAGATTTGTTTAGAACATTGCTTTATGTCTATCACATCAGAAGTTTCGCCACAAATTTCACTATAAAAAAATTTAATCAGTGCATTCAATGCATCCTTTGTCGTGCTGAAAAACAACTACATGGTGTAATTTGTTCAAAGAGAAAACTGTTGAACGATTTTTTCATCAATCACTAAGCTTTCTCTCTTTGGGTGTGAATATTCCTCAGGAAGACGTGTGTGTAGACAATAAACAAGGAAGTAGCTGACTAGGTTTTAAAGCTGCTGCCTGTTTACCACGGACACACACTTTAGTTGTGTGTGAGTTCTCACATTTTCTAGCCTAAATATCCTCAGGCAATCTACACATAGAGAACATGTGTTAGAACATGTCCTCTTTAGAGTCATCTTCAGTCATCTCCTGCTTCACAATGATCATATTGCACCAATTAGAGATCAATCGAAAATGTCCACTGTTCACATTACACATGTCTTTCTATGTCTGTAAGCAGCACATTTCTTAGTTTCTCATTTAAATTCAAATAAGGCCTAACAAACATGACTTTAGCATTGTTCATCACCTTCACTGGATTCATCAGGATAATAGCAGGCTCCTAACAAACCATTAGCAACTTAATTAGCTGGAGTTCATTGAGAAGATAATTCAATGAGGATGAAGGTCTGTAGAGGTCTGATCAGCTCCACTAGCACATGCTAACACAATCACTCAACTAAAGCCATTTGTCATTAAGAACACTAGGCTACTGCATGTAATTGAAGCAGTGGTGTTCTTCCACTACATAACAACTTGCATATACTGCCAAACATGGATGCCTAATCGAAACTAGTGGGTAGGTTGTCTAACAATTAAAGGGATAGTTTTTGTCATTGGATATTATCATTAATTACTCACTTTCATCTTCGGAACACAAATCAAGATCTTTTTGATGAAGACAGCTATGCAACGGACACTTTACCGCTTCAAACAGCTCAGAAAGAGACTGTAAAACTAATCCATATGAATTGAGCAGTTTAGTTCACTGATCAAAGTTTATATGTGAACAAAAGCCTAAATTCAATCTGTTCATCATCTTCGAATTTGGACTAAACCATAGTTTTACGATCTCTTTATGAATGTTTTGAAGAGTCAAAATGTCAGTTGCTTAGCTGTCAATGGAGGAATAGAAAGCTCTCAGATTTCATCAAAAAGATTTTGTGTTCTGAAGATGAATGAAAGTCTTACAGGTTTGGAACAACACGAGGATGAGTAATTCATGACCGAATTTTCATTTTTGGATGAACTAACCCTTTAATTTACCAATCTCCGTAAGCATTTTATGGTTATATGGCAGTTATGTTTGGTTTTGGGTCATGCTTGACACCAATCAGATGTGTCAGGGGACCCTCGCAAAATAACAAAACAAAAAACAAAACAAAACAAAATGGCCATTCCTGTACCTCAAACCAGTAATTTATATATTATTATATATAAATTTGAATTAGTTGTTATTTTTCAGATTTAATTTTCATTTTTGTTATGAGATTTGTGTCATTTTAATTGGTTTTTATTTGAATATTTCTATTTTATTTTCTAATTTATTTTATTTTTAAGTTGAGTAATTTTAGTACTTAAATTTGTTTTAACTAAGTTTGTCATCTAATATTTATATTTTATTTTATTTAAGCTTTCTTTCAATTAACAAACATTTTTTGTATAGTTTTATTTTAATTTAACAATAAAAACAGTCAAACAGTTGAGAATGGTAAGTCGGCATGGAACAGAAGTTGCGATTTTTTTTATTATTGTGATCTATATTCAACTAATGTAGGGCGGATAATGTTCATCGGAAATTGATTTGGTTTGCTATTGGTCGATCTCATGTGAGTGACAAATTGTCCCGCCCTCGCGCCAGTAAACATGTTGGGGAAGTCATTTTGATACAGTTTATGAGGGCATAAAAAAATACGTAACGGATAAATCAATAAATACCGCAATATTCCATAATTCAATTATGGATTGAATTACTCACCCATTGTTTGAAAAAAATAAATGTCTATCAACAAAACAGATATAATAAACAGAAATAAACAGGAAACAAATTGATTTTTATTTTTTGTAGAGCTCCAGCTGTTACATGTCAAAAACACAAAGTACTCCTGCTGTTACTGTCAAACAGTACTTACACAGTCAGTGTGAACCAGGTGATTAGTCAACCATCCCGACCCATCCCGAGAGCCAAACTCATCCTCAGTTTTATCTCAAGAACAGCATCATTAACACTTCTGTGCAGAATACTGATAGAGCATCAGAGAGGTGTTATGTCTCCAAGTCGCACATCGGAGGATATTGTCAGAGTGCTGATCATTTCTGTGGAATGCTAAAATATCTGTGATTATGCTTTTTTGTGATATAGTATTAAAACACATCGGCCTCATTAGCAGCTAATCTAAAGGACTTTTACACTTTTAGACAGTGCGCTCTGTTTTCAGCAGTGTAGGCAGAGTGATTAAATCAAAGTTGCAATACTACCTTGACTACATTTTTCAGTAGCATGTTTTCAAATTAGTGCACATTTTTAAGTTACAAGCTAATTTTATTAATAGCATGTAGAGTGGCAAATGCTACTTCACATGTTTTAAAAATAGTGTTGGGACATTCATTTTGTGATTTTCTGTGTGTGTGTATGGCATTTTATCTTTTTTTGCATCATATTTAACTGTTTATTGTATCAAATCACTAAAAGTTAGGTTGTTTTATAGTCTTATTACTGTACTTATATACTAAAGTCCAAATTTAATGTCGGTATGATTTTTTGAAAAGTTTTTGAAAAAGTATATTATGCATTTTAAAATATTATCAATTTTGAAAACAGTTGTGCTGCTCGATATTTTTGTGGAAACCATGATACATTTTTTTCAGGACTTATTGATAAGTAGAAGTTAATGTTTATTTGAAATAGAAATCAGTTGTAGCATTATAAATGTCTTTACTGTCTCTTTTGGCCACTTTAATGTGTCATTGCTAAATAAAAGTGTTAATTTCCTTTTAGAAAAAGGACAAAGAAAATATACCCTAAACATTTAAACAGTAGTCTATATTTAAAAAGATAAGTCCCCTTAAATAGATTTAATTAAATCTAGGCAGTTACTGTTTGAACTGTAGCAAACTACTGTTTGTCAACTGGTTAATGACTTTTCTGGTACAAGCAAATAAAAGCATTGCATATAAGGAACATGAATATTTCCAGCAGAACAAACAGGACAGGGAAATGTTATAAGAAAAGGAGTGTATTTGAAACACTGAAACTCATGGAAACAGAAATGACAGTTTCCTTCCTCTTTCAAACAATATGAGTCAGTTGAGTAGCTCACTTCAACAGGGGGCAGTAGAGAGCCTTAGTAAGAGATTGCAGTCTAAAACACTGAAATGACACTTCAGGATATGACTGCACACAAACTGCACATACGCTTTAATCAGATTAATGATCTAGGGATGGCGGGGAACATGGGTAACTGATGAAACTAGTTATCAGAAAAACAAGAAGCAGCATATCATAGTGTGTCCTCAAAACCAGCCCCTGAGATTACTGAATAATAAATAAGTCATTTGACAAAAGAGAGATGATATTATGTACATTAAACTTGAATAAAAATCACTTTATGTTAAGCATCGCAGAGTGTTCCAGCAAACCACATGAGGTCATATGAGGAGAGCCAAATGGAACACTGTCCGCGGCTGAGAGCAAAACCATAGAAAGTTTGGGTTTCTTAACCCTAGAATGCATGAAGCAAAAAAACCTACACGAATACATAAAGGGGGTCAAAATAACCCGTATTGTTCAAAATGTTGAACTTCGAAATCATGGCAGAAGTAGTAGGTCATCCCACTGCTGTTTCATGAATAATCTGAATCCAGACATACTACTCATTTCACATATTGTTTTTCACCTAGGGAGATATGTGTATTCAGACACAGGGTATGAGGAAAATTCTTGGCTCAGAGCAAAGAATATATATATATATATATATATATATATATATATATATATATATATATATATATATATATATATATATATATATATATATACACAGAGAGAGAGAATGTATTCAAAATAAAGTGTCAAGTCAAAATTCCATAGGAAATGAATACCCTTTATGCATTCTAAGGTTGACACACATGTCCACTGCCTTAGAGTGAGCAGCATTTTCAATTAATTCTCTATGGAAGCTGAATGGCAGGCTTGTATGAGGGATTGTGGGATTGTCAGTAGTGCAGAGCAAGTGGTGAGAGCATCTAAATGTCGGAAACTGCTGAATTGCATGCAAAAGAAAGGCAAAAAGTGCTGGGGTGAAGCATATCGCAGTGATGTGTAGGGAGGTTTGTCATAAGCGTTTCAAAATCTGTCAGCACTCGGCAGTGCAGGAGGTTCTGCCAGATTTAGTGCTTAAAAATCACATCATTAGGGAAAGTGGCCCTTATTAAGCCCACAAAAAAAATCCTACGTTTTACATGTTTCTGACAAATATCTGAAACCTTCTTCAATAAGGTAAATATTAAATGAAGGTTGAACCATAGAAACACTCATGTTCTGTCATAAACTGACTAAATTAAGTTTATAGAAAGGTTCATTGTGTTCTTAGCTTAGTGGGCTTATTAGGGACAACATGTTGACATTGAAGCAGTTCCTTTAAAACCCACTAGAGAAAAAATATAACTACTGGATTATAAATACAAACAGAAGATTACATTTGTTTTCATTGTATGTGGATGGCAACAGTTTTTATACATTTTCAATGTCGTGCACTACTGTAGTTGCAGATACATATGAAATCCATCCTTTCAAATACAGAACCCTGTGTTTTATGTTTCAACACTTTAATGTTGATATTCTTTTGATTGCTGTGCGTATGTTCTCCTCCTGTGGTTTGTTTAGGGATGGTCTTATTATTGGGAGATTGGGTCCCTAGCTCTACCATTGGAGAAAACATAACAGCTAACTTGGATCACATGTGCCTTGATAACCAATCACATTAAAGCCTAGATGTCATTGAATTTCATTCAGAGTTGTGCGACAGTCAATCCCTGTTTGCGGATACCATAGAAATGAATGAGAAGTGCCGTAAACTGAATCATACCTGTCGCCCAATTGTCCATGTCTCTTATCAATTGTCTCTTATCGAAAATGAATGTTTAAGAGCAAACATGTTGAAGATTAGCGAACAGTCGATTCATTAAATGATAAACCGTTTTCACACAAAAGGAGTTTATTCTGCATAGTGAAGCCTCTCCTCCATTGACATCCATTAAAAAATAGGCCTCTGGTCTCCTTCCCTGCATACCACAGCGTTAGCATCCGTTACGTTTTTTTTTGTTTTTTTTTTTGCTAACCTTTGCCTTCAAGTGGCTTTGGTTTGCTACTGTTGGGGTTCCTCTCAATCAGCTCCATAGTTCAGTAGTTAGGGCACTGATCATGGAGTCGGCCATTTTAAGGGCCGTCTCAATCGGAGAATCCTTACAGGGCACTGAAATATTCGCTCCCTAAAAAGTCCCATAATACACCCGTAAAAACCAGGGTGCATCGATGCCCACTATGTTCCCTTAACGGAAGTTCTGAAGTGCGAAACTTAAAACATGTGAGCCAACTCACTACACAATGATATGTGATCGATGTTTTTAAAAATACAAACCATTATTTTATTAGATTTCAGCATAAACATATGTTGCTAGACAGGTAATGAACATTAGCTAACATTTATATTAATTTATTTACGGCTGAAATGTTGCACGTATATGTAACAAGCAAAGTATTTTCATTAAATGATCATAATCATAATGATCATTATCATAATGTACTTTAAATAACAAAATAACAAGTAATGTCAGGAAGATATCAGCTCTGCTGTTGTTCATAAATACCAGTAATGATGTTGTACAATGAGGACATTGTAATGTTTTTGGATAATTGCCATCGGCCCCTGGTTTGGATTGTTTGTGTGTTCATGGAATAAAGACTGTCTGCTAAAAGATTCTCACCGCTCATCATCCCTGCTCTACCCGTGACACATGTTTGTATTTGAATAAATAATCTCTTAATTTTAAAATTCTTTTAAAAATCAAAATGTAAACGGATCAACGAAAAAAAAAAAAAAACTAGTCTTAGGAGAGCTTATAAAACAGTAAAGTTTCTGGGTCTCACTTTATATTAGGTATGAAACAAATTGTTAGGTACAATGTACTTAAAGGCCCACTGAAGTGCCTTGAAATGCACAGAGTTATTCAATATGTGGACATCATTTCCAGTGAAACAGGAAGACAGGGCGGGACACGTCTAGCAGCTCCTCTCCTTTTATAAAATAGCCAATAGCGTTTAGTTTATTTTGTGATAAACGGCCAGAGCAGTTGAGCTCGTTAAGTCACATTTGACAGCCACAGTCTAATCGATTCCCCTTTTAGAATTAATATGAAACTGTTACTAAAGCAAAACAGTGAACATAATCATGCTGAGGATGTGTAGTTTCAAAAGTGAGCAATTTATGTTGGTGCATGGCATCGGTGTTATCTCTTCTACTCATCAGTGCTGTTTCTAATGCCGATTCTGTCTCATCCTGATCTCCATATTGCTTAGTTTAAAAGATAGCATTCTGAACAAAATTTAAATGGATCGGAGACGTTTTCTAGTATGTGTGACATGCACATATGATCAGCTCTGTGCTACAGTGTATCGGGACTGGTCGCGTGAGACTAATAATAATAATAATAATAATAATACATTTTACTTATATTTTGTGCTTTTCTTGTACCCAAAGCGCTACAAGTACAGTACAAAAGTAAATACATTAATAATAAAAAAAAAACCAAGAGATATAATACAATATGCATCCAGTGTCACCAATAAAGACACAAACACCTTCTTAAAAAAGATGGGTTTTTAACTGTTACTTAAACCTCGCTAATGTTGTAGCATTCCTAACAGTTAAAGGAAGTGCATTCCACAACCTGGGGGCTGCCACAGAGAAAGCTCTTTCACCCATCGTTTTCAGTCTGCAAGAAGGCGGTTTAAGTAGAAAAGAGTTGGCGGAGCGGAGAGATCGAGAGGGCATATATGGCGTAATTAAATCACATATATGTGATGGTGCAGTTCCATGTACAGCTTTATATGTTAAAATAAGAGTTTTAAAATCAATAGGGGATGGACCGGAAGCCAATGCAGGTTCCTAAGCACACCAGAGATTTGCTGATGAAAAAGAGTATGTGTAAGAACACGTGCAGCTGAGTTCTGTATGTGTTGCAGTCGCTTACTAGACTTTGCAGGTAGGCAAAGATAAAGGGCATTACAATAATCAAGCCTAGAGGTCACAAGTCAATGGACAAGCCTTTCAGTATCAGGTAATGAAAGAAAAGGCCTGATCCTGGCAATATTCCTTAAATGGAAAAATGCAGATTTTGGGATGCTCTTGATATGTGCTTCAAGTGTTAAGTGAGAATCAAAAATTACACCAAGGTTGCAAACTTGAGGTGATGCAGTGATACATTATTTTCATACATAATGGTTATACATTATTTTCAATGTCCAAATTATTATTTTTTACCATTACAGGTAGCTGCAGGGGTACCAACTAAAAGAACCTCTGACTTTGTACCATTTAATTTAAGAAAATTGTGGTACACCCATAATTTAATTTCCTGCAGACAGTCAGAAAGGGTTGCTGATATACCAGTGATATTAGTTTTTGTGCTAATATAAATCTGAGTATCATCAGCATAGAAGTGGAACCCCAAACCATGCTTTCTAATAATCTGCCCCAAAGGAAGCATGTAAATATTAAAAAGTATTGGGCCAAGGACAGACCCCTGAGGAACACCATGACATACCTGTCCAACATTAGATTTATTGTTTTCTAAAATGACAACATTTTAGAAACGCGAAAACTAACGGGTAACCACACATCATTCGCCCAAAAATGCATATTTACACTGTCTGAATTGTTCCCTATCCCCTATATAGTGCACTATGTGCCATTTACCATATAGAAAATAGTAATTGTGTGAACAAGTGAATGATTTTTTTAGCTGCAGCTTCAGCGTCTATTTATAATGTAGGGGGCGGGATGCTTCAGATTCTAGAGAGCATTTGATTGGATAGAAAATCCTGGATAGAGAAGCTGAAATGCAAAGTGATGTCATCAAAATCATTGATCCATATTGGCGGAAGTGGAGACTGTAAGATTTGAACGCTTATCTCTTCTAAATGCGTATTTTGTCATTGTTTTGGAGCACAGAAGCTTATAGATAACCTTAAGGCTAACATATTGATTAAAAAAAATAATGGGGACTTGAAACATGTACAAACATTTATTTTGTAAACATGTATGTACAATAAGTGCATTGTACCAAATGATTAATTTAAATGTCAGTACACAGTACTTAAAGGCACTTAATATAAAGTGGGACCACCAATTTTTTTTATCCTAAATAAAAAACTAAACATTTGAATAGGCTCCCTCTCCAAAAAAAGTGGCAACAATCTGCATTTAAAGTAAATGATTTTCTCATGTTTACTACTTTTTTTTATTATTTCAAAACAAAATAAGAAGCAGGTTTACCGTTTTTTACGCTTTAATTGTTTCCATGAAGTCTGCACTACTGCAGGTTTGGCAAAAAATAATAGCAGTTACAAAGGGGACCCTTCTGAATCAAGAAATGGCAAACGGGATGTCTTATGATCTTGCGAACATGCAGAAGCAAATGCACGAAGTACGCTTTACTATGAGATTCTTGCAGGGTTCATTTCATAATCTTCATTAGAGCAGACATGGTCTGCCACAGCTAGAACTATACATGCGGTTCACTGATTATTCAGGGGTAATTAAAACTCAGCATTGATTATGCAGACTGATTGAGGTAATTAATACCCTCTCGGCAAAGTGATGAACTACTCTAAGAAAGCATACTTAGTAACAACAATGCAACAATCTACATTCTTGATCTCCAAATTACAGAGAGGAGATTGTGTAGGGGTGAGGTTGATTAGAACACTTTCCTCATAATAACTTTCAGCCACTTTCAAATCACATTAAGTAGATGAACACTGTCGATCGTTCAACTTTAATGCAAATCCATACAGCTGGAGGAATTAAACTGCTCTTGCAATGATGGATATTGGTTGTTTTAGTCTTTTTGGGTTGGCATGGGTAATCTGAATTAACATACATTAACCTTTCCCTAAGCACATCAGGGAACTCTGTATCCAGAAGGGTCCAGCAGGCATAAACTCCATCGCCAATGAATGCACAGCCACCTGTTCTCCTCCACATGCAGAACAGACTCCGGATTTGTATTCAACAGCCTCAGACTGCACCAAAGCTTGACGATTCATTGAGGATCTGCGGATTAACTGAACTGCACACAAACAGTGAATGACCATAAACCCATGGACAGGAAGTCAAGGACAGTTCAGAGTTTCAAATCCACTGTATTTATGTATCACGGTTTTGTACTGTATTACCCAATGCATTGTTGGCTAGTACGAAGCAAGAGCACAATAGCGCTGTTTCACAGTGAATATAGCAGTTTGAGTGCGAGTATGTCTTCGCCTATCCATGTTTACCATCTCACATTCAATTTTTTCATGTTGTTTTTACTCATTTCATACTGTATTCATACTGTAGAATTACAGTAGATTGCTGGTGTCTGTTGCCAGTATTTTACCGTTATTTTATAGAATTTTTTTTACAGAGTTCATGTAGTGTGTAATATAGCTTTTTGTGAATTTAAAAGGTCTGCCAAGTTTCAAAGATCGAACTGAACTGCCTGAAACAAGTCTTCCAATCTTGCTTCCTGCACAAACCTACATAGACTTGTAACAAATATATATGCATAATGCCCACCTATGGTCTTCACTGGCTGCCCACGAATAATGTCTGCTTTTATGGAAGGTTTTAAGTTGTCAACATGCAATGCAAAAGAAAATCCACTTTACATGTACTTCCTAAGACGACGACTCAAATTGGTACGGTAAAACTGACGGCATCGTTACTGTTCGTATCACTGTGTACAGAAGTGCTAATGAAGCCTTCTGAGCTGAAAATCACTATGGTAATGGGTGCTTCGTTTCCATCAAGCGCTGTAAGCGGTAGACCAGTCACAACAAACTAGGCCATCTGACCAATCAGAGCAGAGTAGGCTCCCTGAAAGGAGTGATTTATAGAGACTGAATCCTTTATCAAACCGTTTAAGACACTGTGAGAAAAGCGTTGATGCTGCAATATATATTATGAGAAAATGAAAGTGTTTGTTTGACCTTGGATGCATGTAAATCTGTTGTAGGAGACATTCAAAACAAAATAATGGGCACTTTAAGATAAAAAAAAAAAATCTATTTGCTAAGTGAAATTATCATGGTTACCAAACAGACAGGATAGGATTCTGAGTGTTTTTTATTTTTTTATTTTTTTTATTTGACGGGACGGTGTTTTGTCTCACTCTTAGATTCCTGCGATAACGATCCATCACAAGCATTAAACACTTGTTCATGGCCAAAAATGCAATATCATGTCAGCAAGAACATGTCAGCTAATAGACTATTAGCATTTAAAATAAAGAGAGGTGGAATTGCACAATATAATCAGAAAGAAATAATGTGGATCATGTGAATGCTAATTCTAAGTGAAAAAGAGGTGTGCTCAATGGGCACTTGTAGTGTACTTCAAATTTTAAAGGTATGCAAACTGTACTTGCAGTTAATATAATATTAATGAAATAAAAGTCCAATTTAGTTTACTTAAAGAGAGTACAGGTCCATGTTTCTTAACACTGAATTACACTTTAAAAATTGCACTTTGTTATAATGTCAAATTATAGGTTTATTTTAAAGTAGGCTGACATATGAAGGCACAAAATTTAATTTTAACCGAAGTATCATTTGATTTTTTGTGTTAATGTAAATTAAAGTTAACATATTTTAAACGTTTTAAACTTCATCATTACAAATGTTTAACTACAAATATATTTAAAAACATTACATACAAGTTTCAATAGACATAAAAGTATATTTTAGTTTACCATAAATGCTTGTCCGTACATTCAGCAGTACACTTTTACCATATTTCAAAAACAATAAAAGTAATTATGAAATTACATAAAGAGAAAATTACATATATGAAATTACATATAAAGAGACCTACTTAAGGGGATACCTCACCCAAAAATTTATATTCTGTCATCATTTACCCTCATGCCATTCAAAACCTTTAAGAAATGGAGGTTTTAATGAAACCTGAGACGTTTATGTGGCACTACTTTTCCACATCAAAGACGGCTTTTGTAAATCTGAACAATGGTGTATTTTAGAGTATGCACACTCTAAGTTCAATTCTGCGCATATGCACGTTTTATAAATAAACCAAAAACCAAAAATGGTAACCAAAACTTAAACGATCTAAAAAGGTCGGTAAAAGCGATGTAAAACTAAACCATATGAATGGGGTGATTTAATCCAAGTCTTGCGAAGAGATTCAATCACTTTATATGATGAACAGATTTAATTTAGTCTTTTTTATCATTTGAAATGACAGGAGTTAATGATGAAAAAAATATATTAAAGTGGACTTCTTTTTTCACAAGGGATGTTGGTAGAATCAAAGATTTGTTGTGGATTTTAAAAAGACCTGTTAAGAATATGATGGAGTCTTCTTTTCTGTACTGTATGTAATAAATGAGTTATATGAAACATTATGTAATGATAATATATCACTGTGGGTTCTCGGCCAGGCGAACTGGAGCCTGTTGCGAACCGGCCACGTGTATCTACAGATTTGAGAAACGAGGAGTGACGTCCTGGTACTCTCATGTGTCCTTTTTGGAGGTATAATGAAGATTAAACTGTTCTCGCGCCAGATTTATATATTTAGATCTAAAGAGCAATGTAGTTCAACTTTATTACATTGCTCAACGAGATTGCCATAGACAGCGACAGCTTTTCTCCACCCCCGCTCCCTGACTCCTTTCGAGTTTTTAGGGCCGGTGTTGAACCAGTCTTTCCGGCCTGGAATCCCCTTTTCTGCAGTAGTAATGCGTGGAAGGGTTCGTGAAGGGACACCGGCCAGGAACCCGCACCGGAACTTTGTCTGTGGAAAATGGGTACCTGTAGGCTGTTTAGGGTTGCCAAGCTACTTAACATTAATGTAAAATTCAAATGGCATCACAGGTGTGTGATTATTGGGTTTTTAAAAATGGCTACAAGTATGAATCATCCAATCAGGAAGATGCATGTCTTGCAAAATCAATATGTAAAAACTAAAGAATGCAAATACTGTAGATGAATAAGAAGCAAACATAATGTGAACCGAAGCAGAGAGAATGAGATCAGCAGCAACAGAAAAAGGCCAGGATGAGTCTCTGCTCTCTTTAATACATTCAACCCTTTCAATAAATAATAAGTGTCAATTTCGAGACCTTCAGCACCTCATAAAGTCATGGCAAGGGTCAGTCGCTGCAATATGAGCTCAGATTAAAGTTTAAATGGGAGACTCACATCACACAGGGTGAAAATCCACAACCACAGAGTCCTGTCCAAGGTAGCGGTGCATTCTGGGAGATTCTAGGGTATTGATTGTTCTTCCTTTGATTCTTTGACAATGCACAGAAAACCATCTTTCACCGTTGAAGGGCGAGAGAGGACCCGCCCTGCGACATCTTAAGTTGTTGTTTTATTATGTTTCAGACAGCAGCCGGTAGAAAGGCCACTGCTGCTAGTCTCTTTTGTTGTTTCTATTTATTGTGTGAGTAAACTTTGTTGACCATTTGCCGGTTCCCGCCTCCTCCTTCCCTGAACTTGAATTTTGGTACAATACTCTTTAAAGATGCAAAGCGGCTAAGTTCACCTTAGTTGTCAAGGCTCAATAATAAGACCAAACCAATAGATTTTTCTATTGGTTTGGTCAGGCCAGTACTTGTCCTGACAAAGCCTCATCTAGAAATCACGTTTAGTTTTGCAAAGCATAAAAACATATGTACATGTTTTATCTTTCATACCTTCATAGAGCCAGTCGCTCAGGCCGTTGAAAATCACACCCTCTTTCCCAGTGGAAACAAGACGGATGGATCTGTTCTCCACAGTGGCCCGGTAGTAGATGTTATTCTCAAATATAAAAATCTAGAGAAATGGACAGAAACACAAACACATTGCAATCAAAATTTGATGGATAGGCCAAGAGGGCTTTACTGGTGATGACATTTACAGTGTGCAGGGAGAACTTTAAAGGAGTTATAGTTTTTATTATTACACCCCTCCAGAGACAATTTTTTTTTTCTTTTTTTTTCTTTTTTTTTGCTGTGCCTTTAAGAAATGCCCGCTTTGCAGGCGTAACAGTTCTTTTTTGCTCACACACAGGCTGCAGGTTTGCTTTTGTGTTAAATATAGTTTTTAACTGCAAATTCAGTGCCATTATTATTATTATTACCACTTTTAAGTGTGCCACTCAATCTGTTGAGTTCAGACTAAAATAATCAGGAATGCTGTTAAAAATCTTGTTCTAACATCTGGATTCTTCGCAAGGATCTTTGGTCAACCTTTGCAAATTTAAATGTGAGTACTTCTGCTTTTTGTGACTAATCGTACTTATCTTGCTTTCATCTTGACTTGGCAGGCCAAGTGTTTGATAACCGAACAGGCAATTTTATGTACGTAACAAAGTTTTTGAGTCTTTTTTGCATTTAAGTCTAAACTCTTTTTTGGACAGGGGAGGTTTTCAGTTCTGAAAGTTAACGAGTTCATAGTACAGTTTGACTGAGAGAGCTCATGCAGGCCCTGTCCCAAATGGCACACTTCATATGCACTTTCGGTTTTGTGGACTTACAATGGCTGCCGCGTGCACTTGTCCGTTAAGTCCATGAGACCGTAGGGTGTCCTATTTAGTCATTTTAGGTTTCAGAAGGGTGCTCGTGAACACCCCCTTTGTGGTTGATATGTGCCTTAGATGCGCTCTTTTTCCGAACCCGCACTGAAGCGAGCTCCGCAGCAGACTTGTTCCCGACAGTCGAAGTCAGTCCAGTTACGTCACGAAAGTGCGGACTCAGAGGAAGGCCATTTAAGGTGCCATCCGGGAGAGGGCCCAGATTCAAAGGTGTCTTTCCATGTTACTTTCAGGCTTTTACACAAACTGTCATTTTTCTTTGGGATTGAGTGTCAGTATCCAAGCTAAGATCATCTCTTGAGCATTCAGAAGAGTCACCTGATGGCTTCATTTAAACAACCTCCACAGCACCATCTTTAAAATAACCTCTGCATTCGGAAATGAAAAGAAACATTTCCCATGCTTAAAATAAGATGACAGGACATTTTGACTTTTAAAAGGAAAACCTTCCATGAGAGAACACTCCTTGAGCAGACCAAATCCAAGAGCCTTCACACATGTTTAAAATTCTGGACCAGCAGCAAGAATGACTATAATGAATGTAGAGTTTCAAATGTTGACAACATTTGAAAATGATTTAATGTATTTTAACCAAATTAAATTTGATGAAAAATCTGATGAAAAAGCTCATTTTACTTGGACATATAGCAATCATTTCATTTATTTACTATTTTGATTTATTTATTTTTTGGCATACAACTTTTAGTTGTATATCTCTTCACACTAAACTATTCAAACAGAAATAGTTTTCCCTGAAAAGGTCAGGTCAATTTGTGTCTCAGACATACTTTGCCTGAATCAAACATGTCAGTGTTTGGCTTGCACAACCTCTGTAGAAATTAAAGTGCAAATTGCCTAATGTTTTTTCAGCTAACCCGACAGTCCTCTGAGAAATCTATATCCCCAGATAGGAATGTCTGTGACTGCAGTATTGTATTTTTTCCCCAGCGCTTCTCATTTACTTTGACCTTCGTCAAATACTGTAATTAAAGCTAATTTTCTTGTTGTGCTTCCAAGTGCAACATCATTACATATTTAGATATTTCCGCTAATGTTATGGCTAAAATATCAGTTAGTGGTTCCATTACTGCAGTCAATTCATTAATGTATTCCTTTAATGATACAAATATATATCATATATTAAGTTTAGTTTATTTCAATGGGTGTCACAGTGCATCAATCACATGTAGCGGTATTTTGGGGTTGCAACTACTAATACACTAATACATGCAGAAAGATTTGAAAGGCTGTTCCACAACACTCTAATAACCCTAATAAAAGTCATTTATTTAGGGGTTTTGTATAGAAATCTGACCTCTAATGCCAATTAACAATAACCATAGACATGCAGACTTGTAATGCCCTCTAGCAATGCCTTGCACCTTATTAAATTTATTTTAAATAGAGAAAATGGCTAGAGTAAAAATGTGGCACCCGGACCAGGACTCTTGAATTTATTACACTGTCATCAGTATGTGTGGGTGCTTGTAAACCCAGCGTTGGCTGTAGAAAGGGATCTAGGTCCTATCAAATTTTTACGTGTTGTGACTTGTGAATCCATTTTTGTTTCTATCATGTTTGCAAAAATATATACTGTTGGAAGCTGACCCAAATCAAATCAATGGAAACAGAGTCCAATTTGATCATGGACATATTGATGCTGTTTTTATGTGATGTTTTACTGGGAGTTCATGTACTGCACTGAGTGTTAGGGGTGTTGATAACATATCAGACTATTGACAGTGAACTAGCTCAGGAAAAGCATTGATTTGTAATCCCCTCTTAAACACACCACAGCCACTTCAGGCCGCACTGGATGACACACACTGATTTATTCAGGCATGTTTGAGGAACAGTAAACAAAGCAAACTCAGAGTAGGGAATGAAATTTAAGATTTTTCAATGCAAATGTAAACAATTTAAAACCAAATATATATCAAAAGGTGTTTTCTGAGTTTCATGCATGCTTAATTGTATTTAATATAGATATCCTTGTAGTGTATTTCAACTTCTTTTTACTTCACTTCCTTCTCTTGCCTGCACCTGCAAAATTCACTTTCATCTAGTTTATTTATTTCAAGTGATAGCAAATATTTTTGAGGGGTATGAAGCACCTGATAAACATGCTCACTTGTGATTCATTGGCTTGGGTGTGGTCTAATATTTAGACATGAATAAAAAAAAATAATCTAAAATTTCTCCAAACCTTAAAGGAATATTACGGAGCCCCTAAAGGGACCTTTGCAACAAAAAAAAGAAAGAAAAAAAAAAGACTATTGCGTGCGCACGCGATACGTTTCTCATGTGCACGTGATAGAGAAACGTATCGCGTGCGCACAAGAAGCTATCGCGTGGGCATGCAATAGTCTTCATTTTTTTATTTTTGCAGAGGTCCCTTTAGGGGCTCCGTAGAGGAAGAATATCAAAAAAAAAAAACAAACAAAAAAAAAACTCCCTCTCTGATCATATATAATCCCGTCCTGCAGCGGTCTGATTAAGTGATTAGACTCATTAAACTCAGTGATTTACTCTCGCAACGCAGTTCTAAGTGAACATCAAGGGTAAGTGATATATACTATCAGCTGCTGACTTTTTTATATGATATTGTCTGAATAATAAGGAGCATTTTGTGATTGTGTAGCACTGTATACGTTTTTTGCATAAATAATTATTTACAGACTAGAAAGAGTTTTAGATGATATTTTCCATGTTGTTTCTAGCATGCATTTATGGAGATATAACACAAATAGATGATAAGAACTTCAGATGATAAGTCCTCATTTTAATATTAAGCCTACTGTTTTGGTATAATTAGTTTAAATATATAGTTATTAGAAATTAGGATGCTGATATATATTTTAAGAGTTTGGACTGTTTTCAAAAAGAGTACATTTCCTGTGACGATAGTATCTGATTAAATAAAAGTAGGGTTGGCTGAGAGCCTCGAGAACGGAGTGAGGCCGGTGACGCGATTGCTAATGAGCACCACAATGGCCTTGTGTCTCTCACGGAGAAGCTACAGGAGGATAAAAGAAGGAGTGAGGAGAGTGAAGGACGAGATAGGACCAGGCCTGGACTATTTATGTTGTGATCAGGGAAGGAGTCGCACAATAAACTACGTCATTGCGACAACACGTCTCATCACGACACATCCTTTACGGCATTGGTCCTGCCTTTTGTTCACACAGGAAGCTTTCCGAGACTGATGCCAGCAATGTTACTAAGTCCCCATCCCAGGATCGATTCTGTGATCAATCCCAGGATCATTGGTCCTGCCCTGTGTTCACACAGAAGGCAATTCTATGGCACTTTTCTGGGACCAACGCTCTGTGTGAAAGAGGCTTAAAAAAAAAAAGTTAAAAAGCCAGGGCGGTACCCTTTCAAAAGGTACACTTTTGTACCCAAAGAGTGCATATTAGTACCTCAAAGGTACATATTGGTACCAAAAGTGTGCATATTAGTACCTAAATGGTACATGTTAGAAAATGTATACAGTGTATAATATATAGACGTGTAATATATAGTGTATAGATGGCTTGAAATGAGTTTTAATGTTGGTTCCAAAATACTATAAAGTGGAGCTGTATGGTAGTGTAAAAGTCTCATGGTAACTTTAAAAATAATAACAGGGACGCAGTGTGAATATTATAAAAGCAAGCAATCTCCATAAACATCTGATTCAAACACATTCCCATTTCATCCATGAAATGTTTCTCCATCGAATGGAAAGAAATGGCTTTCTAATATTGACAATAAAAACCAGAGCAAACACAACTGAAGAAATCCTGAAAGATTATTCTGCCAAGCCAATGAAAATGTGCAGCCCATGAATATATAATGAGCTGGCTTAATTTCCATTCAAGGTGTTCTGAACTGACAGCTCATCTGCACTGAAAAAAGTTGAGATTCTCAAAACAAGTCTTCACATACAGAGAAGAGACGGAGGCTTCACATACAGAATTCGGTGTTTGAGGTGAGTGTTTTATGATCCATATGTTTAAATATGCATGTTGAGATGCATAATGCCACGTTTGGCATGCACACATCTAGGACACAGCGCTGAAAGACAGAATGTCCTAATTATTTAGTATCACACACACTCATAAAGTCGCTGAGATGAGTCGAGCTGGTGAGCTCTCCTAAATGTGGAACCTTAATATTATTACCTTGACAAACTATACATCATTAAAAAGATATAAGACTCAAGTTTCTGTGTTTGACCACTTTTTTCTTCTGAGAAACTTATAGTGACAATTATGTTTAATTTGTGTTAGGATTTCCATTACACGAGAGTAGATGTTAAAACTTCATGCTGATTTGTACTCGGCTTTCGCCAAGATAAGCAAAACTAAGTAGTAGCTTTACAGTAAACTATGCTTCTCCATCCATTTACGCTTCTTTCCATATGGTGGTGTGACTCCCCTTCTGTCCGGCGTTAACGGCTGCAGTGTACTTGGCGCGTCAGCACACACGACGGCTACAACTACAGTGTGGTCTCCCTAGTGGACCAGCACGACAACCGTCTGGATTGAGCCGAGTAGGGGACATCTCTAGGGTCTTCAAGTGGGCGCCTTCCGTCCTCAGTAGGGCTGTCACTTTACGTTCGAAAATCGATTGCACAATCGATCGGACCAACCAACACAAGTATCGAAAACGAAAATAGGGAATCGATGTTTTTTTGTTTTTTTTACCAAAAAATGTGTTTTAGGTGGACAGATCAATACATTGCACAGAACATGTAGGATGTTGGAAAATAACAATGTCTTTTCTGTTAACCAAATGCTTTTTAATATTCGCTATTACTTCAATGCAAGTGAACAAGCGCGCCGTTATTTGTTGCTTAGTGTCGTGTGTGTTCAAGTAAGCCAGAAATGCACAGATTCTGCGCTATACGCTGTATTTAATATATCATGAGGACTCACGAGTTGCGTATTTGCGCTAAATCCGCGCAGATTTGGCTTACACGAACTTCCACAGCAAAGAAAGTGAGTAAACATAAAAACACGCCAGATCGGCTCATGATTTGACAGTGTTTCCCACCAAAGTTCATTTTTACCCGCATTTGGCGAGTTGGAGGGTGTTAATTTCAATCCCTGAATGTTACACTCCGGTTTGTCATTGTGCACGAAACTTCACGCCAATAAATCATCAGAAATATTGCTGACTTGTGCCAGAGACTGAGAGACTGCTTGTGCGCGTCTCAAGCGCCCTCTTTACGTTCGTCCTAATGCCTGTTAGGTGTCCGTGGATTTGCCTATATTTGGTGATGAAAATGGAAACGTCTTTAGACATGGAAAATCGATTTTACAATCGATTCAATGAACACTTGCGTCTCAAAAATCGAACAGGATTTTTTCACAAAAGTGACAGCCCTAGTCCTCAGTGTTTCGTCGACTAGCCCACGACACCTCAAGAGGGCTCGACAGTGACTCTGGCGATGGGGGTGACACAGGGTCACCCCCCACCGTCCCCCACTCAACTCAGCCTAGCTTACTGACCTCTACATCCCTCCTGCTGCTGAGGTTGCTCCTTCCTCGTAGTTCACATGCGACCTAACCACAATCTCACAATCTCTCCGCAACCCAACCATACGCGCCAACCCGTTTGACTAAGGCTGTCGAGCCCCACTGGTGCGTTAATGCAGTTTCAGTGGCAACGGTTCCGTATGGCATACCACCTACGGCAAAACACAGTATCTGCCCAACCACCCGTCATTCATGCATATCCATTATAATCCATCATTACGACTGTAAATTCTATACAACCTATACAAATAAACCAACAGACTCTTAGAGTTTTTCAAGAATTCTACGAAACCGTAGCGTGGCGGCCTGTACACAGCCAGCTAGAATCTTTCCGTCTCAACCAAAGCCAGTTGCTGCTCCTTTCTGCTGCTTCAGATAAGTTCTTTACTGTGCGACGCAACTCTTGGCCACTGAATCCGACGTCTCTGAGGAACTGGGTTGTAGTGTGTGCCACAAAATCAAAAAATGAATCGATACCTTTAACCCTCTGGGGACCAGAAACGCGCCGGCGCGTTTTGCCGTTTTTTTTTTCACATAGCAGAAAAATAGACTTAAAATACTCTGTTGATTTTGATCGTACATATAAGTGTTATACATCATTCGATCCTGTTAAGTGTCTATTATTTTTCTGTATACTCACAATAAAAACAAAGTTTTGTGCTTTTTGTCAAACAAAGAAAAATAAACATGATGCGAGTTTTGCCTTCTCTCTGTCAGTGCAGTCCATTCTGAAACGCGTCCGGAAATGAACTATAATTCCGCAAATACTTGTCATACAGGCACGAGAGATTTTTCTTTATGAACCTTGAATTCTCTTCTTTTCAATGAAGTAATTTATATAAAAAAAAAAAAAAATATTCTCAGTTTATGTAACCTGTATGAAAAGAGAGTGCTGTCAGAATTTTTTCCCCCAGCTCATTACACTTCATTACGCGTTAATCTGACACGCCCACGGAGGACGCGCGCTATTCAAACGCAAATGTTGAGGCAAGCCATGACAACGCCCACATCAGCCGTTCTACCACGGCGGTAAAATGTGGGGTGTATTTGCTGCCTTTTACCGCTAAGAGGCGCTACAATCATAGACTCTGAAAAGTGTTCGTTTATTCTTTCTAATGCGTAATCTGCCGCTGCGCCATTGAAAGCTGGTAGGCAGCAGATGAATTCAACAAGTGAAACGTAGTTAAAATAATTCATAATCACAATACTGAAATCAGGCTACTGAAATGAAATTGAATAAATAATGAAAACATAAAACATTGCAATAAAAACATTTACAGACGTACAGACGGTAGCTCAGTGGTTAACGCAACAACACGAGCTTCAAGGAGCTTCAATAGACCCGAGATCGAATCTCAATGTAGCATACATGATGTTAACTGCTGTTGGCCAACAGCGTTTATATTTTACCTTCTTGATGCTTAAATAGCTAACTGTTTATAACTGTTTGCTTATTTAAAGTCAAGAGTTTTGTTTAATTATCATTACAACATACATTTGCTACATTCCTGTAGAACCGCAGCCGCTGCACAAAGGACACAAACTGATGAAGGAAGATTGTCAGCCGATTGCATCAGAAAATGAAAATGAAGAAGCTCGTCTTTAGTCTGCTAAATTATTGTGTAATGTAAAAGAACACTAAAATTACTTAAGTTTGAAACCAAGTTCGAACATTTCAAGGTTTAAATAAAGTGTCGGGACAATTTTTTTAAATTTAAAACAGGGTTGCATCGGGTTTAGAGTTTATTTCTTTTGCGATGCAAAATAAGAAACACTAGGCTAATCTTATTCTTGCGACATTTAAAATTTGTATTGCCAAAGAAATGACAGCTATATTAAACAATTAAAACAGTAGGCCTACAAAACGAAAATTGTCCAAAGCAACATAATTAAATTAAAAACATGCGTTTTTCTTTGCCTCTCTCGCGCTGGATCTCTTTTTAACACATGTATTTAGTCTCCCTCGCTGCGCGCGCCGGGTCTCTCTCTAAATTAAACATTTCAGGGTAAAAACACATCATACAGCTGATAATACTGTATATGTCGCTGCGTTATCCGACACTCTCCATATGAAAGAGGAACATTAACACCTAGGCCTATTGTCCTGCGCGCACGATACAGCACTGAACTGTCCCTCCAACCCCCCAACAGGCTATCGGAGTCCGAGGCTGACTTAATATGAATTATGAGTGACAGCCGCTCCCATTCAGAATAAATGTCCTGTGCGGTTATCATGAAAGCGCTTGACCAAACAATGTCCCTCAGGGCTTTTAGCTAAACAATTTGCACATTTGGAGAAATATTGATAGATTCTCATAGATTTACGTCATATTTCTATAGAGGAATACTATTTATTGAATTTATACCCAAAATGGGCCGATGTAATCCTTATGAGCCTGAGGGTGCCCTATGCACATTTAGTCCATATATGGAACACACGAAGAAGTGCCATATCATGTGACATTCCAGGAACTCCCTGACATAAACAAAGCTTCCAGTGATCGCTGTAAAGTGCAGATAAAGATGTTTTGGAGACAATAAACATGATTGCAATGATATATGATTTATCTGTGTTCTTCGAGCCATGTCAGGTATTTTCATAATAATAGATTATATTTATCATGTAATGCTAATCGATATAGACTTTATCATCGTGCAAAATACTATAAAATAATATATTTTCTGTCTGATTTTTTTATCCGAAGCCAAATCAGATCACAGAAGGTTATTTAAAACACTCGACTTGCGTTATAAAGTTTGGAGCAAAAACATGGTTTTAATCTCATAAATTGTCATGTATTGATGGTGTGCTAAGCTAACATGCTAGCTAACCCTAAGATGCACCTGCCACCTAGCTGTTCTTTTTATGAACAATTTTAAATAGGAATGCTTACTGAAATGTTTATTTTTTCAAGAAGGGCATTTGATACAGTTTCAAATGTGAAGTGAGAACTTTGATAAAAGAAATTAGGGATTGAAACAGAGTGAATAGCCAGTCGTTAGTAATTATAATGAAAACAAAAGAAAATTATATTTAGAGCCATAACCAGGCTGGAGAGGTGTGAATGTGTGACTGAGACTGAATGGGGCTCGTTTGCACCACACAACAATAGAGACAATAGACTGAATGGATGCGTAGAAGATGACAATAAACATCAGTTTGCATTTTAGGGTCTAATCAAAATATAGTAATAGACATGACCTTGAAAAACATTTAACTAAATACAGAGTTTTAGACTTGTCATCTTCATCTTTTTAAATATATCATGGTCAGACATGTGGCTTTAGCTGCAGTGCATTTCTAAATTGATACAATGCCAAATTCAATTTTTTTTTCATGAAGATATTTCATAAATTGTGTGTGTTTACTGGGCAGGCTTGAACGAAAGGACCAGGGCGTGCCTGCTCGGACTTGAGCTTTTGGGGAGCTTTAAAGAGTATGTGGAGTAGGTACTCATCTGCAACCATTCCCCATTCACTATCTGCACGAGCGGGGAGGAGATCAAAGTCCCAGACACTGCCACCAGCCCAGCGACAGCTTCACCAAGCTTCCTCTTCTCTCTGGCTCTGCCTTGGTCAGTCGTCGCTCTGCCTGAGCCACGGACTTCCGAGCCATCAGCTGCGCTTCGTCACTCCACTCCTTTGTCTCAGTTGGGCTCTGCTTTCCCTTCAGCTCCGCCTTGGTCCACGATCACTCAGCCTTCATCTCAGTCCTTCGGTACCCTAGCTCGCCCTCAGAGGCTTGTCGCTGCAGCTCTGTCCTGCCCTCCAGGACCTTTGTCATCACCCAGTCCCAACAGTCCCTTGGCTCCACCTGAATCTCCACTCCAGCCGGCTTCATCTCGTCCTGGTGTCCCCCTGTTTTTTCCTGCTAAAGCTCCACCATAGCTATACCCTCCCTCGACTCCGTCGTGGGCCTGCATCCTGGGCTTCCTGCTGTGGGTTCCTGCCTGGCTTCTTCCACTGCCTTTTCCACCCTGGCCCTACCCATCCTTGCAAAGATTTAAAAGTGAGTAGGAGGATTTTGTATTTAATACGATAAGCCACTGGAAGCAAGTGGAGTTCAAACAGAATTGGGGTTATATGAGCAGAACGCTTGGTATGGGTAAGTATTCTAGTAGCAGAGTTTTGAATATATAGTAATCTGGAAATGGAGCTGGCAGGTAAACCACTGAAAAGGGCATTGCACTAATCAAGAAGTGATGAGACAAATACATGGATGACACTTTCAGCATATTTGACAGTGATGAAGCTGGGGAATTTGACGTGGGTGAAAGAACGCAGATTTTGTGATAGAGTTAATCTGAGCCTGAAAAGAGAGTGGAGTCAAAAATAACACCTAGATTTTTAACAGTACTTGATGGTTTGATGTGAATACCAACATTCTCACAGGTGAAATCAGTAGAAATATTGCTAGTGAGTGACGGAGTTCCAATAAAAATCTCAGTTTTTGTCCATGTTGAGTTTCAGAAAATTTAAATTAAGCCAATCTTTTATTTCATGCACACAGGCAGAGATTTTGTTGGTTTGGGCAGATTGTGCAGGTGTACAGATAGAGTATAACTGGATGTCATCAGAGTAAAAGTGATAATTAACCCTCTGAGGTCGGCTATCGCGCCGGCGCGATAGTCTCGCTTTTTTCTTATCAGTGCAAAAGAAACTCAAAATACTCTGTTGATTTTGATCTTACATATTAAGTGTTGTACATCATTAGATCCTGATAAGTGTCTATTTTTTTTGTGGATACTTACAATAAAAACAAAGTGTTGTGCTTTTCGCCAAATAAAGAAAAACAAACATGATGCGCGTTCTGCCTTCTCTCTGTCAGTGAAGTCCATTCTGAAACGCGTCCTAAGATTATTTTTAATTCCGCGAATACTTGTCATACAGGCACGAGTGTTTTTCCATAATGAAGCTTGAACTCTCTTCTTTTAAATGAGTTAATTTATATAAAAAAAAACAAATATTCTTAGCTTATGTAATCTGTATGAAAAGAGAGAGATGTCAGTATTTTTCTTTCCAGCTCATTACACCTAATTACGCGTTAATGTGCCACGCCCACGGAGAGCGCGCGCTATTCAAACGCAAATGATTTTAGACAAGCCGTTCAAACATGCCAACGCCCACCAGCTGGATTATAAAACACATCGTGTTTAGTAAGTAGGCTATCTTGTACAGCTGTGTACACAGCGTATCCTTTCACTGTGAGGAATATCTAACCCTGGAAAATGTACCAGAAGTGCTGGTAGTTTCATTTCGAGGAGCAACGGATCCAGCTGATGTAGTAAGTCATTTATTCTAGTGCTTTGTTCTAATCGTGATATTGAAGTGTCGGACTGTAAACCGCAAAAAGACTGTTTAAATATGAATTGCGTGTATGTGTGTAGGCTAAATGATGAGTGAACGGCAAAGGCGCGCGCGCTTTGTTTACAGTTATACAGCGCGTGTCTGTGCCTTGTTCATTCACTCTCGCACCTACATTAGTAAACGTTATGTTTACATAAACACATCTTAGTAGGCTATAGCAATATAGTTTGTATGAGTAAAAATAGACTGAAATATGTTGAAATAAAATGTCTGTATAAGCAACAAGCTGCAAATTCACATGTATATACTAATATATCATACACAATATATTACAGACTAAATATGAATGTTTAGACACGATTTTGTGATTAGTTTTGGATAGCTTATAAAGTTTTGACTGTAAAAAAAGACTACTGTCACATTAAATAGGTACGCTTTTGTTCACCAATTTCTGCTCATAGTTACATATATTATAGTATGATGTTTTGTCAAAAATAAAGTGGGTATATTGAATTATCAACTAAGATGTTATTATAGTGTTTGTTCCAATATTCAAACTAATGAATCCTTACCTTTTTTAATACGTATGATAAAATGTATAGTTTTTACAAAGAAATACACTTGAAATATTGTTAAAATTGTAATTGTTGTTGTAATTGTAACCTATTTGTAATTGGTTACAATTTCTAATTGTAAAATATGTATAGGCTATATAGATCATTTCTTTTGTCCTTGCATTCTTTGGGATCCTGTGACACACCTGTGTGAAAGGGCTAATTAATATGCAGCTCATTATCCGGCACATTATCCGGCCTTTGTCTTCTCAGGTGTGAACACGCCTCCACGCATATTGCCTTTCCAAACAAAAGGTGTCTAATAAAATTTAAATCAGTGTATGTGTTTGTGTAAATGATTAGGCAGGATGATTTTCAGATCATTTTGAAGCAAAAATTCTAGGCAACAACACTGATTAGTCACAAGTCTTGTGGACACATATTTAGTATGTGTTTTGTGGCCTTATTTCAGACACTTTAAGTTTTAGTTTTTTCAATAACCATGCATAAGCAATATTCTCTCAAAAATACAAACATGTTTCATAATTGTTGCTGAGAAATTACGGTAGTCCAGTTTGTGCTTTATTGAGTGAATTTACACCTTTGCCATTAACATGTTTATAAATAACTGAAAAAAACACAAATGTCAGAGCATGTCAGAACACCTCAAGGACCCCAAAAATCCTTAGACCTCAGAGGGTTAAAGCCATGATGGTGTAGGGTCTGACCCAGAGGTAATATGTAAATTATGAATAATAATGGACAGAGAACAGAACCCTGGGGGACATCTTGCTTCAGGAGGACAGTAGGTGGTAGAAAATCCTGTACTGAAATGTAGAATTGTCGGTCAGAGACATTGGAAGAAAACCAAGTAAGAGCAGCACCAGAAATACCCACATCCAAGAGGTGAGAATAAGTAATTCATGAGAGAAGGTATCGAAGGCAGAGCTGAGGTAGAGTAGAGGAAGTATAGAAAGAGAACCAGAGTCACCCGAAAGTAGTAGTTCATTCACTACTTTTGTAAATAAAAGACTGCTACTTTTAAATCCTGCACTTTTATTTCATCCTGCTTAAACCAAACATTGACAAGCGTAAATTATTCAATGTATTATTCTCCCTTGATTCTGGAAATCAATTCTGCCTTGACGATGGAAAATGCGACAATTGGAGTGAAGAAGAGACCGTTTAATTCTTACCTTTATAGTTCGAAAAGTTCACTCAGAAAAAACTTGATATTACAGTCAGCAATGTGTAATTTGAGGATGCACAATTCTAGAGCATTTATGTAAACAGGTCACGTGCTGTGTTTGTCCAGTCAGTAACAGTGACACCGCAAATATGCAAAAAAGGAGTCTAACCCGGGGTTTAGGAATGTGAAGTGTGAAACGGCAGTTTATGAATACCCAGGATTAACTGTTAACCCCGGGTATAGTATGATCAGTGTAAAACGTGAATAAATATAACCCAGGATTCCTTTTACCCAGGGTTTAGAATGACCCAGGTGAACTATTTCAAGTATGAAAAGCCATATAATACTATTAAACACATTTAAAATATTTTTAGTGTAATGCAATAAAACAATAGCTTGAAGCGTTTTCTCAATGAAGTAGTTTGTCCTTCAAAGTAATTATTCAAATAAATAGACAGGAAGAAATATACTTAGAGCAGTGAGTGATTTTCTCTTTCTGGTCAATATTGTTGTTTGATTAATATTCTCACCATAATAGACAGCAGCAGGTGCTGTCTATTTACACAGTGCACAAGATCTGGTATTTTGACATAAATCTGTTTTTTTTTTAATACCGTATGTTTACACTCACTAAAGACAAACCAAGTGTGTTTACACCAATACCTTTTGCCAAGACGAGAAATTACCCAAGAAGTAGATCTGAATGTTTACAAGTGCATTACTGTGATGCGTAGCCTTTATTCTCAGAGCACACATGCAAATTCCCAAGTGAGCGCTTGACTGAAGCTGTCTGTCAGTCACGTTTCAAATTAAGTTGGCACTTGTACTACTGATACCAAAGACTTTAGATAAACAAAGACGGTATTACTATTAATGGGTGAAAGTGCAATAAGCCTTTTAAATAAAAGAGCCAATCGCTAATTGACCTATGGCTAAGCCACGCCCCCTCCACTCACTCGGACAAACAGTCAACATTCGGTGACAGGCGCTATGGCAGCTGTCACAGTAGGAGACATTTCACAGGAGGCAATTGATGATTTTTGGAGACAGAAAGATTATATATCATCTTGAAGTCACCAAAAGGGCCTTAACTATGCATTGGATGGTTATATTAATCATTTTATTGTTGAGAAGGTCAATGAAAAGATTCAGATCTAGGCAAAAATGTACAGGTCACAGTGTAAACGTGATAAACCGCATCTCGTTGCCATCACCATCTCAGACAACAAGATAGAGGATCAGCATTGTTCATGCACTGAAGTATTTACATGAATCATTCAGCACAACATTGCCAACATTTGTTATCTCGGTTATTTACAGATACGTTAATGAAGCTAAGTGACATGATGTACAACGCAGCTAGAAGCTAACGTTAACGTTTTCTAATGTTAGGCAAACGTTAGCCTAACGTTACGTTAGAGATGTTAAAGATAACGTTCAAATACGTTGTTGACTTAGAACAGATGTAGACATCCTTGTTTAATTTATCCATTTAGTTGGTGTTGTGGTCTACTGCATAACTTAATCCAGAGCAGACAGTTATCTCGGTTGAGATGTAGCTTGGGAAAGGGTAAAAAATACACACCGTCGCCCAGCCTCTCGGGATACCTAGTGTCGGAGTTGCATGTACCCCATGCACACCGTTTGACCATTTTAAACTTAAAATGACAATAAAAAAACATATAAAAACTAATGAAAACTGACTAACTGCAATGCATTACAATTGACGTGGAAGCAGAGAATGTCCGAGTGTATTGGGTTAGCTATGCGCACTGTGATTGGCTCATCACATTTGGGGGCGTGGCTTAGCCATTGGTCAATCGGTAAAGTCATTGCGTCACTGCCTCTACCATTAGAAGCTTCGGTTGGTATAGAAATCGTCAAATCGTCGAGTAGGGAACGGAGACGTTCCGTCGGATGACGACGAATGGGGGGTTTCGCTTAGAAGCCTATCCACTTCGAGTAATACAAAACGAGCCAATGGCAAAGAAATGCCATGGGTCTGCAGAATTTGCATGGAGCAGCTCCGCCCCACCTCGTGGGTATAAAGGGCGGAAATTCCAGCAAAGCAGTATGTTTCCTCGCTGAGGAGCCAAGACTGAGCTCAGGCGATCCCCGCGGTACAGCGGAAAGTGGCAGGAAGACGGAACGTCTCCGTTCCCTACTCAGGGAACGAGGGTTACATCCGTAACCGAGACGTTCCCTTTCGTTGTCACTCCGAGTTCCGTCGGATGACGACGAATGGGGATATCAGTCTAATCACGCCACCTTCTCGGCTGTCTTCCAGTGCCCTGCGTAATCTGAGATCCCTGTCGTGAGACAGCACGGACGAAGGACTCCTATTAGAACAGGAATACCAAGGTACACTGGGGAGCATATCCCAAGGTTTTTAAGGGAATACGCAATTACTGGGGGGGGGGGGCGGGTGCAGGGGGGACTTAGAAAATACACATATGACCCGAGGGATGCATATGGGGAATCACTGGGGTGTCCAGCCGCAGGTGGAATATTTCAACCCCAGGGGTGGCAAGGTGGCTTGCCAAGGGAAAGACACATGCTCAAAGAGGCTTACAGTGGAAATACACATGTGGGGGTAGCTCAGAGGAGGTACCATGCACACGGGAGGCACCTAGCCGACGCGCAGACAAAAGACACTGGCGCCAGCATCAGGAGTGCTGGAGGAACTCAGGGCTTTCGGGGAAGCTCACCTGAATATTGCACGCATCCAGTCCGTGGAGTGCAATGGCGAGCAAGCGAAGACACCTAACGGGTCCCATGTTAGCTTGAAAAAGACAGTACATGGGAGGAGACTGGCTCCACTCGGAGATTGTAAAATCTGGCGAATGTGTTAGGTGTCGCCCAGCCAGCAGCTCTGCAGATGTCTGTTAGCGAGGCGCCATGCGCTAGAGCCAAAGAGGATGCCACACTCCGGGTGGAGTGGGCAGTCACACCAAGGGGGCACTTTAGACCTTGCTGTTGGTAAGCCAAAGCAATGGCGTCCACTATCCAGTGAGAAAACCTTTGCTTGGAAAGAGCCTTTCCCTTCAGTCTCCCACCATAACAGACAAAGAGCTGGTCTGAGGTACTGAAACACTGCGTTCTGTCTACATAGATGCGGAGAGCACGTACTGGACAGATCAGTGCCAAGGCTGGGTCTGCCTCCTCCGGGGGCAGCGCTTGCAGGTTCACCACCTGGTCCCGAAAGGGAGTGGTAGGAACCTTGGGCACATATCCAGGCCGGGGTCTCAGGATCACGTGAGAGTAAGCCGGCTGGAACTCCAGGCACGCTTCGTCAACGGAGAATGCGTGCAGGTCCCCTACCCTCTTTATGGAGGCCAATGCAGTCAAAAGCGCTGTCTTCATTGACAGGAAGTTAAGCTCAACCGACTGCAAAGGCTCGAAGGGAGCACTCCGCAGGGCAGTTAGCACCACTGCGAGGCTCGAAGGCTAAAGAGGGTACGAGAGGAGAGCGAGGAGGATTCAGTCTCCTCGCTCCTCTCAGGAACCTGACGATCAGGTCGTGCTTCCCTACGGACTTACCTTCTATAAGGTCGTGCTGTGCGGCAATAGCGACAACATAGACCTTGAGGGTGGAGGGAGACAGCCTTCGCTCCAACCCATCTTGAAGAAAGGAAAGCACAACACCAATCGAACATCTCCGCGGGTCTTCTCGGTGAGAAGAACACCAGGTGACGAAGAGGTTCCACTTCAACGCGTAGAGGTGTCTCGTGGACGAAGCTCTAGCGGAAGTGATGGTAGCCACCACCGCTGGTGGTAGGGTACTCAAACCTACCTCGTCCCGTCCAGGAGCCACACGTGGAGGTTCCAAAGATCGGGACGAGGGTGCCATAGGGTGCCCCGTCCCTGAGAAAGGAGGTCCTTCCTCAGAGGGATCAGCCAAGGAGGTGCTGTCGCGAGGAGTACAAGTTCGGGGAACCAGGTCCTGGCGGGCCAGTAAGGCGCGACCAAAATGACCTGCTCCTCGTCTTCCCTGACCTTGCGCAGGGTCTGCGCGAGAAGGCTCACTGGGGGAAACGCATATTTGCGGCCCCGCGGCCAGCTGTGCGCCAGAGCATCCGTGCCGAGCGTGCCCTCGGTCAGGAAATAAAACTGGGCGCAATGGGTCGAGTCGTGAGAGGCAAACAGATCTATCTGTGCGTCCCCGAACTGGTCCCAAATCAGCTGAACCGACTGGGGATGGAGTCGCCATTCTCCAGGGAGGGGCTGAAGCCGTGAGAGCTTGTCGGCTGCACAGTTCAGAGCTCCGGGGATAAAAATGGCACGAAGCGACCTCAGATGCTTCTGACTCCATAGGAGGAGGTGGCGGGCGAGTTGCGACATACGGCGGGAGCGCAGACCACCCTGATGGTTGATGTACGCTACAGTCGCGGTATTGTCTGAACGGACTAGTACATGCTGGCCCCTGAGCACGGCTCGGAAGCGGCGCAGGGCGAGCTGTACAGCCAGCAACTCGAGGCAATTGACGTGCCATAAGCGGTGGGGTCCTGTCCAGGAGCCCGCGGCAGCACGACCGTTGCACATGGCGCCCCAGCCCGTGGCAGAGGCATCTGTCGTTACAACATCATGCCGCGAAGCTCGTTCCAGAGGCACTCCGGCCCATAGAAAACTGAGGTTCGACAACGGGGTGAAGGTCTGACGGCAGGTCGGAGTAACTGGTACTCGGAAGGTGCCGTGATGCCATGCCCACCTCGGGACTCGGTCGCGAAGCCACAGCTGAAGCGGTCTCATATGAAGCAATCCGAGCGGCGTTGCCACGGCTGCAGATGCCATATGCCCCAGGAGCCTCTGAAAAAGTTTCAGTGGAACCGCACTCTTGCCCTCGAATTGTCTCAGGCAAGTCAGCAGTGATTGTGTGCGCTCGCTCGTGCGATTGCATGGCGACAGAGTCGATCTCCATAACGAGAAAAGAGATCCTCTGCACAGGGCAAAGTTTGCTCTTCTCCCAGTTGACCCGAAGGCCCAGACGGGCTACATGGCGGAGCACCAAGTCCCTGTGTTCGCAGAGCTGATCTCGAGAGTGAGCTAGAATCAGCCAGTCATCGATATAGTTCAGGATGCGAACCCCGTGTTCCCGGAGGGGAACAAGGGCTGCCTCGACGATCTTCGTGAAGACGCGAGGAGACAGGGCTAGCCCGAAAGGGAGAACTGCGTACTGATATGCCTGCCCCTCGAAAGCAAACCGAAGAAACGGTCTGTGTCGAAGGAGAATGGAGACATGAAAGTAGGCGTCCTTCAGGTCGATCGCTGCAAACCAATCCTGGTGCCGCACACATTCGAAAACGCGTTTGGCGGGGAGCATCTTGAACGGCAGCCTGTGAAGGGAGCGGTTCAGCACGCGCAGATCCAGGATTGGCCGTAACCCACCAGTTTTCTTGGGGACCATGAAGTACGGGCTGTAGAAGCCGGACCTCATTTCGGCTGGAGGGACAGTCTCGATCGCACCCTTCGCCAGCAGGGTAGCAACCTCCGCTCTAATGATAGGGGCATTGCCACCGACCATAGTGGAGCGGACTCCCCTGAAGCGGGGAGGAGACCGCGCGAACTGAATCGCGTAGCCGAGCCTGACTGTTCGAGCGACCCAGCGGGACAGGTTGGGAAGCTCTTGCCAAGCTCCCAACGTCTGTACCAGCGGGATCAAACGAACTACAGACTTCCCACCGGTGGTGCAGCGAGGCGGAATGACTGGCCCAGACGTGGACGGCATAGCGGCCCGGTGTGGGGGCACAGTCATTGACCGCGTCCTGACAGAGCAGACCAGGGAAGGACGAACGTTCCGCGGGGGTCTGCTCTGCCAGGGGTCTGGCGTCAGAGGAGGATGAGAGCGGCACGGTCCGGGGACGGCGCGCACTGTCATCCGGCTCTGGGACAGAGGAGGACGAGGGGTGCACGGCCCGGGGGCGGCGCACCGTGTCGTCCGAGAACTCTGTGTGCTCAGGGATAATTGTGTCACTTCTTTCTTTAACCACATTAGGGTGCTGCCCACCCGTGGGTGAGCAGCGGTGGAACAAAAGATTCCCCCCCGGCCCTCCACCGGGGGAAGGAGTGGTCCTGCTACCATCTCCTGAGAAGTGCACATCATCCCTGAGCAGCCCGTCTCAGGAGCGCCGCTTGGCCCGGCGTTTAGCGGGGGGCGGGGCAGGAGAGGGCTGGGGCGCCTTCTTGCGGCTTCCTCCACGACCGGGCCCGGGTGAAGGCTGCTGCTTGGGCCGGGCGGGAGGGGCGGGAGCCGCAGGAGGGCGCCCTCGGCGGCGAACAGACTGAGTATTCTGCCCGGTCGGCTGGGTGGAGGCAGCAGCGGGCCGTCGGGGCAGAATGTGCTTAATCGCCTCAGTCTGTTTCTGCGCAGTCGAGAACTGTTGGGCGAAGTCCTCGACTGCTCCGCCGAAGAGGCCGTCTTGTGATATGGGGGTGTCGAGCAGCCGAGACCGCTCGGCATCCCGCATATCAGCAAGATTCAGCCACAGGTGTCTCTCCTGGACCACGGCTGTGGACATCACCAAACCCAGGGAGCGTGCGGTCACCTTCGTCGCTCGGAGAGCAAGGTCGGTGGTGGCGCGCAGCTCATTGAAGAGCCCTGGGTCTGTCCTACCCTTGTGCATGTCCCTGAGCATCTGGGCCTGGTAGACCTGCAGAATGGCCATGGCATGCAAAGAGGTGGCTGCCTGTCCCGCCGCTCTGTAGGACTTCGCCACAAGCGTAGACGAGTACCTACAGGCTTTGGATGGGTGCTTAGGCTCACCACGAGAAGAAGCGCTCTGAGGACACAGTTGCATCGCAACAGAGCGTTCAACCGGGGGGAGCCCAGTGTACCCACGGGCAGCCGCCTCATCGAGGGGAGGAAAGGCGGATGAGACCAGCGAGCGGTCACGGGAAGAACTGGGGGTCTTCCAGGACTTCGAGATCTCATCATGCACGTCCGGGAAGAAAGGTATTGGGGTTTGACGCGGACGGGGGTACTTAACCAAGTACCAATCATCTAGCCGCGAGCGCTCGGGACAGGATGGCGGGGACCACTCTAAACCGATGCTCGCGGCGGCTCGGGCGAGCATGGCCGTCATCTCCGGATCCGACTCAGGCACAACCGTATGCACACCGGCAGGTGGCAGCTGCGCTGAGTCTTCACTTCCAGAAGAATCAGACCCACCTTGTGATGCTGCAATAGACATCGCGTCCTCCTCTGGAGCGCCAAAGGAAACCGGCGGGGCACCCGAAGATGGTCCCGTGGGAATCCCCTGAACACTCGCGGGTTGCAACACTGGAGAGGGTGCGGCTGGGCACGGACTGATAGTCGGCGCTTTGTTCCAAACCGTCACCCTCAGATCACCCTGGCCACCAGCCGAAGTAGCAGCTCTATCTCTAGAACCAGTAGAACGGGGGGTGGATGAGGGGACTCTCACTCTTGCGAGATCACTGAGTCTCGACCGTAATGTTGCGATGGTCATGTTCCCACAGAGAGAACATGAGTCATCCACGAGCGCTGCTCTAGCGTGATCAATGCCCAAACACACTATGCAACGCTCGTGCCCATCAGAGATGTCAACGAGTCTACCGCAACCAGAAGTGCACGGGCGATGCATCTTTAAAAAGACGTGCCACGTGCAAGCTCTTTTGTGAGAGAAAAGAAACTCTGACTGTGTTGAAGCGCCCGGGGAGACACACACTCGCTGTTGAATCACAGACAGATAAGCAGGAAGCGCGCGCTCGCCGGAGATCGCCGTCACACCAACACCAGAGAATCTTGCTCGTCTGTAGAACTGACAGTATCAGGAATGGCTTTTGGAACGAAGGATGAACTTGGCTCCTCAGCGAGGAAACATACTGCTTTGCTGGAATTTCCGCCCTTTATACCCACGAGGTGGGGCGGAGCTGCTCCATGCAAATTCTGCAGACCCATGGCATTTCTTTGCCATTGGCTCGTTTTGTATTACTTGAAGTGGATAGGCTTCTAAGCGAAAACCCCCATTCGTCGTCATCCGGCGGAACTCGGAGTGACAACGAAAGGGAAAGTCAATGTTCTGAGACCCACGCTTAGGACTGCAAATGCGCATTAGGCTGGTCCATCTTGAAAAATGCAGTTTTTTGACAGTTGATGGCAGATTTCATTGGAATTTCAAATATGAAATTTAATTGTAAGCTTGGTGAACAGCTTTGGATAGATTGATGTTTCAGAGGGACTTTGTTGAATCAGTTACTGGCAAGTTCCCTTTCTATATACTGTGAATTTTTTTATTTATAAATTTATGCTTCAACATTAGTAACACTTCATTAACTTTATTAACACTATTAACAGTAATCAGCACTTATTTCAGTTAGCTGCGAAGACAACATTTCTCATTTTCTTTTTCTGTCATAATTACTGTATATTTTATTTTATTTAAGCTTTATTTCAATTAACAAAAATGCTTTTAATGGTTTTAGGTCTAGTTAGGGATAATAACACTGCTTTTTAACTGTACATTTAAGATCAGTCTGTAAATCCTTAAATTTTAAAGTTCTGGCAACCACAGCTTTTTACAGTAAATTAGTTTTTACAGTGTGGGAAATGTCATGTTTACCAGCTGCTGGCCTCGCGGTCCCCATCCTGCATACTGCAGGTGAGCGTTTCGCACTTCTGGAGGGTTCAGGATCCACGTTTCCCTGTGAAAGAGAAGCAAAGACATTACTAATCAACTAGTTGGTGGTGGGATAACAAGTGGGCTAGTTGACCACACTGACCCAGACAAACTGACAGGCAATCAGTCAAACATTCATGTCTTCAGAGGGCTAACAGAGAACACTTCCTCTATGTGGTGCAGTGGAGCGTGTGCCAACAGATATTGATTTCATCGCAGTGTACTACACAGCCCAACACAACAGCGCGGCGAATAAAGCACCACGAGGGAATTCCTGTGGCAGGAAATCTAACAGTGATAGTATATCCCAGTGCGCTGTTAAATCCGGCTGGAGCAGCGGCCCAGCGCTGTGTCAGCATCTGTTCCATCTGACAGAGCTCATAAATATAGATGCTTTATTCTGCTGCTTGTTATAAAGGCACTGTGCAATGCAGGCCCAAAAATTACAGGTGACACGAGCTGTATGTCTCTGTGCTAATCACAGGACAAATGTGTTGGTATGACCACATGGTAGTAGTATGGAAAGATTCAGTCCTCTGAGTGGCTTTGACATGAATTGAGCAGCAAAAAGCTGCATGTTTTCCTCGGTTGTATAATGACAAATGGATTCTGTAAACTAATGTGACTGTTATATGAGCTCAGCAACTTACGGAGTTTCCAGGCTGCAAATGATGTAGTCCGCAGTAAAGGAGTGCTCGTAAACCTGAGAGTTTGAACAACACAAAGACAAACAGAGAGAAATTAAATTGTTGGAGAACAGCACTTACTTGCACTAAAAGTGCCAACAAAGCTCTAGTAGCACTAACATTTGAGAGGCTATGCATTACAGTGATTTACCACAGTTAAAGGGTGATTTTAGCCAAAACGTAAAGAGGGTATACTTTCTTTGCCATAGTAATATCAACACGACCCTCGAATTCCTGAACAGCTATGGTGAATGTAAATGACACTAATGTTTGATACATAATACAATTCGTGGGCTTATGGTTAACGAGTCTGACTGGTAACCCAAAGGTTACTGGTTCGATTCCAGTACCAGCAGGAAATGACTGAGGTGCCTTTGAGCAACGTACTTAACCCCAATTCGCTCTCCGGGTGCCAGAGCATAATGGCTGCCCACTGCTCTGAGTGTGTCATGCTTTGCAGTGTGTGTGTTCTCACTACTCAATACTCCTAATGTGTGTGCACATACTTGGCCTTCACATGTTACTTTCAATTAATGGCATTCCAATACACAAGTAAAATGTCAGTATTCAATATGAATACTGTTTACCTGTGCAAAACTCCCTGGCGCAAATCACTGGATCCATCAATTAATAAAAAAAAAAAAACTCAAAAATACAATAAAGATTTAATGACTTATACATTTCTATTGAATACAATACAGAATACATTTCTATTTCTATTATATATATATATATATATATATATATATATATATATATATATACCTTGAAAAATATAAAAAATTTGATTTTTACTTTTTACATTATATTATAAAATAAAATAATTCCATTAAGCATGCTTTCATTTAAACGATTGTCAAAGATATATCATATATAGATCAAGATCAAGATCATATTAATATTCTTCAAAACCATATACAAACCAAAAAATGCAAAGGCTAGAGATTTAAATTAATTTTCAAGCTTTAAAAAAACTCCATTAGTAAATAACTCTACCACAAAATGAATAAGATGTTTCCTGAACTTAATGTGCAACAAGGAATCCTCTCTGTTTTAACTTGAGTATTGTGGTTTGGAGCAGGATTATGGAGGAATGGTTCCTTTGACATTTGATTAAATCTTTGACCACTAAATAACTCTTCCATAAAACAATACATTATCCTCTCTGTAGGCTGCAGCAACTTGGTGCAGTAATACTATAATTCGACTGATGTGTGGTCACAATCAGATTTCAGAGGCAGAACTATCTAATTTAATGAAACGCTAATCCACCGTTGTTAAAGAAGGCAGGAGCGCTGTTGTTTCCCTCTGAGGACAGTGTCAACATCTGTCTGTGAGCCAGAGGGCTGACCGTAGCATATGCTCACCGCTGACATGAGCTTGACACGTGTGCTGTAGCAGAGCTGTTAATATTGTCAAAGATTAACATTCAACACCTGTACTCGCCATCAGCCTCTGTCTTACAGATGCTGAGAGATGGAGAGCTGCTTTGTGAAGGGCACTCAGCACCATGACAGAGTTTGAGAATGAGGGGCGTCATGAATGTGTGTGTGTGTGTGTGTGTGTGTGTGCGTGTGTGTGTGTGCGTCTGCGTAGGCAATGACAGCTGGGGGACGAAGTTGTCATCCATCAAGGTGATGTTGAGACGGGCACTGAATAACAAACTAGAGGCAGCGCTCACGCTCTTTCCTTTGGCTCACTCTTTCTTGTCGTGTGTGTGTGTGAAGTGCTCTGGTGTCACTGTCCCAGTGCTATGACACCTTCTCCTCCGTCTCTTCAGCTCTGTAACAACAGCTGCCCTGATCAAACTAACTCATAACCTGCTGCTCAGACCTTCAGCGTTTGTGCTTTCAACATTTGTTTTCACACTAAAGCTTTAGGTGCAAAACCAAGTCTGCATAAAAGAAGTCGGGGGTGCATTTCCCGTACATCGACGTAACTCGATGCTTCACTTCCATAGTACGATGTATCGTTGAAGAAATCAACTAGCTAGTCACGACTGTTCCCGAAACCATACTGTCGCAAAGTGGTCGTTCAACCACGTTGGTTTATGACGTCACGCACATGGTGGAGTAATCACTTATTTTAATGAAACTGTTTGAGATCGAATTAATGCAAGATGTTTTGATATAAATTACAGACATGGCATCTGAGGAATATTTAAAATTTTCTCAGTTATTTCGCTTTATTTCCAGATTCAGTCATATGCTCTTTCTTACATAGTAGAGCACGTTCGCACATGCGCAGTCTTCAAAAATGGTGCTTTAAATCTCTTGACAAACTCAAAGAAGTAAATGACATTTGTATGTATTCTAAATAAAAGACACAGGTTGTACTGAATGTCAGCTTGCTTATTTGGCTCAAGATAAGGATTTATTGAGTCCACATGTCATGCAATCTAGAAACTCTGCTTCTAACCACAGCTCGAGAGCTGTCGTTCCAAACACACAACTGTGCGCTGTCGTTCCAAACACACAACTTTGCGATGCTGTTTGCAAATGTTCGTTGGAGCGATGGTTTCGGGAAACATCGACACGTTGCACTATGCTGATAACGACGGAACTTGCGACCATAGTTGGCTAATGATGCTTTCGTAAATCGCACCCCTGGTTAGTTGTAGAAGATGTTCAGGGGCCGTATTCATAAAGATTCTAAGAATCCTCTCAGAAAACTCTTAATTTAGCTTAAAAACTTTTACGTAGGAGTCTTAGCTTAAGAGCGATTCGGGAACGATCTGAGAGCAACTCTGAGTAAGGAAAAGACAAAAACTCTCATCTTAGTGAGGAGGCGGGGCTGACCCCGTTGCTATGTCTGACACAATCTTTTGAAGACTGTGATTGGTTGGTTGTCCAAGAAGGAAAAAAAAAGAGCCATTTTAAGTATAGAGTTTACTCACACACACACACACACACACACACACACACACACACACACACACACATGCGCACACACACACACACGCGCACACACATGCACACACACACACACACGCACACACACACACACACACACGCGCACACACACACACACACACACACACACAAGAAAGACGAGAAAGCCCGACTGGTCAGAAGAACCGTGTTTACTGTTAGCCTAGTTAGTGGATGAACACTATGCCCAGTGTTCGAATTATACCGTGAGCTTATAACGGGGTGGTGGGGGGGGGGGTACAGCTATTTCGACTGGTGACGTCACTCTCCATTTGGGGGTTAAACATTTTTATTTCTCTGATATGTGCATTTCAAGACATTTGAAGGCCAAAAAAAAAAAGGGATAAGTAACTGCTTTAAAACCATGTTAGTGGGCAGTAGATTATTTGTCAATACCTGCTCTCTCCTCTTATCCATCACTCTTTCTTTTTCTCTCAGTCTCCTCATCTTGCCCTGTCTCTTCCCCTCCTAAAGCTGATATTTTTTTCATTTACTGAAAGCTACAAATTGTATTATATTAATTCTCAATATCCACAAATTCATTATTAATCTTGCGCCTAACATGATGTAAACGGCTTCGTTAATGTGTCTTGTCCCCTCACAATGACACGAGTCACGTTATAGGCCTATTTTGAGTTTAAAATGGCGAAATTAGACAAAAGTTTATTAGTTTGCCTGATTATCTTTGTCATTCGTTTAACATTTATGACCTAAAAGAACGGTCAATTATGAAATGTTTGGTTTAGCTACTTACATCTACTCGCACTTGACTGTAAACTGAAGCGTCAGTCACTCTGCTCAAATTCGCGCTCAGCAGCTTCTGTGAACATAAAGCCCGCCTACTTTGATTTGATTGGTCATCTCAAAAATTCGGACATTGACGAGCAGTGACAGACCAATGAGGCTTAGATGAGTACACACACACCCTGTCTGCTCTGACGTGCGCTGCTCTGTGCCGCTGCGGATTGAAGATGAAGAGCGCGCTGAATCTGATTATAACAAGACTGAAGTGAACACGAATTTGTGTAGCCTACACAATTACTACTTCTTATTTTTTTTCAGTACCCCCCAAACTATCATTTTCATCCCTTTTGGGAGGGTCCAAGTCTCATCTAGGGGGGTCGGACCCCCCCAATACCCCCCAGTAATTCGAACAATGACTAGGCCATCATTAAAGGAAAATTCGGGCCGGGTGTCACAGCATGGAGCGAGAAGCGGACGTGGGAGCTTATAGCGCAAATGATTAACGGTTCATTCCCCTGCTTGTGCGCACCAGGGAAGCCTGCTATTCATAACTGCAGTTTTTTTGAGCCTGCAAGGTGGGAATGTCCAGTGGAAACTAAATGAACTGCGACACAATAAGAGGTTCTGAAAGTGCTGTAATGTTTGTGTGATCCCTGCTTACAGAAGGTTGTGACAGACCCAAATCGCTGCTTTATTGCATTTTCCCATTTGCCAAATATCTTAATGTAGTGATTACTTTCATTTCTGGCGTTATGGCATTCCTGCGCAGTGTCGGAGATATTAGCGTGTCTCTAATAAGATCAGTCACAAACATGATCCCTGCACGATCTCATCTATAGCGTCTTATTAACTCACTGTCATCTATTGTCTGCATCACATTTCTTCATCGTTCTGTCATTTTCTCCTCTGCTAAAGAAACTCTTAAGCCTCTTAAAAGTCCTCATCCATACTCCTAACAATCTTGACCTTAAGACCTCTTTTAAGGGTTAAGATGCTTTCTGAATTACTTTTTTCTTTACTAGGATTTTTTCTTTAATTTTAAGAGTAAACGCGAACATTTCTAAGAATTTTCTTAGAATTTTGTCACTAGGAGCTACTCTTTGCATTAAAATTCTTTATGAATACGGGCCCAGGTGTGCAGCAAGGCAAGGAATCTTCTGTGTGTTAAGGCCCGCTATACTTCAAGCAAAATTGTGATGTAATTTCAAACAAAATCAGGACAAAACAAAGTTTGTTTGGGAGTTCAAAACAGTTTGGCAAAGCAAACTGTCCGGAAAAGTTTGCTTTGGCTGAACAAACACCTTCAAACTACCATTTTGGTCCTTGGTGATGACGTAAGAACGTGGGTGTGGCTCCGAGACTCCGCCTTCTTTGACATGAAAATCCTCTCCGGTTCATTTCTTCTCTTCTGACCATCAAGGTCAGACGAGTAAAAACATGAACTGGAGAACAGCTTTATAGTAGAAATTGACACTGTTTTTTCATGTTTAATACTGTAATGCTGTTTGCTTTTAAAAAATCAATTGTATATTGTGCTACATACATACATGTGACGTGAGTTTACTGGAGTACTGAATTACAGAGCTGGTGCAAACATATACACATCGCTATGATCAGATGCTTTCTTAACTGCTGTTTTCTCACTGTTGTAATTTTTGTTGTGTGTTTATTTTGTTATTGAAAGGAGAGCGTGTAACACATAATTACATATTCATCTAAACATCACTCTCTGCAGTGTGAGCAGCATTGGACGTTGGTTAACAGTATTTCACTGGTCATGTTACGCATTTCGAATTCACCCCTAATAATATGAACGAAAAAGAACTTCGCCTTGAGTATATCGGGGCCTTTAGCTAAACTATTAATTTTAAATATTTTAAATTAAACTGAAAAATAAGGGTTACACAAAATAAATGGCAGGATTGATCCGAGATGAAAAGACATTCAGTAACATCTTTGACATGGATAATGTACAGGATGTGTGTGGAAAATGTATGTGTAGTGAGACTCTTGTGGAGAAATCCAGATGGGCAAACACACAAAAACAAAATAAATATCATCAAAGTCTATGGAAGCACACAGCAGAACACATTTTTAAAGGAAAGTGTAATTTCAGTTAAACTGCATATGGTTACTATGAAAACGTCTCAGGTTACGTATGTAACCCTGGTTCCCTGAGAGGGAACGAGACGCTGCGTTTGAGACGCGGTGGGAACGCTCTGTGTGATTACGTCGTGAAGCACATGTAAAATCAGTCCAATGGAAGCCCGAAACGTCATAGGCGGGTGACGTCATAGACCAGGAAACTATAAAGCACCCCTGAATTCAGACCGCGCCAGCTTCTGAAAAAAACTGAAGCAAGTCGATCAGGGCATGCAGGAAGTATGGCAGGTAAACGCAGCATCTCGTTCCCTCTCAGGGAACCAGGGTTACATACGTAACCTGAGACGTTCCCTTTCAAGGGAACTTCGAGCTGCGTTTGAGACGCGGTGGGAACCCCATACCCACTACGCCATAGTGACAAATGCCCGTTCTGTGTGAAGTCCTTGCGCACACTAAGAAGCAAGTAACCTTGCCCCTGGAGTGGAGAGGTCAAGGTCATAAAACCTGACAAATGTATGTGGAGAGGACCAACCTGCCGCATTACAGATATCAAGAAGGGAAACACCCGAAATTAAGGCCGTAGAGGCCGCCATACTCCTTGCAGAATGGGCCCGTACAGCCATAGGTAAAGGCTGACCGGCTGCTTCATAAGCCAATGATATAGCCTCAACTATCCATTTGCTCATTACCTGTTTAGATGCAGGGCACCCTCTCTTGAGTGACCCAAAGCAGACAAACAATTGTTCAGACTTACGCCACAGGGCAGCCCTGTGAACGTAGGCATCTAATGCCCGAACTGGACATAACAGGTTCAGTTGTTCCTGATCTGGGGTATTAAAAGGTGGAGGATAAAATGCCTGCAGCACTATAAGGCCCCCAACATTAACTGGGACCTTAGGAATATAACCTGGTATAGGGTAGAGAAATGCCTTCACCATACCAGGTGCAAATTCCAGACATGGAGCAGCAACCGACAGGGCATGCAAATCTCCAAATCTCTTGATAGACGAAATAGAAAGGAGAAATAAAGTTTTTAGAGAGGAATTTCTCTGAAACCTCTTCAATGGGCTCGAAGGTAGCCAAAGCCAGACCCTCAAGTTCAATGGCCAAATCCCAAGCCGGTGCTCTAGAGTGCAGAGCAGGTCTCAACCTCAGTGTACCACAGAGAAAACGAGTAAAAAGAGGATCTCTCCCGATAGAAGTACCCCCCCGAAGGGGTGTGGTAGGCAGATATAGCCGCCACGTAAACCTCTAGGGTAGAAGGAGATAACCTAGCAGAGAAATCAAGAACTGAACCAACAGGGCAGTTAACAGGATCTAAATGACATTCACCACATCAGGTGGAGAATAATTTCCATTTCAATGCATATAGTTTTCTCGTGGAAGGAGCTCTGGATTGGAGAATGGTCTCAACGGCCTTAGTCGAGAGACCGGATTCTAAGAGCCGGGCCCCCTCAGAGGCCGAGGCCACAGTATCCAAACTCCAAAAGAGGGTGAACTCCCGGGAGCAAAGATATCGGGAAATGCGTACTGGTGTAGCGTCAACCACACCTAATACATCACATCCAGTCCAAGCGGAGCTGTATGCGTGAGGGAGAACCAAAAAGAGCAATGCTTTGTGCAAACGATGTGAAAGGTCGACTTGACTTTAGTTTGACCAAAGTTCTCCCTAAGAAGCTCCACCACCTCGGGGTGAAGTCTCCGATCCCTGGGCCTCAGCCCCTGCCTCAACAGGATATCTGCTCTGATATACGAGACCATCAGTGTGTTGTCCACCATCTGCGAGCGCCCACTCATGATCGCCCCCACTTGTGAAGGAAGCATCCGTCGATAGCAATATGCGTCGACAAGAAGCCCCCAACACTGGGCCTGGGCGAGGAACCAAGGTTCTTCACATGACCGAGGCACGAAGGCATAGCCGCGTGACCTTGATCATGCGAAAACATATTTCCCCTCGGGGAAAACCCCTTGGTCCCGAGCCACCACTGCAGGGGTCTCATGTGCAGAAGGCCAAAAGTAATTACGTTGGACGCAGCTGCCATGAGACCCACCAGTCTGAATCTGTCGCACCCCAGAGGTCGCCGAGGAGAAACGATTTCTCAAAACCGTCCCTGCCCCGGAGGAGCCCTCAGAAGCCTGATAGCCTCGTTTTTTTTTTGCGACAGGACTTCTTGTCTAAGCTTTATTAGAGATGATGACAGTCCTCAGACCTTGCCTACCTCTAACTAGCATAGTTCCTACGACCCTCCTCGGAGGATCGTTGGAAAAAGAAGGCACTTCGGCGCCCTGAAACGGCGAACCGGCAGGGAAACCGAACTGACTGCCCCTCTTTTTTCTTATTTGAAGGCTCGTTTGGGGACACTGACACCTTGGTGCCCTGAAACGGCGAACCGGCAGGGAAACCGAACTGGCAGTGCTGCGACCCTCCTCAGAGAGTCGCACCCCAAAGGGCGCTGAGGAGAAACGATTTCTCAAAACCGTCCCTACCCCAGAGGGGACCACCCTTAGAAGCCTGATCGCCTCAGCGTCAGGGCTTCTTCTTTGTCCAAGCTATTTTAGAGATAAAACAGTCCTCAGATCTTGCATGTCTCGAACTAGCTAGACTGCGACCGCCACCCAAGTACCCCTCAATTGCGGAGGAGCCCGAATGGCGACGCTCTGTTTTGCACTTTGTGCTGAGAGGAGCTTAATAGGCCGAGACTGCTCCCGCCCAGCAGTCTCAGGAACATTAGATTGGTGAGGAAGAAACCTCTGGAACGCCGCTGAATTGTTTATATCTTAGTTTTCTTGAAAGCGGAGCGTCCAGAAGAACAGACATAATTATATCTTTATTTTCCTTTATCTTTATATCAGAAAAACTTATATATATATATATATATATATATATATATATATATATATATATATATATATATATATATATATATATATATATATATATATATATATATATACATACATATATCACTCTGTGGCCACCAGCAGGAAACAACCGAACTGGCAGCGCTGCGACCCTCCTCAGAGAGTCGCCCCTCACATTCATCCATGTCCTTATATACTTTACCCACCAGCGCTGCCTAATAAAAATGTATTCATTATTTAAGATGGCTGGTGGGTAACGTCGGGGTTAATAACGATGACGCCGACTCGGGAGAGAGAAAGCTCGCAAGCTTCTCTTTAACCCGAGGCACTGTCATACTATGATACTTAATACCCAAAAATTACTATAGTTAGACATCTGGGGATTCAACACATAAAATACAAACCGGTTTATTCCACGATCCCGACACCTCAGTGTGGAGATAGGGAAAAAAACGCAGTCCCCGACGAGGAGGCTGAGATACAGAGTTTTCCTGTTTTAAGATACATTTCATCTAACAAACTCTTCCTTATTTTCAATCTCATAATGTTCAGCTGGCCAGTAAATATTTAACTGGCAACAGCACTATAAAACCTCCTTTTTTTTTAAAAAGCTCCTCTTTATTCAGCAGAGTTATGAGCTGACTATTTATTTATTCATTGAAAACTCAAACATCTGCCTTTTTCTTAATATTTGTATTTGTTTTGTTATCTTTCTTTTTAAAACAAAACACTAACGATGGAAATCGCTGCACACTAGATCTGGCATGTGAAAGCTGAGATAGGGCGGAGCCCGTCCCAACCCCCGCTGTCAGATCCGTTTGCGAACCCCGAAAATTATGCGAGTCGTCTCCGTGCCTCGGCAACAGAGAGACCCGCGCGGGAAACGCGAACCGAACCGTCCTCCTCGAAGAACGCCCGGCGGGAGCGGAGCGTCCTCACGGGCAGCTTCTCGCAATGCTCACAGTCAGCTCCCTCGAGAACTGACTGTTGGCATGCTCCACTCCCAAACAGCAACAAAAAGCTTATGTGTGTCCCCACCCGTGATGTAACGAGGGCAGGGAACAACACAACGTCTATAATCTTGCTTGCTCGCCATAATGATAGATAGTGATATATAATGGGCTTTGACAAACAACAATAAATAGACAAGGACAGATTTCACAGAGAGCGCTTGCTGAAGGTACAGAAGCTGGCGCGGTCTGAATTCAGGGGTGCTTTATAATTTCCTGGTCTATGACGTCACCCGCCTATGACGTTTCGGGCTTCCATTGGACTGATTTTACATGTGCTTCACGACGTAATCACGCAGAGCGTTCCCACCGCGTCTCAAACGCAGCTCGAAGTTCCCTTGAAAGGGAACTACAATAATGCAGAATGAAAATAAAATATTTCAAATTTAAATAGCAATTATATATATATATATATATATTTTTTTTTTTAAATATAACAATTAAAATAGTATATAAATATATAAATAATAATGATACAATTAACATTAATACTATTAATAACATCTAATACTAAAATGCTATTTTTATATTATTTAAAATATTTAAAAAAAAGGGTACAGTTTTAAAGGTGCAAAACTATAAAAGACAGTGATAACACAATCTGGGTAAAAAAATCTGAAAATATCTTATAGATAAAAAAAGTGTAATAAAGTTAATATTAATGAAAAAGAAAGTAATGTTAATATTATTACAATTTAATATGCAAATTATTAAAAAATAATACATTTTATTTAAAAATATTACAATTAGATGTTCAGATTTAAAGATGCAAAACAATGAAAGGAAATTCGACCAAATTTATGAAAGTAAACTGCTATAAAAAATGAATAATAATAATAATAAAACAATTAAAATATTTTATTTTAAAATATACAAATAAAATGCACAGTTATTTTTAAAGATGAAAAACTATAAAACTATAAAAGTATAAGTATAAAACTATCAATTTGACCAAATTTATGAAAGTGAACTGCTATTGATAAAACATTATCTGTGAACAATAATATAATCCATTCCCGAGTACAATATTTCCTTTCGACTATGACTTTTCCATCTAATCGGTTAAAGATAATTTATGCTCAATACAAAAGTAATTGTAAGCTGTTGGAATCATTTCGAAACTGAACATAACTACAATATAAACATTTCCATTATATTTTCATTTAATTTCTAAATCTGAAAATGATAGTTCACTAAAATTCCCTGTTATTTCCAGGATTTCTCGAACTTTGGGAACTTTTTGGTGCATATCCTCTTGAATTGTTACATAGCTAGAAACACATGCGGCTAATTCCCACAATCACCCTGTGGTTTAGAGACACACTGTATAATACAATATGAAAAGAGAGGGTGATGGTGGAATAGAAGTTGAGTTCAGAACAAGTGTGGAAACAGACACGGTCCTTCTTTCTCTCGGCTGGCAGTAGGTGTGTGTGTGTGTGTTCGGTTTCTATCACTCCAGCCAATCACTCCAGTGGAGTGTGGCGGCCCTTTCGCATCGTGCCATGATTACTTTCATCTCAACACACACATACAACACCCAAATAAACACAGGCCTCACCAGCTGCACGTTGTAGGCCAGCAGAACCAGTCTCATATCTGGGGAAACCTCATATTTGCTGGCTTTGTACATTTCCTGGAAAGTGAACAGAGAAAAGGTATATGAGACTTTTAGCAAGCATAGTTTCATTACCATATTCCTTAAATGACTGGGATAGCTTGAAATGTGCAGACACAGAGAGAGAGTGGCATTAATCAGAGCTGCAACTCTTTGATTCTGAACAAACATCATGTTCTTTGTCCTTGCCTCCGCTGCTTTGCATCCTGCCAGTTCCACTTTAACGATCTGAGGCTGTTAATGAGCTGCACAGAACATTGCTTTAATGATGGATGCTTTCAGCTCTATTAAAAACAACAGAAGTGTCAGCACAATGATCTGCTGTATGACATGGTGGAGTGATTTATACTGCAGAGCAGGGTTGTAAAGGTATGAGATTTTCACGGTATGATGATAACCGTCTCAGAAAATATCACAGTATTAAACAATCAGTCATTATTATTATCATCATCAGTTAAAATGACCGTTAAATTGATAAAAACAGTTGTTGTTTTTTTTTGGTTGAGCAAAGGCTTTATTATAACACACTTGAAAACATTTGTTTGTTTTGTTTATTCAAATTTCAATAATCAAGAACTTGTCTAATCAATTCAATTTAATAATTGATTATGGATTACATTAATAACTTATTAATGAAAAAAATAATTCATACAAGTTTTTAAGAATAATGTCCATAGAGTCCTATGCAATGTATTTTATTCAGAAAATATAGATTTGTCTTTTTATGATTTAATACAAATATATTATCAATTGAATGCATACAACTAACAATTATATAACTGTTTTAAAATGTAATCAAATGGAAATTTAACAACTTTGATCCTTTGGCAAAGTGCTGCATAACAGAGATTTACTAAATTAAAATATGTACAAAAAAATTATATTCTTTAAATAATGTTTAAATAAATTTGTCACGGGTAGTTTTTCTGAACAAAGTACACGACAAGAATAATCCAGGAAACAGTCTTTAATTAAAAAATACTCAGGAAAACAAATTTCAGGAATAGACTAGGCAAAGACGGCAAGAGCGCTGAGAGTATAAATACTAGAACAAATGAGGGAACTAATAAGCTAATTAATTGGACGACAGGTGTAATGAATCAAACAGATCCAGACTAGGAAAACTAAGTCAAATGACAGGGCACACAGTTAAACAGGACAGTACCAAAAACACAATGAAACAAAGTAAAAACACAGCATACATGTTACAATAAAATAATGCCACATGCAATAATGTACATGTAATGTCATCACGTTAAAAATTGGATTTAAATTGGATAATATTTAGAGCTTTGAAGTGCTGAAAAAAAAAAGTGTGATGCACTTGAAAGTCCTTAAAAAGTTTGCATGAACCCTGAAATGAATAATGTATAAACATTCAACTATTTCTGCCACAATACCATGGTTACAGTTAGCGTTACTACATTAAATCCATGACGAATGTTAGTGATTTGTGGACTGACAAGCCTTCTATAATGTTTCTCCTAGTTTCCACACCAGCGCTGTTTAATCTGATATCTATGGTTTATAACAGAGAATTCTGCACTGAATGTGAATGCTTCTCACTATATCAGGCAGTGATTTTATTAATACTGTGCAAAATTCAGTTAGCAAAATGCGACCATTTGGAGTCCCGATATAGTAAACTAATATATATTTAATTACACATTTGTTTTTGATGTTTTTTTATGTAAGGCAATCACATTATGACATTATTAACTGATAAATAACTGATGATTCATGCACAATAAGAGCAGTAACATTTATAAAGCAGTTAAACACAGTTTTGATTTGAAGGCTTTCACAATTTTTGAAGAAAGAGGTGGAGAATAAGGAGGTTAGATACTTACAAACTTCCTGTTTGTCACCAGTATTGTGCTTTCGTTGGTCTCCATCTTAAAGCGGACCACATCACCTTCACGGGTACGATACAGAAGCTCATTACCTAAAGGGAGAGGATAAGAGTTAGTTATTTAAAAAATTAGTTAATCGTGAACTTGTGTGAGCCCTGACAGTTCTAATCAGGTTGCTTTAGATCGTCTCTCACTTGAGCTCTGTCAATAATCTAGTCATGAATGTGCCCCTCAATGCTCTCTGGCTGTACCAGGGGGGCTGATAGTTGAAAAGGAATGATAAAACTTTTCATTTTTGGCTTTCCACATGTGACGATGACTTTGGCAAGGACATCAGCAAAAAGCTCTTTTAGAGGTCTGGAATGTAGCACACAGCCCTCAGTGAGAAGAACGCAAAGTGAGCAAACAGCACCATTGGCGGTTTTAATTGCGGATTAGGGGAATGGTACGCAAAGGCTTTTTTTTTTTTTTTATCTTGCTTGCATAACTAATCGGTGATAAGAGGTGACACAATTACCATTACAATCACATTATAGCTAAAGTGGAAGGCATTGAAAGTGCAGCAGTTCTAATGTGGTCAGATTGCTGCGTTCACATGGACCTCAATTAATACTTTAATATGAAGGAATAAATATGAAGTAAATATTCTAGTATGGACATAAAACATGAGTTGTTTAATGCGCTGCATGATGAATAATAATAGCATGAAGAATATATATTTTTTTGTTAATGGTTGTTGTATTCCTCTGAATGTTAAATTTGCTCAATTTATGGTGATTGTTGGGAGAAAGGTGCCCTTCGCTCTGGTATTTCCATGCCTGAAATTGACTGGTTAGCTGATAAGATGCCAGAACAATAATTTGTCTGCTTGACAAATTCCATCCTTTCTCACTTTTCCTCTGACCTGATGTCGGGCCGTGCATTTCAGATCAGAACCTCATCAAGCGTCCTCTTCCCCTCTGCTCTCATTCATCTCTCACACTCTATCCATCACACATTCAGACAGGTGTGCTCTAAACACACTTCTCCACACATCAATCATTCTTCGGAACTCCTCTAAGCTCATCCCAGTCTTTTAACTCTCAGGGCCCTATCTTACACCCGGCGCAATGCAGCGCCAAGCGCGACGCAAGTGTTTTTTGCTAGTCTCAGCCTGACGCAATTGACCTTTCGCCGGCCCCTCCCTCAAAACGGCCATTGTCCAATCACACATCATAGCAACCATTACTATGTGAGCAGGTCCGTCAAACATTGACTACAAGCAAGATGGTGCAGCGGTGCGCCCACGTCGTTTGTAAATCGAACACTAGGTACCCCGAGAGATTGTCTGGAGGAGTTGTGTTCTTTCCGTTTCCAATGCCGAAAACACAACGTGAGCGGTGCCTACAATAGATAAAACAGTGTGGACGCCCCCAATCCCAGTTAAATGTGTCGAACATGGTTAACTCGCGTGCAGCGTGCATGAGACTGAGACACTGAGATTAGTCAAAGAAACATGGAGAAAGCAGATCAAGAGGATCCCCAAAGGAATTACGTTTTCTAAAGGGTTGTTGTTAACATGATATTTTCGGGGGGAAATGAGTAGCAGTCAACTAGAGCAGTGCAGCACCCGTAGCTAGTTTAGAGGAGTGCACGTTTGCAACGGGGAAAGCATGAAGCTTACTTGAGAACATCAGTTCATATATCAATATCGTAACGAATAGAAATAACCTTAAATAATGTACGGTTATCTGCATCTTTCCATCTCTTATGTATAGTTACTTTTTAAACACGAAAATCACATTCAGCATGACACACAAGTGGTTGCCGTGGTAATGAACAACCTGCTTGTTAAAGCAAATGTACACTAACCTAAAGGATTATTAGGAACACCATACTAATACTGTGTTTGACCCCCTTTCGCCTTCAGAACTGCCTTAATTCTACGTGACATTGATTTAACAAGGTGCTGAAAGCATTCTTTAGAAATGTTGGCCCATATTGATAGGATAGCATCTTGCAGTTGATGGAGATTTGTGGGATGCACATCCAGGGCACGAAGCTCTCGTTCCACCACATCCCAAAGATGCTCTATTGCAGTGGTTCTCAACTCAGGTGTGTTAAATAAGGGAGACATACACAATATGGAGAGCAGTGGGTCCCGAGGACTGGAGTTTAGAACCACTGCTCTATTGGGTTGAGATCTGGTGACTGTGGGGGCCATTTTAGTACAGTGAACTCATTGTCATGTTCAAGAAACCAATTTGAAATGAATCGAGCTTTGTGCTATGGTGCATTATCCTGCTGGAAGTAGCCATCAGAGGATGGGTACATGGTGGCCATAAAGGGATGGACATGGTCAGAAACAATGCTCAGGTAGGCCGTGGCATTTAAACGGGCATACCTCTTCCCGTCATGGCAATCTGTCGCGCTGGTCGTGTTTGACCATTTGTTTGAAGGGCGTAGTAACAATAATTAGGGGGTGTGGCTTTTGCGAACGGTCAATTATCATTTTCACGTCCTGCGCCACGTTGTTTAAATAGCAAATGCATTTGCGCCCATTTGTGCGCCCATGGGTGTGCTGGTCTGAAAACAAGGTGTGTTCAGGCGCATTGTTGGTGCGTTGCTATTTAGAGACAACAGAAACATTTTTTTTTTTGGTTATTTAAAGAGCGTGTTACTAATGTGCGCCTATAGGCGGGTCCACAACGCGTGTACATTCCGCTTATTAAACACACATGAATGCACAGCAGTACACAGACATGTCAAATATTTAAAATAAAAGGATTACAATGTAAAAGATTATTATTGTGTACATAAAGATATGGTGGAATCCGGCTTGTCCTGTAGATGGTCTGCTTGAGCGTTTTAACCGCGCACAAGCGCTCCGTCATGTAAATAACGACTGAAGTGATTTTGACATTCATCTCACGTTTGCCACTTTTAAATATTATAAGTTGCATTTTAAACCAGAAACATTGGTGGAATTTTCACCATCCCAGATCTAAAGGCTGGAATACACTGCATACATTTTAAATTGTGAACTGACTTTAAAAGACTAGGCATATAAGCTTGCTGACTTCATAATCATATCCTAAACGACTGAAGATCAGACACAGATATTCAAGTCGTTCCAACCACAACAAACTCATACAGAAACAGGCACATCGCTGCTAGGAGACACATAACAGATGAAAACAAACACATATGCACAAGAACTGACTGCAGTACTGTAGTTGTTGTCGAGAGTCTCGAAAAAAAAATAGCCAAGCGGCAAGTGCATTTGGATGCGGTCTTGGGTGGGTAGACTCAGTATGCCCGGTACACATTTTAACAGGATATGTGTTCTAAAATTGGCTCAAAATATCTCAAGTTTGATATCCTTAGACTTGACTACCTGACCCTCCCCGAACTCTCTCTAGATCAGCTAAACCGCCTGGGGGTGGGGTCGCCATTATCCCGGGAGCACAGCTCGTGACAGTTCGTCGGCCACACGGTTGAGCACACCGGGGACATACATTTTTAAAGGTAAAGTGTAGCCTATTCTATCCTTATTGTAGATTATTGTAGTATTTGCATATTGAATTGTGGTGGTATTCTTGCATTTGTTTTCACACTGAATTGTTACTGGTCATTTCTTTCTTACAACTATTTATATCACTGCAACAGTTGACTTCTTTACATAGAGCAAAGACTAAACCCTAAACTCACCTACACCTTCAACAATATTATTTTGCTGCCTTGCAAACACTTGTATTTCCTTTGGGAAATGCAAATCTAGCTCAAATTGATACTTCCCTTGATTCCGTCTGTCATCTTGGATGAAACTTTCCGCATGTCTTTTTCTGATTTTGTCTTATACATAAAAGGATACAAGCAACACTGCCCTAATTTTTTGGGAAAAATAAGTAAACTTATAAGGCTGCACTATTTTGGTGCCTGCGGTTTGGAACAGCCATCACATAAACTTGTTGCCTAGGTGGGAGGTTTAGTATTTCATATGTCATTTCATATGCTCTCTGTTTCCTCAGGTCTGTTTTTGCAATGAAGAACTTTCTCTTCACCAACTTTCTCTTTTCCTGTCAGTAAAAATCGTGATCTCTGAATCTCCTGGCCTCTGCAAACCCAGTGCCTCTCCTGCGTTCTCTGTTTTTGATGGAGGCGAGCAGTAGGAACTGGCAAAAAGCACTTCCTGCGGTGGAGCCTGGGGTCACTCACTCAAACACAGCACTCACCTTCACTCTGTTTCTTTGTTCTTCAGGGTATAATTCACTAACTCACTCACCTTGGCTTTCTTTTATTTTTCGTTGCCCTTCTTGTCCTCTCTTACACACCCCTAAGCATGATTCCTTTTATCTCTCTTTACCCTGCTCTTTCTTTATCAGTCCTTTCTGTCTCAATTTGTTCCAGGACAAGGTTTTGTCTCTGATCTGAGTTTTCCCGCATATCTCCACCTGACAGCAGGACTTTATTTCTGTCTGTCTGCCTGATACATGTTGGCTATGTACATGCTATAAAGTTTCCAGAGTGACAACCGCATTTATTTGTGGATGAGAATCTCCTAAGCTATCATTCTGTGAGTACAAAATAAATAAGTCAAATTAACATTTTAAATAATTGTTTTAATCCTTGGTCATGCTTTAAAGAAGTACACTTATTATAATGTGTTCACTAACATACTAAAGCACGAGTAAAGTAATTGATTATAATCTTTAACTGTAATGTGTTATTTGATTTTTAAATTTGATATATTTTAAATGTACTAAATTGAAACTTAATTATTACAAAATTAAGGTGTTAGTTTTGTGATTTCTTTTCTTAATTTTAATGCATTAAAAAATATTTAAGGCAATTTACACAGCATCCGTTTTTTCCTGGCATGCTCTCATTCAAGTGCTTTTAAACCATTCAACTGCAATAACAAAAGAGAACTCAAAAATATACTGGCGCGATGTCTGTGAAATGTGCGGCTCTCTGTGCTCAATCACCCGAAACCTGCCCCAGACACCGCGCCAGAATCGCTTTGACCTCTCATTCAGGCTTGAATGGACAGAAACACACAAAATGACGTCAACATGCCCGTTATTGGTGAGTAACCTTGTAAGCACAGTCTTAAAAGAGTTAAAAAGTCTTAAATGACCACAAAGAGATGTCCACATCATGTGCGTCAGGTCTTGAAGTGACAGAAGCCTAATATACCTGCTGCTGAATGGTTAGTTGATGAATTTATGTTGCTGATGTGGAGTTACCTATCTTCATGTCTTTGATTAGCATATTCTGTCATGATAATCTATAAAATCGCTTGTTTGGGAAATGTTGTTAGATGTCTATAGAGTGACATGCTAATGCATTGGTGTTACGTACTGTATGGCATGGGAAAATGTGAAAAGACGGATGTGACAGCTTGAGCAGACTCACAAATGTGCTCTACTACAACTCTTCCTCTTCTCAACATGGACTGCGTGTTCCCAGGGGCGGGGTTTATGTAAATTTTAAGGTTATTGATGTCACTAACCCGGGAAGAATCTTGTGTAGTCCCTACCAGTCATGTGTTGTAGTCCTTAAAAAACTATTTCTTTAAAATCAGATGTTGTTTATGCTCAAACAGCAACATTACACACTAACTAAAATCAGAAAAGTGAAATCATAATCAACCACCCCTTTAAATTAAAAGTTATATTTTTAGAGGCCTATTCAATGTTAAAAATGATGGTTCACAATCATACTGTAATGTTTAATTGTTATAATTACTCATTTCATCCCCAGAAACTGAGAACAAAAATCCATACACATCAGTAGCAGTACAGTATCGGTGATACTGACATTCTTTCCTAGTAAAGAGAGGTCATTAAGCAAATATTTAAAATATACCTTCTTTCTGTTGTTTCTACATTTCAATGGGAAATTATACAGTATAAAATATAATTATAATTAACATTTGAATGTTAGGTGTGAACAATCATGATAATTGCAGAAAATGTGTGATTAATTAGTTAATTTTTAATTGATTGACAGCACTAATTAAAATACATGAGAGTAGTTAAATTTTTTAATTAATTTAAAAATACATATTTTTAAGTTTAATTTAAAATGACATTAAATAATATTTCAGATTACCATAAAAGATTGTCAGCCCATTCAGCAGTACACTTTAACTCTTATTTCAAAGACAATATGAAATTATATTGCAAAAAACTTTACTGTCACCATCCCGGTTCTTTTGTTTTTTTTATGGACTTTTATGTTGAAATGTATTTTCTGTTCTCATTGGTTTAATGCTACCTTCCTGTGTTTGGCTTTAGTTGATCCTTGTTCTTGTATTAGTTACTATGGTAACCGTCATTAGACACACCTGTAATCAATTATCTTTGATTTCCTTGAGTTTTTAAGCTCTTATGTTTCAGTAGGGTTTTGTTAGTCGTTGACAACAAATTTGCATTGGCTGTAAAACAAATCATTTATCTCACATTTTCTGTCTTTTTTATGATTGACTACTTGATTTACTTGTTCATTTTGGTTTTGTACATATGTGGATTTCATGAAAATTGGTTGAATCACTATCTGATTTATTCCAAAGTAAATTGATTGTAGAAAGCATCTAGCACTCCCGATAGATAACTGGAAGTGTTTACAAAACTCAAAATAGAACTGTATTCAGCTGCAGTGTGAAAGGTCTCTCAGAATCCATGCTCTGAGACGTCACTGCACAGAGACACTAGAGTGAGATTTCTACAGAGATGGTGAAGCATGTTCACCTTTCAGATTAATTGTTGATTTCCTCCTCTGACTCTATACATGCTCATCACAACACACAAACTTCTCTGAATCAGTTAATTATTTTCTTTTCCTCACTCTCTCTTTCTCAGTAACTTCAGCTGAGCATGCTTTATTCTCAGAGAGCAGTGGTATTGAAGGCTGCTGATTCTGTAAATAATGGAGGTATATGATTATAACCTGTTAATAACCTGAACAAAATAAGGACATGTGTACTCTATTCAGATATTCAAAATAACGCACCACCTGAGATCAAAAAAAGAACTCAGCTCCATTTTAGATGTGAACACATCTCACACTTTCCATTTGCTGTGCTGTAAATCCACTTTAAACCTCAGCTGCCCTCTGGCTCAGGACAGCTATTAAAATAAATGCAATTGTAAATTATTCAAAATGCTTTCACATTAAAGGCGATCGGTGATCCTGGTGTCACATCATACAGAACTGGAATTAATGTAAATCAAATCACTGAACCTGAAAGTATTGCATTTTCACGGCTTTTTGGACATATGCCATGGTGAAACTATGGTAGTATTAAACAATGTAAGTACCATGTGCTATTTGCATCTGGTTTTTAGTACAATGATACTATTTCGGTCTCTGTGTAATAACAAATAATAACAATAACAATACATTTTTCTGTTATGTTTTCTGTTTAAGGTGTTCTTGTTACAGTGTAGTTATACATTTAAGTACTGGGTAATAATAATTAACTACAGGTAATTACTATGGCTAGGATTAGGGTTAGTTGCATGTAATTACAGTATGCATAATTTATAGTTATTACTACAGTAATTACATGTAACAAAGACACTGCAAAATAAAGTGTTACTAAATTTCCTTTGTTAAATATGGGTATCTTATACCTGATGTATGGAATGAAATGAAATATTCAAGTTTTATATATATATACTGTATATATATATATATATATATATATATATATATATATATATATATATATATATATATATATGTATAAAAACTTGAATATTTAATTGTCTTTAAAGGGGCTTTTGCACCGGGTAGTTCTAGGAACTAGCCACCAGGGTGTTTCCCCGAGAACTAATGGTTCCCTTAGGAACATTTTCCTGGTTGCATTCGCCAGTAGGAACTCTGAAGTGAAGTAAGCCGCACTTGTTGTTGTGACCTTTATTTTAACGGCACTGAGAACGCCAGTCAGAGCGAACATAGTGCTCACATTCTCCGTTTTCACTAGTTTACGATCTGTCTAACAGTCCTGTCTAATACGTTATTAGATATAACTGTTATACAAAAGCCGCAATTCCGCCGCAGGAACTTTCCCCAGGAACTAGGGACTTCGGGGTGGTACTCTGTGTGTTTCCACCGCAGGAACAAGGGTCTAAATGAAGTTCCGGGTAAAAAAAATTCTCCTTTAGAAAATCCCGGCTTGTGAGGTAGTACTTTTTTAAAGTTCAGGAACTTTCGGGGGTGGGACTTGGGTGCTCAACATGCTGATTGGCTGAATTCATGCAGCATTCTGATTGGTTGACTCCATGCAGCATATTATTTCATTCACCATTTTAAAAAATATGTTGCTTTGCGTGCAGTAAGAGTTGTTTGCTATTCGAATCAACAATGGAGTTAAAAAAATACGAACGATGGAACAACAACGAGGTTCAGCCTTTATTAAGCTTAAATTCAGAAGATGAAATCCAGCGGGAACTGTAAAGTAGCGCGCAGCCCTACGTCACTGGACTAATTTGCCTAATCTTCACAGTACTTTACACCTCGATGGAAAAGCAGACAGCGACAGGTCTGGGGGGAAAAAGTTCCTGGGACAAATTGTTCCGGGTAATTTCGGTGGAAACGTGGCTATAGAAAGACAGTATATGAAAAGGCATTAGCATATGCCGTGTGGTTGATGTTGTTAGCTGATCAGAAATACATAATCATGTTTGGCTTGGTCTCCTCAAAGTTGCGTTAGATTCTCTCCTTAGCGTAAAGGTTAAGAGGCCAATCTATCAGTTTTCCATGTTCATTGAGTTAGTTTCTGGAGTAAATATATAGGCTATAATCTGTGTGTTTACACAGCTTTTTTAAAAATGGCGGGTGTTGGTGTTTCACGTGCGTACACTAACGTCACTGGTAGTTCCTATAGTGCTGGTTTAGACCCTACTTTGAAGTAGAAACTAAATTTGCTCCTCCAAAAATCGTTCCTAGTTCCTGTGGTTTAACCCTCTGAGGTCGGCTATCGCACTGGCGCGATAGTCTCGCTTTTTTCTTATCAGTGCAAAAGAAACTCAAAATACTCTGTTGATTTTGATCTTACATATTAAGTGTTGTACATCATTAGATCCTGATAAGTGTCTATTTTTTTTTGTGGATACTCACAATAAAAACAAAGTGTTGTGCTTTTCGCCAAATAAAGAAAAACAAACATGATGCGCGTTCTGCCTTCTCTCTGTCAGTGAAGTCCATTCTGAAACGCGTCCTAAGATTATTTTTAATTCCGCGAATACTTGTCATACAGGCACGAGTGTTTTCCATAATGAAGCTTGAACTCTCTTCTTTTAAATGAATTAATTTATATAAAAAAACAAATATTCTCAGCTTATGTAATCTGTATGAAAAGAGAGAGATGTCAGTATTTTTCTTTCCAGCTCATTACATGCCACGCCCACGGAGAGCGCGCGCTATTCAAACGCAAATGATCTTAGACAAGCCATTCAAACATGCCAACGCCCACCAGCTGGATTATAAAACACATCGTGTTTAGTAAGTATCTTGTACAGCTGTGTACACAGCGTATCCTTTCGCTGTGAGGAATAATACTATCTAATCCTGGAAAATGTACCAGAAGTGCTGGTAGTTTCATTTCGAGGAGCAACGGATCCAGCTGATGTAGTAAGTCATTTATTCTAGTGCTTTGTTCTAATCGTGATATTGAATTTGTCGGACTGTAAACCGCAAAAAGACTGTTTAAATATGAATTGCGTGTCTGTGTGTAGGCTAAATGATGAGTGAACGGCATAGGCGCGCGCGCTTTGTTTACTACAGTTATACAGCGTGTGTCTGTGCCTGGTTCATTCACTCTCGCACCTACATTAGTAAACGTTATGTTTACATGAACACATCTTAGTAGGCTATAGCAATATAGTTTGTATGAGTAAAAATAGACTGAAATATGTTGAAATAAAATGTCTGTATAAGCAACAAGCTGCAAATTCACATGTTAATATACTAATATATCATACACAATATATTACAGACTAAATATGAATGTTTAGACACGATTTTGTGATTAGTTTTGGATAGATTATAAAGTTTTGACTGTAAAAAAAGACTACTGTCACATTAAATAGGTACGCTTTTGTTCACCAATTTCTGCTCATAGTTAAATATACTATAGTATGATGTTTTGTCAAAAATAAAGTAGGTATATTGAATTATCAACTAAGATGTTATTATAGTGTTTGTTCCAATATTCATGAATCCTTACCTTTTTTTTAATACGTATGATAAAATGTATACTTTTTACAAAGAAATACACTTGAAATATTGTTAAAATTGTAATTGTTGTTGTAATTGTAACCTATTTGTAATTGGTTACAATTTCTAATTGTAAAATATGTATAGGCTATATAGATCTTTTTTTTTTTGTCCTTGCATTCTTTGGGATCCTGTGACACACCTGTGTGAAAGGGCTAATTAATATGCAGCTCATTATGCGGCACATTATCCGACCTTTGTCTTCTCAGGTGTGAACACGCCTCCACGGATATTGCCTTTCCAAACCAAAGGTCTCTAATAAAATTTAAATCAGTGTATGTGTTTGTGTAAATGATTAGGCAGGATGATTTTCAGATCATTTTGAAGCAAAAATTCTAGGCAACAACACTCATTAGTCAAAATTCTTGTGGACACATATTTAGTATGTGTTTTGTGGCCTTATTTCAGACACTTTAAGTTTTAGTTTTTTCAATAACCATGCATAAGAAATATTCTCTCAAAAATACAAACATGTTTCATAATTGTTGCTCAGAAATTACGGTAGCCCAGTTTGTGCTATATTGAGTGAATTTACACCTTTCCCATTAACATGTTTATAAATAACTGAAAAAAGCACAAATGTCAGAGCATGTCAGAACACCTCAAGGACCCCAAAAACCCTTAGACCTCAGAGGGTTAAACACGCCAAAATCCGTGAACTTCCGCCAATAGTTCTAGGAACTATGAAAAGGTTCCTCCGGTGCGAAAGCCCCTTATGATGTAATTGCACCTTGTGAAACAAATCCAACAAATCAAGACAGTGAGAGAGAACAAAATCCAAAGCTCAGTGTGCTGTCAAATTGTTTGATCTGTGGTTTTTATTTGATCTTGTCTTTTTGTGAGATAATTGTCACAGTGTCTGGTTGTGTTTCCCTGGGTTATCACTAGAGGTCCTCGTTATCACGGTGTCCTTCACTATTGACTACAATTCCCAGCATTCTGTTCTGCCACTTATCTGATTATTGCACTCAGCTGTTTCCCGTCACCTTGTTAGTTCTGTGTGTATATATGCCCTGTCTGTGTTAGTGTTTGTTACGGAGTCCTTGTTTCTGTCCCCACACTTCCGTTCATGTATCTGCCTGTTTCTTGTTTGTTTCTGGATTGCCTTATTGGATTTTTGACCCTTGCCTGGACTGTTGTGAGTACGGATTACCCCATATTAAATACTGCTATTGGATCTTACGTCTCTAGTGTGTGTGTCGTGACAGAAGGACTCCGTCAATGCAAAGATCCAGCGGTATGGGGTTTCGTATCCTTCCCCCCAGAACGGCGAAGGAGAGGAGGGGAAGGGTTCAAAATTTAATGACCCTTCGACAGCAGGGCCAGACGGTGAGTTGTCTGGCTCAGAAGTTTTGGACTCTCTCTAGAGGTTTGGACTATAAGGATGCAACATTGAAAAACTTTTTTAATGTCTGTCTCGATGATCCATTGCCTGGGTGGGAGATGAAGGGGCTGGAGATACTGGATTTTTGGGGGTTTACCAGCTATTTAATTCATCGGAGCCAGTGGGATGTATCGGAGCCTCGCCATGCCGATGCCGCCCCGAGTCCGGTGGTCCCGAGTCCGGTGGTCCCGAGTCCGGTGGTCCCGAGTCCGGTGGTCCCAGTTCCGGTGGTCCCAGTTCCGGTGGTCTCAGTTCCGGTGGTCCCGAATCCGGTGGTCCCGAGTCCGGGGGTCCCAGTTCCGGGGGTCCCAGTTCCGGTGGTCCCAGTTCCGGTGGTCTCAGTTCCGGTGGTACCGAGTCCGGTGGTCCCAGTTCCGGGGGTCCCGAGTCCGGTGGTCCCAGTTCCGGGGGTCCCAGTTCCAGTGGTCCCGAGTCCGGTGGTCCTGAGTCCGGTGGTCCCGAGGCCGGGGGTCCGGAGGCGGAGGAGGAGGAGAAAGGCCTTCTCAACGACTTGTCCGGTGGCTCTTAACCCAGAGACCATTCCAGAGGTGACTGCCATCCTTGACGCGCCGCCCAGTCGCCCTGCTTTGCCGGCCTCGCCCGAGCTGCTCGCCTTGCCGGCCCCGCCCGAGCTGCTCGCCTTGCCGGCCCCGCCCGAGCTGCTCGCCTTGCCGGCCCCGCCCGAGCTGCTCGCCTTGCCGGCCCCGCCCGAGCTGCTCGCCTTGCCGGCCCCGCCCGAGCTGCTCGCCTTGCCGGCCCCGCCCGAGCTGCTCGCCTTGCCGGCCCCGCCCGAGCTGCTCGCCTTGCCGGCCCCGCCCGAGCTGATCGCCTTGCCGGCCCCGCCCGAGCTGCTCGCCTTGCCGGCCCCGCCCGAGCTGCTCGCCTTGCCGGCCCCGCCCGAGCTGCTCGCCTTGCCGGCCCCGCCCGAGCCGCTCGCCTTGCCGGCCCCGCCCAAGCTGTTCGTCTTGCCGACTCCGCCAGTGTCTGTTCCTGAGCCGGAGCCAGTGTCTGTTCCCGAGCCGGTGGCTGTCCCTATACCGGTGTTGGTTCCTGAGCCTCCGCCGTGGCCGTCTGAGAGGTCTTCTCCATCGTGGCCGCCTGAGAGGTCTTCACCGCCGTGGCCGCCTGAGAGGTCTTCTCCGCCGTGGCCGCCTGAGAGGTCTTCTCCGCCGTGGCCGCCCGAGAGGTCTTCTCCGCCGTGGCCGCCCGAGGGGTCTTCACCGCCCTGGCCGCCCGAGGGGTCTTCACCGCCCTGGCCGCCCGAAGGGTCTTCACCGCCCTGGCCGCCCGAAGGGTCTTCATCGCCCTGGCCGCCCGAGAGGTCTTCACCGCCCTGGCCGCCCGAGGGGTCTTCACCGCCCTGGCCGCCCGAGGGGTCTTCACCGCCCTGGCCGCCCGAGGGGTCTTCACCGCCCTGGCCGCCCGAGGGGTCTTCACCGCCCTGGCCGCCCGAGGGGTCTTCACCGCCCTGGCCGCCCGAGGGGTCTGCACCGCCCTGGCCGCCCGATGGACTTTGCGTCTCGCCCTGGCCTCCCGATGAACTTTGCGTTTCGCCCTGGCCTCCCGATGAACTGTGCTTCGCCCTGGCCGCCAGATGGACTTTGTGTTTCCCCCTGGATGCCGGTAGACTTTTTGTTTTGCCCTGGTCCCCGGTTAAACCCTCACCCCTTGTTCCTGTCTCCCTGCATGGTCCTGGCCCTCCCATCCCTCCCTCGGATCTTCCACGTTCCACCTTACTCTAGGACTCTTGTGTTGTCTTGTTTTCTGTCATGGAGCGTCTGGTAGCCGCTCCGTAGAGGGGAGGTTCTGTCACAGTGTCTGGTTGTGTTTCCCTGGGTTATCACTAGAGGTCCTCGTTATCACGGTGTCCTTCACTATTGACTACAATTCCCAGCATTCTGTTCTGCCACTTATCTGATTATTGCACTCAGCTGTTTCCCGTCACCTTGTTAGTTCTGTGTGTATATATGCCCTGTCTGTGTTAGTGTTTGTTACGGAGTCCTTGTTTCTGTCCCCACACTTCCGTTCATGTATCTGCCTGTTTCTTGTTTGTTTCTGGATTGCCTTATTGGATTTTTGACCCTTGCCTGGACTGTTGTGAGTACGGATTACCCCATATTAAATACTGCTATTGGATCTTACGTCTCTAGTGTGTGTGTCGTGACAATAATGTGATTGCTAATTGACACATACTGTACTATGTTTACTGCACAAGTGTGTACACTGTTGTTATTTACCTGTCCATTTTATTAATGATGCTTTTATTAATTTAATCTAACTGTCACATTCAGGCTGAGGAAGAAGACGAGGCGAGCATAGGGGATTTAAATGCAGCAGTCAGTTTATAAAAAAAAGAGAAATATCAACAACGAGAAAGCAATGTAACAGTGTGCTTATGCGCAGCCAACACAACGGACAATGAGCAAACTGAACTGAGGTCAATATGGCTACTTTCGCACTGTCAGGTTTTTTTTATGACAACCACATTTACTTACAGGTATGTGTCTCTAAACCCCATTCAAACAACAACTAAGAGTAGTGTCTCGGAAACTGTCTGTATGAAAGTGCAACGGGAGTCAAGCCTGTATTCTAATACCAGTAACCATACAGACAGTGACCTAAGTAATGTCAAAGATTGTGACGTCCATACAACTGAAAAGTCGTATTACTTTTGAGTCCAATCGAGCCGCGAGTTCATCCATGAAATCTTCTTTAACCAACAGCAGCTTTTATATTTGGGTGGAGAGCAGAGCATTTTAATTGCAAGTAGAACACAAAACTGACGGGGGACAACTCTGCAGGAGATCAGTGACTGAATCTAAAACCTTCAGATGACACACAGCTCATATCTCCGTCACTGTAAGTTACTGAAACCACACATGAAAACCCGCAACACACGGTAGGCACTCTTGCACAGACAATTAGTTGTCCAGTCCGGTTCCGTTCACACAGCACGGGATTTCCGAGAATGTGGTTGTGAGTCCTGAAAATGTACAGTGTAAGTTCGTTATAGAATGCTGTTGTCACTCTTGAAAATAACTGAACTCTATGTGTAAACATAACCGTATTATGGACTTAAATAAAGGACTGACAACCATTTTCTTCTGCTGTGTGAATGAATTTGGCCTATATACTGAGCGAACTCAATGAACAAAACAAGGATCAGGTGTGTGAAATCTACTAAAAAAGTAGAGGTGGACTAAATATATATAAACAATGACATACTATGTTTTCTGCGGAGGACCAAAAAATGTTTGTTCGTCCAATCATTAGTCTGAATTATCTAAGCTGCTTTGAAACAATCCATTGTTAAAGGGATAGTTCACCCAAAAATGAAAATTCTTTCATCATTTACTCACCCTCAAGTTGTTCCAAACCTCTATGTGTTTATTTGTTCTGCTGTACACAAAGGAAGATATTTGGAAGAATGTTTTAATCAAACAGATCTCAATCCCCATTGACTACCATAGTATGTATTTTTTCCTACTATGGAAGTCAATGGGGATTGAGATCTGTTTGATTAAAACATTCTTCCAAATATCTTCCTTTGTGTACAGCAGAACAAATAAACACATAGAGGTTTGGAACAACTTGACGGTGAGTAAATGATGAAAGAATTTTCATTTTTGGGTGAACTATCCCTTTAAAAGCGCTATATAAATGAAGATGACTTGACTTGACTTGAATGCAATGATACAATGTCATTCCTGTCCAGTGTTCTTCTTACACATTACATGCATTTACTATATTAATAACTATAAATTATGCGTAATTACATGCAACTAACCCTAAACCAAACCCTAATCCTACCCTAACTCTATAGTATGTACATGTAGTTAATTAATATTACTCAGTACTTAAAAGTAAAATTACAATGTAAAAACAACACCCATAAAATAAAGTGTATCCAAATATGATATAAAAAATATAATGTTACTCCTAATTCAGTATTTTTAGCATTATACAGTATATCATGTCAGTTGATGCATGACTCGTAGATACCTGTTCCATTGATTTCCAATGGATTTCAAAGTCTAATCCTCACTGGAAAACAAGCTTTAAACATCATTTTGGTCCAGATGTCGTGCTTCACTGGTCTGGTTCATCATTACAAAAGCATCATGAGCACAATTTGCATATAGGGACAATTATGGACAGCGGGCTTTTAATTACTGCAGTTGGATGCAGATTTATTGAGTCTGTTGTGACATTTAATTTAATTATTTATTAATTAATTATTGATGCCTGAGGTTTAAATCGGTGTACACATTTTCTTTGGAATAACATTTACTTATGAATCGAAGAAAATAAGACGAGAAAATATTTAAGTTTTAATTTGATTTAATTTGATTTAAATTTCATGTCGACCCTATGCCAACATTCAGCATTATTTATTAAATGACCAAGTGAAATAACCACTGATGATTGATTCGACTGAAATGAACCAAATCTGACTACAACATCTGACCTCACTAAGGTATTACCCTATGCATAACTGAATCAGTGTAAATCACATCTTCAGCCTCTTGAAATGCACCAATGTCACTTCGCATATCCTGATCTGAGCCGCGTATCCTTAGGGGATGCCTGCCACATTCCCCTTCCTTCTCCAAAGCAGACAAGCTGTAAAATAACAGAACCACCAATGCCTCCTGCCTGCCTTGAATGGCTGTTTTCTCTGTGATTTATAGTTATCAGCAATGCTGATCAAGGTCGACTGTGCAGCTCATTTTTCACCACCTGCTGTCGGAACCCAGAGAGCGAGCCAGCTAACCACAGGGAAGCCTGCCCCGAGCAGCCACATTAAAGAACATGATGCTTTATTATACAGCCATGGCTGTCCATCATAAAGCTGAAAACACACATAGAGTACACACAATGGTCAGATATACAAGATCATCCACACAGACGCTTGCAAAACCTACAGGAAAGCCAGTGTTTGAGTAAATGGGGTCATTATGTCAAACTAAAGTTTATATAGTACATGCATTCAAAATTGAAAATGTAAGTGTTATCACACACTGTCAGGGTTATTGTGTAAAGTTACCTGTCATTTGGCATTGAATTTGTTTATTTACATCTAGTTCAGTCATGAAACTCTATGGTGCAGGCTGATTGGTCTTTTACATGCAATCTGCTAGCAATCACATCATTTACTACATGGCACAAGCTGATTGGCTGATTCTGCAGGGAATGAGATTGCTTGCTCAACATTTGAATAGTCTGGTTTACCGTTCACTGTAATCTGGTACTGCAGTGCATTATCAGAATCAGGGACGAGGCCAGACATGTTCAAGTGGGTGGGCATTTATAAAACAGGTTGGGCAAAGCAGAGAGCATGAAAACTGCACGCCAAATTGCCAAGAAAAAAAAATATTATTACAGGAGTGAATCCACTACATTGTTACGCAAGTCGCTCTTGAAATATAAATCAAGCGTAGCGTCAGCTCTGGCAGGTCACGTTAGTCAAGCTCGCATCAGCTGACTCTCAGCTGATCCACGTCTACCTATAGGGATACGACGCCTATCACTGTATACATATATGAGCTCCTTCAGTATTATCAGCAGCTGTTGTGTTTCTCAGGAGCTAAATACCCTCCTCCATCCCCAGCTCCTCCTCTCATCAGTCAGTATGGCATTCTGATTCCCCTTAAATCAGAATAAATTCTTGAATTATGTTGTACTTTAAAATCTTGAATTAATGATATCTGCAATACATTCATGTTGGTTCTGTTCTTTTTACCCTAAGGGGGGGTATAGCTTAGGGCTGTGTATCACCAACAATGTCACGATACGATACGCATCACGATACTAAAGCCATGATAAGATGCGTATCACGATATGGATCAATTTGGAATTTAAATTTATTTTGAGCTGAGTTTAGTAACAGTGTTATAACAGTTGTGATAACTGAACAACAATTTAGTTTTTGTCATAAAAAACAATGAGTTAAATAAATAAAAATGCTTACAATGGCTCTTCCTGCTTTTAAAGTCTGCCTCAATAACTGAAATGACAATGAAGCATGTCTACACTGCTCAATGACTAAACAAAACTTAAAACATTCCATAAAAGCAAAAACAGCAACAACTTAAATATAACTTAGTTTTCTCAGACTCTTTTAAACACCTGGTATTTAACAATTTGGTCGTGTTGAAATGTGCACCAAACAAAGTCATTTCTTCTATGTTGAAATCATTTTAAATGAATAACAAAATTTATGCATAAACAACAATTGATTGACATGCTCAGGGTTAAGAGAGTGACAGCAGAATATCTCGCTTAACTTCATCATACAACCGCGAATTTTCGTTTCTGTTATAAACGTTTATGCTTATTTAAGACATAACCAACTGTATTTAGAGGATACTTACCAAGACCGAAATTTTTTACATCATTTTGCGAGTTTTAGTCTGTTAAAGCGATATAATCTCGCAAGCTGTATGTGAGGCAGCTTAACTCTAGTCTATGTATGCACGCAGAGAAAAACAACTCTCAGAGAGCGCGCAAGAACTGAATAGTTTAAAATCGTTTGAATGTTTAAACGTGAGAGTGTAGTTTCACCGGCTCCAGCGCTTGATGCTTGCCTTGAGCAGCCGTTTTGAGAGATGAGAGAAGACGCAGCACCATTGAACTCACGCTGTTTGTGAAATTGCGTCTCGCAGAACGTTTTAAAACTACTGATTTGATTTTATAATCTGTGAGGATTCATTTACTAATACAACCTACATGCTAAAGTGAATCAATGTTTGTGGGAATTTCCCGGTGGGAGAGCCACGGGAACGATTAAAATGATCCGCAATACACGCGCCGAAATTCGAGCCCTGAATTGGCTACATTCAAAAGCACAACAGTATCGATACGGCAGCTGCTGTATCGATACGCGCATCGCCAGGAGCTCATGACGATGTATCGTTGTATCGATATTCTGAGCACAGCCCTATTGCTGCTCTCCCTGCTCTTATACATGCTAGGCTGCATGGATGCACAGGGAGTTCCCCTTCGAGGGAACTCGAACTGCGTCATCGTTATGACACTTTGGGGAACGCCCTCAGCGTAACACATCTGAGGCATGAATGAAATCTGTCCAATCCTGATTGGTGCTGCGTCATGACGTAGTAGATGACGGCATAACCGGAAGATACAAAGGTACGCTGGCATAAACAAACACTAGCTTTTTCGCTCTTCAGCTAAAGCGCTTATTGTTGTCTGTCTTTATTCAGTTCTCAAGCAGTCTAAATGGCAAGCGAGCAGTTTAGATTGTGTGTGCATCCGTGTGCGCGGTATATAACGGGCGCGGACACACACCAGCTGTGTGTTCATTGCCTCGGCGTGCAGCACGCTAGAGCGGCTCTCGAGGGAGCCTCTTGTAGCGAGTGTGATAAGCTGCCGCTCAGGGTTTTGCGGTCACGGTTGGCTGTGTTTGATGAGAACGGCTAGGCTAGCGAGCCCCGCGGTTCTGGGCCCGCCGTTGTCGAGGCAACGCGCCGCCGCAGATCGGGGGGCTCACAAATGGATCTCTCAGGGGGACATGGGAATGCTACGGCATCTTCCCAGTCCTCGTCTGAGGATTCAGATGTTCTCCTCCCTCGTGTGGAAGCCCGCGAAGCGGCTTCTTCCCGCGAGGTGGAGGACACGATGCTGCATTTGTCTGGCTCTGAGGAGTCAGATAATTCTAGCATCGAGGTGGGTGAGGTGGAACTCGATCAGTCACTTCACGCACCTGCTCAAGAGGAGCTGGTGGAGGTTTTGACCCGCGCTGTGGCCAAACTAAAAATTGATTGGCCACAGGAGGAATTAAAAATCCAGCCACCAAGCAGGCTGGATGAGAGATTTTTCAAGCGCAGGTCTCAGCCTCCACGCCGGGGCCTTCCGTTTTTTCCTGACTTGCATAACGAGTTATGCAAGTCATGGGCGAAACCGTATTCAGCCAGGCTCTCAAACCCCCCAGTGCTTGATTTTTCGAATGTGCTGGGGGCGGCTGAGTGTGGTTATGGGACGTTGCCTTGGGTAGAGGAGGCTCTCGCGAGTTATCTTTCTCCCGAGGCCGCTTCGTCCCTTAAGGCCCCGGTGCTGCCCACTAAGCCTTGCCGCGATACATCTGCGCTGGTGGGCAGGACTTACATGGCGGCTGGGCGGGCTGGTAGCTGCCCGCACACTATGGGGGTGTTGCAGGCCTACCAGGCTGACCTCCTCAAGGAGCTTGATGAGGGTGAGGGTCCTTCTCCGAGTGACATCACGGAGTTAAGGAAGGCCACCGACTTGTCTCTCTGCATCACCAAGGTGACGGCCCGTGCCATCGGCCGCTCCATGGCTGGCTTGGTGTGTGTGGAGAGACATTTATGGCTTAATTTGTCGGGGATGAAGGAGAGAGAAAAACACTTTCTCCTAGACTCCCCGATTTCACCTTCTGGCCTCTTCGGCGGCGCGGTTGATACCGTAGTCTGGAGGTTTCAGGAGGTGAAAAAACAGTCGGCGGCCTTCCAGCAATACCTTCCTCGCCGTTCTGGCTCCTCGAGGAAGGCTGTCCCTAAAGGGCAGCCTCGGCCGCCTGCCAGCTCCTCGCACCGGTACGTGCAAAAGGAGAGTGTGGCCTCCCGCGCCCCTCCCGAGGGAGCCTGGCAAAGGAGACGGCGCTCTCGCGGCAAGCCTTCTGAGCCTAAGGTCGATTTGAGAACCGTCCTTCAGGCAAAGAAGGCTTCCTCCAAGCGGTCCTAGATGCCGCACCGCTCAGAGCTGTCCCCCCCGGGGTGGAGCGATCGAGGTCGCCTCCATCCCGGAGCTCTCGGGAAATCAGTGCTGTGTTCCCGCCGTCCAGTATGCTTCGGGCCACACTGATTTCCCGCGTACGCACGCCGCTCCAGCCGCCTCTACTAAGACCTGCGGCTGGGCAGCGAACGCGTCCGCCCACCGAAAACCGTTGTCGACCGCTCCCTGCCGGCCAGCCGCTTCAGGGGGTCGGGAATGAGTCTCGAATAACACCCGAGGCCAGCCTCGAGAGCCCTGCGTATTGTAGAGCTGGGTTACAGGCTGCAGTTCAGCTCCCCTCCCCCGAAGTTCAACGGGGTGGTCTGGACTGTGGTCGGCCCAGAGCAGGTTCGGGTTATGGAACAGGAAGTTCAATCCCTGTTGGTCAAGGAGGCCATAGAACGTGTTCCTCTGCCAGACAGGGAGTCCGGGTTCTACAGCCGGTACTTCATAGTTCCCAAGAAGGATGGGGGGTTGCGTCCAATAATAGATCTCAGGCACTTGAATCAGTCTCTGAGGAGATTCAGGTTCAAAATGCTCACAATTCCAGCCAATTCCGATATCGCCAACTTGCCTGGAGTTTGCCCCTGGCGGAGTTAAGGCCATCTTACATCCTAGACCGGGCTATGTGCCCAAGGTGCCATCTAGTGCGGCACGGTCAGTGGTTCTTCAGGCCTTCCAACCTCCACCTCATGGGATGGTGGAAGAGGGGAGACTTCACCTGCTCTGCCCAGTCAGAGCCCTAAGGGTTTACTTGGAGAAGTCTTCTCAGTGGAGGAAGTCAGACCAGTTGTTGGTGTGCTTTGGTTCACCCAAGAAAGGGCTGGCTGCATCTAAACAGACAATCAGCAATTGGATTGTCCAGGCTATAGCCACGGCTTATCAGGTGCGCAATTTGCCTTCACCTATGGCTGGGAGGGCACATTCCACCAGGAGCATGGCCTCCTCGGTGGCCCTCCTTTCTGGCGTCTCGCTTCAGGAGATCTGCGAGGCGGCCGGGTGGGCCACCCCGCACACCTTCATACGCTTTTACAGTCTGCAACTCCCTGTGACGCCTGGCGGCAGAGTGCTCGCGTCCTAAGTGTGCCTGGCCTCCAGCTTCACACTAGGGCGGGCGTGTTTACGGTGTGGCATAGTGGATATTTTGTTCCCCAAAGTGGCATAACGATGACGCAGTTCGAGTTCCCTCGACGGGGAACGTCTCGGGTTACGACTGTAACCCTTGTTCCCCGAGAAGGGAACGAGACACTGCGTCTCGTCGCCACACCTATCACGTTCAGAGCGCTAGCTTCATCGCGAAAGAGCTAGTGTTTGTATATGCCAGCGTACCTTTGTATCTTCCGGTTATGCCGTCATCTACTACGTCATGACGCAGCACCAATCAGGATTGGACAGATTTCATTCATGCTTCAGATGTGTTACGCTGAGGGCGTTCCCCAAAGTGTCATAACGATGACGCAGTGTCTCGTTCCCTTCTCGGGGGAACAAGGGTTACAGTCGTAACAAGAGACGTTTTCTTACATCTTGAAACTTTCAGGTTTATAAATCAGGGTCATCTTTGAAGGATGAATAAATCATGTTTTGGTCATCACATTAAAAATAACATTTAAATATATATTTATGTATATATTATTTGAGTTTTGAAGTGCTGGAAAAAGATGTGTGAAGTACTTGAAAGCATTTCACTATTCCAGCCAAACTGGCATACCTGTCAAGTTTTGGATTTGAAAATAAGGGAAATTTTCCGGCGCCTTTTCTGCGAGCAGTTTCTTTTACAGTTTTTCTTTTCATTTGCAGTTTTTCTTTTCCTTTCACAAAACTTTTCTTTACTCTTTTAGTGAGTTATTGAACAAATTTGCTGCAGACGTTGTATTAACTGTTTTGGAAGGAGTGTATTTGTGGGCTGGGCCAGAGTGGTTAATTTTACATGAGAGTAGAGCAAACAGTTCTGTTGTCTAACGTCATCCTATTCTCTGTAACAATCTTTCGTACCATGCTAAACACCCTTTCTCGTGCTGACATACATCATCCCTTCCCCGTGTGAGAAGCTAAAGTCGGAGTTACAAAACTTACAAAACGCGTGACTGTCCCCCACCCTGTTCCTCTTCAGAAAAGTAAATTCGCTATCCCATTGATCGCGGTATTTAGTACATGAGGGTTTTGTTTTTTTGGCAGGAGTGCCTTGCTCTGTCATAGTGTCCATCATCCGTCTCTGTTTTTGTTTGTTTTTTGTTTTCCCCGCGTTGTCACTCATCATCAGACCTCACACACTAACCTCGCGACAACTGCCACCTACAGTACCTGTAGTTATCGCGAGGCTAGTGACAGCTAGAGCTCAGATTGGGAATGTTTTTTTTTTACTCCGCCCGCCCGGGGTATTATTATTTTTCAATAACGCAGGTTAACCCTCTGAGGTCAGCTATCGCACTGGCGCGATAGTCTCGCTTTTTTCTTATCAGGGCAAAAGAAACTCAAAATACTCTGTTGATTTTGATCTTACATATTAAGTGTTGTACATCATTAGATCCTGATAAGTGTCTATTTTTTTGTGGATACTCACAATAAAAACAAAGTGTTGTGCTTTTTGCCAAATGAAGAAAAACAAACATGATGCGCGTTCTGCCTTCTCTCTGTCAGTAAAGTCCATTCTGAAACGCGTCCTAAGATTAACTTTAATTCCGTGAATACTTGTCATACAGGCACGAGTGTTTTTCCCTAATGAAGCTTGAACTCTCTTCTTTTAAATGAATTAATTTATATAAAAAAACAAATATTCTCAGCTTATGTAATCTGTATGAAAAGAGAGAGATGTCAGTATTTTTCTTTCCAGCTCATTATACCTAATTACGCGTTAATGTGCCACGCCCACGGAGAGCGCGCGCTATTCAAACGCAAATGATCTTAGACAAGCCATTCAAACATGCCAACGCTCACCAGCTGGATTATAAAACACATCGTGTTTAGTAAGTATTTTGTACAGCTGTGTACACAGCGTATCCTTTCGCTGTGAGGAATAATACTATCTAACCCTGGAAAATGTACCAGAAGTGCTGGTAGTTTCATTTCGAGGAGCAACGGATACAGCTGGTGTAGTAAGTCATTTATTCTAGTGCTTTGTTCTAATCGTGATATTGAATAGTGTCGGACTGTAAACCGCAAAAAGACTGTTTAACCCTCTGGGGACCAAAGCTTTTTTTGGGGCCCTTGGGATGTTTTGACATGCACTGACATTTGTGCTTTTTTCAGTTATTTATAAACATGTTAATGGCAAAGGTGTAAATTCACTCTATATAGCACACACGGGGCTACCATAATATGTTAGCAACATGCATGTACATGTTTGTATTTTTGAGAGAATATTATTTATGCGTGGTTATTGAAAAAACTAAAAGTTTCTGAAATAAGGCCACAAGACACATATTGATTATTTCTTCACAAGACTTTTGAAAATTGTATCACATAGTCTAGAATATTTGCTCCAAAACTATGTGAGAAACATCCTGACTACTCATTCAGATAAGTCAATAAAGTCTTTTAGAATGTGTATGACGTGTTTTGTTTGAGAAAGCTTTATGCGAGGAGGCTTGATCTCTCATTAGTATGTATCCATTTCACACCTGAGAAAGACAAAGACCCTCCCATAATGGCCCTATTAGGTGCTATCAGGCCATATCATTATGAAGAGCCTTGCAGAAAGAATGAGGAGATTTAAAAAAGAATGGCTTTTAGATTGTTTGGATTTATTTACAACACACACACACACACTGCTTGGAATAAGTGAACACACCCATGCTAAAGTTGACTAAAAAGAGGAATAAAAAATCGTAATGCCTTAATTAAAAAAAATGAGGAAAACTCCAACCTTTAGGGACATGAATAATGTCTTTGAGTTCTTTGTGAATGAAAAATTTATCACAAATAATTAAATGTTCTTCTTTAAAATACAGGGTGCATACGTCTGGACACATCTATCACACACCCTTCGCCATATAGACAAGGTTTTATTTCAGTTCAAAGTTAGAGTTGGAAAAATCTTGAAAAGAAAATTGTCTTTTCCATAAATGTCTTAGTTTGATCATACATATTTCAAAGTTGAGGATTCATTATTTTGATTTAGCTTGGATTGGAACAAACACTAGACTATAACATCTTAGTTGATTAGTTTATTGACAAAACATACTATATATTTAACATATGAGCAGAAACTCCTAACAAAGCTTATTTGATGTCTATTTTAGAGTAAAAACTTTATACTCTATCCAAAACTAGTCAACAAAATGTCTTTTATTTCGTCTATAACAGTGCGTATCTGTGCGTTCATTCATTCATTCATTCATTCACACACACACACACACACACACACACAGAAACATGATTCACATTTTAACAGTATGCTATTTTTCCGTTTACAGACACTAACGTTATTCTATATCGCGATTAGAACAAAGCACAAGCATAAAACACTTACACACTTCTCTGCTGAATCTGTTGCTCCTCCTCGTGGTGAACATAAACCAGCACTTGTTCTGAGGTAGGTAAATGTCCCAGGATTGTTCCTCATAGCCGCTCAAGATGACAGTAGATTAATCTGACTAAAAAATATAGTGTGTTTTCAGAGTTTATGGGCGTTAACGCGTCTCAATGTGGTGCTTCACGTATTTGCGTTTGAATAGCGCGTGCTCTCCGTGGGCGTGTCACATTACCGGAGATAATGAGCTGAGAGAAAGATAATTAGAATGGCTGACACGTCTCTCTTTTTATATAGATTACTTAAACGGAGAATATTTATTTTAGTTTTGAATCGGATCATTTAAAAGTACAAACTCAAATGATTTAAAAGATATATTGCTCATGTCTGGGTGAATAGTATTTGCTGAGTTTTGTTGAAGATTAGAGACGTGCTCCAGGAAAAAAGTTCACGGTGACTGAGAGGCAGAACGCACACCCTGTTTATATTCTTTATTTTACAAAAGCACAATATTTTATTTCGATTGTATGTGGGCACATAAAAAAGTAGACATTTAACAGATTATTTTCTCATATTTCTTAACTCTATATGAACAGAAATGATGGTAGTACTTTAAGTCTATTTTTCTGCTATGTGAAAAAAACGAGCAAAACGCGCCGGCGCGTTTCTGGTCCCCAGAGGGTTAAATATGAATTGCGTGTCTGTGTGTAGGCTAAATGATGAGTGAACGGCATAGGCGCGCGCGCTTTGTTTACTACAGTTATACAGCGCGTGTCTGTGCCTTGTTCATTCACTCTCGCACCTACATTAGTAAACATTATGTTTACATGAACACATCCAAACTATATTGCTATAGCCTACTAAGATGAGTAAAAATAGACTGAAATATGTTGAAATAAAATGTCTGTATAAGCAACAAGCTGCAAATTCACATGTATATACTAATATATCATACACAATATATTACAGACTAAATATGAATGTTTAGACACGATTTTGTGATTAGTTTTGGATAGATTATAAAGTTTTGACTGTAAAAAAAGACTACTGTCACATTAAATAGGTACGCTTTTGTTCACCAATTTCTGCTCATAGTTAAATATACTATAGTATGATGTTTTGTCAAAAATAGATAATTAAAAATAATCAAAAATCAAAAATAGATAATTTCTTTTGTCCTTGCATTCTTTGGGATCCTGTGACACACCTGTGTGAAAGGGCTAATTAATATGCAGCTCATTATGCGGCACATTATCCGGCCTTTGTCTTCTCAGGTGTGAACACGCCTCCACGCATATTGCCTTTCCAAACAAAAGGTCTCTAATAAATATAAATCAGTGTATGTGTTTGTGTAAATGATTAGGCAGGATGATTTTCAGATCATTTTGAAGCAAAAATTCTAGGCAACAACACTCATTAGTCAAAAGTCTTGTGGACACATATTTAGTATGTGTTTTGTGGCCTTATTTCAGACACTTTAAGTTTTAGTTTTTTCAATAACCATGCATAAGCAATATTCTCTCAAAAATACAAACATGTTTCATAATTGTTGCTCAGAAATTACGGTAGCCCAGTTTGTGCTATATTGAGTGAATTTACACCTTTGCCATTAACATGTTTATAAATAACTGAAAAAAGCACAAATGTCAGAGCATGTCAGAACACCTCAAGGACCCCAAAAACCCTTAGACCTCAGAGGGTTAAAATACGGGAGATTTACGGGAAAATCCTAATATGGGAGGACGGCGGGAAAGAAAGGTAAAATACGGGACTTTCCCGGCCAAAACGGGATACTTGACAGGTATGAACTGGTTACAGTTTGTGTTACTATATTAAATCCATGGTGAATGTTGCTGGTCTGTGGACGTAAAGTATTACTAGTTCATTCACGGCACAATGTTTCTCCTGGTTTCCCAGCGCTGTTTGATCTAATAGAGATCTACGGTTAATAACGGAGAAATGTGAATGCTTCTCACTAGATCTCGCAGCGATGTTATTACTTCAGTGGCGAATTCAAATGTTTCCTTTACTGAATCTTTTAGCTCTGTGTTGTAACAGTGTCGCTTGATTGAGATCGGCTCGCGCTGCGCAGATGTTGCTGGTCCGAACTGATAAACGGTCCGTGAAGCACATAATGAGTAATGCAGTTTCGTTCCGCTTTCATTACGCTTGCCATTTGATGTTGCGCAACGTTGTGGTGGTCGCGCCAGCGCGAATTTTGTCGGCAGGAAAAATGGTCCAAGGAATCGTTCGGTTTGTATGCGTACCAAACCGGAAGCCTCGAACCGAAACGGTTCAATACGAATACATGTACCGTTACACCCCTACTCATTAGATATTGCTTGATGCTGTAATATTTTTTTTACCTACAAGAGTCTCCTAGGATAGAAGGAATAGGCGGATATTGGCATTATATTGATATTGGATATTGACAACTTGGCATTTCTGACTGACCATTGGCCATCTAGGTTTGGAGGGGGAAAAAATCGACACAACAGCTTGCCACTTGGTTGCAATGTATAGGATGATGCACCAGGATCCACTGTAGAGGTTGATGTCCAACTATGCCATCAAAACCCGTGCAAATTCAAGAAAATGTTTTTTTTAATAGCTGTCCACTGTAGTGACCTCTATGCATACAAACAATTACTAAACCTACCCATCACAGAAAACGTTCTGCATTTGTACATTAAAAAAAACAACAAAAAAACATCACTTGGTATGATTTATAAGCTGTTTTTCTGATAGGGCCTGACGAAATGGCCCCACAATGTCACACTTTTAACATTTTACTATCTTTGTTGGGACATATAACCTCTCAATGTAAGGTAAACAAACACACTGTGACAAACACACACACACCCACTTTCTCTTTAGTCTTCAAATTACTCAGCCGTGATTCACAGGATATATAAACCTCAAGGATATTTGATCAGGGCTTCTTTCTTAACCTCTGTGCACCGACCCGATACAATTAACAGCCCCCATAATTCTCATGCAGCCAATACAATGTGAAACTCCATGTTTTACAAGTCAATCACTCTGCTGTACAAATATTAGGCAGGTGCCTGCTGAATTGATCTTTTATAGCAGTCTAGCTTGTCCTTTGAAGCAGGGTAATTGTTGCATGGAAATGTAACAATAAAGACACACGTTTATTGATGTATGCATCAACTGCATGGCTGAAACAGAAGGTGTGAGGGCTAATCTAATTAAGAGCTGATTGAGAGCCGGGGTCACCTCCCACACACACACAAAGAGGATGAGATTTATTATGAAAATGCATGCTGACAGTTGCATCACACACTTCATATGAATATTACCCTTCATCTATCACCGCATCATCTATTATCTGCTTTGTCTGTTTCTCTTACACCCTTACACTGTTTTTTTAGTTCAAGTTGTGATTTTTCGCAGATGTAGGTTGTAATTGTAACTTTATGTTGTGCATACTTTATTTCTGATTAATTTGATATGTGTATAGGATGTGTTTGGGTGAGGAAATGAACCCGTTTACAAATGCTCTTGTCTTTACAGGTAAATACGCTGGGATTTGATTATTTATAAAACTCTGCAAATTATTTAACCTACACCATCATTTGAATTCTGTATATATCCCACACCATGATCATACGGAGCAAGTCGATGACTCCCATCAAGGTTAAAGGACATTTACTCCACAAATCATACTCTTGTTTGCTCAAAAGCATTTAGCGAATCTCTACACGCTCGGCATACGCCAGGCTCCGCGCGGCTGCTTAGACTAAGGACACAGGGGTGGGCCATTAAAATGGAACCAGATGGTTTAGGCCACAGCAGGCATTAGCTCAGTTTAATTTCTCGTTCCGAGTGTTGAGTAATGTCGATTATGTATCTGTTTGATTTAGACCCCGAGCTAGAGAGGCAGATCAATGGGCTCCACTAATTATGCAATTATATAGCTGCTTTAGTACAATCATAATGGGGGCAGGCAGACAGAATCAAAATGAGAGAGTCTATTACAGCCAAAGCGGGACAGAGGACAAAACAGAGAGATGAGGAACGCTGAATGACAGTCGCTTAGTTCAAGATGATTCATGATGGCAAAGATGATTCGAAGACAGGTCTTTACCCAAAAATGAAAATTCGGTCATCATCTACTTACTATCGTGTCATTCCAAACCCATGAGACTTTCCGTTAATCTTCAGAACACAAATATACTTTTATTATTCACTCATTATTGTGTCCAAATATTCAAAGTATATGCAATTTTCATTCTTCAAAAGGGTATAAAGACATTGTAAAACAAATCCATATGAATTGTGCAGTCTTTCATTAGAGAAACGATAACTTTATATGACATATTTATTTTATGCTTTTATTGACATATAAACATTGGGGTGGGGGGAAAAATCGATTCTTAGATGCGAGTTCTGAGTGACGATTCACAAATGTCAAAAATCTATTTTCCTAAAAACATATATTTTAATAACGTAATATTGACGGAATGTAAAAGGCGGAACTCTGAAGCGCGGGAGTGCAGCGCCCGGACAGTCTGTGCCGTGCACATAACAGAGACGCATGATGGCTGAGTGCGAAATCCGAATGGCACCCTCTTTGTTAAAAGCTAACGTATGGAAAATTGGCATCATTTCATTGTGGCCCATTTTGTATTTTTTGTATAAGCTGTTTTTGATTGTGGTATACAGCAACATTTTCAAGTCATAAGTCTTAGACTCTTTATTATCTATTGGGCAGCTTTGTATGTCACCAATTATTCAGAATATGCGTAAGTCCACAAGCATTATTTTTGTGTGAGAACTGCTGATACGGAATTCTATATTTTTGTATGAAAGCTGTTTTTATTCTTGTGATTCTATTTTTTTTAGTCTGAAGGTTTACATTGCTTAATTGCACATAATAGAATGTTGGATTCCAAAAAAAAAAAAAAAAAATGATGAAAGAACATTACAAATATTTGAATTTGCATAATATAGATTAACGAAAATCAGTGGGTTTGGAATGACATGACGGTGAATAAGCGATGACAATTTTCATTTTTGGGTGAACTAACCGTTTCAGAGAGAACTCAAGGGTTTGTATTTTATGGATTGGATGTGATCCTGTTTCTTCATAATAGCCCATGTTTACTTTTAAGCCAATAAAGAAATCAGAGTGTTACATTTGTTTTTCTTTTGTCAGAGCTTTACTACTAGAGTGGTTCTGAAAGCACTAGATTTCTGTGATGGAAGCAAGTGGTCGATGGACAGAGAAGCCCGAGGGAGAGAAAGGCTTTGCCTTTGTAAATAAATTACCTGTATCATTGATTCATTTATAGATTAATTCAGTATGAGCTGCATCAGCTGTGACGTTCTGACTTTGATTGATGAGTTGTAGAAACTTCTTTGGGGAAAAAAAATATTAAGGGAAAACAAATTCTGGACCAACTCTGTATTAAAAAATTCAATTTCTGGCCTGTCCTTGAAAATCAAGTAATAGCTAATGTTCCAGACAGGAACTAAGGGCCCCATTTTCTGCGAATCAGCCCAACTAAGTGCTTCTGACACTTTAACGAAGATCAAATAATCAGCCAATGATGGCCAAAGCAGTGCTCTTTGCTTACTTTAATTGGCTGTGGCAGGGCAAAAGTCTTTACATACATTCATGAATTCACTGAAGGTGAGTCATGGGAAGTGTGTAATCATGTTAAAATGGTGACAAACCATGTCGTATTCCACGTTTCCTACTCTTGAAAAATGGCTTCTCTTCATAACGTTAATCCTATGCCACAAATATGTATCGCAATATATTTGAAAACAAATTTACATAAATATCTATTTCAATAAGTTTTAGTTACTTAGTCCTCATATATTTGTGTTTATTGTTAAAACATATATCTTAAAAAAATTGCATTTACCCTAAATGTATTTTAAGACGGGACATATATGACATTTGAAGGTTTAAAAGCAACATTTTCAATTGAAAAATATATTTCATTAAGCCATGCTGTTTACAATATACATTTAGCATATTTTAAATATATTATATATAGAAATGTTGTACATGTTAATACAACATGCTTACTTTAAATGGTGAGGAACGTGTTAAGCCTCTTTCACTCAATCATCTGGCTGAGACTCTTTCTCTTCTAGAATGGGGCCGCAGGTGTTTTTTGAACTTGAAGTGTTGTTTTGAAGTGTTTGTCCACTCCAAACAGTCTCCATTCAATGACTAAACCCCTGTGTAGATGGCACACTGTTTGAAGCGTGAACAGTTCTGTTGATTAAACTACCATATTATTTTACGCTTTGCTTCCAAAACGTTATGTTATGTATTTGTATAGCACTACCCGCAATTATTGAAAAACCAATGTAACAAACTTTTAAAGTCCCAATGTGTACGATTTTTGGATTAAAATATCCAAAAAACACTAGAACAATGTTATATTTATATATTTATGCAGTATATATATATATATATATATATATATATATATATATATATATATACAGTATATATACAGTATATATATAGTTGACTTGTTTACTTACATTATCCCAAATGTTTCCAACAATGTTTAAATCCAGAGAAATCAGCTATTTTAACTAGTGTAACGGCCTGTGTAATTGTGTCGTATGTCAATGACGTCAAATCCGTGTTACCCTCGATTTCTGGTTCTGTAAAAACCATGGGAACACCAAAGACACTTTTATAAATAATGTGTTTTATTAGACAGATGAGCAAATGTTTGGATGTCTTTATCGACAGAAAATTAACCATTGTCCTATACAGTGCTTAGCATAAGTGAACACACCCATGCTAAAGTTGACTAAAAAGAGGAATACAAAATCTTCCTTTGGAAATTGATCTTAATGCCTTAATTACAAAAATGAGGAAAATCCAACCTTTAAGGACACCCATTTAATTTGTGAATGAATAATGTATCGTAAATAAACAAATGTGCTTCCTTAAAATACAGGGGGCATAAGTCAGGACACCCCTATGTTAAATTCCCATAGAGGCAGGCAGATTTTTATTTTTAAAGGCCAGTTATTTCATAGATCCTGATAAAGTTCCCTTGGCCTTCTTTGGAATTGAAATAGCCCCACATCATCACATACCCTTCACCATAACTAGAGATTGGTATGGTTTTATTTCAGTTAGCCTAATAGCTGGTTTGATTTGCATTGAGAGATGATCTTATGGAAAGTACCCCATGCCAATCTCTATGTATGGTGAAGGGTGTGTGATGATGTGGGGCTATTCTAATTCCAAAAGCCAAGTGAACTTTATCAGGACGCATAGTATCCTGGATCCATGAAATAACTGGCCTTTAAAAATAAAAATCTGCCTGCCTCTATGGGAATTTAAAGGCACACTATGCAGGAATTCCGTTTTTGTCAAACAGGGACCCCTAAAGTAGCCGTGGAGTACTTGTATTTCACGTTACTGTCGTAAATACCACTCAAGCAGAGCGTCTCTGCACTCATGGCCTGATACCCCTTTGAAGCTGTTATATTAAGGTACAAAATACAAATCTTGCATAGTGTGCCTTTAAATGAGAGATCTAGGGGGTGTGTATGGGTAGGCCTACTATGATATTAGACTACATAGCCTATAATAAAAGATAATGAATTTCAAACCTGAACCAAACATTTTTTTTCAAAGATCAACAGTCTGTCATTAGTCTTTAGTCTGCCATTAAAATACGGCGTGTTGTGGTTCCGGTACACCAGCCATGTCAACGAAATGAATGAATGAAAATTTGCTTATCAATGTATATCTAAATTCGCGCCTAAATCTTTGTAGAACTTAAAAAAAAGAAACAGAAAAGATGCTGCAGCCAATGAGCCGCCGGCGACTCAACCTCCACGCACAGTTTTTAATATTTTACCAGACAATAACTACTCAAGATTTTGCTTTAGTATAATTTTAGGGACAATTAGGTCCGGATTCGGGACAACAGCTTAGATTTCGGGATTGGTCCAGAATTTTTCGGGATGTCTGGTCACCCTATGTGGCGGCGCCCGCGCAGTCTCCACTCGGACGCGCTCTTCAATCTATCGCCGTTGCGACCTCTCTCTATTCATTACGGTGAAATCACAAAATAAAATGCACAAAACTTAGAAATATTTACTTACTAGTCCATCAACAAGATCGCCAGGTCAGCATCACTGTTGCATCCAGTGCTGCTTTTTAGCTCGCGCCAACGAGTGAAAAGCCCCATCTATGGAAAAGCCTGACCGAGTGGGACTCTTGTCTGGTTCCTCAAGCGGTCAGATTATCTTTTCCTTTTCCTAGTCTCTTCCGACGGCGTTTTCTTTGCTTTTTCAATCGTCGAGTATCACGTCTGAAATGCGCGCAAGTGTCTTCATGCTTCATATGTTGTTGTTGATGTGTGTGACGTCGTTGCCGTAAAGCATATCGTGATTCTCGCGAGAATTGTCCCCCGCTCCTCTCAAACTTGCTTTGCTGGTTTTTCCAGCGGCGTCCCCCCCAAGCTTTACTACCAGGATGATTCGCCCTACTATGAGTTTGTTTACCACCGAAATGACTTTGAAGCTGTTATATTAAGGTACAATTCTTGCATAGTGTGCCTTTAACATAGGGGTGTCCTGACTTATGCCCCCTGTATTTTAAGGAAGAACATTTCTTTATTTACGATACATTATTCATTCACAAAGAAAATTGGTGTCTTTAAAGGTTGTATTTTTCCTCATTTTTTTTAATTAAGGCATTAAGAACAATTTCCAAAAGATGATTTATTATTTGAGTCAACTTTAGCATGGGTGTGTTCACTTATGCTAAGCACTGTAGCTCATTGTTTGAATCTTTTGTTTTCTTGATTTACCGCAAGTAACATTTTTGTACCATTCCTCAGAGACAACACTATTTTGTCTTTGTACTTTAATCGTTAAAATAAACATAAACAACCAAATGAAAGGAACGGCAATGGCCGAATGCAGCATATAAGCATTATACAAATAGCAACGTAAAATATCATAGGCTCTCGGCCCCGTCCTGTTTCATACCACAGTGTTAATAAAACTTTAACATATTAGCTCATTCAAGAACATGAGTCCTGTCATATTGCTTTCCATCGCATGTGGAGGTGAAGACGACAACTCCCATGATTCCACGCTCATTCACGGAGTCATCAAGCTACGCCTTTGTTAGTTTTTTTTAAACTTACATACTGTGCATTTAATTAAAATAAATGAGTGAAAACAAGAAAGAACAATATTTTAAATTTTAAAACTCGTTATTGAAACAAACAGAGAGGCAGAGGTTCCTCATTACCTTTCAACTCATTTCCTTCCGACAGATCTGTTTACCTTTGCTGGACTGACATGAACGATAACGAGCTAAAATGATGCTGTGAAAAATGGGCAGAGCATCAATCAATACGAGAGCAGAGACATTGTGCCATAATTTCCAGCTAAATTACTCTACCCGCTTGCTAGGCGGTGAACTGCGCTTTGTTATGTTATGAATCAAAGCCAGATGAGATGAATGACTGTGAGCGCTGAGTTAATGTTCCTGTGTAAGAGTGATGAGGGTGATGCTGATGCATCCATATAGCTGCAATGCAGGAACATGAACAAAATTGTAATGAAAAAAATGATCAACACTCTGGTTTAAATATGCCACAGCATCTACATAACTGAGATACATAGCTTTTGTTGACTTATCAGGACAGATAAAACTGCTGTTTTGATCATCTTGCATAGCATGACTATGTTGCAGCCAGAGTAATGCTTAAAGAAAATGACAATTGTGTCATCATTTACCCTCATGTCTTTCCAAATGGTAAGATTTGAGGGAATAACAATGTACATTTCTGTCTGTTTCTCACACAAAGGTATTGTTTTATTTCAGAAGACTTGGAATGTAGTAAACTTTTATTGCGCTTTTGTAATCAGCCAATGACAACAAATACTATTTTTGGTTCAACTATCCCTTTAAAGTTGCATTGGAACATAAGTAGCGGAAGTACATTTCCTCCGGTTTGTTGTACATTCAAGTTAATTGAATTATTTAAAACAAATGTGGCGGAATAGGGGTTTGTTGTCGGGTTTGGGGGTGCATGTGGCACACTTGTTTATTGATTGGATGGAGGCAGATCAAGTTATGACATTTTGATAAAAATAATTGTCTAGGTAAAAAAAATAAGCATATGTTTCTTTCTTTTTTTGAATATGTATATATTTTATGTATATATTTATGGATTAATTGTTCACAAGGTCAGTAGCATGCAGGGTTAATCTTCAAATTCCCTCAAATATCAAAAGGATTTGACGGTTACACTTGCTCCCGATAGCCTCTCTTCCTTTCTATGACACATGAAACAAATGCTTATACAATGTTCAGGATAATGCCGAAAGAGCCATTCTGTACTGTGATGTCAATGCAACATGCAAAGAAAATGGAATCATTCAAACTATAATCTCACATAGCCAGATCTATATAGTCCATACTGCCCTACAAATGCAAAAGACCTTAACTCGCTAGAGTGTGGAACTGAGAAAAGTGACTTTAAAGATTTTTAGTTGTCCCGCCAAATTAATTATAGGTAGGAGACTGAAAATCTGGCAATTAGATGTTTAAGTAATGAAAATTATCTACATAACAAAATTTTTAGCTCAAACTTGACTTTTGACCACTATTTTAAAGTTACTGTACTCTGCCTTTGTATTGTCAGTAAAAAGTGAGAAGTCATGCCGAGGCAAAAGGCAGTAACTTCCACATTATCAATATTTATTTGCTGATCACCATTAACAAAATCATTATAGTAACACCTGTATAAAATCTAGTGATCATGGCATTTATTTTGTATGATTTACAATTACCTATAGCCTTCTAGTTATTGTGCTTTGGTTGCATTCTGGTGGCCATATTAATACATTACACATGACAAAATACCTCCATAGCGGTAAAGACTAAAGAGTATCTTCAAGCGGTACCGAGTGGGATAAGACTTACTAAACAAGCGTTCAAAATGATCACGATAAAATAGATCCTCGCGCACATTCGACCCGGAGACTGGTTTATAGCGGTGGATCTGAAAGACGCATACTTTCACAGGCGTTTGTTTACCGAGATTCGTGTTCGAAGGTGTCACGCTCCGTTCACGAAAAGTAGCCTATGCAGTGCTTTACCCCTAGGACTCAGTAGGGAGCGCGTTCTGGACTACCTAGACGACTAATGCATTTATAGCACAGCCTTCTGTGTTCAGTGTCTTTTCAGTATGCGTTGGTTTCAGCTGTCTACCCTATTATTGTGCGTGCACTTCGCTCGTCCCGCGCACTTCTTGCTTCATTATGTTGTATGCGGCAATATACCCTTGTTGCTTCATTATTATCACTCTATGATATATTAGTCCCGCGTCGGCTCGACCATGTTCAGGGCGGAGCTGAAGGCGCCGGCTGTAACGAAGCAGGCAGGAATGAAGCGGAGAGATGAATCCAATTGCAAGCACATTTAATAATAAAACAAACAAAAGAAACTCAGACTAGGACCACAGGAAAAAAGCAACCATTACAACATTAAGAACTTACAAGGACTGAACTAAAACACAGGGCTTAAATACAGAGGACCGGGTGAGTGAAACAAGACACAGCTGGGCAATTAACTAAGAACACAGGTGGAAAACATGAACACAAACGAGGAGCGGGAAAACTAGAAAGGACTAAACCAAATACACAATAATGGGGGAACACAAGACAGACAGGAACAAGACATGAACCCACATCGTGACATAGCCGCCCCCCCATGGGCGGCTCCCGACGCCCATCAAAACATAAAAAAAAAATAGTTCAGGAGGGTGGTGACGCAGAGGTGGTCCCGGGGGAGGGATGGAGGGCCAGGCCCACACAGGGGAACGGGACCAGGACATAGTCATGGTGGACGTGGGCCATGGAGCGTGGGCAGACCAGGCTGTGCAGGCGACCAGGGTGGAGCAGGCAGTTCAGGCGGCCACGGTGGAAAAAGACCCTTCGGTCGGCCAGGGCGGTGAAGACCCTTCGGGTGGCCACGGCGGTGAAGACCCTTCGGGCGGCCAGGGCGGTGAAGACCCTTCGGGCGGCCAGGGCGGTGAAGACCCTTCGGGCGGCCAGGGCGGTGAAGACCCTTCGGGCGGCCAGGGCGGTGAAGACCCTTCGGGCGGCCACGGCGGTGAAGACCCTTCGGGCGGCCAGGGCGGTGAAGACCCTTTGGGCGGCCAGGGCGGTGAAGACCCTTCGGGCAGCCAGGGCGGTGTAGACCCTTCGGGCGGCCACGGCGGTGTAGACCCTTCGGGTGGCCACGGCGGTGTAGACCCTTCGGGTGGCCACGGCGGTGTAGACCCTTCGGGTGGCCACGGCGGTGCAGGCCCTTCAGGTGGCCACGGCGAGGGCCTATAGCCCCCCCCCAAAAAAATTAATGGGGAGAGTGACAGAGTCATTACGGGTCTCTGGGCAAGACGGAACCAGCGGTGAAGGGGTCTCTGGACTGGACGGAACCAGCGGTGAAGGGGTCTCTGGGCTGGACGGAACCAGCGGTGAAGGCACAGAAGGGCTGGACGGGACCAGCGTAGAAGGCTCAGGCTCGGCAGGCGTGCAGGTAAGCTCAGGCTCGGCAGGCGTGCAGGTAAGCTCAGGCTCGGCAGGCGTGCAGGTAAGCTCAGGCTCGGCAGGCGTGCAGGTAAGCTCAGGCTCGGCAGGCGTGCAGGTAAGCTCAGGCTCGGCAGGCGTGCAGGTAAGCTCAGGCTCGGCAGGCGTGCAGGTAGGCTCAGGCTCGGCAGGCGTGCAGGTAAGCTCAGGCTCGGCAGGCGTGCAGGTAACCTCAGGCTCGGCAGGCGTGCAGGTAACCTCAGGCTCGGCAGGCGTGCAGGTAACCTCAGGCTCGGCAGGCGTGCAGGTAAGCTCAGGCTCGCCAGGGCTGCAGAGAAGCTCAGGCTCGCCAGGGCTGCAGAGAAGCTCAGGCTCGCCAGGGCTGCAGAGAAGCTCAGGCTCGCCAGGGCTGCAGAGAAGCTCAGGCTCGCCAGGGCTGCAGAGAAGCTCAGGCTCGCCAGGGCTGCAGAGCGGAACCAGCGGTGAAGAGGACTTATGGGCTGTAACAGATGTGTGTGCAGCCCACACACACAAAACAGCCATGGACCCCACAATGAGAACCGTGTCCTCCAGAGCAGCATGGTCGGTCTCTGGCTGGACGTTCTCTGGCTGGACGGTCTCTGGCTGGACGGTCTCTGGCTGGACGGTCTCTGGCTGGACGTTCTCTCGCTGGACGGACGTGACGTGAACAGTCTCTGGCTGGGCAGTCGTGACGTGAACAGTCTCTGGCTGGGAAGACGTGACGTGAACAGTCTCTGGCTGGGAAGACGTGACGTGAACAGTCTCTGGCTGGACGTGGCTGACGTGAAGCTCTGGCTGGACGTGGCTGACGTGAAGCTCTGGCTGGACGTGGCTGACGTGAAGCTCTGGCTGGACGTGAAGCTCTGGCTGGACGTGGCTGACGTGAAGCTCTGGCTGGACGTGGCTGACATGAAGCTCTGGCTGGACGCGGCTGACGTGAAGCTCTGGCTGGACGCGGCTGACGTGAAGCTCTGGCTGGACGCGGCTGACGTGAAGCTCTGGCTGGACGCGGCTGACGTGAAGCTCTGGCTGGACGCGGCTGACGTGAAGCTCTGGCTGGACGCGGCTGACGTGAAGCTCTGGCTGGACGCGGCTGACGTGAAGCTCTGGCTGGACGCGGCTGACGTGAAGCTCTGGCTGGACGCGGCTGACGTGAAGCTCTGGCTGGACGCGGCTGACGTGAAGCTCTGGCTGGACGTGGCTGACGTGAAGCTCTGGGCTGGACGGAACCAGCGGCGAATGGGGCCCTGGGCTAGACATCACCAACCCAGGGTCGAAGAGTGGCTAGCGTGGAGAGTGGTGTCGGGGCTCCTCTCGACCACCTCCTCTACTGAGGCCTCCACGTGTACCACGAAACTTGACCAACCGGGTCCCCTCAAAAGAGTGGCCTCTCCTCCGCTCGGTGGCTGGAGAAGAGACACTGGCGAACATGCTGCTGGATTCAGTGTTGGTGAGTTCTTCTGTAATGAAGCAGGCAGGAATGAAGCGGAGAGATGAATCCAATTGCAAGCACATTTAATAATAAAACAAACAAAAGAAACTCAGACTAGGACCACAGGAAAAAAGGAACCATTACAACATTAAGAACTCACAAGGACTGAACTAAAACACAGGGCTTAAATACAGAGGACCGGGTGAGTGAAACAAGAGACAGCTGGGCAATTAACTAAGAACACAGGTGGAAAACATGAACACAAACGAGGAGCGGGAAAACTAGAAAGGACTAAACCAAATACACAATAATGGGGGAACACAAGACAGACAGAAACAAGACATGAACCCACATCGTGACACCGGCGATGTTTTGGCACTCTGCCAGCTAAATGCATGATTGTTTCAACTAGGTCCGGTACCCGAACTGGGTGAGGCGGGCTTTAGTTCTTTGTTGACCTGGTACGCCATGTGTAATATTTTTCTGTCAACTCTGCATATATCCTTCGCGATCGATATCGCACGTTTGTCGATGGAGCGGGTTAAGAGCATAGGCTACTAAATGTTCTGACCGCATTAGTGCAGCACAAAGCTCTGAGGCCATCAGAAGTTACAGGGACGGATGGTAGCTGTACAAAGTACACAGGCTACATCGTAATTTCAATTTTAATGGAGAGTAAAACAAAGGCAGAACACCGTATTATCTGATCTAGAACGCCAGCACAGTAACTTCATATTGACGCGCGGCTAAACAGGCAGAGTGCCGTAACTCAATATGAGCGTTCCAAAACAAAGCCAAAGAGCGGTAACTGGTTTTACGGTGTTCTGCCTTGGTTTCTCATGGGCTTTTGGAAGTTACGGTTAAGACAAACCATTATTTTCGCGAAAAAACAACGGAATTGACTCAAGATACGTATCCACATGATAAAGGAGGTCTTGAATGTGCCAAAAATATCAATAACTCATTTTCGACCAAAAAACGAAGTTACGGTCTTTTGCCTTTGCACGGCAGCATAGTCTCAAATATAGGCCTACTTTATAATCAAACGTGTAATTTTAATTACCCCATCTGTTGACATGTCCACATTCCTATGATCAGATCCTTTCTTAACTGCTGTTTTCTCACAGCCGTTATCTATGTTGTGGGTTTGTTTTGTTAAGGTTTCAACAAATATTCATCTAAACATCGCTCTCAGCAGTGTGGGAATGAAAAAGAACTTTGCTGAGTATATTGGGGCCTTGAATCACGTTTAGTCTTTTGTACATTACATTACAAAACATGAGCACGAGCAGTAAGTAGCGGGTTGCAGTTCACTTAGCGGCCAATAAGTGAATATGCTAATAACAAGGTTTTCTGAATTTCCCATAAAGCCCTTTTAATAATAAATTAATATAAAAAAATAGATAAACAAACAACTTCAGCAAGCTTTTGCCATTTGTGTGTGCAATATGGATTTGAATGAACGGTTTGTGGCTAAGATTACAGCTTTCTGAGGTTTGAGCATGGAGACGCTTCCATATCTGCACAGCCCAAAGCAGCAGATTAGAGGAGACAGCTTAATAAAGCTCAAACCAAATCAGACTGCTTGATTAATCTACCCGCTGATAAACGTCTTCCTCTTTTTGCATTAAACCATCCGTTTGTATGAGGAATAGACATCACAATCCAGACACATATCCACAAAGATTTAATCACCCTCATTCTGACTTAATTCAGAATTGTAGAATTGCCCCAAAAACTATTTAAAAACCGTCAGACCCACTTAAAAAAAGTCTGATTGGTTATTTCATTAGATATAAAATATCAAAGCAGGTCATCTGAGCTTGAATGCTGCTGACATTTTTCACATAACTTTACTTTTCTAAGCCATTTTTGCATAATTTAAAGAATTTAATTGCTGTTTTGGTGATTTTTCCCTTGGTTATTTGCATGTAATGTGCACTTGTAGTGTACTTCAAACCTTAAATGTATATTTAAAAAAAAAAAAACTGTACTTGCAGATAGCATATTATTTAAATAAAAGTTGAGTCGAGTTCCGGTGGAAAGGTGACCTCTGGCCCGACATATGACGAGGGACATATGGCGTAGGCGTAGTGTAAGCTTATGCTGATGTCTAAGCTGACGAGCCTAACGGGTCAGAGGTCACCCTTCCACCGGAACTCGACTCTCTCGTGAACGTGCGTATGGCCGCTGCCGGAAGCTAGTGATTATAGTTTATAAAGTTTTAAATATGGATATTTTTCTTACAAAAACCCATCATTTTGCTTCAGATGGCGTTTATTTACCCACTGGAGTCATATGGATTACTTTTATAATGGATGGATGTGCTTTTTGGAGCTTCAAAAACTCAATGTAATGCCATTAGAAAGCTGGGAGGAGCAAGGATATTATTGAATATAACTCAGATTGTGTTCGGGTGACAATAAGAAATTAATTTTCACCCAGGATAGCTTGAGGGGGAATAAATTACAGGGCTCTACAGTCTACCATATCAGTCGCATTTGCGACTGAAAATTACTTTAGGAGCTCCAGTGTGACTGACTGGATCAGGCCCGGTTCTATGGGGGTGGACTAGAGGTCTTCACGGGTCCACTTGGATCCGAAAACCCGAGGTCCGACCCGAGCGGGTTCGGGTCCAAAACTCCGACGAGTGTCTGGGACACGGGTCGGGTTCAGTATTAGTGGCCTCGGGTCTCGGGTAATTTAAAAAAAATATGCTTTTTCCAAATGGACCCGAGAAGACCCGAATTCTTTTAAACTATGTTGGGCATTTAAGAAAATTGCAGTATTTAAAACAACTCTATGACACCGTTCTCTCACTTTCTCTAAGTGAGAGAGCGAATCCACGCTTCTACGTGCAAATGGGCTATAAGCATAAGCACGGTTGCCTCCGCATTGATTTACTCAGTTGCTCGCTCCACATAAACCAACCCCTTCCTTTGCCAAGAAGAACTAGTGCGCCATCATGTGGATGGATGTTTGACTAAATGCAAGTATTTGAATTGTCGTTAAGCCAGGCCTGTCAATCAATTTTAAAAATACGCGACACTGTCAGAAAAGCATGGAGGCGATAACAGAAATTGCGAAAAATGTCAGGGAAAACGAATGGTGGTTCTAATCATCGTATGGTCCGGTAAATAAAATTATGCCAAATTTTATAGGACGTAATGGGTTACAGTGATGTGTGATTGACATTTTAGCACTTCAGCACGCTTACACTTGCGCGTCTATGTTAAGTGCATTTTTGAGAAACGCAGGGCTGCAGGCTGTGCACAATGTAAATGACGTTTACGTTCGGATCCAGTCGGGTTCTAAAGGAAATGGCGTCGGGTCGGGTCGGACTCGGGTCTAATTTTATCGGGTCTGTCTCGGGTCGGGTTTTTCTTAAAAAAAAAAAATTTATGCACGTCGGGTTCGGATAAGTAGTGATTCGGGTCGATTCGGGTCGGGTACAGTTTTTAGGACCCGAGAAGACCTCTAGGGTGGACCTTCATTGAAACTAATAAGAACATTTTGGCAAAACAGATTTTGAGAACGTGCTAATGTGTATTTGTGTTTTGCACTCTGGAGAGCGTGATAAGAGAACGTGTTTTTGCAGCGTTGAGCAATGTAGCCAATCACAGACATATCTGTTGATTTCTTGAGACACAATGGTCAATTCAAAGGCGTTTAAGTTAAAATCCACTCACCGCTAAAACGCTGGAGTTTGTTCAGTGCTGAGTTATGCAAGCTCGCGAATCCTCTCATTATAACAAAGTACAGACATGATGTAAATAAGAGATTTATTGTTCAGTCTAGACAACTTCCTTGAAGTTTGTGAGATTTTGACCCTCAGGTCTTCATCAGGCACAAAACCAATGTAGAGTAAAGTCAACTTTAAATAGAAACAGGTGATCACCTTAATTGGGTCCACACACAAAAACATGTGACAAATGAATCAAGGATTCAATGACCCTTTCATAAACAGTAACTTGCTTTTTTCCTGAATGAATCAGCCGCTTGAACGAATCGATTGAATTCAGTCACAAAGACAGTGACTTGCCGCTCCGTACTGGCGGTTTTAGTTGAATTTATTAATGATCATGATCATTTCAGTTATTTAAATCATTTAATATTTCTATATTCAAAACCTTCTATTTAAAACAATAATCTCATAACATTATTATCATGAATTTAAATGCATTCATGCCACTTCTGAGCCTCATTAAACAGTCTGTAAATATACCTAAATGCCACTTTTATGTTCTTCTATGCCACCTCTGCAGTGCAAATATGAATTTTGTTGAAACTGATTTCATTTGATTGGTAACTTATTCTTCCTGATTGTGTATGAATATTTTAACTCAATTTATAAATATAAATGTATGAATTTGACATAAAAGATGTCACATTTAATAAGGTTATAAAAAATGCACTTACAGAGGTTAAAACATGCCCCAGCAAGTCATTTTATGGAGTCATATATCGCCTCATAATGGGAAGGTTGATTTCTGTCATTGATCAGAAGGTGCTCCTAAACTTTTGACTGTGCTCCTAAATGTTTTCAATTAGGAGCACAGGTGCCACCCCCACCAAATTTTGGGTGAACAAACCCTTTTTGACCCAAACATAAAAGTTATGTTTATTAACCGCTAGAGCAACAAAAGTTACTGACTGAAGCTTAAAATTTTATACGTTTTCACACTTTTAAATTTCTATTTTAAAAGTATTTTTTTTCTGTAAGGGTTGGAAGACATACAATGTCATTTCTCCTCAAGTATACTTGCCGATGATTGAATCACTAACATTTCACAACGACAAAGTGTCACAATTCTTAAATCTCAAACTATACCTATCATTTTGAAACCTAATTTTTAAAAATGTTTTGCTTTACATCCGCACTTAGGCTTATTTAAAATCAAATTCCACTTGTTATGAAGCAATTATAAAGCAGTTAGATTTTATTTAGGTCAGTATAAGTTCCCTTTCGTTGTCACTCCCAGTTCCGTCGGATGACGACGAATGGGGGTTTCGCTTAGAAGCCTATCCACTTCGAGTAATACAAAACGAGCCAATGGCAAAGAAATGCCATGGGTCTGCAGAATTTGCATGGAGCAGCTCCGCCCCACCTCGTGGGTATAAAGGGCGGAAATTCCAGCAAAGCAGTATGTTTTCGCTTCGGAGCAAAGTTCATCCTTAGTTCCACAAGCCATTCCTGATACTGTCAGTTCTACAGACGAGCGAGATTCTCTGGTGTTGGTGTGACGGCGATCTCCGGCGAGCGCGCGCTTCCTGCTTATCTGTCTGTGATTCGACAGCGAGTGTGTGTCTCTCCGGGCGCTTCAACACAGTCAGAGTTTCTTTTCTCTCACAAAAGAGCTTGCACGTGGCACGTCTTTTTAAAGATGCATCGCCCGTGCACTTCTGGTTGCGGTAGACTTATTGACATCTCTGATGGGCACGAGCGTTGCATAGTGTGTTTGGGCATTGATCACGCTAGAGCAGCGCTCGTGGATGACTCATGTTCTCTCTGTGGGAACATGACCATCGCAACATTACGGTCGAGACTCAGTGATCTCGCAAGAGTGAGAGTCCCCTCATCCACCCCCCGTTCTACTGGTTCTAGAGATAGAGCTGGTACTTCGGCTGGTGGCCAGGGTGATCTGAGGGTGACGGTTTGGAACAAAGCGCCGACTATCAGTCCGTGCCCAGCCGCACCCTCTCCAGTGTTGCAACCCGCGAGTGTTCAGGGGATTCCCGCGGGACCATCTTCGGATGCCCCGCGAGTTTCCTTTGGCGCTCCAGAGGAGGACGCTATGTCTATCGCAGCATCACGAGGTGGGTCTGAATCTTCTGGAAGTGAAGACTCAGCGCAGCTGCCACCTGCCGGTGTGCATACGGTTGTGCCTGAGTCGGATCCGGAGATGACGGCCATGCTCGCCCGAGCCGCCGCGAGCATCGGTTTAGAGTGGTCCCCGCCACCCTGTCCCGAGCGCTCGCGGCTGGATGATTGGTACTTGGGTAAGGCCGCGGACCCCCGTCCGCGTCAAACCCCAATACCTTTCTTCCCGGACATGCATGATGAGATCTCGAAGTCCTGGAAGACCCCCGGTTCTTCCCGTGACCGCTCGTTGGTCTCATCCGCCTTTCCTCCCCTCGATGAGGCGGCTGCCCGTGGGTACACTGGGCTCCCCCTGGTTGAACGCTCTGTTGCGATGCAACTGTGTCCTCAGAGCGCTTCTTCTCGTGGTGAGCCTAAGCACCCATCCAAAGCCTGTAGGTACTCGTCTACGCTTGTGGCGAAGTCCTACAGAGCGGCGGGACAGGCAGCCACCTCTTTGCATGCCATGGCCATTCTGCAGGTCTACCAGGCCCAGATGCTCAGGGACATGCACGAGGGTAGGACAGACCCAGGGCTCTTCAATGAGCTGCGCGCCGCCACCGACCTTGCTCTCCGAGCGACGAAGGTGACCGCACGCTCCCTGGGTTTGGTGATGTCCACAGCCGTGGTCCAGGAGAGACACCTGTGGCTGAATCTTGCTGATATGCGGGATGCCGAGCGGTCTCGGCTGCTCGACACCCCCATATCACAAGACGGCCTCTTCGGCGGAGCAGTCGAGGACTTCGCCCAACAGTTCTCGACTGCGCAGAAACAGACTGAGGCGATTAAGCACATTCTGCCCCGACGGCCCGCTGCTGCCTCCACCCAGCCGACCGGGCGGAATACTCAGTCTGTTCGCCGCCGAGGGCGCCCTCCTGCGGCTCCCGCCCCTCCCGCACGGCCCAAGCAGCAGCCTTCACCCGGGCCCGGTCGTGGAGGAAGCCGCAATAAGGCGCCCCAGCCCTCTCCTGCCCCGCCCCCCGCTAAACTCCCGGGCCAAACGGAGCTCCTGAGACGGGCTGCTCAGGGATGATTTGCACTTCTCAGGAGATGGTATGCCCGGAGTGTGGCATCCTCTTGGGCTCTAGCGCATGGCGCCTCGCTAACAGACATCTGCAGAGCTGCAGGCTGGGCGACACCTAACACATTCGCCAGATTTTACAATCTCCGAGTGGAGCCAGTCTCCTCCCATGTACTGTCTTTTTCAAGCTAACATGGGACCCGTTAGGTGTCTTCGCTTGCTCGCCATTCCACTCCACGGACTGGATACGTGCGATATTCTCCTCAGGTGAGCTTCCCCGAAAGCCCTGAGTTCCTCCAGCACTCCTGATGCTGGCGCCAGTGTCTTTTGCCTGCGCGTCGGCTAGGTGCCTCCCGTGTGCATGGTACCTCCTCTGAGCTACCCCCATATGTGTATTTCCACTGTAAGCCTCTTTGAGCATGTGTCTTTCCCTTGGCAAGCCACCTTGCCACCCCTGGGGTTGAAATATTCCACCTGCGGCTGGACACCCCAGTGATTCCCCATATGCATCCCTCGGGTCATATGTGTATTTTCTAAGTCCCCCCCCCCCCCCCCCCTCTGGGTTGGCAGTAATTGCGTATTCCCTTAAAAAACCTTGGGATATGCTCCCCAGTGTACCTTGGTATTCCTGTTCTAATAGGAGTCCTTCGTCCGTGCTGTCTCACGACAGGGATCTCAGATTACGCAGGGCACTGGAAGACAGCCGAGAAGGTGGCGTGATTAGACTGATATCCCCATTCGTCGTCATCCGACGGAACTCGGAGTGACAACGAAAGGGAACGTCTCGGTTACGGATGTAACCCTTGTTCCCTGAGTAGGGAACGGAGACGTTCCGTCTTCCTGCCACTTTCCGCTGTACCGCGGGGATCGCCTGAGCTCAGTCTTGGCTCCTCAGCGAGGAAACATACTGCTTTGCTGGAATTTCCGCCCTTTATACCCACGAGGTGGGGCGGAGCTGCTCCATGCAAATTCTGCAGACCCATGGCATTTCTTTGCCATTGGCTCGTTTTGTTTTACTCGAAGTGGATAGGCTTCTAAGCGAAACCCCCATTCGTCGTCATCCGACGGAACGTCTCCATTCCCTACTCAGGGAACGAGGGTTACATCCGTAACCGAGACGATCTTGATTCTCAAATGCTTTTTTGATAAATTTGATAAATGTATGACTATGAAAAAAAGGTGGAATTCTTTTTACCTTGAAGAGGAAATTAGTAATGGACAACGCTGTATTCTGCTGCCTCTCTGAATTGATTATGTGCAAAATGAGAATTATAGTACGTTTGTGACTCAATGCTCAGATAATCTTTGCAATCTTATTAGACACTGGACATCTAATGAAAGAACGGCGCTAGAGGAAATCAAATGTCTGCTGATGAAAGCACTTACTGTTGATCCACTTAGCGTCCGGGTAGTGAACTTTGAAGTCTTTCTTGAAGATTTCTTCCACTGACACTTTTCCCTTAAAGGCCAGGCTATCGTCCTCACCTATAGGGAGAGAAATAAAACAGAAAAGCCTTTTAGACCTCCACGTTTATTTATTCGCCTCCACTATCTCCTGCACAGTGCATGACAAAAACTCTCAGTTTTTCAGGTTAACGGGAGGCAAACTGTATCTGCATTGGGCTGGATTGGCTGACAGGCTCTTCTTATAAGGCAGCCAGGTGATTTTTCCTCTAAAAGAAGTGATAGTCTCTCTTTGCTAATGCAACTGTAGCTCTTGGGCCTGATGTGAAAACCATAGTGCTCTCTTAACGCAGTTCTGCAAAAGTTCTGACTGTTCCAGCCTCCAGCAGCGGCTGGGGTCATTATCTTCGCCGAACCGCTGTGCTCAAGGCCCAAAGATCGCCTCCATCAGGGCACCTCTGTTTGACATTACCTCTCATTTGTTCAGCACATGGTACGAGTGCACCAACTTTCCGCTGGTAGTTGAAAAGCGTTTTAAATCACACGCATTGAGAAGGAATGCGCCGGCAGAGCTTTGCATTAAATGACAGCCCCATAAGGTGAAAATGAACACCAGAATGTATTCAGTGTGTTTGACAGAGAAAGCGGGGAAGAATCTATCAGCTCACGCGCACTTCATCTCGCTCCGACTAATATTACGCTGTCACTTTGACTCGTGTACGTGTGCAGGTTGGAGCGTGGGCTGGGTGCAATTCTCCAGCGCCGCAGAGGAAGGGAAAAAAAAAAGGGAGGACATGGAAGTAAACACAATCAGGCGTCCCTCCAGGCTCTGCTTTGGACCAATTGAATGTTTCATTATTAAAATGGGCTTTGTGCATTTACAGCTGATGCCAGCACTAACCTGATTTATTTAGTCATAATTCCGCACATCAGATATGATCACAGAGTTCTTTCGTCTAGCATATGACTCATTCCATATGCATTGGAGGATGCAGGAAAGGCAGTATCTGATTTGTACCATTTTGCTGTCAGGATGAGCAGGATTATACATCCTAAATAGGAAGACTGCAGAAGAGCAAACATCAGAAAGCCTCAGAAATATACTGTTTGGAACCAACTTAGGTAGTATTTCGTCTTAAATCGCCTTGTGGACTATAGTCTGGTCCACTCTCCGGATTATTCTGCCGCCTATTTGGAAGGAAGGGGCTGTCTGATTGATTTATCAAGCACCCAACCATAGTTTAATTTCATTTGTGATATTTGAGAGTGGATAAATGTGCATTTGTACATAATTGAGAGTAGAATATGTGTTTGAGGATATCTCATTTATTGGCTGTACTGTCTCTTCAACAGGTTTCCCACATGACCAATGAATTTCATTGGCTCTTCCAATTGTTCAACATTACTGGATGCAGTAAATAAATATAGATAAAACACACACACACAAAAAAAATTCTAGACAAATTGTTTTAGAGCTGAGCATAACTAGAAGTATTTTTTTTTTTAAATCACAGATATTTCCAGGTTTTTAATGGCCATGGGAACCTAATAGTCTCAACAAAGATTTTAAGCCATAAGCCTAGCAACCTTTAGATAATCCAGTGTCTAACTCTAAGAAGCAGTTGGAGCTGCAGCAGAAGGTAGTACGTTGCTCCCAAGATAAAAGGGTCATATTATTTCTTAAAAAAAGAGAAATAGTTTATATTTAATTATACTATATATTTACAACAGTAAAACATTAAAATTATATAATAAAGATGGCGCCTGCATGACTGTGCGACTGGTCCAGCTCTCTCTCCCTGCAATTTCTACACTGTCCTGTTTAATAAAAGGCAAAAAAAAAAAAAAAAACACTCAGAAGTGCTCACTGTAGCAGATTTTGTAAAGATGACTTTGTTTCCTGGTGGGCTGATAAAACCTGTATCAGAAATTGCATAAAAGCCAGGCAATCTGATAAAAGCCAACTTTTTTGGTGCAATATGCATCACGCTGTCCGTGCAGCCTGAGGCTGATACTAGGAAACATTTAAATGTGAGCAGAAAAATGAACTTAAAAAGTGGATAAACCTACATATTACATAAACAGCAATAGGCAAACAAGATAGAATAATCCCTGTCAATGTGTTCAGTCAAGTGAGATTCAAAGAGTGACAACAAAAGAAATGTCTTGGGCGTGCATTCAAGTTTTATGCCCTGCTGGTGTGTCTATGTTAGAGCTGATGCATGGTGCAAAGAGGAGAAATGAGCCCAGCTGGAAGCTTCTCCGCCTGGCTGCTTGCTATAGAGAGACTGCAGCGTGCCTGGACTGTCCACTGTTAAAGCTGAGCTGCCCACTATTGCAGATAGATTAATATTCATCACTGTAAACACACATTTACTAAGTTGGGTTAGTTCACCCAAAAATGAAAATTCTGTCAGTCACCCTCATGTTGTTCCAACCCCTTAAAGGTCCCCTGACATGGGGTTATTTTATTATTTTATAATGTTTCCTGGGTTGCCCTTATAATGTTAGTATGTTTTTTAGATCAAAAATAGTCATAATTTAGAAATAAAAGGCATTTTTCCTAGCCTGATTTTAGCCTCTGATTTGAACGCTCTGTTTGAAGGGGCGTGTCTGCTGTGGGATTCAGTGGAACCGCCCACTGCTGTGATTGGCTGACATGCTTGCATATGAAATAGCTACATATTACATGTGAAACTCTCTCGAATACTTTTACTACAGCTATTATACGTTTTTACTATTACAGCTATTGAGATTAACGAATCGTGAGAAGTTTTTAAAGTATTTAGATCTATTCCCATCACATAAAATGTTGCCGTGATGAGCATTGAGCAGCAGATGAGTCTGTTGATCGCGAGAATGAAGATCTTATCATTGCAACGCAGTTTCTGCACTCTCTCTAATGCTTTCACCAATGCAAACACGATGATGTACATACAGTAAGAGCTTCGTTGTGCAGTGTAACGTGCGTCATTGATTTCATAACGAGTTGTCCAGATAAACTCCTGCTGTGTGGAAAGATTGTTCTTTGATCGCTTTCTGTTTAATTTGTTCACAATTTAAATACGATTATTTTCATCCTACTAAAAGAAACGATGTGAAGTTGATATTTTAGTCACTGGCTTGACTTATGCATAAACAGTATTGGACGATTTTGCGAGAAAGATTACCTGTCTGAACTTGAACAATTAGGCTACACATCAGAAATTGTTGCTTGGTAGCTCGATCGATTTATTTTCAGACGTTCATCGAGGCCAGCTCTGTATTGGCCCAAGTTGAGGAAACAGTCGTCGGTGAAATGTTTAGACCATACACAACTTTGGGAAGTTGTGTCGGCACATTTCCAGAGAAAATAAAATTAACCCATTGTTTCTTCAGAGGCTCGGATGAAGGAATTAAATACTTTTGTGTTCATTTGTACATCCGAACACTGATCAACTGCCATGCTTCGCTCGTTTGCAAGCCATGATATCTATCGAGGAAAAACTCAAATCGCGCTCAAGCGTTCATACTTCCTAGCTCATTTTCTCATAGGCGAGCCAAATTCTCTGGCCGGGCAAAGCAGAGAAAGGGGAGGTTACCTTTCCTACATATGACGTCATACGGAGGAGATTCAAGATCAGCCCGTCTGAGCTTTCATTTTCTCAAAGGCAGAGAAAGATAGCCAAAGCTCGGTTTACACCGATTTCAATGTCTAGCCACTGGGGGACCATATACAGGCTAGGGGAACTCATATCAATGTTAAAAAAACTCGGAAAGTGAAAATTTCATGTCAGGGGACCTTTAAGACTTTTCGTTGTTCATCTTCGGAAAACAAATTAAGAAATTTTTGATTAAATCTGAGAGCCGTCTCACTCCTCCATAGGCTTCTCTGTAATTGAAAATTGCCGGCCCAGAAAGTTGGTAAAGACAATGTTTAAAATAGTCCAAGTGACTACAGTGGCTCAACCATACGTTTATCAAGCGACGAGGATACTTTTTGTGAGCAAAAAACACAAAAATAACAACTTTATTTAACTATTCATTTGTTTCTCTGTGGGCCTCTGAGTGAGTTCACGTAGTGTAACAGCGCAGCGCTTCTGGGTTGTACGTCAGAACGTAGACTCACTATTGGCCGACGCTGGTCATGTGTGTGATGTTTGTGATGCGTGTTATGCTGGCCAATAGTGAGCCTACATTCTGACGTACAACCAGAAGAGCTGCGCTGTTACACTACGTGAACTCACGTCAGTAATTACTGACAGAATTTTAATTTTTGGGTGAAATAACCCTTTAAGCTGGCTTTGGAAGACTCGGAGTATGGTGCACAAAAGTGCACAAAAACATTCATGGTGCTTTATAATATGTTTTTGCCTTTTGTGGAGCTTAACAGTAACAACCATGAGTTCACACAGTATCAAATTTGGGTAGTTCCTGTCTGACTGATACCCGATCCATCAACAATTCCAGTATTGGAGCCGATACCGATACTGAATATCGGATCGATGCATGCTTAGTGTATAGTATGCTATTTCACAGATATCCTGCATCTGGGGAAATTTGTTTTTTAGCTTTCTGTGAAAGTGGTGTTAGTGTGTGAAAAATATTTTATGGATGCCTTTGCATAATATTAGAGTGGTGAAAACCTCTCCCAGAAATTCACTGCCAAGAAAATGGCGAAAATAAGGAACATGCAACTGAACAAATAAGAAAATTAGGACAATTACAGGCATTAATTAAAGAGCAGCAAGAGCTTTCATAAGCTGCAGAAATAGGAGATGATCTCCACTTCAAAGTGAGAATGGCTGAATGAAAGGAACTTTTGTTATTTAAGAAGATTACAGTGTTATCTGTAAGACTGTAGGTCTAACGTACTGCAGATTTCATATGCACTGCTCTTTGTTTGACAGACATGTGGATCTTTCTTGTCAGCCCTTCGGCCCAAAGTTAATGAAACGATTAAAAGGAAATGAATACCTTCCGGTTCAGTGTATGATTCATTATTTTTCTTAATATATGCTGCTTTGTTGATGTGGAGCAGAGGAAGAGAGTGCTATTTTCATCATTTGCTGATGTGACAATGCAACGTGAATGCTGAGGAAAGGAACATTATTAAAGGCCATCTGTATTTTGATAATGCTTTAAAAGATGTGCACACAGGATTGTCTATGTACTCTGACTTTGTTGGTATTCATGAGAGAGGCTGGTGTAAATTACTCAATTCACTGCTGTCAGCTTAGATATCAGCAAAATATTTAAAAGGCGTTTAAAATAACTTTTTTTGGGGGGAGAATTACTCTGGCAATATCACTGAAAAAATCCTGGAGAGTTGGAAGGTGACTTGGCTGATCTCTACGCAGAAAGAAAGTGCAATTTCTGTAACAACAGGATAGAGAAGCGAAAATAACTCTGGTAAGGTTATCTGACAGACCCCCCACTATGGTGCCACGGAGCGCAATGGTTCCTGAGAGATTTGTGCGAAAAAGGAGTCCTTCCCGGAGAAATAAGAGTTTCCATCACAAACCCTCTGAGGAATGAGCTTCTCTGACATGTCCAATTAGCTGTCATTGTGTCAGTCAAGCGTCAGTCTTCAGTGAGAAGTGTTTTCTCTAAAAAATAATAATAATAAAGCTGAGATAAAAGAAGACCTGACCCAGTTTTCCAGTCAAAGCACTGATCGAGCCCCATCATATCTATCAATCCGTTACATGAAAGAGAGGACATGTCACAGTGAGACACGAGCAGAGATTGAGAAGAAAAAAAACGGACAAGAGGAAATCCAGAGGAACATCATTGATGGAGTGTGGTGGGGTGTCAGGAGTGTTTTGTACCTGGCAGTCTGGATAACACTGAACTGTTCATCAGCGGAGGGGAGGAGGATGAATTGACAGGGGCTCTATTACTAAGACCTCCTCCTGGGACTCCTCAGAAGGGCAATGTTTTTAAATTTGAAATTTCTTTAGAAAAAAGGTTCTGTAAATTGTATGTAAAAAAAACTGACAAACATCCGGTATTTTTCTAACTGTTCAATGTATAACTGTTCACTTATGATATAAATGAGAGAATACTTCCTACAAAGCTGAAAAGCTGAATTTTCAGCATCATTACTCCAGTCTTCAGTGTCACATGATCCTTCAGAAATCATTCTGCTGATTTGCTGCTCAAGAAACATTTATTATAATTCTGTCAGGTCCATTAAGTCAAGAACACACATGGCAATAAATGATTAGGCAATTGTATTGAATAAATTGCAATTCAAGTTGATAGTTAAAATTTGGCGGTATGGCTCTGTTCAGGGAGTCCTCTAACCTTTCATGAGCACCATGAAATAGCAGAGAGTCAGAGGACAGCAGCAGCATTAAGGGAACGCTCAAAGTTTAGTACTGGGAGAGCAGAACTATTCCCCCATATGAACAGAGCAGCAACGATGACAGAAAGCAAATGCCAGGTTATACACGACAAGGAGGAGCTGGGGAGGAGGTGGGTTGCAGAGAGCGAGCAGCGATTGCAGAGAGCGAGCAGCGAGCAGTTATGAGCGAACTGAATCTGCTTAAATAGGGCGCCCTGATTTGAGCGTAGTCATTAGCAGCGAGGGGAGATGAACAGCAGAAGCGCTGATGCAGCTCAGCTGAGCGATCGCTGATGAGGCCGTGTAGTCGGCCGATAGCGTTAGCAGCATCTTGGCTACCTGGCGTGCCAGAACTGACGCTGACGCTCAATTCAGTGTTGGAAATGTGAAAGAGTGTGGGAAGTGTAGATTATTTTTTTTCTGGATTTTTTTCTTTGAACAGATGAACAGAACGCTTGAATGACCAATCTTTGAAATATAATCTTTTGTATAAATGTATAAACACATTCACTGTAATTGTTGATCAATGTAACACATCCTTGCTGAATAAAACAAAAATACAGTATATATTATAAATGTCTAAATTATCTGTCTTAATAATGTTTCCTGGTCTTTTGTATGATTTATCATGCACATTAATCCAAAGAGAGAAAAAGGGTTTGTCTTTTTAAAAACTTTTTCCACCTCTAAAGCAAATATACATATGAAATTATTATAATATTTCCTAAGATAAATCAAAAAAGCATTTACAATACAAACAGAATTCAAGTTCTGAAAAGTATATGTTCATTTATGCCCTCAATACTTGGTCGGGGCTCCTTTAGCACGAGTTACTGCATCAATGTTGCGTGGCATTGAGACGATCAGCCTGTGGCGGTGCTGACGTTATTGAAGCCCAGGTTGCTTTGAAAGCAGCTTTCAGATCATCTGTATTGTTGGGTCGGTGATGTTTCTCACCTTCCTCTTGACAATACCCCATAGATTCTCTATGGGATTCAGGTCAGTCGAGTTGGCTGGCCAATCAAGCACGATAATATTGCGGCGAACAAATCTGTCAGTAGTTATTTTGGCACTGTTGGCAAGTGCTAAATCCTGCTGGAAAAGGAAATCGGCATGTCCATGAAGCTTGTCAACAGATGTAAGCATGAAGTACTCTAAAATCTCCTGGTAGACGACTGCGTTAACTTAGGATTTGATGAAACGCAGTGGACCAACACCAGCAGATGACATGGCACCCCAAATTATCACTGACTGTGGAAACTTCACACTGCAGTGTGAACTTCACTGACTTCAAGCAAGTTGGATTCACTCTTCCTCCCGACTCTGGGACCTTGATTACCAAATGAAATGCAAAATTTACTTTCATCTGAAAAGAGGACTTTGGACCACTGAGCTACAGTCCAGCTCTTTTTTCTTTTTCTCATTAGCCCTTTTTCTTTTTAAGATGCTTCTGACGTTGTCTCTGGTTCAGGAGTGGCTTGGTACTAGGAGTGTGATAGTTGAAGCCCATTTCCAGAAGAATGCTGTGCGTGCTGGCTCTTGGTGCACTGACTCCAGCTTCAGTCCACTCCTTGTGAAGCTCTCCCAAGTTCTTGAATCGGCTTCGCTTGACAATCTTCTTAAGACTGCGGTCATCCCTGTTGTTTGTGCACCTTTTCCTGCCACACTTTTTCCTTCCAGTCAACTTTCCATGAACATGCTTCAACACAGTGCTCTGCGAACAGCCAGCCCTTTCAGCCATGACCTTTTGTGGTGTCAATGATCGTCTTCTGGATAACTGTCAAGTCAGCAGACTTTCCCATGATTGTGGTTGAGAGTACTGAACTAGACCGAGAGATACCCAGTATTTATACTTTATGATTGGTAATTTAATCAAGTTTGAAATGAAATATTCTAATATTTTGAGATAAGTGTTTTTTATAGCTGTAAATAGGCCTAAATTATCGACATTAACATAAAAAAGGTTTGAAACATTTTAGTTTATGTGTTATTAGTCTAAAATATATTACATTTTCACTTTCTTAAATAACTGATGTAAAAATAATAATAATAATATATATATATATATATATATATATATATATATATATATATATATATATATATATATATATTAGGGGTGTAACGATACACGTATTCGTATTGAACTGTTCGGTACGAGGCTTTCGGTTCGGTTTTCGGTACGCATTTTTAAACCGAACGGTTCGTTGGACCATTTTTCCTGCCGACCAAAATTTCGTTATTTCAAATGTAGGCGTGTCACGCGTGGCAAGCGCACTCATAATGTAAGAGATGGTGGCGTGACCACAACATTGCCCAACATCAAATGGCAAATGTAATGTAAGTGGAACGAAACCACTCGTTATTGTGTGGTTGACGGACGGTTTATCAGTTTGGACCAATGCAGCTCGAGCCGATCTTAATCATCAGCACTGTTAATACACAGCGAAATCCAGTAAAGAAAGCATTTGAATTCGCTACTGAAGTAATAACATCGCTGCGAGATCTAGTGAGAAACATTCGCATTTCTCCGTTATTAACGGATCAAACAGCGCTGACGTGGAAACCAGGAAGAAACATTGTGCCATGAATGAACTATTCAGTGTCCACAGATCAGCAACATTCACCATGGATTTACTGTAGTAACTAGTGTTGCACGGTGCACCGATACTTCAAAAGTATCGCGATACTCTGAAATTAAAAACTTCACGATACCTAAATTTATTAGTATCGATACTTCTAAGAATGACCGCGTTCCGATTTGTAAGAGAGTATTGCATGTTGGTGGGTGGTCGCACGCTTCCAGTGCCTCCCTATGGACGTCTGTGTTTTTCTCCTCATGCGCGTGTGACAGGGCGCGTGAACTGAACGAGCAGAGAGAGAGAGAGAGAGAGAGAGAGAGAGAGAGAGCGAGCGAGCCCCGGTCGCGCGCGCGCGCACTCTCTCTGCGGAGCCAGGCGAAAGTATAAACAAGGCTTCACCGTCTCAAAACTAAGCGCTCTCCCTTTCTCTCTCGCACATATTAATCAAAATACATCGACACGATGGTAAGGTCGGGAGACTAAAGTTTCATGTGGAGCATTCAGAGTTTTTTTTTTTTTCCTGAATTACCGCTGGGTGTACATTGTGGTAAAATACATTGCCTTATCTTCTCTGAAAAGCGTTACGCACATTCAGCTGACATAAACCACACTTTAAATAAACGAAAAAAAAAAAAAAACTATCCAGTCATGAAATGTTTTCTGTGATGACACAAATGTTGTGGGATGTCCTAACCGCCGGGATAATCACACAATGCGCACACGTCCGATAATGACTCATTTGAATCGATTCGTTAATGAATGGTTAAAACAACTGATCTGCCTGGATCGGTGTATAACTAATCGGTAAGGTTTCATTTATTAACAAATAAACAAATAAAAACACTTGCCCCCCCCCCAAAAAAACATATGACTACTTTTTTCCACACAGTACTATCAGGAATCGATAAGAGAATCGTTAAAGAATCAGATCGATAAGCAGAATCGTCAGTGACATTGATATTGATAAAATCTTATGTTTCTTATGATAACTGAGATAATGCTGCTAAATTTATTTATTTTTTTACCTTGAATGTCATTGCTCTAATTTATTTTTTATATTTTTCATATTTCATATTTTGTTCAAATGGTTAATATAGCCTATCTGCTGTGCATATGTTTATTTATTAGTGTGTGTGATTAGAATGTTGTCCCAGTTTTAAAATAAAGCACAGCAATGATATTTGAGTGTTTCTCCCTTTTCAGGAAAAGTATCGAAAAAGTATCGAAATCGCAATTATTGTCTTGGTATTGGTATCGAAACAATAATTTTGGTATCGTGACAACACTAGTAGTAACACTACTAACTTTAAACATGGAAGTTTGTCAGGAATAGTAGGCTATAATGCTTTCAAGTAACATCACGTCGGTTTTATTTTGACATTATGAATACAATTGCTGCCCTCAAATGTTAATCTGAACTAAAATAAACCTTTGTTTATAACTACTACAATATTACATTTAATTTTGTCCAAGGAGCTAGTGACTTTTAAAATGTTTTTGAAGAGATTCGTTCAAAACCTCTGGACAAAAGTCTTCATTAATTAACTTCTGTTTTGTTTAAATTAATAGATATCATTTTTAAAGACTCATTTTTATATTTATAGGCATTTAATAATGGACTAATTTGTAACATTTAATTATTGTTTTTTTCTTTTTAAATAGATTTTTGATAACCAGAAAAAATATATATATATTTATATATATATATGTACACACACACACACATACCAGTAAGATTGTTTAATGTTTTTAAAAGAAGTCTCTTCTGCCCACCAAGCCTTCATTTATTTGATCCAAAATACAGCAAAAACTGTAATATTGTGATTATTATTATTTTTTTATTTTTTTTTACAATTTAAAACAACACATTTTCTATTTGAATATATTTTAAGATGCAATTTAAAAGTTTTGGGTAAAAAATAAATAATAAAGTTAAATGCTTTATTGTGTGTGATTGATTTGCATGTTTAATTTATTTTAAGACATTGAATGTACTGGAGCAGTGCAGTAGACCAATAGCTGAAGATGTAAAATAAGTTAAAATGGTTGGTTCAACTCATTTAATTGTCTTATTTTTATACATAAATGAGCTTAAATGTTAAGTTAACAGAACTAAGATTTGTTTTGATCTCACATGGCCTGCACTGTGTTGGATTTACTTAAAATATATATGCACCATTTTTGCATCATACTTTTTAAGTAATTCCAACTTGGAATAATTTTACATAAAATAAACAAGAAAACCTTTGTTATATGTACTTAAATATTTGAGTTCACGTAACATTCTTTACTTAAAAATATATGTAACGTGATGCATACTTTTTAAGTAAAGAATGTTGCGTGAACTCAAATATTTAAGTACATATAACAAAGGTTTGCTTGTTAATTTTAAGTAAAATTATTCCAAGTTGGGATTACTTAAAAAGTATGATGCAAAATGGTGCATATACAGTATATTTTAAATAAATACAACACATCATTTTTAGAGTGTGTTTTGTTTTATAAGCTCCTAAGAAAAGTCAAGCATAGCTCCATCTTTGCTCAAAGTTAAAAAATATCATACTTTCTGATGTTAGTTTTAATAAAAATATAATTAAAAAAATTAAATCAAGGAAATTTCTCATTTCTTTCTTTTTACTGCATCGAAAACGTACCGAATCGTACCGAACCGTGACACAAGTGTATCGCATCGAACCGAACCGTGAATTTTATGAACCGTTACACCCCTAATTTATATATATATATATAAGGGGTTTGACGAGATTTCTCGTCAAGTGAAAAGCTGTCTCGTGATATCACCATGATAAATTAGCATAGAATATGCCACCGTTACATTCACCAGTCCCTCCAGAAAAACGCGATTATGCGATCGCTGAATTCAATGCATAATCAGCCAAAGTCCGCATATTTATGCGGGGGTCGCATTTTTTCAAATACTCCGCAATTTCGCCGCATAAATTGCAGATTTCCGCGCAAAATATGCGGGGCTTGCATGATTTCATAATCCCCGCATTTTTCGTCGCAAAAAAGTCACATATATCTTAGCAGAAAGTTGGAAAATGTTGCGTTTGCTTCACACAAGAGCAGCCGTTTCCCCCTGTTGCCATGGGAACGTTATGAATTGACGTAATTACACGACGTGAACATCATCGAAAAGCTGTAAAACAGGAGCACACTTTATTTTTAAATATTTCATTTATTCATTTTTACTACTCATTTTTTTTGTAGCATATTCCTCTAGTAAAGCTACATAACTTGTTTGACTCCTCAATGTTTTGTAAGTTTGATGTGTTTATTAAGGTCTTGTAACGCGTTGTGTCGGGAAGAAAAATAGGGATATCTCACAGATGAAGTTATTGCAGAGGCCAGACAGACTCACAGAGGCGATTGGCATCTCACAACTAGCACTTTATTCCCTAATCGAACTCGTATAACTGTCTGTCACATGTTCTACCGTCCACATCGCTACTTAATAAACAAAATAAGATAAAAGTAGCATCAAACAGAAATGACCCGCACACATGGGGTGTTCGAGGCGCGCATACAGTATAATACTGCAGACCGTTCAACAGGAGCGCGCAGCTCTTAAAGGGGCCACACCTTATTTCCACTCGTTACAGTCTGAAATAAAACAAGATGAGAAATTAAATATTTCCAGCACTTTCTGTGATGTAGTTATGCTTGCTTATCGTAGGAAGTAATAAGAAAGGACTTTACAATAAGGTAGTAGCCTAGTGAGAACAGGGTGTTGGGGGAATCACTTTTTTTTTCTCTTTTTCATCAAACCGCAGTTTTTGCAAGTTCCCGCAATTTTTGCAAGTTCCCGCAATTTTTGCAAGTTCCCGCAATTTCATCGCAAAAAATTGCATAAATATCCCGCATATTCCATCGCATTTTTTATGAAAACGGGCCGCGTAATCAAAGATTTTTGCCCGCAACAATCACAAAAAACTCCGCGTTTTTCTGGAAGGACTGATTCACATTACATTAAGGTGCCCACCACCTCCACTGTCGTTTTGCTGTTTTTATAAAAATGAAAACCATTGTAAACTATTGTAAATGTCTTCTCTACTCATCCAGCAGGAGTTACAGTCGCACACAGTGCAGCAGGAATCACGGTTAACTGATCTCATGATGGCGGATGACAAATGTCTTCTCTTGTAGAATGCGCACTCAGCACCCCTGCTCCCTATACACAGAGTACGTGCGATCGCGAATCCGAAAGTGAAAATGAAACGCGTGCTCCCTGATGCGCGCAAATTAGGCTGCATACAATAGTCTGTCCCCATTATCAAACCTATCTCTGGACTGTGTAGTTGTGGCTCTGGTCTCTGTTATGGACTCTGTTTGCACTTTGAATATTGAGAGAGTACTGTAACGTCTGAAGTACGACAGACAAGGGAGGCTCCGTTTCTGAACTTTTAATTGGAACTCAAAAACAACTGTACACAAAACCCACCAGCCAACTCACTCGATCGTTTCTCTCGATCGTTACTCATTACCCGGCCTTTTCCCGAACTCACTGCCTTAATCCTAGAACTGCCGGCGGAAAATAAAACAGCATTTTCACAACAATTATAAAGAGTCTGTGAGCTACAGTACTTAATTGCACTTGCACTTATTGTTTGCACTTAATAAGACTAAGAGAAAACTGTTATTTATTTTAGTTATTTATACTGTTTTTATTTCTATGTTCAATTTGTGGAAATTTGTTCAATTAGGAGGTCACACACAGCCTCAATCAGAAGTTCAGAAATTCCACATTATACAGTAAATTTAGTTGGCATCTCCACCAAGGCTGGCTTTGCTTCGAGTTGTTTCTCCGGATTTTGTTGCTTTTAAGAAATAACTATATATATATATATATATATATATATATATATATATATATATATATTGGGTTAAATACAAATCCTGCATCTTCTGTGTGAATGAATGGTGCAGACGACGCACAGTTTCATTTAACACACACACACACACACACAGAAGCACGTGTGACACTCGTGCTGTTTTTTGCCTATATGAGTAAACGAATACATGAACTTCATCTCCAGACTCTAGATCCGCTCTGAAAGTCACTTTGTGAGCATTTAACCGCTTCATTTGAGAAAAAATATCGTCATGTCATAAACACACAGAAACTCAAAGGTCTTCACGGCATCCCGTCAAAATAAAAGTCATATTAAATTTGACAGAACTATATAACTGTTGTACAGTAGAATTTAGATGCGTCTCAATGTAATAATACTACTACTATACATTATAATCAAAACTTTATTTGTTAAAGAATATTCAAAAAAAAAATGTTTCCCTGTTTTCATTTTAACAGTAAAGCTCATTGTGCAATACGTTGTTTGACAAAAAGTTTGTTTAATTTCATATGATTAAAATAAATTAACCCTCTGGGGTCGGTAATCACGCCGGCGTGATCTGCTAACTTTTTTTCTTATCAGTGCAAAACAAACTCAAAATACTTTGTTGATTTTGATCTTACATATAAGTGTTACACATCATTCAATACTGTTAAATGTCTTCTTTTTTTGTGTACACTCTTATTAACATCAAAACCTTGTGTTTTTGTAAAATAAATAAAATAAACAGGGTGCGCTTTCAGCTCACACTGTCTCCGCAAAAATCTTTCTGAAACGCCTCCGAAAAATTACCTTTAACTCAATAAATACTTGTCACAGAGACACGAAAGATTTCTCTTTATGAAGCTCTGAAATTCTCTTCTTTTAAATGAAGTAATTTATATAAAAAAGCAACTATTCTCAGTTGATGTAATCTGTATGAAAAGAGAGAGATGTCGGTCTTTTTCCTTTCACCTAATTATAGCGTATGACGTGTTAATGTGACCACGCCCACTGAGAGCGCGCGCTATTCAAACGTTAATGTTGAGCCAAGCCATGAAAACGCCCACATCAGAACGCCCTAACCTTTATCTCGTCTTGCTGCGCAGTGAGGAATAATTCCTGGAAAAGTTAACTCAGTTACCTGTTTCATTTCGAGGAGCACGGATTCAGCTGATGTAGTAAGTCATTTATTCTTAAGTGCTTTGTTCTAATCGCGTTATTGAATAGTGTCTGTAATTCGTTCTTCAAAATACAGCCGTTGGTCGTCCGAGTTTCAAATTCCTCTGAGGAAAAGGTGAATCCTTCCCCACTGTCCAGAATCATCTGAAGGAGTAGCGTGCCATTCTCAAAACAAGATGAACTATCAGTGAATCTGATGAAGAAACTTCGTGTTGTTATGGCATTGATCGGGGGGCGTGTGCGATGCGTAACGTTAAAACGCCTATTCACCATGTGAAAAGCTCTGGGGGCGTGGCAGCCTCAGCTAATTAAAGATAATGAAGGGAGAACGAAAAAACTGTACCTCTCCTTGGTTTCAAACGTATTACATAAACTGAAAATAATTTTTTTTAAAATAAATTACTTCATTTAAAAAAAGAGAATTTCAGCTTCATAAAAAGAAATCTCTCGTATCTCTGTGACAAGTATTGACTGAGTTACAGTTCATTTTTCGGACGCGTTTCAGAATGGACCTCACTGACAGAGAGAAGGCAAAACGCGCATCATGTTTATTTTTCTTTATTTGACGAAAAGCACAACACTTTGTTTTTATTGTGAGTACCCACAAAAAAATAGACACTTAACAGGATCTAATGATGTACAGCACTATATGTAAGATCAAAATCAACAGAGTACCGTATATACCCGAATATAAGACGACCCTGAATATAAGACGACCCCCCCATTTTCCAGACTTTTTTTTGTGGAAAAATAGATTTTTGTGGAAAAAATCTGGTTTTCAACAGAAAATAATTTTAAGAGCAAATTTCCGAGGCGTTGTTCCAAATGCCTCGCATCACCTGTGCCTCGTGTAGGCCCGCTCGTCGGCGGAGACCGGCACATATGCGCTTCCTGATTGGCCAATGGCCATGACTGCGGCTGCCTTGAGTGCGACTGGATGGATTTAATCACCCTGCGGGGTCGTCTGGCCGTTTTCGACGACGATCCGGCTCCCGCTCTCTCTCTCTCTCCCTCTGCTCGAGCCGCGCAAGAAAAAGCGCCGTTTAGAGAGGATGCCAGCGCGGACGGAGACAAGCGAGCAGAGACCCGCCCCCCCTGCCCTGTTCACATATCGAGTCTTTTGCGCGCTCAAGTTCGTTATTTCAAATGTAGGCGGGTCAATGACAAATAAGATTTTCAAGATGAAAAAAAATATATTTTAAGCAAAACAGTATTAAAATGCATTTTTATGTCCAAAAAAATGTATGGTGTTGATTCATATTGGTTTTAAAGCATTTTAGGCAGCATTAATTCATTATTAAACAAGATTTCTGATTTTACCACCCAGAAAATGTCAGGTGGTGCGACCATGTATTAATTTAAAATAATATACATTTAATGTACTTAGCACTACTGAGACTTGTAAATATGAATCGTTGTAGTGTCTAAAATGCATGTCACATGGTAAATTTCCTTTCCATTTCTTTATTTATTGCCCTTTTATTCCAAATCATATAAACGGCTGCTTTTCTGTGTTCAAACACCCATTTTTCCATAAGAATTTTTTGTGTTTTGTTTTTAACTGTAACAATTTTTTGTATACATTATATAAGGTCTAGAGTTATATTGCTTACTTCATTTTGCAATTGCAGTGGGAATTGAAACATTTAAATGTAAATTTGCTGGTTGCACCACCTGACCATGACCGGTCGCACCACCTGACGTTGTGATCAATAATGATTGATATTCACAAAATAAAAAGAAAGATATGTCAATTAATTTAATTCGGGTTTCAATTGGCTTTTTTATTTTAATCCTCTGACCAATTTATAGTGTATCTCCATCATATAATTAAATTTCATTAACAAGAAAGTGCAAAACAATACAGCATGTTATGAAAACATTTGATCATCTCATCAAGTGAGATATTTCAAGCCTTTATTTGTTATAATTTTGATGATTATGGCTTACAGCTTATGAAAACCCCAACAAAGGCTTGAAATATCTCACTTTGCATGTAATGAGTCTATATTAGTTTCACCTTTTAAGTTGAATTAGTGAAATAAATGAACTTTTGCACGATATAATTTTTTTTTTGAGTTTCACCTGTACTATATCATTTGTAAAATAAATTATTTTACTTTAAATATTGAATAGAATGGGTAGTGGTTTGTTAATTATGTAATGGTCTCTTCTGTAATACTGTATGACACTGCTATAAAGTATGTATTATTAACAAGTAATAACTGTAATTACCACAAAAAATAACAGAACACCATATTAACTTAAGTTGTAATTTATCTAGATATTTTTACAATGTACTCTGCCCTTGCAACTGGATCACTTTTTAAACAAGCTCTCTGTCGTGCTGTTTTATCCTTGCTTGATAATGACATACACAGTATACAAAAACAAATAAAAATAGATTAATTTAAAGATACAATTGTGTTAGTATCAATGTTGGTTATACAGTCCTTTATTCTTGAAGAATAGGACTTTAAGATGGACAATGTGCTCTTTTATTTGTCACCCATACCATAATAAAACAAAACAAATATATATGCATATGTAGATCACACCTTCAAACAAATTAAAAGCTTCATATATTTATTAAAATGTATTTAATATATTCAAAAACGTGAATTAACATGAGTTTTTTTAGTTGGTTTAACTGTAACTCTGGTCGCGACACCTGACATATTGGTCACACCACCTGACATTTCAAACTCAATTCAAATCTAACAGGCATTAACTTGGACACCTATACAACTGTTTGACCATGTGCTCAAGGTTATACATACATTTTCTAAATCCAATACACATTTTTATAATAACAACACATTTTCAAAGTTTTCCAGGGGTCATACCACCTGACATGATCATTTGAATCAACCTCATCATTACTCCAAAATGTCAAATTATCTAATATTTATGGGAGGGTGATTAACCTTGTTACTGCATCAAAGGGGTCCTTTGGGGTCTTCTGTGTGATGTCATATGCTATCACATGGTTTTATTAAAGGAACATTGCATAAAATTGGATTTTTATGTCGGTCGCCCTCCCTGACATTGGTAGAAGTAAATTTTTCGGACAAAAGTTGTTTAAGTAATAGAATAGTTTTGAAATAGGAACGATACACTATTTCCCCTCATTTATAAGGAATTTAACATAAAATCATGCCAAACTATTTGATTAAGAATTTTATTGAGAAAATTAACCTTTTTATTGCAGTTTTTTTCTCTGCTTGTACGTTCGGACGGTCGCACCACCTGACATTTTTGGTCTTTCAAACACCAAAACTCAAAAAATCTATTGAATTTCAATAAAATGAAGAGGGTTTCTTATAAAGGAGATATTGTAGATCCATTTGATATATGACATGTATTTATTCAAATTCTTTTTAGGAAAATAATGCATTTGGACACAAAAAATACATGTCATGTCATTGACCCAGGCGCGCGCTCATAATGAAAGCGACGCGCTTGTTTTTTCCAAGCGCGCCCGCGCCGCATCGAGATCCTCGGCGAAAAAAGGCTATCAATCGATTCCTCCACTCGAATATAAGATCACCCTGAATATAAGACGACCCCCCACTTTCAGCCTATTTTTAGGACAAAAACCTCGTCTTATATTCGGGTATATATGGTAATTTGATTCTCTTTTGCACTGATAAGGAAAAAATCGAGGCCGACCCCAGAGGGTTAATAATTGTATAAGTTTCATGATTTTAATTAATTAAACATGCTTTTTGATTACAAAAAAAATTGTATGGTGTAAAACAGGTCTGGCAGAGAGCTTTATTACTCAGCTTCTGAAGGCTATGACAACACCACATATCCGTAACACGCCCGCTCTGCGACACTAGTAGCCCCCCCCCCTGAAAACAAATCCTAGGGGAAACACTGATATATATTTAGCTAAAGTCGCCATTTCCTCTTGCTTTTCCCCATCTAATTATCAACATTTAGAGACCACTTCTCATGATCCAATCAATTACTGATACATAAAATCCCACCCTACATGTTTTTGTCATTAAATATTCTATTTGACTCTGAAATGTCACATTGCAAAGTAAAATGGGTTGCAAATCGTGTCATGTTGACGTCAAGAATAGGATTATTTGCAATGTGCCTAGGATAAATCAGGTGCACTCATGTAAGTGACCTGGTTTACAGGCAGAAGTGTGTAGATATCTTTGAGACCTGTCCAATGTCCTGTCCTGCAGTTTTGGAGTGGCATCAGGACTCAAGCTAGAAATGCCACCTGCTCGGTCTCTACGGCTTGTGCTCATTCTCTCTGCTCTATTAGCCTGACTGCCTGAACCGTCACCTGCTCCAGTTTAGATGGAGCACAGAAGTGAAGTGAAAGACTGCAGCCAGACAAGGTGTCCAAATGGACAGAAGAGAATGTATAGGGATGGGAATTGATAAGAATTTAACGATTACGATTCCATTATCGATATTGCTTATCGATTCGATTCCTTACCGATTCGATTCCTTATCGATTCGATTCCTTATCGATTCGATTCCTTACCGATTCGATTCCTTATCGATTCTCTTATTGATTCTCATTGGGTGAGGGGATAAGTACAAATTTGTTTGTTTGAATTAACTTGCTTTAATATTTGATCAGAAGACTAGCACAAAGTATTAGGGGTGTGAACCTACACTGGTCTCACACTTCGGTTCGGTTACGAATATCATGTCATGGATTCAGTTCAATTCGATATCTCGATGCACTGCATCCTCAATTTTCACTTTTACTTCAAAAGTGATGTGTGCGTGCGCGCGCGTGTGTGCCCGTGTTCGTCTGTTCGGGAAGTCGCAGTGACAGAAACAGTGACATTCCAGTTTAAGTTTCATGGGACTAAAGTCTGTTTATGCCATTAAGAAAATGAAATTCTGTCAAATCAATTTTGTTTTAAAGAAATGTTCATTTAAAAGCAGCGCTCATTCATCAGTGTATAATGTTACCATTAGAGATGCGCGCATCAACCGTCGCCGAGTCCGCTGTTGAAGGTGACGATCATCCATTTATAATCACGCGTAGCAACACAGAATAATTGTAATTTGACCATCGGGTGCGGATACTTAAATCAGAGAGAACATTATTGGGTCGGGTGGATGATGTGTTTTTGGCTGCGGATTCGGGTGACGTTTCTCATTGAGTATGTGCACGAGTTTGTATGTGTGTGCGCGCGCTTGTCTCATATGAGTATGTGCGTGGAGTTTGTGTGTGCGCGCTTGTCTCATATGAGCATGTGCGTGTAGAGTTTGTGTGCGCGCGCGCGTCTCATATGAGCCTGTGCGTGAAGAGTTTGTGTGTCTCATATGAGTATGTGCCTGCATTTCATGTATTTGTTTGAGCATTCAGCAGTATACATGTTTGACTACTTAGTATATGTGTATGCACGTGTTTCATATATGTGTGCGTGAATGAAGTTTGATTTAAGCCCTAGACGGCGCCTCATTGTCGTCTTTTCGCGTGAAATATAACCAAAGAGCGCTTCTGCATCGATGCCATGTTTGCTGCGTTCTGAACCAAAACAACGCAGCGCGTCTGTGACGTCATGACACATTTGCAACGAGTGGAACCGATAAGCGGAATCGTTAAGCAGGCAGGCTAACGGTTCTAAGAAATCGGTTCATTGGGCACCGGTTCTGAAGAAGAACCGGTTCTCGGTTCCCATCCCTAGTAACAACACGCACATACTTGTATATGTGGTTTACAGGAACTCTCCATAGGCATAATGGTTTTTATACTGTCCAAACTGTATATTCTATCCCCCTACACTAAGCCCACCCCTAAACCTACCCATCACAGAAAACTTTCGTCATGTTTATGTTGTATAGCCATGTCATTACACACATTTGTGTCCTCATAAACCATAAACCATATATACAAGAGCACACACACACACATGCTCAAAAGCAGAAAACCAATCAGTGTCTCATCTCAATCTGTGCCTTCCATTAAAATATTTTACACTGAGCTTATTATTAGAGAAATATGTAAATGTATGCAATAACACAAAAACTACAGACAAAACTACTCAATTAGTTTCTCAAAGACTGAATCTGCTAGTTTATGGCAAACCAGCATTCACAGCACACTAATTAAAGCACGGCTGGGAGATTTTAATGGCTTTCAGAGAGCAAGGGAATGCAGAGATTTATATTGCCCAGTAACAGGCTTCACTGGACACGTATAAACTGCACTTAAATATGGTACTTCGTCCACTGCTGAGAGCTTAATCCTGTTCTTTACTGTTTGGATGCCTCTTTTAGTACTATTTCAATGGCAGAGAAGATTTTTTTTTTAAATTACAGTAACAAAATGATTTAAAGGGGTCATATAATGCAATTTTTGTACAAGCTAATATGATTCTTTAGGGTCTAAATTAAAAGTTTGTAATATACTTTAATTAAAAATTCTCATTAGTATTGTAAGAAAACACTTATTTTACCTGGTCAAAAACAGCTCTGTTTTCAGCACGCCGTTTCAGTGCATATGCCTTTAAATGATAATGAGCTTTGCTCACCCCGCCTCTCTGTTCTGTGCGTACACCGTTTGTAACACAATAACACAATAACCATAACGCGTTGTTCAGTATAAACGTGGTATTATGAATTATATTGAGAACGTCATACATAGAAAACCAGCTTTATACTGATCCTCGTTTATAAAGCAGTCTGGTGTGTGAAATGATTTGCGCAAACATGAGAGCATTGACGTTGCTCGTGGGGAATATTCCCTTCGAAAACAAACTCAGCCACTGCGTCTTAAGCGGTTCGGATTTAGGAACATTAAAATGACTGCTGTGTTCGTTATTACACCCAAGAACAGAACACCACAATCGCATAGACGCCATTCTGCTCATAGACAGAGCTCCAGCATATCAACAATGACCGCGCCGGTCCACGCGGACTATGATTGACAGCTCGCTCACGAGCGAGGGCGGGTCTGTGTTGAAACGCTGCTGTCAATCAACAATAGTGGGAGGGGCGTCCGATTTAGTGACGTCACAACATCGAACGGCTCAATTTGAGGCAGGGGAAAACATATAAGGAGATTAAAAAAAAAAACACTGGATACATTTTTATCATTAAATGATGGTTGTGTACAGGCACTGCCAACACACATTTCAGTACAATCAACTTGTAAAAGTGCATCTACCATTATATGACCCCTTTAAAAAACTAAAGATTCAGATTATCTCTAAAGTGATCTCTAAGGTGGACACCCAACTTAATATATGATATTTACCATCTGAATCTTACCATGTCATGTCAGCAAATGGAAAAGTCAGCCAGCTGTTTATTTATGTAATTTATTATGTAAATTACTGTGTATTCCACCCTAACAGCAGCATTTTACCCCAAATACCATACTTTTACAAATTATTCTGTTATTGAAAAAGTTAAATTACCTTGAACAAAACTGAAAATCATTAAGACGACCTTTGTCTCAAAATATATTTAATAATTTTGACGATTCTCATTTGCTACTTAAATCTACAACATTCAAAAAAAACCATCAAATATTAGATCAAATTGGCGCAGAATCATCAATCGTGTCAAGGATCAGAAAAATGTCCATGTGCATCTTGAAAAGCAGATGTTTTGGAAAGTGCTGTGACAAGTTTTTGTGCCTTCTAATTGTTTGGAGGAAAATAAAATCAAAGCCGTCTTTTACCCAGGTGCGTCTTTAGTCCCGTTGCACCCTATAACTTGTAATGTAACGATTGATAAGTCAAGTAATAATATTACTTTTAAAAGGAGTGAAGAGCAATAAAACTAATTTTAATTGAGTATCGAGCCCAAAACTGTTTGTGACCAATTCAGTTGAGTCTGAAGCCTATTACTATATACTTTATTTTTGTGTTGTTTAGCCGCATTGAAAGTGTCCAGAACCTTATGTTTTTATTTTGTTTGCATGGTCGTGTTACATATGTGAAACCAGTCCCAATTGAAACTTCCAAGTATAAGCCAATATGTTTTGGAAAACATTCAAGGTGTTCTGGCAGTATAAAGTAACATGAAAGGCTGTGTCTGTAATATGATTGTGCACCTGTATGTAGACACATGAACACATTCTGGTTTGTTATCAGTATTGTGTGTGTGTGTGTGTGTGTGCGCTATGGCCTAGAGGCTCGTGGCCCCGGGCCCTTTGCTCCCAGGCTGCTTACCTGGAGTCAGCAGAATGACAGAGGTGACGATCAGAGAGCAGATGACCAGAATAACAAGCAGTGCAATCGCTATTCCCTTCCAGTTCCTCTGCGGAGGGTTACTTCCCACCAGCTCCTACAGAAAGAGACGACAAAGAGAGAGAAAGCATGTGAGTCGATGAATGCAAATGGGAGGTTTGTCAAGGACAGATGTGTGCCAGTAAGCAGCACCTCCTGGGAAACTGCTGTTGGCCTAAAACAAATTCTGCCAACATCTGTGTAAAAGTGTCATTTAGTATGACATACACTATTGTTCAAAAGTTTGGGGCTGGTAAGAAAATATTATGCTCATCAAAGCTGCATTTATTTGATTTGACTTGATCAAAATCTTTTCTATTTTAATATAATAAAAGGTAATTTATTCATGAGATGGAATAACTTCAGTCTTCAGTGTCACATGATCCTTCAGAATTCATTCTAAGATGCTGATTTGTTGTTCTTGAAACATTTATTATGATCATCAATGTTGAAAATGCTGCTAATACTTTTTGTTCAAATGGATATATTTTATTTTTCAGGATCCCTTGATAAATAGAAAGTTCGAAAAGACAGCATTTATTTAAAATGTAATTTTTTTTGTAACCAATAAAAGTCTTTACTGTCACTTTTGATTAATGTAATGCATCTTAGCCAAATAAAAGTATGAATTTCTTTATTTATGAAATAAATAAAAATCATACCAACCCCAAACTTTTGAACATTTGACTTTTTTTCTTCCAGCAACAGAGGGAGATTTATTGGTGAAATAAAGTATGAAGTTCTGAAAAGCTTGAGGGTGTTTTAATTTCTAAAGGCCAAAAAAACACATACATCATTTGTATTTGGTTCATGTGTTGTGCATAAGAACTGTGTGGAGGAAAGAAATTCTCCAAATTTGAGATTAATTAATTGATAGCCTAAAACAGAGCAAATTTTCTCAATTAATATTTAGCAGTAGCTCTAACTGAAACAAATTTGATCAATTGTTGGAAGTTCCTCCACATGAAACCATCAATTTAAGCTTAAGAGGAGCTATTTCAAACTGGAGATGAATCAAGTGTGAATGACAGATTAAACTCTGTTTAAAAATAAAAAACAGAGAACAGACCCGCTCATACAGATGCCACCAAAACACAAGATTCACAACAAGCAGAGAGTTAGTAGACACAGAGCATTTGAACTTAAAAGCAGAATGCATGTAAATAGAGTTAAAAGTAGCATGCGGCTGTGGCCTGTGTTCCAGCGGCTGACATTTTTATTGGACTCAACTCAGACTAATGAAGTGGAAGTCTAGTGGCGAGGGCGGCATTAAACTCTTTAAGGCCTGAGCTGTTAGTGACCTTGTTCCTGTCCTAATTGAATAGCGCGCCAGACATCATTAGCCTGGAGATAACAGTAGCCAGAGCCTGTTTACCGGGACACCCATTACAAGGACTCATTAAAGTCTCTCTCTCTCTCTCTCTCTCTCTCTAGGGTCACACAGACAGACTCTTCCTTTCCGGTATGCAGACAGAGCCACATATGGCTCGTTTACACTGAGCGGTACGGTACGGTACGCAATTATTTGCGTTTCCACTGTCAAAAGTTGTGAATGGTACCAAAAAGCCGAACCGTACCGTACCACTTTTTGGGTACCCTTCCGTTGGGGTACCTAGCACAGTGTTACGGTACTAAAAGGTGGAGCTAGACTCACTGCAGAACGTTGATTGGTTGACAGAGTATCGTCACTTGCGCATGCTACAAGGGCATAGAAGCGCCATTTTTAATATACAGTTGAAATATAATACTACTGTTATTGTGTCACGAAATGTAGTTTTAAGAGTTTTGCAGGCGAGAATGTAGTTTTTTAAAGCTCAAATCTGTGGTTTATTTATAGATTTATGATAATTTGACTGAGATCCATTCCAAGCAATTACCGGGTGCTCAGCGCTCAAGTACCCCGCATGGAACAGCCTTTCCACGGCTAGTCGTGCTGATGTTTGCCGCCGACTCTGACGTCTCTGTAGTGGTTAAATGAGATATAATTCGTCTTGTATTGACCTAACAGGCGATCTTTGGTCTCATGAATCTATAATCCGTTCCCTGGCCAATAGTTTTGGCAGAAGGCTAAGTGAAGTTTCATATATTTGAGCGCTGAATTTGTATATTTGACTGAATTGTTTGCTTTATGTTATTAAAGCTTTACTGTATAGCATTTTGTACCTTTTATAATTTTATAATGGCTATTATTGATCAAACTGAAATTTAACAAAAAGAGATAGGGTTGGGTTTTTTATTTTATTACAAGACCATCTGTAATGTTGTTTATTGCAACATTTGTACCAATGCACATATTGCCTGGAATAGGCTATGTTTAATGTTTTTAAATTTAAACGAAAAGAGGCAGGGTTGTGTTTTATGTTTAGTTTTGTTATAAACACAGGCTACATACATGCAGTGAATATAATCAATAGGATATGCGTTGCCTGAACCACATTTGCGTGCTTATAATGTTTAAAATGTATTTAAATCAAATCGAAAAGAAGCAGAGTGATATTTTATAACATATTTCGTTTTATTGTTGCCTAAAATGTACATACAGAGATAACCGGAGTAGCAGAGCAAGCTGAGTGGCGCTTTCAAAAACGCGCTGTTCCATTAGCAAAATTACTGGACTCGCGTCCTCGGGAGTCATTCTCCTGAGTTGGACTTTGTGTAGGCTACTTGGTATTGAGAAACGCCTAATGCCGGCACTTGTTTCATGTGACAAACATGCCAAGAAGCAAGAACAAGATCTGCAGTATGTCATCCATAGTTGTTTACTATGTTGCTTTCTTCTTCGCGCGAAAATGACATCGATCGCTTCTTTCCGGCAAACACCACGCCTATCAAGTAAGGGTACTGTTGGCGGTGGAAACGCTAGCCGGATCATGGTTTACCGACCCGAACCGTACTGTACTGTACCGTACCGTACCACTCAGTGGAAACGAGCCATTAGTCTCATGTGAATAGAGACACAGCATTACAGCACTAACCACCAACGGCACCCTTCACCCTGCCTTACTTCACATATGCGATCCTAATGACAATAACTGGTAAAATAAAGGTAAAAAATAAAATAAAAAATGTATCAGAAATGATTGATGCTTACATGTGCACACACAAAAGCACCTAAATGGCAGGTGCATGCCAAAGTATGAGCTGATTACTTTTGTTTTGATTTGCTTTTTCTGTTATGAATATTGAGTCAACAGATAAATGACACCACAATCGGTGTCTGAAAAAAAGCACCCAAAATCATAGGGAAAGTAACATATTTAAGCAATTACATTATTATTAGCATGCTCAAGTCAGACGCATTACAGAAGTGGTTGACAAACAATTTTAAGTTAAATTGTAAACTATGATAATATTTGATTAGGTAAACCATATTTGGAAATCTGTGGGAATCCCTGCAAAATAAATATGAGAGAAATACATTATTAATAGCTCTAATAACAACTGGGATGTGTACACTCTCGGGCAAAAAAAAAAAAAAAGACCACAAATTATTGGTCAGAAAAAAAGACAGAAAGAATGGAAGTTGTGTGTGTGGTGATGAATCACAATGAAACACGAAGTTGCATGGTGATGCTCTAGAGCAGTGGTTCTCAAACCTCTCCTGGAGGACCACCAGCCCTGCACATGTTGTATGTCTCCCTCATCTATCACACCTGATTCAACTCATGAGCTCATTAGTAGAGACTGTAAGACCTGAATAGGGAGACATACAAAATGTGCAGGGCTGGTGGTCATCCAGGAGAGGTTTGAGAACCACTGCTCTAGAGCGGTGTCTTCGGAAATCTGCTGAATAATATAATAATAAATGTGTCTCTAACACAGTGAAACATGGAGAAAGAGATGTCATTGTGTGGGGAGCCTTTTAGCTGCTGGTATTGGTGAGATACTTCCCTGTAACAAGTAATTTAATGCTTTGGAGTGCAGGAGAATATTGCAGAATGGCTTGCTTCCCACAAATGAAAAGTTATTATCTAAAGAGGAATGATCAGAAGATGTTATTTTTCAACAAGAAAATCCTCCTGCCCAAATTGCAAAGACAACAAAGAAGTGGCTTGTGAACGAGTCCCGATTTGAACTCTATAGCGAATATTTTGTCTCACATTAAACTCAAACAAACTGGGACATTTATGAACTGTTTGAAGACATCAACATTGAGTGGAGCAACACTGACTCTTCTTCCTGCAAAAAGATGTCTAAAAGTTTACCCACATTTACCTGGAGCTTGTAACATTTTAAGAAAACAAGTGGGAAGGCTATTTCATGCTAAGTTACTTTATCTACAGTATTTGTGTCAGTTTTAACAAATTTCCTGACCATTGATTTGTGATATTTACGATTGAACACTTTTTTTAGGACTGGTTAACACAATGCGTTTTTGCTTTAGAAACGTGAAAAGCAGTTCAGTGGAACAGAAAAAAGCTCTAGAGACGCATTTTTTAAGTGTCATACTTCTTTTAATTTGAGAGTCACATTTTTAGAATGACGTGTCATACGCGAGACACTGAAAAAGATGTGAGACGTGAGCGCAACGGTTAAAGACATCCGTCTAGCACGCGTCTACCTTGAAAAACAATGGAAAAGTAGCGTAGTGGGATGGAAAAATGCAGTCTGTGTGAACAGCCCCTTGCTTCAACCTGTTACGACGACAAACATAAAATGGACTGCAGTAAATATACACTGGTAACCTGTATCGCCACTGGTTATCAAATAAATAAATAAATAATAATAAGCGAAGGTGACTGTGGCAAGCAGGACGAGGATGAGGCCGAGGGCTGTGGGAGAACGGCGCGAGGCCGGTGGCGTGATTGATGATGAGCGACGACAGTGAAGATCGAGAGGCCAGGCCTGGACGAGAAGAGCCACGCCCCTCACGGACGACTGCTGTCACATACAGTATAATAGAACATAAAACAAAACATGAAATCCAGGCCTGTTCCTCTCTCGATCTTCACTGTCGTAAAATAAAATACATTTGAAATATATATAAAATTATAATAATATATTGTTCACTTGCAGAATAGAGCACACTTTATGCTGAATGTAGCCCAAAGAAGCCTTTTTCTGACTAGAACTGCAGCAACGTCCTGCAATACAGTCCAGTAATGGCCCACACCTGGCCTCTCACAAGACAAACACACAAGCAAGGGACAACCCAGATCTATGACATCCATCCTGGGCCATTATCATAATGACCGTGCCATTACAGCAGCTTAGTAAACACACCACACACCTGTTTATGACAAGCCCTCTGCCTTCCATTAAACCAACACTTTCCTACCAGGAGAGCTATTATACTTTATAATGGCTGCTGTTCAGAACACCATCATCATTTATATATATATTTTTACCAGCAACTCAAAATAATACAACAAACCCAGCTGACCACTAACTATAGCGTGCTTTCATATGTACAACACAAAAACACATGCACACATCCAGATAATAATCTACTGCCATGTTGTGTGCACAAAGAGGAAGGATACAGAAAACAAGTAAATAAAATAAAAAAGAGAGAAGGTGTTTTGGCAGATGTGAAATGAATACAGATCTGTTGATAACAACAGAGAGAGCGCAGTACTCCAGCTTTCATTCACTGATTGGAGGAGACTACAGCTTACAAAGCCAATGAAAAAAAAACAAAAAAACAACACACACACACACACACTTGAAAAGACACACTACAGCCTGAGTGCAGCTCAGAAAAACAATGGGAACAGACAGACAGGAGGGAGGATGTGAGGTGACTGTACAAGCTGCATTTCTGTCTTTGACATATATATAGGTGTATTTTACAGATAATGTATGTGCGTCCTGAATTACACATTACTCCACCACTCTGCCAAAGCTTGAGTTCTAGTTTATAAACAGCTGTTGGTGGAAATGAATGAAAAAAAGTAGGGCTGTGCAATATTGACAAGAAATTATATTTATTTCTATATTTTCTGGGATTTTATCGATAACGATAATTAGACAACATTTTGCTGAGTGTGTTTGGGCTGGTACCTTGGCAGGTTTAGGACTGCCGTGACAAGCTGACCCCAAACGCTTTTGATATTCTTCATATTCGGTGTGGTGGTCAGTTTGCAGCAATAACAGACATAATATTTTCCAATAAGTTTAAATAAATGTTTACCTTTAATGTGCATTTTTACCTTTATAAATGCATTTTTTAAACCTAAATAAATGCTTACATCATCTGTTGTGTCTGGTTCTAACATTTAACCAATACATTTAATTAGTATAAGACAAAATAGGCCTATTTTCAATCAAATTAAATCAGTATCAACAAAACTTGCTATGCAGAGGAAACACTTGCATAGATGCATTGAGACTGTTTAATGCAGCTCAGAGGGGACATGAATGCATTTAACCTGCAGTTACAAATGCATAAATAATGTTTTGATGTTTTAAACATAAAACATTGAAAACTGATATTAGAAATTATTTAAAAAATGAAAAGATACTTTAAATGTGAAATTAAACCGCCAATAGGTGGCAGTAAGTCACTGTTAATGAGTAAGTCATTGAGTTTAAACCGAACGGCTGATTCATTCAGGAACAAAGCATGTGTCTTAATGAGTGAGTCATTGAATAATGTATTCAAATGATTAGTTCATTCAGTAACGAATCACACTGCTGCATGTTGCTCAGAGATGCAAAACAGTCCTGTGGCTTTGATTGGAACTATTTTCTAGGGCTGTAGTCAACCAAAGAAATCCTTAGTCGACCAAAGACCTGTCCTGCTAACTGTCAACTAAAAAAAGTTATTTTTTTTTAGTTTTTTTTTTTATCGCATCGAGATAAAAACATCTCAACTTTTCAGAATGCCGCAAGCGCACCATAAGCGCACCGTAGGTCACGTGACAAGAACCAAACGGAGCGCAACTGCCCTAGCGCTTTGGAAAAAGGAGAACGTGGCACGCCCAGCGTTTTCTACACGTTTTTAGGTGCTATATGTGAATGGCGCGGCTACTTGTTATCTCGCTTACCGCTTTTAGGTGATAGGCCATATTGGTCGTTGAGCTATGGTAAGTTAGCTTTAGGCCGCATAGCTTGCACTCCACAGTCTTGTCGTCTTTTTTTTGTAAAATGCAGCCAGACAAAAGATTTAGATTTCTTGGACATTTTGTCGACTAAAGACAAAACAAGTAGCGTTCTAACTGAATGAACACAGCAAAACTACCTATATTCCTTACTGGGCGCGAAGCAGCAGCGCAGCCAGCCACAGGTGCGGTTCCCGACTGTTCTACGTGGTGCGCTAAACTGTGGCGCTGTTACAAAATAACCTAAATTAAAGCATTTAAAGTTGGGGATAAAACATAGGCTAATTATATTTAGAATACAGTAATATATAACTGCTTATAAAGGAATAAATATCAAGGAGTAAATCGATGAAAATTTCTTTCTATTGAAAAAAAAAAAAAAAATGCAACTGGTCGACCAATGAGAATGTCAGTCGACCAAGACGGCATCGACCCTACTATACTATTTTCATTGACGAAATAGACCAAAAACAAGAAATATTTTGTCTAAAAAACTGTTGTATACAATCAAGATTACATTTGTAATTACCGTAAAACTTCAAATAGTAGCCCGGGCTTTTATTTTCCCAAATCGTCGAACTGCACCGGCTTGTATTTGAGACAGGCGTCTATATGAGACAGGCCTTTATAATTTAGTGTTGAGATGTGTTAGGCCCATTGAGTGTATAGGCCTGTCTCTAATCTCTAAAAATCTCCAAATGCTCCACGTGAAACTGCGGTCTTCCGACCTTTTCCTATCGCGTCGTCAATTGATTTTGATTAATATATGTGCGAGGGAGAGAGAGCAAGGCAGCGCTCGTGTTGTTTGAAGACGTGAGAGTGCGTGCGCGCGGCCGGGGCTCTCTCTCTCTCTCTGCTTGTTATGCGCCCTGTCAGGCGCACCAGTCATTCTATTCTACATCACTCATCGATCAGAAAAGGCTTTGGAGGGACAAAAATTTGCTTTGGCGCCCGCCAAAAAGCGGACGATCTGACGGTTTTAGAGGATTAATACAACCCGAAACTAAAAACAGACCCGGCCTCTATTTGAGACCGGCCTTTATTTACCCAAACCTGCAGCCACACCAGGCGTGTAAAAGAGACAGGCGTCTATTTGGGACTCGGCTATTATTTGAAGTTTTACGGTATGCTGATATTTGGAGTAAAAAATGGCACTAATTCGTATGATATTGATTAACTATATAAAATGATTATCTTAAACATTGAGGGCATTCTAAATGCATTTTAATAGACTAAATAACGCAGTGAAAGCATGCACTAAATGTGCAAGCGCACTAGTCTTAACCCTCATCACGTAGTGTGTGTGCGCACTCTCTAGATGTGTTTTAGTAAAGTGAGGGACATACTCGATATTGTCAGATCGCACATTGTTAAAACAACAATCACGATATTATCGTAGACAATATGTATCGCGCACCACTATAAAAAAGATTTGTATCTACACTGTAAATAAACATATGTAGTTGGTGCATAAAACATGACATTAACTTGACATCATCGCCAGAACAAGGGCTTGTAGACATCCTGCATAAAAACACAGGAATAAAGACTTGAATGTACAATATTCAAATTGTTCACTTATTAGTGGCACGCACTGAACAAAAAACTCAATATTTACAAGTCCACTAAGCATGCTTGAATCAGTAGCGAGCTATCATTTGCTTTCATTGAGATTCAAGGCAGAGCAAGGAGAAGTGTGTTAAATAGAGGACATTTGCATTGCTAATCTCCATTGTCTGATGTGATCTTTCAAGTCTTCCACTTTGTTACATCGTAGGTCAAGATTTACCCGATATTGTCATCTTTTTTGACTGGTGATTTCAGTGATGAACACCTATATTTCAAATCTGCAGAAAGTTTTCAAAAAGTCTAAGCCTGAGACATCCACAAACTGCCCACAGGTTGTTCATGGAGCACCATTATGCGTATAGCAGACATAAATGGCAAGAGTTTTCTCAAACAGGATTGCCCAGTCTGGAGTGCGTTTGCTGTACAACGATGTGACTCACTGCTTAACCACCGCAGTAAAGATCCATTACATGGCTGTACCTTTGTCAATTAAACCACTTTGATTCAACAATATAGGACTGTCATTAATGATGTCACATGCAGGTGGTGGAGTAATAACTTCTGCTAGTTTATAAAACATTTTTTTTTTAAAGTATTAAAAAAGATTATCACGTTAACATGTAGCATGTAATTGGCGTACACTTCACTCCCATATACATGCAGTTCATTCAGTCAGCAGCTTTTTTCCACAACGTAATTTGTCTGAAACGCTGCTGTAACGACCATGGCATCTGATGACTTCTTCCATGTTTTTGTTCCCAGTCGTTTGTTTCATTTGATGATTCATTGTGATTCTACATTGTAAGTCCGTTTAACAAGAAACTATGCTTCTAACCACAGGTAGAGAGGCATAGTTCCAACCACAGAAGTTCGCAATGCTATTTGTGAATGTTCGTTGGAACTATGATTTCGGGAAATGCCAAATCATGCTTTCAGAAAACGTACCCCTGATTAGCTGATCTCTCAATTTATGATAATCAGGTTTCATTCAGAACAATCAAAAACAATTCTTATGGCAAGTAATAGAGTCAATTGACCTAACTGTTAAACGTTGCCAAGCCACACGTCTATCAACTTGGTAAATTCATAAGAATTCAACTGAAGTGTGGGTACAAGTGTGTGTTCAATTTACTTTGAACATGGTTCATCCAATCAGATTTTAGAGCTGGAATTATCAGATTAATAAGGCTTCCTTCAACAAGGTAGAAACGTCAGTGAAGTTTGTGAAATGTCAAAATAAAAGAAAGTAGAGTTCCTGAGACCTTTCATTAAAGCAGTTAATGCCGTTACATGATACACAAACACATGGCACGGCACAGAGCAGTAATACATTAGTAAGTCGAATATTATCACTCCTGAAGCATGACACCTGCTGAGCACTTGTATCTTTAATGTGCAGAAAAGCTCTTCAGAGCTTCCATAAGAGCAGAGAGCTCAGCACAGTGGTAAGTGTTCTTCCATCACACTGAGTGAGAGGAAGGCGTAAATGTGAGACTGCCCATGTTCCCTTACCTTTACTCAGCTTGGAAGCTTCTCATCAGCAGGACTAACTCTGAGTCTAACACTTCCTGTGGTTCCCTGCTCTGAAAGACAAATGAATTTGATAGTGCTGCAGTATCAGGCTTCTATATCGGCCTGTGTCAACACTAAGTCACAGCAGAATCACTGGTAAGACATTCTGAGTGATTGCGACTTTATATCACACAATTCTGAGTTTATCACTCGCAATTGAGCATTTATATCTTGCAATTCGGACTTTATAACTTTAACTGCGAGTTTATATCTCGCAAATCAGACTAAATAACTCGCAGTTGCGAGTTTATATTACGCAAGTACTTCTAATTTATTCAGTCGTGGAAACAAGCTTCCATAGTTTCCCCTACCATTGTTTTTTTTTTGGGGGGGGGGGGGGGGGGGGGGCTAAAACATTGTTTATAAATGTTGTATAAGTTTAATAATTGTATAAGTTTCATGATTTAAATTAATTAGAAATGTTTTTGATTACTAAAAAATTGTACACCACATATCCGTAACGCCAGCTCCGCGACACTACTAGTTTCAGGGGGTCTACCACCCCCCCTGAAAAAAATCTTAGGGGTAACACTTTATGATTATGGTAATATATTAAAATAAGATAACAAATACCAGTTTGAAATATAAAGCAGCATAACTGTTTTGGTACAGGTAACCTTTGGTTCACCAGAAGCTTTGAACATTCACGTTACAAATGGCCATGCCAGCTCTTATGTTAAAACTAAGGTGGATAGCAGGGTCAAATCAGATTTACAAATATTATGAACTGTTACAGTATATTCCCTAAGCGTCAGTATACTACGGATTTTATTATTATTAACATGAGCTCTTTGGTTTTATGGAGCCATTAAAAACTCTTCCTGAATGACAAAATTATGTGCCGAGTGATATTTGCATGCCAGATGATAGTCCTTCTGTAAGTGAGAACAATGGGGTTTTCCACTAGTTGTTGAACAAAACAAGCTTCGATCGTCCATGTACGTGATACATAATACTGAAATTTCACACTTCACAGAGGCTGATTCGGAATTCATCATCGACCTGCATCTGAGAGCGAGTAAGAAAAAGAAAGAGAAAGAAAGAAAAGGAGGAGGAGAGAAGAAGCTCCCAATTCCCCAGCCTGCACGGCTCTAAATGCATTCCTGCTGTGCTCTCTTAGCTCTCAAAGCATTGTTCTGAAATGTGTGGCAGGTTGCAATTGCCTGGCAATACCCAATGGAGGAGCCTGGGAGGGCATATGGGCCCATTTGCTAAAAATCACTGCGGCACCTGATTCAAAGAACACAAATGTATTCCTTTTAACTCGAAAATAAGATCCCAGCTTTATTTGTATTTGCCATTGAAGAAGGAAACCATGCTTTATGATACATCTCAAAAGTGAGGAAGGGATTTTCAACCCATCTGCACTCACTGGTATAAGTGCTCACCTTGTCTTTCTCTCTTAGCCAGCTGAAAGCATGTTTTATGATTCTCAATGACCTTAAAGGGGTGAATGGCAGGACATGGTGGCTTGTTAAGAACATCTAACCGGGGAGCTGATCTTAAATAGATTAAAGGTGAACAAGGGAAAGCCTATGATGAGATGTAATATGTAAGAAACAATCATAACAGTCAAACACAGCATGAGTTCAGTTTAGTACCACTGTATCAATAGACTTCTCGGCCTGATTCTGATATTAAGCCCAATTCTAAATATGTTGTCTGTTATTTAAAGCGTCACCGGCCCACCGGTGGGCCCACAGCCATTACATATTTAAAACAGTAATATCCTATACTAAACCTAAACTAATCTTGACAAACTATATATCATTTGAAAGCTTACAATCTCTAGTTTGATTATCAAAATAAATTACAGAGGAGCCGTAATTTATCAATTTGCAACAAGAATATTTTCATACTCCTAAGGTGTGTTCAGACCTTTATTTTAAAATAGCGATGAACATGAAAAATCATGAAAGAGAGGTAGAAACCTCAGTTTGTTTTCATGCCATGAGTTAAAAAGATAGCATCCATTAAATTTTTTTTAGAAAAAAAATGTTTAAAATGTAAAGAAAAAAATTATAGATTCACTATTTGTGATGTGGCAGCAAACTATAATGCACATACGTGTTATTTTAATGCGTTTCTTACAGGTTGAATTCATATCAAAACCTGCCAAACTTCCAATACTACTTCTGAATAGGATGTCTACTTCATAAATTGTATGAATATTGTGGAAATAATGGTTCATGTCAATGGAGTTTGGTTGTCACCTAGTGAAAAAGTTTGGTACTAAGCCCAAACAAAATCTTACTGAAAGCTAATTTTTTGTGATATCAACCTAAAATTTGAAACTTGATCAGATTTTTGGCTTTGAAGTATTTGCAGTTTTAGAGTCCAACATGTTTTGAAAATATATATTTTACATAAAATATGAATATACATTTTTTTACATTGTACATTTTCATAAACTCAAACTTCTATAACCTGTTTTTTTTTACTTTCTTAATTTATTTCACTTCTACAAAACTCTTACGTCTATTTTCTAAAGCATTCTTGAATTACAACCATTTAAGTTCGGAATGTGCTTTTTCATGTCTATTCAAAAAACACTTACACTTAAGGGGTTAAGTTTGGTTATCACAAGCTAGCTACCTAGTGTAACATTTTGAAAACACTGCAATAACACTTATAAAATACAAGATTTTAGTTTAGTTTAGTTTGCCATTTTTATAGATATATTTTAGATTCCTTAACCTTACCCATATACCTAAACATAACTACTTTAATAGAGTATATATATATATATATATATATATATATATATATATATATATATATATATATATATATATATATATATAAAACATAATGGGCAGGAAAATGTACAATGACCATTTTAGTGACCGGTAATTTGAACCGCTAATCCTACTCCTACCTTTAAAACTAACCATAACCATTTCTTTAAAAAAAAAACATAGTATAAAGAAAAACGTATCAAACAGGCAAGTGTAATCACAATAATTAATTTATTGCAAAAATGTTAAAAAGTGGTACCAAAGTCAACCAAATTAAGATGTGTTGCATTCACAGTCATATACAATAGTTGTATATGATACAGAGAACAATTTAAGCTGTTAATCACTGAAAACCATTACCATATACACAGTGAATGTGGGCCTATCTCATTCAAATGCAAACTTCCCCTAAAATATGACATGTCGAAATCCGTGACAAAGCAGACGAGAGGAGAGCCAATGAGTATTTGATATAACTGGCGTAAAACTTTATCATATAGCTTCTCATGGTGGAACATTTTTCATTTGTAACAAGTGCGAGTTTGACGTTTATGGTTGCAATTAATTATGGAGATTAAGAATAAAAGCTTGAATTTGGGTCTCACGTGTATTCTGAAGATTCTGCGTTTTTTGGCATATTTTATAGTCATTGTTTGATTAAGATGCCTTTTGATAAAATGCCTTTTGTGTACTACATCGAACAAAATAGATATTACATGAAGTAATGGTTAAACAATTACAGAAATGTTATTCATTTAAGTTTTTAAAATGTATTCTTTAACATAATTCTGTGAAATGAGATTGCACTGAACAGAATGAATTTTGCTAATTCACGTTACTAATACAGAGATTAACCACAACTGTCTGCTTTTGTACCACTCTGGTCAGCACTCCATCTCTGTTACCAGTTGTGTACCAGTTTATGTAAATTGCAATACAGTCATGTTCTTCAATGGACCAGGGCTTTGAAATGAAGGCTTTCTGTTCGATTGCGGAGAATGTGGCAATCCATAAGTGAGGCTCATTACCTTCAGCACAGCAACCTCGCTAGTGAGTATTGAACATAAACGAGCTGAGCAACGCTTGTGTTACACGCCATTATTGATCAATGCACAGCAGGGAGCCAGTTCATCAAGCCCTTCTCACTTTTCTCCAGCCAACTGAGACCAAGGAGTGGACAAGACAGGTTCAATCTAACATATAGTATCGTTAATCTCTACCCATCACTAAGAGTAGAGAAAACTGGAGGTGTGGTGCAGAACCTTAGTTCCCTATGATCTGCAATCATGGTCATGATAAGGAGAATTAACTCAGCTCCAGGGTCAATGAACCGGTCATTTACGCAAGACAAAAGTAATGCTCAGAGCATGAGTAAAGGGTAGTGGGTTTCATCAAGGTAAGAGTCCCAGAGAATGGAACAAACAACACAGATTGATATCCAACAAGGAATCAATATAAAGCTGCAGAAAAAGAGGAATGATCAAAATAACACCAGGATACTGAGGGCATGATGATCCCTGATTATCAGAGAAAAGGACAAAAACAGTCCAAAGCATCCATCTAAACTTGCTTCAAACAATTATCATTAAAAATTAAATGTGTCTTGTTGGAAGTAACACAAGTGCATATACCTGTAGTATACTGGAAATAGAATGAGGCATTCATTTACTGCTAGCCATTTGTTGCAGTGTAGACAGTACCACTGAATATAATGGCTCCGTGTCAGGTGTAGACAGGGTAATTTTACCAGAAAAGATAACAATTAAGTAGTTGGTGTGTCATAACTGCATTGATAGCAAGCAGTTTCATAAAGGTAAAGCTGATATTGTCAGGACTGCGTATGTAACAGCCGAATAAGACATGCTTGGCTTTGCAGGTCCAGGACCAAAGTAGCAACATGTCCTGATATGTGTCTTTGTGAATAAGTCATGAGGCTAAGCCCTGCAGTCCTTACAAGGCCCTGTAGGGTTACAGGGCTTCAGGGCGCAATTGAAAGACCATCATAGAGCCGCAGGCTAGAGCTGGGTGCTTGGGGTGACAACCAAATGTTGAGCCCCGGGGCAAAGAGATCACAGCAGAGGTCTAAGAGAACATTTTGCCTGCAGCCCAGCCAATCCACTACCTCTACCAGGAAACCACTGAACCTGTGATGCACATCATACATAGACACAGTGACCTCAACACAGTGACCTCAACATCTGTGGCTGAAGTTAATTTCAGAAAGACATCTACTGGAATGCAGGGGTGTGTAGATCAAAGAATATCGCATGGGGGGACTGGGAAGGTATCAAAAGAATACTAGTTTTAAAAGATTTAATTTAATTTTGTCATTATTTCCTAACCCTCATGCCATTCCAAACCTGTATGGTTTTCTTTCTTACATGGAACACAAAAAAATAGTAATTAGGCAGAATATTCACATTGTAAACGCATACAATGTCTAGAGTCTGTCAGTGCTGTAGTCGAGACCAGCTCATTTGATACACCCAGGTTGAGTCTGAGTCAAGTCAGACCAGAAGAGGGTCTGAACAATTCATTTTCTTTGGGGTGAATGGATCCTGGTTTCACAGCAGTGTCATGTGAATCTCTGCAGTGCACAAACAGTGTGCTTCAGTGAGACTCAATAGCACAGAGATGATCATATGCACAGACCACAAAAAACATTGCGGTGTTGTAGTGCTGGGTGTAGATAGGTTCGGCTTTGAGTTTGAGTCAAGACCAATTTCAAATGCTCCTGAGTCCGTACAATACCAAGAACATATGGTCTTGGACTTGAATAATAGAACATTGCCATCAAGCTCCAAAAAGATTTTTATTTTTTTTAAAAGCACCATGAAAATAGTCCATATGACAAAGTTAATTTTGTTTATTATTCACACAGTCAAACACTTATGAAACAATTTTATCTCTAGCCACTAGAAACACAGTGCTTAGATGTAGAAGGTGAAAGTGAATGTCCCGCATTCAAATAAAAAGCCTTGGAGTACAAATAAAAACCATTAACTCATTAACTGAAAGCCAAGATAAAAGAGGAATCTGATATTTATTTTTATGGGTGATAGATTGATGATGCGTTATATGGAGGTAGTACAAGTAATGCGTGTGTAAGATATATAGTCAGTTTCTGGAGCTAATGAAGAACATTGTGAGACCCTATGATGTTGCAGTCAGCAGCTCACTGTAAACCAGATCTTTCGTTTTTGTGGAGTGATGCTGCTAACCAACAGTTTAGCAATTGGAATGGATACACCTGCATGTTAACGAGCAGGAGAAAAACATGGTGGGTGGCTCTTTTCTGTGTGGAGATTTGCATGTTCTTGCTGTTCATGCTGGTTTGGGTATTCTCTGGGTGGAAGTGTCATGCTGATGTCAAGTTGATGGATGTGGCTGCTGCATTCAACAGGCCTCTTGAATTCAGTGTCACACATTTTGGACTATGCATGGCATGATGGCTCAGTGGGTAGCACTCTTTTCAAACCAAGAAGTTCCCCAGTTTGAGTCCCAGCTGAGCCAGGAGGCCTTTCTGTGAGGAATCTGCATGTTTTCCCCATGTCTGCATGGGTTTCCTCTGGGTGATTTGGTTTCCTCCTTAATCCGAAAACATGCAACATAGGTGAATTGGAGACTGTAAATTGCGCATAGGTTTGAGTGTAAGAATATTTGTGTGTCTGTTTGTGTGAGCCCTTTGATGGACCGGCCATCCATCCAGAGTGTTTCCCTACCCACAACCGGTATAGAACAAGCAGTTTGAAGAATGGTTCCAGATTTAGACATGGTACTTGATAAAGAGATCTGATTTGCAGACTGGGTGCATGCTCACATTTCTTTGAGCTGGATAAGGGACTAATCTGCAAATTGATACTCATGCTTTTCTTAATATTCCAGCCATGTCTCCAGTGGTTTCCAGCTAATGTGAAACAGAGTAGGATTTTACTGCTAGACAAACATGTTCTGCATCTGCGATGTAAGCAAAATAAATAAATAAAAATAAACAGACAGTCTGTTCTAAAAAGACGAAAAAGCTAAGAAAAATAAGAATCTGTTCATGACACACAAACTAAATCATTCCTGGCATACTTTTATTCTGCATGGATTGGCTAAGCACAGGAATTGTTTCTGCACCAATAGAGAAGAGAGACTATAGTAGCTTGAACTCTGTCTGAAATAGGGTAAATAACATGTCAGTGACAGGGTGACCTCCAGACATCCACATACACACAAACATTTCTCATTCATTACACATGGTAAGAATGGAAGAACTGACCCTTCACTAAGTCAAGCCCCCTTGGTTGCTGTGGCAATAGCTCTCGAGGCCTCTGTTGATAGTGATTATAATTGATAACAATACTGTTCCTGAACAGAACCATGCCTAACCATAACATTTCAGTTTATTTCATCACACTTGCAACACAAGAGAAACACATTGGGGGGGAAGGTGTGTAGTCTGTCCCTGACCTTCTCAAAAACACTAACCTGGCCCTCCATCCTCCACCATGCATTAATAAAATAATGCTCTTACAAAAAAGGACTGTTGAAGTCCTATATTCAATTACCATGGTGCTCTACTAGTGGTTCTGATAAACATGTCTGCCCAGCAGTCCAAGTGGTTTAAACAGCGATGTTTTAATGTCTAGGGAGATAAAAACTCAACAAGATAAAATCATAATTATTCATAAGAATGTGTGAATATTCATGAAGGCCATTGATGTGAACTATTTGTAGCTTTTTATACCAGGCAAGGGTTTCTTTTTTAGAAACAAATATTCACACACAAAAAAAGCACTATACTAAAGTTAAATGTGTTTCCATGAAAACGATCTACAAGGTCACCTGAGGTGCAAATCAAACATCAGCATGCTATTGCTATTCATGCACGTTTAACTTCCCAGGAACAGTAAGAATTGAAAAGTTACTTTTCGGTTGTTGTTATTTACCTTCCCTTATTCCCAACTGCATACTTGCCATGGCCTATGAGAAATAAATGGCTTCCATGGAAACAATACAATCCAGGCAACATGGTCCACTATTGAAAAGTTTAGAGTCTGCAGTTTAGAAGTCAAGGTGGTAAACATGGCAAAGGCTCAGTTTTCTCTGAAATTTACCAGGATAAATTAATAGTTTGCAAATTTTTTTTTTAAGTCATTATTTACTTAGTCTGCATGGAATACATTGTACTTAAGTCATATAGGTTTATAATGGCAATGAAAGTGGATGGATGGAGAATGTGAGAGTCCAACTTCAGAAAGGGCAAAAAGGAACATATATTGCATTATCAAAAAGTGGTCAATACAACTTGTACACTACATAGTCTTCTGAAGCCATATTATATATTTGTATGGGGACCAGACTGAAAACTTTTACATTCCGCAGAATTTGGAACAACAAATTATGATGAATTTGTAATTTTTGGTTGAGCTATAACTTTAATACTTCTTTGAGCCTTATTAAATACTAGGGCTGGAACAACGCATCGACGTGATTACACAGGTTATGTTCATCCCTACTCCCCCTCAGTCATGTTTCACACAAAACAAATACTCTAGAGCAGATGCTAATGGCTAGTATGGCAGCAACACTAATACTGTCACGGTAGACATATTCACTGGTTCCTTCTAGTCTTGTGTTTATGTTGTTGTATGAGTGCACGTGTGCAAGGGGCGTGTCTGTATGTCATTACCTGATCCGCTCCAGCAATTCATCATTACATCACCAGCTGCAGTTGATCTCACCACACTACTTATACTCACCACTGTTCTCTCATCTTTGTCATATCGTTGTTTGATGTATCCCTGTCTGGTCTTCTGGTTCGTGTTCCTGCCTGGTGTTCCAGTTCGTCGTCTTCCGTGTGGATTTGGTTTGTCTCACCATCTGTCTTCACTTCACCAGGTCTGACCTTCGAAGTCACTGCGTCACCATTCACCACCTAGCTTACTGTTTCCTTGGACTTTGTGTGCTAAATAAACAGTGTTAACTCGCGTTTGCTTCCTGTGATCTATATCTTATGACAGAACGATCTGACCACAGAATGGAAGCAGCGAGCGCATCATCATCATCTTCGTTGGAAGAATTCATTCATCACAGTATCCAAAGAATGGATTCACAAGAGAAGGAGATCGGTGATACGGGTCGAGCAGTTCAAGCCCTGGTGACGCAGGTGTCCGAGCTCACCCAGCAGATCCAGCGCCTACGACCTCCCACAGCGCCACCCACACCGGCCGTTCCTCCCGTACCACCAGGAACCCCCTCCCAGTCAGAACCCCGGCTACCTATCCCAGAGGCCTATTCAGGTGAACCATCACACTGCAGAGCATTTCTTACATGATGTTCAATGCATTTTGCACTTCAACCTCTTACTTTTCAGAACGAGCAGGCCAAGGTGGCGTTCGTGTTGACGCTGTTGACTGGGAGAGCGGCGCTTTGGGGAACGGCGGTGTGGGAGAACCAGAACCCATGCTGCGCCTCGTTCCAGACCCTCGCCGCCGAGATGAGACAGGTCTTTGACCGGGCGGTCTCGGGAAGAGAGGCGGCCAGAGCATTGGCCGAACTACGGCAAGGAAGAAAATCAGTTTCCGAGTTTTCCATCGAATTTCGGACCTTGGCGGCGGAGTGTGGATGGAACGAGGAGGCGCAGTGGGATATGTTCCTGCATGAGCTGGCTGACCACGTCCAGAAGGAGATCTACGCCCTGGATCTTCCCACCACCCTCAATGGACTTATCGAGTTAGCCCTGCGGGTGGACGCTCGGCTGTCCAGAGTCGAGCGTCGAGCTACGTCCACCCGCACACTCGAGGCTTTCGACGGTCCACGATCCAGTGGTAGGGACGTGGTCAGCCCCGTCTACGATCACGAGCCCATGCAGGTGGGTCGAGCTCGGCTTTCCCGGGAGGAGAGGGAGAGGCGGAGGTCCCAGGGCCTTTGCCTTTATTGCAGAGTAGCCAGACACTATGCCTACAACTGTCCAGTAAAAGGCCAAGCCCGATAGTAAACATGAGGCTACTATCGGGTGGGATCAACCTCCACTCTCCTCTCGGTAAGACTAAGATGGTCAGTCCACCAGCACGATTGTCAAGCACTGTTGGATTCTGGGGCCGAAGGTAATTTTATAGACCATAATTTTGCACGCAAACTTCAGATTCCCCTCAAACCCCTCACTCAGCGGATTGCAGTTCATGCACTTAATGGTCAAGAACTTCCTACTATTTCATTATCCACCGAAGAAATCACTCTCATCACCTCTGGCAACCACACGGAAACTATTTCATTTTTTATTTTGGATTCACCCCTGGCACCTGTCATTCTTGGACACCCATGGCTCATCCAACACAACCCCCGACTGGACTGGATTCATAGATCTGTGCTGGAGTGGAATCAGGAATGTCATAAGTCTTATCTCGTGTCTGCTTGTTCGTCTGTACCTGTTTCTGTGTTTCAGGAGGAAGCAGGGGATTTGTCTAACGTGCCCGCGGAGTATCTGGACCTGAAGGAAGTGTTCAGTAAGTCTCGTGCTGCTTCTCTTCCTCCGCATCGTCCCTACGACTGTGCTATAGATTTACTGCCAGGTAAGTCTCCGCCTAAGGGCAAGTTATATTCACTTTCGATTCCCGAAAGAGAGGCTATGGAGAAATATATTTCTGATTCTCTAGCAACCAGGTTCATTCACCCTTTCTCTTCTCCAGCGGGGGCGGGGGTTTTTTTTGTGGGGAAGAAGGATGGTTCACTGCGACCTTGCATTGATTACCGAGGGCTGAATAACATCACGGTAAAGAATACTTACCCTTTGCCGTTGATGTCTTCAGCCTTCGAGAGGTTACAGGGAGCATCCATCTTCACAAAATTGGACTTACGTAACGCTTATCATTTGGTCCGCATTAGGGAGGGAGATGAGTGGAAAACTGCTTTTAACACCCCCAGGGGGCACTTTGAATACTTGGTCATGCCTTTGGGGCTGTCCAACTCCCCAGCAGTTTTCCAGGCACTGGTCAATGACGTGTTGCGAGATATGATCGATCAGTTCATATATGTCTACCTGGATGACATATTGATTTTTTCTTCATCTCTCCAGGAACACGTGCACCACGTCCGACGAGTGCTTCAGAGGTTGCTAGAGAATGGGCTTTTTGTCAAGGCGGAGAAATGCGATTTTCATGCACAGTCTGTTCCTTTTCTAGGGTACATCGTGTCGTCTGAGGGAATGCGGATGGACCCTGAGAAGATTAAGGCTGTGGTAGTTTGGCCAAGTCCAGATTCCCACAAGGCCCTGCAGAGGTTTCTGGGGTTCGCCAATTTTTACTGGTGATTCATTCGCAACTTCAACCAGCTGGTCGCACCTCTGACCGCCTTGACCTCCCCCAGAACTGCGTTCAGGTGGTCCGACACAGCCGAGACTGTGTTTAAGAAACTCAAAGGCCGCTTTGTTTCAGCCTCCATTCTCATCACCCCTGATTCATCACGTCAGTTCGTGGTGGAGGTCGACACATCAGAGGTGGGAGTAGGGGCAGTGTTATCCCAGCGTTCACCTGTAGACGACAAGATGCACCCTTGCGCGTTTTTGTCCCATCGTTTATCTCCAGCCGAACGTAATTACGACATTGGTAACAGAGAGTTGTTGGCAGTCAAGTTGGCGTTGGAGGAGTGGCGTCACTGGTTAGAAGGGTCGGGGGTACCTTTTATCGTTTGGACTGATCATAAGAACCTCGAATATATCAGAACTGCTAAAAGATTGAACTCAAGGCAGGCTAGGTGGGCACTTTTTTTCGGTCGTTTTGATTTTTCTCTCTCAGACCGTCCGGGGTCCAAGAACATCAAACCCGACTCACTATCTCGAATATTTGATTTTTCCGAGCGCCCGTCTACTCCCGAGTGTATTTTACCCGAAACCATATTCGTTTCAACACTCACATGGGAGGTCGAAGTGAAGGTTAAAGAGGCATTAGAAGTGGTAACGCCTCCGCCCGGGTGTCCACCGAACCGTTTATTTGTGCCGGAGGGATCACGGTCTGACGTTATCCAGTGGGGTCACAGTTCCAAAGTAGCTTGTCATCCAGGAGTAAATCGCACTGGGTTTTTAGTCAAGCAACGATTCTGGTGGCCTCTTATGGCTCGTGACATTCACGATTTTGTTTTGGCTTGCTCAGTTTGTGCTACTGGTAAGTCTTCCAATCGACCTCCAGATGGGTTACTTCAGCCGCTGCCGGTGCCTTCGAGACCCTGGTCCCATATCGCTCTAGATTTTATTACCGCCCTCCCACCCTCCCAGGGTAGCACAGTCCTTTTGACTGTGGTGGACCGATTCTCGAAGGCACCACATTTCATTCCCTTACCCAAATTACCCTCAGCTAAGGAGACAGCGGCAACGATCGTAGATCACGTCTTTCGGTTACATGGCCTCCCGATAGACGTGGTTTCCGACAGGGGACCCCAGTTTGTGTCCGAATTTTGTAAATTACTGGGGGCGACGGTTAGTCTGTCTTCTGGGTTTCACCCCCAGAGCAATGGTCAAACGGAGAGAGCCAACCAAGATCTGGAGAGAATGTTGCGATGTTTGGTTTCCAGGAATCCTTCATCTTGGAGCCAACAACTGTCTATGGTGGAGTACGCACACAACACGTTGCCAGTGTCAGCGACGGGCCTATCTCCGTTTGAGTGTAGTGTAGGTTACCAGCCACCTGTTTTTCCCAGTCTGGAATCCGAGGTTGCGGTTCCCTCCGCTCACGCCTTTGTCCAGAGGTGTCACCGCACCTGGACTAGAGCCCGTGAGACTCTACTCCAGGTGGGGGCGCGCACCAAGGCCAAGGCCGATCGCCACAGGTCAAGGCCTCCCGTATACGTCGTTGGTCAAAAAGTGTGGCTTTCAACTAAGAACATTCCTCTTCGCACCGTCTCTAATAAACTTGCACCCAAATTTATATTCACTGGTTCCTTCTAGTCTCGTGTTTATGTTGTTGTATGAGTGCACGTGTGCAAGGGGCGTGTCTGTATGTCATTACCTGATCCGCTCCAGCTGTTCATCATTACATCACCAGCTGCAGTTGATCTCACCACACTACTTATACTCACCGCTGTTCTCTCATCTTTGTCAGATCGTTGTTTGATGTATCCCTGTCTGGTCTTCTGGTTCGTGTTCCTGCCTGGTGTTCCTGTTCGTCGTCTTCCGTGTGGATTTGGTTCGTCTCACCGTCTGTCTTCACTTCACCGGATCTGACCGTCGAAGTCTCTGCGTCACCATTCACCACCTGGCTTACTGTTTCCTTGGACTTTGTGTGCTAAGTAAACAGTGTTAACTCGCGTTTGCTTCCTGTGATCTATATCTTATGACAAATACAAGCCGGCACATTTTCAGGACTCACAACCGCATTTATCAAAAATGGCGATGTCCATAACATCACGAAATTTGATCACAATTGACAGCATGTTATAAAATAAGTCCAATTAAGGAATGAGTTCATCCATCAGATATTAGATAACGACCAACAAGGACGTTAAATGCTTAGTAACCGAGTGCAGAGAGTACATTTGAGCCGCGCGCCTCGCAGCTTGTACCCACTGCAACGCTGATGGATCTACGGATGAACGCAAATCATTTTGCTGTCTCCTCGAGTAAACTAAACCCGTCATGATTATACAGTTCACTGTGTTACGAGACGTGGAGCAAAGAAATACTCATGACGAGGAATAACTTGAGAAGGAAGACTTTAATCATTATACACTTAGGAACCAGGAGAAAACCACAACCAAACGTTAACGAAAACCGACAATGACTGAGGGAGAACACCGAGTATATATAGAGGAGACAAAGGACCGTAACAAGATAATTACACCCAGCTGAAGCAAATGAACTAATGAAGATGGTGACCATGGAAACAAAGGAGTGGTGGGAAACTGAACAAATGCAAACAGAAAGTCCAATTACAAACTGACATGTAACACACTGTGGCTTTCACATTATATCACATGGCAGATAACTAGTTGTACGGTTCCGTTCATTCAGCGAGGGATTGTCGAGGATGTGGTTGTGTGAGTCCTGAAAATGTGCAGGTGTCAATTCGGTTACAAAATGGGGTTGTCACGCTGATACAAAACGCTGTATGAAAGCAACAATATTAAGGGGCACTGCCATGCTAGTCATTAGAATCTGCTCTAGAGTTTTGTGTGAAACATGACAGGATATTGGAGATGAATATAAAAAAGGCATAAACAATGTAATCGATTACATCGTCATGTCGTTCCAGCCCTACATGCAGAGGTTGTATATGCTGTAACGTAACTGTATATGCTGTAACTGAGGCATGGTGACCTTGCTGAGGAAATGTATTTAACAATGGATTGAGTCTTTTTATTAAAATACCCCATAAAACCACTCAGACACAAGAAACAAACAACTTAGAGCAAGGCTCCAAATAACAGTGAGGGATCATCTTATGATGTTTTATCGATCCCCTGCAATTTCTTGGGATGATGCTCAGGGCCTTGATAAATTTCAAGATCTCGTTTTTGAAAGCAATCTTGTTGCTGTTCTGCGCTTGAAGGGAGATAATAAAAGAGTCTTTTCTCCATTCCATGTATTCATTTTTTTTAGTTAGCTTTTTTCATGGCAACCAGGCTAGGGCCAAACTCATTAATCATGTAACCACTTTATACGCATTAACCATGCAATGTATGCTCCCCACACTGCTCGCTTAATGCACATTATGAAATCAGAATCAACACGCATGAACCAGCGGCTGATTTATAAACAAATCATTCACACAAACACCACAAGAGTCTACACAGCAGCTGTCAGTCCTGTTTGGAGTGATACATATGGTTCTGCAAGGTATGTAAACATATGGCCTTAACTGGACACGTGTGCATGTTTCACAGTTTTGCTGTACACTTTTTCTACTATTAACTGTGACATGTCGGAGCCCATTCCTAAGAGTTAAAAATAAAATATGTGAAGAAAAATAACATTTTAAATAAGAAATTAAGATATAAAGTCTTAACTACAAGAAATAAAGTTGCAGTTGCGAGATGTGAGAAACAAAGTAGCAATTACGAGAAACAACCTCACAATAAAAAAAATAACAATAAAAATACAAAAGATTAAAAAAAATACAGTTACAATTGTTTGAGAGAAGGAATTAGCACATTTGAATGAATGGAAACAGCAGGAATTGTCAATCAAAGTCTTGATATTAACTTGTCTTACCTGTCTTTATGGTTACAGATATTAGTGTACAGAACAAACTGAAGAGTCATACCTGCTAGGAGCTTGTTTGAACATCTATGCGTGATATTTCCCCCCCAAACCAGCTATGTGCAAACCCCTTCCCTAAAGCTAATTCTAAATTTCATTGGTCATGTCAATCATAGTGCTGATTGCCTACACAATGTTGAAAAAAAGATGTTTTTGAAAACCAAAAAGAAACCAAAACTAATATTGGCATATTGAATATTGGCAAAAATCCAAGTGTGCATCCCTACTGTTTAACCAAACTTTAACTAAGACAAAACTGAAACAAAACCAAATCAAAACACTCCATATACATACTGATTAGTTGATTTTAAAATCAGCCAACCTGCAAACCAACAGACGGAATGATTGGAAGCACAGGAGAGAATGAAACTGAGTGCCGAGATTGAGGCAAACATAAATAAACAAAGCCGTAAAAATGGGTGTGTGACTCATAGGCAGTGCTAGGAGGCATTAGTCACAGTAACGGCACAGCCCGAGAAGGGGTGGCTGATGGAGTTTCCTCTAAAAACAGCCCTGCTGATGACAGACGGCCGCTGTGAGAATCTACCCACCATCTACAAATCCCCATTCGTTCGGTTTCTTTGACACACGTAAAGGTTGAATCCACTTTATGAGGATTTAGTGAGCTGCGGGAAAAGAAAAAAGAAGTATTCACTGAGCAGAGAGACGCAATCCTCCAGCTTATTTTCAGACAATTGCAGAGAAAAGAAAAATGCATGCTGTGGAAAATGTGTCTACTTGGGTTGATATTTATACGGAGCGGGGTTAGGGTGAGTGGTGGTTACGTGCCGCTGTGATGGAAGGAGAGGTAGGCCTGCACACATGACGGATAAGACAGGAAGAAGAGAGCTAATGAGCTCTGCCCAGAAGATGGAGAAAAAGAAACTCTCGCTGGGAAGTTTGGACATCTGCGAGGAAGAAACCGCAGCTTTCAGAGGATTTGAAGTGGAATTTAGGACAAAACCTCAAGGCCTTCATCTTCTCAAACACACATGCAGATACTCAACACGCACAGAAACAGAAAGGAAAGCATTTTTTGGACTTTGCTGTAAGGCTTGTCTCTTTCTCTTTGATCAGAAATAAGCTGTGGCTTTGCAGGCAGCCTGTGTTTTGTCCCTAAAGCGATGCTGTCATCTCAGCGAGACACAGAGACCTGCACAGGCTAAAGGTTATCAGAGAGACAGAATGGGAAATCAGGTGGATTTCCAGAAAACATACCACTATATCCCTTTCCCACCTTAGCTACCAATAAACACACACATAAAAGAAAATAATAAGATGTGCAATGGCACCTCCAGTAAAATTTTAATGGGGTGGCCAGAGCGGTACAGTAAAAATATTCAGGTGGCACACTAAAACGTACACTGAAAAGGGAAAACCTGCCATAGTTATTTTAAGGATCTATTTCTACTTTGTCTAACCCATTAATATAACTTTTATTTGACCTAATTTGTTAAGGTAGATACAGTCTACATACATACAGATTAGAGTGCGGATCGGGCCGAATTTTTTTGTCCGAGCCCGGCCCGCGTCCGACAGAGCAGTAACCGAACCCGACCCGAGCCCGACAGGCATAAAGATATTTATGTCCGAGCCCGAACCGAGGCCGACAGTTAAAATCCCATTTTTTTTCTCATACTAATGACACATGTGCGTTTGTGTGGAAAGCCTGCTTTTATTAAGCAACTGTAGGAAGACATTCGGAAATGTCAGCAGGATGACTGCATCAGCACGCACGAAGAAACAAGCGCACTTAACGCAGGCGCGCATGCACGTGTTTCGTTGTCACGGCTACATAAACAAATTTCCACACACAGGAAGACAGATGTTATGGTCATATTTTACATGTATTTTAATCACAAAAACGAACGTTTGCATCACATGAAAGCATCAGGCACATTGGCTACCAACATAATAAGCTGTTTTAAATTTAAAATGTTCAATGCCATTTCGCGCTGATGTGACCGAGCCCGACCCGAACCTGAACATAATTTCTAAATATCTGTCCGAACCCGGCCCGGCCCGGCCCGGCCCGGCCCGTCGGGTGCCGACGGGTCCCGCCGGGCTCGGGTCGGGTATCCATCCTCTAATACAGATACACAATCAATTTTTATTTTGGCCTGGATGAAATCAATTGTAGATGCTGCTACCGCAAGAAGCAAATTATTTAAATTACCTGAAAAAAACAAGATTTGTAGCATGCACTGTAAAATACATTCATTGTTCATTATCCCTACGTAAATACATTTCCACCACCTTGTATCCTTTAATTATAAACCAAAGGGAAATAAACCAAAGGGAAATAAAATGTGTTGTATCCATTCTTGCTTGTGAGTTTTGCCCTTTTCAAGTTCAAAGCGATTCTCCCACGGACATTCATAAACCGCTGTAGCAAGCGGGCGTGGGGGGGCGGGGGCATGGAGAGAGCATGTGAGAATGGAGCAAAGACAGTGGAGTGAATACTAATGAGATTCACCTGTGCACCACATCGGTCTCGAGTTCTTCAGAGGAGCTCTGGAAGGATAAAAGGAGGAGTGACAACAGTAAAGGACGAGAAAAGAACCAGGCCTGGACATTATGTTGTTGATTTATTATGTATATTAAATAAAACGTCCGTGAGGGGCTGGTGCTTTACTTTCGTTTTGTTGTTTGTTTATTTTAGGATTAAACTTTACATTGATCATTTGCCGGTTTCCACCTCCTTCTTCCCTTAAAGCAAACCTTATTACAGTGGTGCCGAAACCCGGGAAGAAGGAAGAATCCGCTGTCAAAAAGCCCTCACTGCTAGGGGAAATCTGCAGTGCCATCGAGTAGGGCTGAGCAGAGTCTGAGCCATGGCCCCTCGAGGTAGTGGGCTGGAGTGACTTGCCGGGGGCACTGACAAACTCGCTGCCATCTGACTGGATTGTGGAGAGACGGCTTCCGTCCAAGAAGGGGTGTAGAAGTCTGACCCATTTGACTGAGGCCGGAGCTTATTGCCGTCCTCCAGGATGGGGAGGACTTGCTGCTGAGTGCCCAAAACTGGCGGAGCCGTCACCGTCCACCAGGGGGCGGAAGAGTCAGAGGGCCGTCCACTGAGGGGTTTTCAACACCACCCCCAGGCCTCACAGAGGAGTTCCCCCAGCTGGTGTAGGACCGGATGGCAGTCTCTTGGGTGCCCCCCTCCCTGCAAAGGGGATGTGACAAGCAGAGCCATTGGAACGGAGCGAGACCAGTGGCGCGAGTGCTAATGAGCATACATTTTTTGGGGGGGAAAAAGATTTTACTAAATGTACTTCTAGGGCTGTTAAAGTTAAAAACGTTAAAGTTTAAAGACATGGTAACAACATTTATTAAAGCTGCAGTCCGCAGTTTTTCCTCTTTGTCGTCATCTCTGTTCGTAATCTGCAATTGCAGTTATTCGCGGAATTATCAACTTTACGTGAGTTGTACTTCGACACGGCACAGCGCGGATGAACACAATGTTTGAGAAGACTGCGATGCTGTCAGTTACCGCGCCCGTGTGGATACTGTCATTCAGAATCAAAGATTATTATTTTTGGAAGTATGACCAACATAATAATTTTCACCGTAAAATGTCATGTGAACAAGTAAGAAACATCCACTTTTGTTCTGGTTCTGACATTGCTGTAAATCACGCTGATTAAATCTAACAAATCGTTATCATATCACACAAAACCGTGCAAATTATACATTGTTCTCAAATTGTTAATGTTAACAACGGCAGCATTGCGTGACTACATGTAATGTCCTTTCGATATGTATCCTTGTTTTCCTATGGGCCGGTTGCAGTCTCTTTTTTTCTGTACCCACTCCGAAGTCCAAGCGAAGTCTTTTGCATTTTACAGTGGGTGAGTCTCTAGTTGTCACTGGTGATTGTCGTTTGAACCTTTCTGGATCCGCCATCAAATTGATGTTTAATTATATCGAGTGCAGTGAGAAAAGGCTATACATCTCCACCTCCAACATCCTCACACTCATAGCCTACTAGCCAAGACTCCTTCTTTAAGTGTACAGATGTGTGTGTGTACAGATGTGACGTAATGACGCAAAGACATGCTCGAATCTCCTGTGGAAATCCACCAGTACCACTGAAATTAAAAACATTATTACAAGCTTACCGTTTTGAATCAAGCTAAGGCAAGCAGATAATTTTGAACACTGGCTGGTTGTGTATTTTCTCAAATATGTATTTTGGATAATTTTTAACCCCAAAAAAGATACGGACTGCAGCTTTAACATAATTAAATAAAAATAAAAAACGCTTTGTAAAAAATAGTGCTTTTTGTTTTGTTAGGAGTATCTTGTTACTCGAAAAGCTAAATTAATTCAAAAGTCATGCTATCGTATGCAGTTTATTTAGTCACTTCTTTTAGTTTGTTACTCTTCAACAATGGATTAGACTATTACTGAGAAGCAAGAAAACTACAAGTTGTGAAAGTGGAGAGAGAAAATGTGAGCGAGTGATCGAGCAGTGAGTATGTGTGAAAAACACTCGCTGACAAGGTTTCCAAATAAGAGTCTGCTGACATGGGTCCCAGCAGCTTGACGTGAAAACACCATCTCATTAAAGCCACACAAATAGACCTGCATGAACACAATTACACATTCAGCGGAGAGTGATGCTCACCAAATATCTCACTAAGCTTCTCTCTCTCAGAGCTGCTTATCCACCCTTCCTTCTCACTGTGGAGAATAGAAAAATAAGTAGAACCGAGGACACGAAAGCAACAGAGATAATGACCATGTGTTAAAATGCAAACACAAAACACAAAAGTGTGTCACTAATAAGCAGTGTTGGGCATGTTACTTTAAAAAAAGTAATTAGTTATAGTTACTAGTAACTTCTCACAAATAGTAACTGAGTTAGTAATTGAATTACATCATTATAAAAGTAATAACCTGGGAAAGTAACTAAGTTACTTTTTTAAAATGTTCAAATATGTAAAATAACTAGGGCTGTCAAACGATTAAAATATTTAATCGCGATTAATCGCATTAATGTCATAGTTAACTCGCGATGTATCGCAATTATTTTTATCTATTCTAAATGTCTCTTGATTTTCTTTTTGTCCCATTATTTTTTCTCATTTTAATACTCTTATCAACATGGAAAAGTGGATCGGCTTGCTTTGTGCAAATGTTTTTTTTATTGAAAACAACATTGACATACTGTGTTCAATTTCACACTAACATTCTCACTTGGAGCTAATAATCTATCACACAATGTAACACTGTCCATCAATAAAAGGGTGAAAGAAATACTGACGAGGTCCTGATATTGACGAGGGGGTGGAGAATTCGCATCAGCTGTGTGTGTGTGTGTGTGTGCTTGGCCATCAAGTGGTATTTCAGACTGGACGCGCTCCGTCTTTATTGGCATCCATTTCGGCGTCTCGCGCTCGCCATCCACTCAAAGCGTAATGTTAACCAACTATTTGGCCGGCTCGCAAGCCCAAACAAGTGTGTGCGGCGTGCCTGTTGTTTTGTTTCCGGTCTAGCTAGATCCGCTTGCGCTTTGGTCGAGGAAGCAACAAAACATCCTCGCGCGGCGCAAGCCATTGAAATGAATGGGTTTCATAGCGCAGCGCCGCGCATGCCGCGTCCTGTTGTAACAGCATGTGAAAAAAAACTACAACGTTTGCTAGGCCAAAAAGACCTTTAATCGCGCGATAAAAAAATGTACGCCGTTAAAATGGGTTTGCGTTAACGCCGTTAATAACGCGTTTAACTGACAGCCCTAAAAATAACTTGATGCCTCCAAAACTAAATATGTTAAATGAATGAAATGGACACTAAATAGAAAAAATATATATTATTATAAAACATTGTACACTAATCAACACTATTTTAATGTTGCTAATATTACTATATTACTACTAATACTACTTTAGTGGAACAATAAATCAATATATGGTTTAGAACTTTAAATATTTATTGCACAGACCACAACTGGCCAACAAATAAGTCTAAAAATAAATTATGCTTCTTAAAAAAATTACCAAAAAGGAATAAATAATAATAAAGAATATACATACACTATTTGTAGTGCAAAAAAAAATTTTATAAACTGTCACACAACTTCACAACTGGTAGACATACTGTAACCTACTTGAAGTATTTTCTTCCTTACAAAAGTTAACATTATTAAGAAGAAGGTCTCTCAATATAATACTGAACATTAAGGAGAACGTCATCATCAGAGGTTATTTAAGCCTAATTCTAGGCGTGTTTGCCGCACGTGTTCACAACCAGTCGAACAAAGATGTTTTCTGGGAACGTTCCCTGCAGGTTATTTTCGGGTTTTATAACCATGTAAACTAACTAAAACGTTGCAGATGATACCAATAGGCTACAGAGATTATTCTAATGCTGAAATGTGTAATTTATCGATAAACAAACTATACAATGCTTAGACACACTCAGTCTCTCTTGCGCAATGTTGCTCGCTCTCTGACACGCACGTTCGCGGCGTTCGTTTCGCTTTTGTGCACACACTCACGATACCAGAGAAAAAACTTTGCAGGTCCTATGGCGGAGAGAGAGCCTATTCTGATGAAAACCACTTAAGTTATCAGCTGAATTATAGTAACGACGCATTTTAGACAGTAACGGTAATGGCATTGTAACAGGGGCTTCACTAAAAAGGGGTGGTGATGGAGCAGTGGATAAGACGCATGCCTTTGGTGTGAGAGACCTGGATTCGAATCCACTGTGAAACACCAATGTGTCCCTGAGCAAGACACTTAACCCCTAGTTGCTCCAGAGGCAACATATACACTCACCTAAAGGATTATTAGGAACACCTGTTCAATTTATCATTAATGCAATTATCTAATCAACCAATCACATGGCAGTTGCTTCAATGCATTTAGGGGTGTGGTCCTGGTCAAGACAATCTCCTGAACTCCAAACTGAATGTCAGAAAGGGAAAGAAAGGTGATTTAAGCAATTTTGAATGTGGAATGGTTTTTGGTGCCATACGGCCCGGTCTGAGTATTTCACAATCTGCTCAGTTACTGGGATTTTCACGCACAACCATTTCTAGGGTTTACAAAGAATGGTGTGAAAAGGGAAAAACATCCAGTATGCGGCAGTCCTGTGGGCGAAAATGCCTTGTTAATGCTAGAGGTCAGAGGAGAATGGGCCGACTGATTCAAACTGATAGAAGAGCAACTTTGACTGAAATAACCACTTGTTACAACCGAGGTATGCAGCAAAGCATTTGTGAAGCCATAACACGCACAACCTTGAGGCGGATGGGCTACAACAGCAGAAGACCCCACCGGGTACCACTCATCTCCACTACAGATAGGAAAAAGAGGCTACAATTTGCAAGAGCTCACCAAAATCGGACAGTTGAAGACTGGAAAAATGTTGCCTGGTCTGATGAGTCTCGATTTCTGTTGAGACATTCAGACGGTAGAGTCAGAATTTGGCGTAAACAGAATGAGAACATGGATTCGTCATGCCTTGTTACCACTGTGCAGGCTGGTGGTGGTGGTGTAATGGTGTGGGGGATGTTTTCTTGGCACACTTTAGGCCCCTTAGTGCCAATTGGGCATTGTTTAAATGCCACGGCCTACCTGAGCATTGTTTCTGACCATGTCCATCCCTTTATGGCCACCATGTACATGCACCATGCACCATGTCACAAAGCTCGAATCATTTCAAATTGGTTTCTTGAACATGACAATGAGTTCACTGTACTAAAATGGCCCCCACAGTCACCAGATCTCAACCCAATAGAGCATCTTTGGGATGTGGTGGAACAGGAGCTTCGTGTCCTGGATGTGCATCCCACGAATCTCCATCAACTGCAAGATGCTATACTATCAATATGGGCAAACATTTCTAAAGAATGCTTTCAGCACCTTGTTGAATCAATGCCACGTAAAATTAAGGCAGTTCTGAAGGTGAAAGGGGGTCAAACACAGTTTAGTATGGTGTTCCTAATAATCCTTTAGGTGAGTGTATAGCAATTGTAAGTCGCTTTGGATAAAAGCGTCAGATAAATGTAATGTTAAATGTAAATACACAGTAAAACTCACTGAAGGTAATCACAGCAAACCAGTAAAATAAACATTTGGTTTACCTTGAGGAAATTATGACTGGTAAATTGTACTCCTCAAATTAAGGTTGTTATTACTGTATTTTTAAGGAATATCATCAAACACAGAAAATCATACACAAAAAATCATAACAACACAGAATCCAGAAAAAAATTATAAATAAACGGAAAACACTGAATTTGGGAAACAAAGTTGATATTGTAGCTTTATAGCTAACACTTTACTTGAAGGGGTGTGCATAAGACTGACATGACACCTTCATAATCATGACAGGACACATGTCATGAATATGAAGGAGGTTTTATGCATGTTGATGACAACTGTCATTAAGTGTCATTCGCTCAATTATGACATTTTTAATGCAAATATTACATTGTTTGAGACGTCTTTGTTATGACAATTTGACATTAACCAGTACATCATAACCTGTCAGTGTCTTTGCCATGACAACTTGACATTACTAAGACAACACAACCTGTCATAAATATGTCATAAACATGACATAGCAGATTAATTATCAAACTTAAGAAACCACTTAGCTTTATGAGTTAACATTACATTAAACTGTCAGGTGGTTGGTTTTGACATTGGCTGTCATGAGACCATTATAACATTTTAATGACAAATTCAATTTGTACCACTGTAGTTGAGGTCAAGATCCATGACACAGTTATAATGGCCTAATGATAGCCAATGTCAAAACCAACCACATGACAATTTAATGTAATGTTAACTCATAAAGCTAAGTGGTTTCTAAAGTTTGATAATTGATCAGTTATGTCATGTTTCTGACATATTTATGACAGGTTATGATGTACTGGTTTATGTTAAGGTGTCATAACAAAAACATATCAAACAATGTCATATTTGCATTAAAAATGACATAATTGAGCGAATGACACTTAATGACAGTTGTCATAAACATGCATAAAACCTCCTTCATAATCATGACATGTGTCATGTCATGATTACGAAGGTGTCATGTCAGTCTTATGCACACCCCTTCAAATAAAGTGTTACCTATAAAGCTACAATATCAACTTTGACAGCGCAGTGTTTCATTATTTTTAAAAATTGTTTAGTTTTTTTTAGTGCTGGGCCGTTATCGGCGTTAACGTGCTGCGTTAACGTGAGACTCTTATCGGGCGATAAAAAAAATATCGCCGTTAATCAAAGTTGTTTTGGGATCATAAATAGCTTTTTCGAATATCGTTATATTTTCGCGCAATTCTAATGTGTAGTAGACTAGGCTATGACGCCGCGCCTACTGTCACAGATCGCGCAGTAGGGTATTTTCCTGTCAGGGACACAAGGTGTACTTTTACTTTGTTACGTTGGGCGACGTTCCTCTCACTTTATTTTAATGCAATACGTTGTTAAATGAGTTTATTCCAAGCGCGCTGTGTCCTTTGTATGGGCATGAGCGATGCTCATTTACAAATGAATCAGTCTTTTGAGTCGATTCTGTTCACAGACTTCATCAAACAAGTTGTCAGATGATCTGTCTAAATCGGTTCGCGAATCAGTTGATCTGTTCAGTTCCTCGCGCACTGAATCGTCTGAAGCGCTTTCAATTCACACTCGGAGTCGAAACAGGAAGATTTAAGAGCATCACGAGCGTTGGATGAAGTGGCCGATCTACAGTCTAGTCTAGTGAATGCAAATCTGCAAATGCATCATGTTTTTGCCAGCGATGAAGATCTATATTAGTTGAACATCTTCGTAAGCTGTCTGTGAATGAATGATTCCACAGGACGATACATTCGATTTCATTTCATTCAGGTAATACATTGTGTGTGTATTGCGCGTGTATTGCGCAGTGGCATAATCACACGAATAGTTTACATTGATTGAAACTAATTTGTTTAAAAAATGAGGCTATTGCAGTAACAAGGCAGGTTCACATAAAATTCTTATGACATATGATGACATTATTTTTTGATCTAACGAGCATTGGCGATGCAAAAACGGACTGTCGTGCGTATTGTTTTTTTTTTCTTCTTCCAATTAGCCTACTATGTTTAAAAAAAGGACGAAAACACGTTACTTGTTCAATTAATAAAAAGTTTGTTTGATGACAAATCGCTAAAGATGAAATTGGCCTCCCTTTCTGTCATTGCGTTTTTTTTTAGTTTTTTTTTTACGATATTCGACTTTTGCTCCTCGATTGTCGAATGGCATTTTTGGCAGAAATGCACATCCCTACGCGAGGCAAACTATTCTCAAAGACTTACTTTTAGTCATTATTTGGGTAGCACACATATTCTGAATGCCTTCGGGAGAATTCAAATGAGCCATTTTAATCTAGATTAATCTAGATTAATTTCAATATTAATCTAGATTAATCTAGATTAAAAAAATTAATCTATGCCCACCTCTAGTTTTTTTCCATTTCCAGAAAATTTTAATTTTTGGAGATACAAGGTTTCCGCCCGACAGTAATAGTATGAAATTAAAATCGTGATAAATATCAATATTGAATGATATAAGTAAAAAAAAAAAGTTCATATTTTTAGGGGGCGAACATTGCATTTAAGTTGATGAAGGCCTAAATCTAAAAGAGAGAGTTTGAATATTGCTAAGATGAGATTGGCTATTCGATCCATTTGAGTGCTCAGTGTGCAGCTGCTGATATCCTAATAATGTGAGCCACTGGGTGAAACCTTCCAGACAGGCAGAAATGCTTTTCGCACCATGTCTTTCCTCAAAAAAGATGTCTTCTTTCTTTAATTTGTATGAGTAATTCACATTAAACTGAAAGAGCGGAGACTGAAAATGAATGCTAGATTGCCATCCAATTTAATGTCTGGCGGCACATCAATCAAATATTTTGATTTCACAGAGGCAATATCTGGCAGAGGCAATCGACTGCTTTCTATGGGAGGGATGTTTCATCGATGAACATTAGGCAGAGGTATGATGGTGATATTTAGACAGCGCACTGTACATTGCTTTTACAGAAAGGACACAAAATAGTGAGAAATTACTTTGGATATTGTATCCATTACATCCTCATCTAGCGCCCCCCTGTCTCTCTTATCTGACCGTCTGCCTGTCAGCGTCTGTAGGGATGACAGCCACACAGGCGGCGGTAATGTGATTTTCCCCTCGCTTGCAGTTAATTTTACATTGATTAATGTGTTTTGAGAAGGCAGTAATAGTATTTGGAAGATATTCAGCCTGGGTGACTTGCAAGCAAGATTACAACAGCAGATAACATTTCAGCTATATAGTGCGAACACACTGCGAAGTAATTGTGTTATGGTTCGGCTCCGGAGTTCCAGCAGGTGTGGGGCACAGTCACGCTGAGAATGGTTGGCCAATCGCTTTCAACTTCATTACCTGAAAGGACATCAAAAAAGTCTGTGTAGTTCACTTCCTCTCTTTCTGACAGTAAAGCAGTTATATGTTGTAGCTGATTGGGTTGTGGCAAACGGCCAGATGAATATTAGATTAAGGTCCCATTCAAACTCTCTCACACAACTCCTCTGACCCCTATTCGTCAATGACGGAGCAGAGGGATAAAAGCAAAGGGCCATGGGAGGAACAGGGAAATGTTACAATGACAAACATTATTTTCCCAGGCTGCTCCTCTGCAGTCTTACCACACCACGGTTCCTTTTATGTAATTTAAAAAAATGTGAGCTTATGGGCTCTTGGATGAAAATTATCTTCAAATGGCAACAGAGTGCAAGACACCCTGTGACGTTTGAAGACTTTTTAAAAGGAAATATCTTGGAGGCATTTCTTCACAGAAGACTGGGCCAGTTGCCATTTCTCAAAAATACATTTTATTCAAATTAAGTCTGCCAGTATTAATAAGCTAACATGTTTGGGTTATTGTCCCCATGAGATTGTTGTTGTTTTTATTGCCTTGAATTCACTAAGCATCAGCTGTATGTAACATTTTAATTTATTGCAATAGGCCTGTTGGTTTTAAGCTATGACAGGCTTAACATTTGAATTTGTTCACCCAGGGCTATTTTTAACACTGGGTTAAAGGTGTAGTAAGTAATTTGGTGCTAATAAAAAAAAAAAAACGTGTTTTAATCAGGTATGGTGCAGGTTGCCCCATCAATCAATGTATTAACCATGTTGAAATGTTGTGACCTGCTGTGTTTCACTAAACGTCAGAGAGAATCATCATGCTCATTGGCTGCTGCCTCTGTAGATAAGCTGGTAGCGTAGAGTTGTTTTCTGATGCGAAGAGTAACATTTAGACTACTCAACACATTAATATTGCGCTTTGGCAGTGGAGAGAACGGGAGAATCAGTCTCTGTACAGACAAAGAAGCATACAAGTTCTCAAGCCAGGAGACAAAAAGACTGCCAAAGATGAAAAACAAGCGTAAACATCTATATGGCATAAACAAGATGAAAAGATTAGATCCTGAGTAGTGATGCCAAATTTGTTTTGTTTTTTGTGTTGGACAGGTAAGGGAATTAATTATTGTGTTGACCACTCTTTAAAACTCACTGGTATCAGTTATCTTGCCCCATGTTTCACACTGTTCATACTTCAGTAATTCTCTAATAAATGACACTTTCACTTCAACAGGGCTTAGGGCTTTTGTTAGGGCCGGGACCAGGGCCTGAAGTTAACTTTTTTGGCCACCAGCCACTGTGGCAGGTGGATATCAAAATTCACCTGCCACAGAGACTTTTTACCAGCCTTTTTTTTTTTTTTTTTTTTTGCCTCATAGCCTAAAGGTGAAAAACGGGAATTTCACAATATTGTTCTTTAACTTGTACACATTTAAGTGCTGTCAAGTTATTAACGAAATCAATAGAAGTAATAATAACTCTTAGAATATACATTTAAAAAAAATCTTTTTATTCATTGATTTTGACACACACACGCACAACAGATCTATAGACCTACCGCAGCTCGTATGTAAACAAATCACCCGCGGCTGTGTTGATGGCTGATTTAGTCCCGTAGACAGCAAGGTCCTGACAGCTTTTAGTTACAGCGTTCAGGAACCGTTAAGCAGAACTAAATTAATATTATTACTGGTAAAGTTACCGGGTACCGGACATTTTCTCACCGGTTCCCAACTCCCAACATGTACTACAGTTGCACACGCACACATCTGTGCAACTGTCATTGTTCTGGCGCCTACGTCAGCGTTACATTATCTCATCCCATCTCACCAACAGTTTAATACTCGCACATCCAAACGTAGTCAGAAAAGGGCCTCATCTTCTTTCTGATCGCATGAACGTTACGAAACAACAGTCGCTGTCATAAATCAGCCGCTCACGAACCTTGCCGTTGTCGCCAATTGACCACTTTGTATTAAAATGTCTTCTTTTACTTTTCTTTGACTCATCCTCATCTTTTTGTTGGTTGTTTGTTTCAGCTGGCCTTTTTACCCCAGTAATGTGCCGCCACATTATAGCTAAGGTCCAACGCAATGAAAATGAAAACGTAAAAAAAAAAACTAATGAATCACTCAATTCTCATTGGCTACCTGCCAATGTGGCAGGTAGATTGACAGTGTTACCCGCCAATAGCAAAATTCACCCGCATTTGGCAGGTGGTCGGGTGTTAATTTCAGGCCCTGGCCGGGACTGTCTGGAATTGAAGCGTTTCCTTCAGACACTAAAAGTAACTAGCAAATGTACAAAGAACATGAATAAGGTCATCATTGTTTTGTTTAGGACTGGATGTCTGTTGCTAATCAGCTTTCTGTATTAATCGAGTGTTTGTATCGTTTAGACACAAAAGCCAACCTCTTTTAAAAATGATATAACATTGCTTAGTCCACAGTTTAAGTTGGCTGTAAACTGGGCTTAAAGATGTTAATCTAGGGTTAAGCAAAGAGAAAAAGGTGTTTAAGAGAGATGTAACATGAATTTAAAAACAACCTGTAAATCTAAAATGCTTTTCCAGCCAATATAAAGGACAAGGTAATGGAGCAAACCGTCTGGGCTAAAGTCTCCTTACCTAGTCATTACTGCAAAAGATGCATGCTTGGTTTTTAACCTTCGGGATTTATGCACTGCAAAATCAAAACTCCATCCGAGTGAATCCCGGGAGTAATAAAATACTTGATGGAATGCTGTTTCATAAGCAGCTAGAGACTTCAACAGGCCAAAGCTTTACACAGCTCAGTAAAACCATATGCCATTTGTCGTCTCTCCGTAGAGGTGCTAAAAAAACAACAAATCCTCCTAAAAAAGACTGTAATGCAGTCATCGATTTTACCAACTGCAGAGTCAACCACCTGCTCATATATTACATTACTGTAATACTGATGTAGTACTGTCTTGCATATTAGGGCTGTGTGATTAAAGGGACAGTTCACCCATTTGCATTAAGCTTTGTATCGTTAGAAACCCAGTCATATTTTTGAATGGTCGTGCATTATTCCCTCATTTTCCCCTGAGACGGGAGAAATAAGGATTTCAGTGTTGCAGTTCCTGCTTATAATGATGTAAAAATCGTCATTTTGCGTCATTCTAAGCAGGAAGTCCCATATCTTTGTAGAGGGGCTGAGACTACAAACACTCGTTCCTCATTTTCCAGGGGGTGGGACCCACTCACCCTACAGACCTATTACAGATCAGTGGGTGGGACTTCACTTGCAGAAACTAAAAACAATATATTCCATCTTGTTTGGAAGCTAAGCTAACAGGCGCTGTGGAGCCAGATGTGAAGTTACGACAATGGCGAAATGTAGCTACTCAATATGACATGGAAGAAGAGGATTTTGAATTTTGAAAGTCTTATGCTGTGACAGAAATGTTGTCTACATGTTGTCACTTCTTGAGTCTCTCCATCTTTGTCTGACTCCGGTTTGAACATAAAAGGTTCAAAGTTTTTGAAATTTTCAGGACACAAGCTCTTGAAGCTCCGCCCTCTGTGCCGGGAGCAGCAGCTCATTTGCATTTAAAGGGACAGACACAAAAATTGTGTTTTTGCTCACCCTCAAAAAGTGACAATTTTAACATAATATATATAAATATCTGTGGGGTATTTTGAGCTAAAACTTCACACTCTGGGGACATCAGAGACTTATTTTACATCTTGTGAAAATGTCATTATAGGACCCACGCTAAAGTGATCTGTCTACATTAAAGGTGCAGTGTGTGATTTTTAGCGGCATCTAGCGGTTCGGTTGCGAGTTTGCACTAAGGGCTCAGCCCACCGCTCACCCCTCCCTTTCGAAGAAGCTACGGTGGCTAAAACGGCACAAACATATCGTCGTCTGAGACAGCAGATAATAGCCAGATTAAGCCAAGAGTGTGTAACATTGTCACTGTTTCTGTACCACAGTCCATTATAAACCACATCATGGATAAAGTTTACAAAGCCATAGTCAGGTGAGGATCAAGCGTCTATAATATAATAATAGTAATCAGCTGATTGTCTAAACCCATAATGCAGCGAGGGAGAAGAACCACATTAAACTAGGCAACTATATATTTTTCTAACAGGGTAGCTGCTAGTAAAAGTTTAGCTGGCTAATATGAGCTGTTACTGTGGCTGAGCTGGTTAAAGCGTAAAGCCTTGTTTATACTCGACACGTCCGCATGAGCCCAAAGGTGCGCACGGCAAAAATGACATGATTATAACAGCGCGCGCGCCTCCGCATCCCCTAGACACCATTTACTACACACAATAGGCTTTTTTTCTCTGATTTTGAAAAGAGTACTAATCAGCTGTCTCACGAACGTAACCAGCACATTTATCCCCACATAGCAAAGCCATAACACTGCGAGGGAGAACTAAGTTACATGAAACAATCCAACTACATATTTTACACCACTGACAAGTCACTACTCACGGTGTTTATGGCTAGATTCTAGGTTTCTGCGGCTTCTCTTTCAAGGTAGTGACGAAACGCGCTCTGTAGCGCTGTTTGTGCGCGTTCGGCTACGGTAGAAACATGACGTCACAATATGTCGACCTTCATAGAAGGGGATTCCCGCAGTTATGTAGATATAAATGTGTCATTCTAAGGTAATAAAAACATTACGGTTTATTAAGTAAGTTCTTTATACACCACTGAAAACATAGTTATGGATGTCATTTTGTATTTCTGTTAATAGATACTCAAAATATTTACTGATTGCACCTTTAAACAGCGGCAAACGTTTTTTTTTATTATTATTTTGTAATAAAATTGACATAATTTGAAATCTGAGACATTGTTTAATATCAAAAGCAACAAAGCACAAAGCTAATTGCAATTTATTGGATGGGAGGCGAGCTACAATGTTCCATTCATTCATCAACTGAAAACAGGATAGACTAATCGATTCTTGGATTTAAGAATCGATATTGGTTCATAAAAATGAGAATTGATTAAAATAGAGAAATCAATATTTTTACCCAGCACTATACAGCGCTATTTATAAATAAATTACTCATATTAAGTTTTGGTCACATCGCGCACTTATGATCATGTTAAATATTGGATGGGAGGCGAGCTACAATGTTCCATTCATTCATCAACTGAAAACAGGGTAGACTAATCGATTCTTGGATTTAAGAATCGATATTGGTTCGTAAAAATGAGAATTGATTAAAATAGAGAAATCTATATTTTTACCCAGCACTATCCAGTGCTATTTATAAAGAAATTACTCATATTAAGTTTTGGTCATACCACCCACTAATAATCATGAATTATCAATATTGACCACAATCATCATGGGAAGGGACTGAATTCCCGGGTTACAAAATGTGGCCTAGCAGCACCATGTTAATGCATGTGACAACTTGCAGTTTAATAAAACTTGCAGGAAATAATTTGTGGCTTGGCTATGGCAACCCTGATCTAGTGGACCAATTGCATTAGATCTTGCAGATGCCTTGAGGATGTGTCCCCATACAAGGGTAACACACGCCTTTATAATGGGTGTCATTGAATAACAGCTGGAGCTTTTTTTGTGCAGTTCAAAAATGGCACTTTCTGGTATAAGTGTATATTGCCAGCGGCTGGTGCTAAGCACGTTACACCTGCTGAGACGACGCAGGGTAGCACTTATCGCAATGACCTGCAGTGCAGCCAACGGCACGAGACCTGGCTAGAATGCGTGAAGGAGGGGGAAAGTGAGCAAGAGTACAAGTAAAAGAGAAAGGGGAAAGACAACATTTTGCTCATGAGATGGACATAATTTCTACCCCTGGCACATTATGACTTCAGCTCCGCCATAGCAACTTTAAAACCCACCTAAGGGCTGGCTTATTTGATCTCAACAAGCAGCACAAAATCGATCTAGCTCCAAGTATAATCCTCGCCACGTCCATAAAGTCAGACACTTACTTTCCCTCCTTTATAAGCAACCTTGCCTCAATAAAAACATGCTCGATTTCCAATCACTCAACAATGGGTCAGCTTTGGGGTGGTGGATATCAAGGGAGCTATGTGCTGGAGAACAGAGAGTCGTTTATTCATTTTTAATCATCCCTAAGTAAACAACCTCTCATTGAAAATACACAGAGGGGACAGGGAGTGTCTCCAAATCCGATCTTCTAATGCAACCTTGATCAGTTTCAGCCAAGTATAGGCCATGCCATCTAATTCCCCAGCCTGGTTATGTAGTCATAATTGGGGGTTTATTGATTTCCAGCCTGTCTTCATGGCTGAGGTGACCTTTTGTCTGAGAATAATTGCTCTATTAGAGGCTTTATAGAGGCTCCTGTTGGGGGCCTCACACTATTATCTGACATAAGAATAACGGGCAGATATGAGCTGACCCGCTTTGATCTGACGGGCTGCTATATTCTTCCCAATATTAAATCAGTTTGCGCAAAGAGAGAAAGATGGGAAATGAAAGGTAGGGTGGCAGAGCGAGAGAACTTCCTATTGATAGCTTGGATGTTTAGTCACCATGATTGCACAGGAAATGTGTGCTTTACTGTATATAGGGTCACTGAAGTATTGCAAAGCTACAAAATGTAGTGGATTATGGATAGGGGTTCACCTGAGTGCACGTGTATGTAATCAAATGGCCATTTAGACAAAGCCGTTTAGAATTTAAACTGAGCAGAATGAGAAGGCTTTAGGGGGATTCTGTCTTGGCCATGTAGCTTAAATAATCTTCAGCTTTGGCTTCCTCTGTTTTGGCTTTTTTATCTCTCCTTACAACATTGTTGGTCATGCCTCTTTTGGGGGGAAAAAAACAACATTTTATAGGGATATCCATTTGTCCAATATCAATCCTTGGAATGAATAGATCCTAACTATTATTGTTTATACTAATTAGAGTGCCACTGTCTTCAATAAAACATTTATCCTGAACAAATACTACTTTAGAGCAGATCATTCGTTTATATAGCCTAATATTTTTTTACATTTTTATTTTATATTTACATATTAAATTTATTTTACAGTATGTAAACTGACAGTGTACTAACACTGGGGTCAGTAAGATTTGTTTTATACTGTTTTTGAACGTTTTGAAAGTGCATTTATTTGATCAAAATTACAGTAAAAACAGTAATGGTTACACTTTATTTTGATGGCCCACTTTAGACATTCTACTAACTACAAGTAACTTTGCAACTACATGTCAACTAACTTTCAGTAGAGTATTAGTAGACTGTTAGGTTAGGGATAGGTGTTAGGATTCAGGTGAGTAGAATAAGTTGACATGTAGTTGTAAAGTTACTTATAGTCAGTAGAATCTCTGTTGAGGGACCATCACAATAAAGTGTCAGCAGATATTAAGCGAACAGTCTCACAGTACTCTACTGAGAGTTAGCTGTCATGTAGTTGCAAAGTTACTTATAGTTAGTAGAATGTCAAAGGTGGACCATTGATATTAAGTGTTACCACAGTAATATTGTATAATAGTATTACAATTTGAAATAACTGTTTTCTATTTGAATATTTTTACAGTGCAATATATTCCTGTGATGGCAAAGCTGCATTTTCAGCATCAGTTTTCAGTGGCACATGATCCTTTAGAAATCATTCCAATATGCTGATTCGCTTTCAAGGGAACTCGGGCTGCGACGATTGACGCTAAGGGAACGCTTTGCGTGATGATGTCTTGAAGCACATGTAAAATCAGTCCAATGGTGTGGCGGAATGTCAGAGGCGGGTGATGTCATGAACCAGGAAACTATAAAGCCTGCCCAAACAAAGCAGCTCTAGCTTCTGTGTCTTCACAAGCGCTCTATGTGAAATTGTTTCGTCTATTTGGGGTTGTCTATATATATATATATATATATATACATGTATATACATTTTATATATACACGTATATACATTTTATATATATATATATATATATATATATATTCAGTTATGGTGAGTAAGCAGCAGTTCAGAATGTGTGTTCACCCCAGTCCATGTTATTTAACGGGTGGGGACACACATGTTTTGTGTGTTGTTTGTTTGGGGGCACGGTCAGTTCTCGAGGGCGCTGGCTGTGAGCACTGCGATGTGCTTCCATTGCGGACACTCCAATCCCGCCTGGCGTTCTTTAGCGAGGACGCTCAGGCTCGCATTCCCCAAGGCTCAGGTCCCGCTGCTGCTGAGGAACAGCGAATGCTTCAGACTTCGCAAACGGATGTGTAAGCAGGGTTAGAGACAGGCTTAGCCTTATGAATGAATGAATGAGGCATTTATATAGCGCTTTCATATGTACTACTGTACACCCAAAGCGCTTTACAATCATACCAGGGGATCTCTCCTCAACCACCACCAGTGTGCAGCTTTCACTTGGATGATGCGACGGCAGCCACAGTACAACGGCGCCAGTGCGCTCACCACACCCCAGCTATAATCTGCCATCAACTGACAGATAGATCCATTGACTTCTCTCAGGGTTTGGAAGCACGCGTTGCGGTTACTTCAGCCCCGATTGAGGCACAGACACTACAGCTATCTAGTTCAGAGGAATTAGATGTTGTTAGTGTCGAAGCAGGAGATACTGAGGACTCACCACCTCGGTCTCATGCTTTTGAGGAGCTAGTTGAGGTTGTAACGAGAGCGGTCAAAAGATTAACCCTCTGGGGTCTAAGGTGTTTTTGGGGTCCTTGAGATGTTTTGACATGCCCTGACATTTGTGCTTTTTTCAGTTGCTTATAAACATATTAATGGGACAGGTGAAATTACACTCTATTTAGCACAAACAGGGCTACCATAATATGTGAGCAACATGTATGTGCATGTTTGTATTTTTGAGAGAATATTGTTTATGCATGGTTATTGAAAAAAAACAAAAATTGAAGTTTCTGAAATGAGGCCACAAAACACATACTAAATATCTGTCCACAAGACTTTTGACTAATGGATGTTGTCGCCTAGAGTTTTTTCTTCAAAATGATCTGAAAATCATCCCGCCTAATCATTCACATAAAACAATAGATTGTTTTAAATTGTGAAAAACATTTGTTTGTTTGGAAAGGCAATATTCGTGGGGGCGAACGGCCCAACCCTTGTCATGAATAATTAGGTGGTTCAAACCTGAGAAGAAATAATGAGCCTTTCATTCAGGTGTGTCACACAAGAACGAATGCAAGGACAATATATATATATATATATATATATATATATATATATATATATATATATATATATATATATATATATATATATATATATATATATATATATATATATATATAATAGGGCTGTCAAACGATTAAAATATTTAATCGCGATTAATCGCATTAATGTCATAGTTAACTCGCGATTAATCGCAATTATTTTTATCTATTCTAAATGTCTCTTGATTTTCTTTTTGTCCCATTATTTTTTCTCATTTTAATGCTCTTATCAACATGGGAAAGTGGATCGGCTTGCTTTGTGCAAATGTTTTTTATTGAAAACAACATTGGCATATACTGTGTTCAATTTCACACTAACATTCTCACTTGGAGCAAATAATCTCTCAATCAGGGACGTGCGGTCAGGGTAGGCAGGGTAGGCAGTGCCTCACCAAAGGAAATGTTGACATTACATTTATTAATTCCAAGAGCTTTATTAATTCACCACATTATTAATTGCATTTATTTTATTCCAAATATTAATTTTTGTAACAAAAAAAAATCAGGAATACTCATATAATACTCCTTTTGCCATAGTTTGCTCCTAAAAACCATTGTTTCATGCAGGAAATTCAAGGCCATGGCCAGAGGCAGAGGTTCGCAGTGCCTCTTTGGTCCATAGAACGTAGTTTACGGAGATTTGCGCATGCGCAGTCAGTTCTCATGCTGTCTTGAATGATCAACATTGAGGCAGAGAGCGAGACTGCTTCATATCACGTGATCCACTCGCTCTCACTCAGTCCGCGATTCTGACTTTGCTCTGTATGCAGGCAGCGATGTGATGATGCCTGATATTAACTTGGGTTGCTAAATTACCGGAATGAATATACAGTGGCTTAACTTTGTTTTAAAAAGTGGGTGGGACAGGTGTGTGTGTGTGTGCGTGCGTGCGTGCGTATGTGTGTATAAATGAATGAATCACATGAATAAATATATAGATCCGACGGCTTGACGTAACTCCTTTAATGGTCTAGTGGTAGAACTTTTGCCGTGCATGTCAGAGGTTCTGGGTTCTAATCCGCAATCGTATAGGTTTTTTTTTTTTTTTCTCATCAAAACCGAATATGTTCATCAGTGGTTGTATTATATTAAGCAGGGACACATTTGTGTGCATTTTTGTTTTGTGATTTCACCGGAACGAACAAAGAGTCTCCGAAACAGATTGAAGCGCGCGTGCATGTGAAGACTGCGTGAGCCACGAGATACACTGTAACCGCGCCACCGATCGCAGCGGCAAATTACGCCCCTGTGAATATGCCACATTGATATGTCACAGCCTACCCATAACAAGACTTCACCGCACGTTACTGCTCTCAATGTAACACTATCCTTTAACACTAAGACTCCCGGAATTCTATAACTACTATAATGGCCATAGGAGTCATTCTGACTGCTCATACATTATTTGCATATAATTTCAATAAGCTATTTCAAATCTAAGAATAAATGGATCTGTAATGTTAGGATAGGTCATAATAAACATCAGAACACTACATTTTAATTATGATGTATGTAAAAATGTATTAGTTAAGCAACAACCACTCAGCCTCATCAAGGCTCTGAAGCATGGCTAAAGCCTCTGTGGCAGTCATTCTTCTTGCTGACATTGTTCTGATATTCTCTTTTCACTATTTCAATTTGGTTTTAGCTCGAAGCTAATGCTAGATTTCAGCTTTGCAATAGACTAAACAAACAACAAGAGAAATTGTTGCTAGTCAACGGTGATGCATCTTCAAGAGCGGGAAAAAGGAGCAACCGACACACGGTCTGTAATGCATACGGTCAGTATGACTGTGTATGGCCATTCAAGGTAGAAATACTCAAAACTCTTTTGTGTCTTGTCAATTGAATAAAATAACAATGATAGAATAAAATATAGACACATTTAGGAAAAGTCAGGGTCCTATAGTTACATGGGTTTTATTTCAACAAAGTTATTACATTGCAAAATTTTAAAACAGTCAAAATGACTGCCTTGGGAGTTCTAGTGGTAATAAAAGGGTGAAAGAAATACTGACGAGGTCCTGATATTGACGAGGGGACGCAGAATTCGCATCAGCTGTGTGTGTGTGTGTGCTTGGCCATCATCAAGTGGTATTTCAGACTGGACGCGCTGCGATGATGATAGCTCAGTTCACAACGACAAAACACACAGATCACTTTGGTCTGTATGGAACCATTTGGCAACTTTTTAAAAGTAAACTTTCCATTCAGAATCTTATTGGCGTCCATTTCGGCGTCTCGCACTCGTCATCCACTCACAACGTAACGTTAACCTAGCTACTATTTGGCCGGCTCGCAAGCCCAAACAAGTGTGTGCGGCGCGCCTGTTGTTTTGTTTCTGGTCTATAGCTAGATCCGCTTGCACTTTGGTCGACGAAGCAACAAAACGTCCTCGCGCGGCGCAAGCCATTGAAATGAAATGAATGGGTTTCATAGCGCAGCGCCGCGCATGCCACGTCCTGTTGTAACAGCATGTGAAAAAAACCTACAAAGTTTGCTAGGCCAAAAAGACCGTTAATCGCACGATAAAAAAATACAGTATATACACTCACCAAAAGGATTATTAGGAACACCTGTTCAATTTCTCGTTAATGCAATTATCTAATCAACCAATCACATGGCAGTTGCTTCAATGCATTTAGGGGTGTGGTCCTGGTCAAGACAATCTCCTGAACTCCAAACTGAATGTCAGAATGGGAAAGAAAGGTGATTTAAGCAATTTTGAGCGTGGCATGTTTGTTGGTGCCAGACGGGCCGATCTGAGTATTTCACAATCTGCTCAGCTACTGGGATTTTCACGCACAACCATTTCTAGGGTTTACAAAGAATGGTGTGAAAAGGGAAAAACATCCAGTATGCTGCAGTCCTGTGGGCGAAAATGCCTTGTTGATGCAAGAGGTCAGAGGAGAATGGGCCGACTGATTCAAGCTGATAGAAGAGCAACTTTGACTGAAATAACCACTCGTTACAACCGAGGTATGCAGCAAAGCATTTGTGAAGCCACAACACGCACAACCTTTAGGCGGATGGGCTACAACAGCAGAAGACCCCACCGGGTACCACTCATCTCCACTACAAATAGGAAAAAGAGGCTACAATTTGCAAGAGCTCACCAAAATTGGACAGTTGAAGACTGGAAAAATGTTGCCTGGTCTGATGAGTCTCGATTTCTGTTGAGACATTCAGATGGTAGAGTCAGAATTTGGCGTAAATAGAATGAGAACAGGACCTGAGTGGAACTGAGATGCTTTTAGCACCCAGTGAACCTCCACATAAGACTTATCTCCCAAAAAAATATACACAGATCTATGGTTCAATAATTAAACACAAAGATAAAACATAGGTACTTTCTTCCACTATCACCTCAATTCATCCTTTATTCTGGTCTAAAAGCATTTTAGAAACAAAACAAAGGCACAAGAAGTCAGAAAATATAAAAAAATGGAAAAATACTGACTCCCTCATGTGAAATCAAATGTTCACAACTGGCAGTTCAGGAATGCACAAGGTACATTTTTAATCAGTGTAACATCTTACATTCATTCAAAAGGCATAAAAAAAAAAACTTGTGATAACACTAATCACAGCGTTGTAGTGAAGTCTGAACCTTATTTGACCCGTGTTGGTGTCCTCAAGGGAGGAGATACTATTATAGGTGACATTACAACCTTCACTGGATATGAAAATCGTAATGCATCATATCTACAAAAACTTCCAAAAGAGCTTTATAAATCGACGTGTGACTGTGACCCCAAGCTCAACTCTCTGCCTCACAGATAGTGGTGTGGTGTTTGAAGTCTGTCATTGAATATGCATATTTTGGGGCCTTTAACATTCTCCCTATTCAAGACTCAGATGTGGCATGCTAGTCAAAGCCGACAGCAAACTGCCGCTCACTAGTCATGATATTTTTCACCCTTAATGCTGTCTGGGGAGAGATGTGACAGTGAAATCTCTTATTAGTCTGCAGAATGAGCTCAATACGCTGAGAAAGAGAGAGGCAGTGGTTTAAAAAGGGATACATCTATTGTTTTATCATTTCAAACATCTTTTTGTGAAATGCTTTATTTGAAAGGTTTGACCCCATTAACTTTCTTTAAAATAAAACCCACTTAAGGGCTGTTTACACGACACCGCTTTCAACTAAAAACGTTTTGGTCGTTCGTTTACACAACAACAGAGTTTTGGGCGCCTGAAAACGCAAACTTTTGAAAACGAGTTTCAAAGTCCAAGTTTTTGAAATCAGTCTCCGTGTAAACAATAAAAACGTGAATCTGTGAAAACAATTACATCATGCACATGCGTATTACATGTTCAGTAGTGTTTCTTCGCCGTCTAAATGCTTGGCAGCAGACTACAGCGTTTTTAGTCTTTTTCGTGGATCCGTGTGAATGGGGATCGTTTTGACAATGGTGTTGTCAGTAAACGGAAAACTTGAAGAAAAAAATTCTCCTTTTTAAGCATATCGTTGTCACGTAAACGTACCCTTAGGGCCCTATCTTGCACCCGGCGCAATAGAGTGCCGAAGTGATGACGTCACTTTGTAGGACAACTCGGAAGCTAGCAACGCATGGGTTCCCTCGACCGAAAAGCTATGCATTTTCCCCATAGACTTTTGGAAAATCGCAAAAAATAAGATCTGTGTTTAACAAAGAGTTGTGACCCTTACAAGATCATCTTTACAAGTTAATCCAAAATTTATACATTTTGAAGCTTATATAAAGTTTTTAAAAAACACAAGCAGACACAATAAAGTTTAAAAAACACAAGCAGGTTATAACTGTGTGTATTATGTCATAGATCAAAACGTGAAAATATTTAGAGGCTTTGTTCACCACAGACCTTATTTCAGGAGATTTAGCAAAAACCCATTCAAAAATCCCATAGACTTAAGAGCGAGGGAACCGGGAGTGCTAAAATGCTAACTCACTTCCGCGTTTTGGCCTACAGCGTGACGTCATCACTTCGGCACTCTATTGACTTTGTACACTGATTGTACACTCCCATTTGTAGATGTAAACTTATATTTTATATGTACAATAAGCAGAATAAATTCCAACCAAAGAAGTTTGTCAGTCAAGTCCGAAGCAAGACGCAACCCATAGCAACGCATTATGGCAAGGATATCTCAAACATTCTGACAGCGGATATAAAATAACAAGTAGATAAAGGACTTTCGAGTGATTCATTACAAAAGTGTGCGGAAGATAGAATAGAAAATGTTCATGTTCTATGATGCGCTAGATCAGACCTCATTGGATCTCTTGTGTGTGTCACATAAGCACATTTGAGCATCTTCTTTTCCATTTAATGGCAGTTGGAAAACCCACTTGAGGGTGCATACCGCCACCTACTGCACAACACCTGCGTGACAGATCACGTAAAATGGAGGATCAGGCTCTGGATAGCCGATATCAATCAGTTAAAAAATGCTTAATTGGCCCCGATACCGATCCTTGAGATCGGCTCGAGAGATCCCTAATTAAATCATTTAAATGGTCAGTCAAATAAATATCAACATTTTAAGACATGAATATCACAATTTTAAGACATTCAAGCAGAACAGTGTCAGGGCTCATGCATTCACACACTTAATGATCTATTGTGAACTCATATTTTCCCAAAGTGTATAATGCTATATATTTTCAGTTTATGTTTTTATGCCACGTACAGACAAAATCTTGCCAGAACATTGTTCAATAGTGAGCCAGCTGTCTTCTATCCAAACAACCTATTACTGTACTCCTATTATTCCAAGTTCCTTGTTTCACAATTTGAAGAACCGATTTAGCTGAGAAATACAGCATAAGTACATCATTTTCACCCACACCCCTCCCACTTTCAGGGGGAAAGAACTGCTTTAAACGCTTGCATTGTTTGTGTGAGTATAAAGAAGTTAGTAAAGGGACATATTTAGGGCTGGGTATCGTAGCAAAATGTTCGATACCGATACCGATACCTTGACTTCGATACCGGTTCCTGAACGATACTTTTTTCGATACCAATTTTATGTAACCAGTTTTAACCATATAACATATAATACTTAACCATATTTAACCATATAACCATATAATTTGCGCCGGGCGTCGCGAATGACGTGCGCGTTTGCCGCGAACGTCTTCCGCGCAAGTTGAAAAATTTGAACTCGAGCGGAAGATTCAAGCGTCTAACTAGACGCGATAGACGCGTATTTGACGCTCTATTCGCGTTCGGTGTGAACACACCATTACTCTCAAGTGTATTCTGTGCGCTTCTAAGTGCCTTGGCTTATCAGATTTACCGTGTTACTGGTCATGGCAGCAATTATCTTGTCGAAAATATTGCATCGCGTGCGTCTGGCATCGAGTCTTGCACATAGGTACACTTTGGATCACTTCCACATATTTTCTATCTATCTGGGTTGGGACGCTTAGCCTACACACACACACACACACACACACACACACACACACACACACACACTACAGCCTCACGTGCGACGAGCCACGTCTCTGGGCAGCCGCGTTAACGTGTTTTTGCCAATCATGCTGCATGCTTATTGTTTCACTGACGTTGACGAGATTAACCACTTAGGTACCGAAATTTGGTCCCGAAAAACAAGACATGTTTCGATACTCGGTAGTACCTAAGCAACTCGGTCGGTACCTAAAAAGTACAGAACTCAGTACCCAACCCTAGACATATTCCATGTTTCTTTCAGAAAAAAACTGAATTTACTTATTGGCAAAGCTGTGCTTTTAAGCCTCTCTGAGCAACAATAAATATTGGCTCTTCATTGGTGTGTAAGTCCTCCATAGGCACTTATTGGCTTTGAAGAAACATTTCACTCTTGGACTACAACCAAACTATATAGCTACAAGCTCAATCGTAATTCTAGCATCTCTGATCTGTCATTCCCAAAAAGTTGTGTACAACCATAATGGTTCTTCTTTACAGACTGTCACTGAATATGACAATATAAATGTGACTGCCTAGAATATAGAAAAGAGCCATTTTTAATCTCCATTCCGTAATCCACCTGCATCTGACATTAGCCTGAGGAGCTTGCAAACCAGATTACAAACTCATGAGTTCATTTCTGTATAGCCGAGGAAATTATAGGAAAGTGAAAGAGATGGGCGACCCCTCTGGCCAGCAGCAGGGAGACAAACTAAGCTCAATTAGAATCATTATTAGTCATAACGAGGCAACCAAATGCACACAGGAGACAGCGGTCTGGATCAAAAAGCTTCACGGCAATGGCTGCTGGATGCACTTATGAAATTTCAAACAACATTTACACTGTTTGATTGCTGGGCTATGGCTAATATGCTTTGCGTTCTAAACATTTTACACGGTTACTGTGTCAAGTTTCCAGTATCAAGTCTATGTCTGTCAATGTCTGTCCGCAATGAAAGCAACAGCTACATGACACAACACAATCAAAACACATTTGCTTAAAGTTAAAAAAACTGTGTTCGCAAACTGTACATTCACTGAATATTAAATTATAAAAAAGACTTGGTTTTTGGTTGGATTGTAAAAAGGGGGATTACATACAAGGCTGGAAGCAGCTGCTTGGAGGGGAGGGGCTGAAAATGTAACACTATGAAAATGTAACACTGTGAGCGGCGCAATTCAACAAAACACAATAGAACCCATTATAATCAGTGATGCTGTCTACACTGGATGCGGCACGGCACACTGCGACACGACAAATCCCAGACAGTAAACTAGTGCTCGTTCTATTGGGGACGTACTTCAAGCGCTCGCGCTACTTCTGACATGAAGAACAAATGACAAACAAATTTGCAACAGTCACTTTGTCGCGTCCAGTGTAGACAGACTCAAGTGTACAAGGTGTAAGGATTCATGACAGCCAAAACGGAGTAGATTTAGAGGCAGAGCAAATGTTACATTTTGATGAAAGACAATGAAGACAAAACATGTATTCTTATTGCATGTGCTCATGATTGTGCAAAATAAGAGCAGGAACTTGTATTAAGAAAGTAAATGGGTTCAATTTTGTCTTTAATATACAACTAAGCAGAACAAGAATTTTGGACCAATGAGATTTCACAGTTGACTCACACCGTGGACTCACCGAGACTCATCTAAGGAAACAGTGTGGTAAGTAAGGTTAACATTTTATAAAATTATGTTCCTGTATTTTTCATCTCTCATCTATTCAGATATAGTTGCCTGAAATGCAAAGATTACATTTAGACGACAAAGTTTTCTTTGTGTTTATTTATATCGTAATTTTGTACGTATTTTTGGTCAAATTGAACTTTTTAGAGAAAAAAAAAATCTTTTGCAAGTTTCTGCACTAAGATTTTTCAAAAAAATTCCACACATGGAATTAATTCTTTCCCCGCCAAACACAGAATTTACAGTTATTTGTGAGAAAGTGTGCATATGTAAAATAACTCGATCATCAACATTAAACAGCATATAAATCAAAACTGCCTAATGTTACTGAATGAAATGTCGACCCAGGATGTGCTACAGGACTGTGTAAGCATTAGTGGTGTTGATGGACTCGATCTACTCCATCTATGTTTTGATCATTGTTCAGAATCCGAACCAGATGTAGTCTTTGACAAAAAATTTTTTTTCAAAATGTTGTTTTTTTATGAAACTTACCCATAATTACTTATTATATAAGTGTTGATTCAAAAAGAATGCATGAAACTAATATATTTTGATATATTGCCTGTTCAGATATTAATAAAACAAAATATTCTGGGGGCCATGCAACTTTTGTGAAAATGATCAAAAACCCTGGTGGTGGCTGGCAATTTTTTTTTAAACGCTGGCGGGGCAAGAGTTAACTAAAATCTGTTAAAATGGCAAAATCTCAAGTTCATAAACCATTTGGACAACAGGAATAATTATGGTCTCAGAAAGACACTTTGGTTTTTGGTGAACAAAATAAGAATTTATCAAATCATACACTGGGGGAAAAAACTCAACTTAACATAGCTGTTGGTGCAGTGATAAACTAAAAATATATGTCTAAAATTAAGATACATTAATTTTGTGTAAAATCTTGCCTTATTCTTTTTTTTTGTGAAATCAAAAGGTTTGTACTTATTCACTTTGTTAATTTTACTTAACTTAGTTAAGAAAGAGTCTAAACACATTGGTTACTGAATTCCTGAACTTGAGAAGTAATCACACTCTGCTCATATGTAGTGAGCAGAGAAGGCATTTTTTGTTGATTTGGAGGCAGTGGGGGGTTTGACAGTCTTGCACAGCCAAACGCTGCCTGCCAAGATGCGGTTTGATGTGGATTCAAGGCAAAGGCTGAGGATATTCAGACAGGAAACGGACAGCAGGAGAGTGAAAGCTTACTGACAAAAAAAAGGAAAATAAGTTAATTCTATTATTATCTTCAGCTTTTGCCATGATCATTTGTGATCTCCTTAGAATTATTGGTGACATAGCCAAAAAAAGATTAAATCTCAAATACGTTTCAGCCTTCTGATCTTCAGTATCTTGATATTTATGAATTTGCTCTGAAATGGTCCAATAGTGTTTAGACCAATTTATTTTTCAGAATGTTAGAGACTACTGGTAGATAATATAGTCCAAAAAAATTTGTTAAAAAATAAATACTATTTTTACACTATTTTACACTACATTGTTTTACATTAGACAGAGACATCTTTATGCACAAAATCCAATACAACAATACATAATAAACAGCAATGTTTACTTGTTATTTTTGCAGTTTGAACTGAACATTTTTACAATACTGCTTAATTTGGTATCTGCTGTAAATCAGTACAAATACATGATATATATGGGTGCATGAACAACTGCAGTGGCCAAACATTTCAGCAATTTCTGTGAATATACCAAATCTTCATTTCATTTCTGTGAATATACCAAATCTTCATATTTGACCAATGAATTCAGGTTACATCTGAATTTTCACTATGAGTTTGAACTCAGTCAGAGCACTGTGGTGAAATGAAAGTGCAGGTTGATAATGTGTGAAAGGATGATGATGATTATGATGATGATAATGATCAGTGGACCCTCGTTCTGTTCAACACAAAGCAATAGCAAGGGGATGATTCTTATTTATACAGGCCCCTTGAGACCATATCCCCCATCATGATTCTGCTACAAACAACCACTAGAAGAATCTGATGGGAACACAGAAAGGGCCATTTGGGTATTAAAAATTGATACAACGACTTATTCAGTGCTTAAAGTGTGGGATTGCTACATATATTTCCCCCATTATAGAGAGAATAAGATCAATAGTTCTCATTTTGCTCATTTCCTCCTAGTCTGCTGAGGAAAATATTACCGTAAAATTGCTCTTGTATTATATCTATGGAGGAAAAATCTTTTTGAATTCCTTTCTACAGCATCGACATTAACTATATATTTTGAAGACATGGATCCCAATTTCATTCCAGTTATACAATTATATCACTCACTGCAGAGCGAATACTATTAAATGGATAGTTCCAGCTGTAAAATTCAATAGGATAAGTCATGTTCAAAGCCATTATGCACACCTGTGGACGCACACCCATCAAATTCTACAGTACATCAAGTTGCTTTGAGCATCACATGCCCCAATGATTAATACCCACAGACACAAATGTAATCGAAGAAGCATGTGTGAGCAAACAGACTTCCTAAGGTGACAGAAACATATCTAAGAGGTTTTGCACTCTCCTTCCACCATTAATTCTGTCTCCAAGGTCCAAATTTAATAACATATTTTCTCTTTTTCACTCAAATTTCAATCTTTTAGTAATGGATTGGCAATTATCATGAATGTATGGATGTACAGTGGACAGATTGTTGAAAGATTCCCTTAAGGATCAAACTTGATTGATGCGGCGCATTTATTTACATAAATAAATAAATAAAACTTTCTATAATCATGTTCAAAGAGTAAAAAATACAGCTAAGGGACATAAATATTAGGAGTGTCGAAATTAATTGTTTCTATGATGCATCGCGATGCAGACAAAGACGATTCGGTATCGGTTCAGTAATAGACCATAACCGATTATAATGTACTGACGCTTTTCTGAAGTCATTTGTCGCGTATGTGCTTTGTCGCGGTGGCATACAATAGCAGAGGGAGGCGAGACGCGAGTGCAAGTAATTAACCCTCTGAGGTCGGCTATCGCGCCGGCGCGATAGTCTCGCTTTTTTCTTATCAGTGCAAAAGAAACTCAAAATACCCTGTTGATTTTGATCTTACATATTAAGTGTTGTACATCATTAGATCCTGATAAGTGTCTATTTTTTTTGTGGATACTCACAATAAAAACAAAGTGTTGTGCTTTTCGCCAAATAAAGAAAAACAAACATGATGCGCGTTCTGCCTTCTCTCTGTCAGTGAAGTCCATTCTGAAACGCGTCCTAAGATTATTTTTAATTCCGCGAATACTTGTCATACAGGCACGAGTGTTTTTCCATAATGAAGCTTGAACTCTCTTCTTTTAAATGAATTAATTTATATAAAAAAACAAATATTCTTAGCTTATGTAATCTGTATGAAAAGAGAGAGATGTCAGTATTTTTCTTTCCAGCTCATTATACCTAATTACGCGTTATTGTGCCACGCCCACGGAGAGCGCGCGCTATTTAAACGCAAATGATCTTAGACAAGCCGTTCAAACATGCCAACGCCCACCAGCTGGATTATAAAACACATCGTGTTTAGTAAGTATCTTGTACAGCTGTGGACACAGCGTATCCTTTCACTGTGAGGAATATCTAACCCTGGAAAATGTACCAGAAGTGCTGGTAGTTTCATTTCGAGGAGCAACGGATCCAGCTGATGTAGTAAGTCATTTATTCTAGTGCTTTGTTCTAATCGTGATATTGAAGTGTCGGACTGTAAACCGCAAAAAGACTGTTTAAATATGAATTGCGTGTATGTGTGTAGGCTAAATGATGAGTGAACGGCAAAGGCGCGCGCGCTTTGTTTACAGTTATACAGCGCGTGTCTGTGCCTTGTTCATTCACTCTCGCACCTACATTAGTAAACGTTATGTTTACATAAACACATCTTAGTAGGCTATAGCAATATAGTTTGTATGAGTAAAAATAGACTGAAATATGTTGAAATAAAATGTCTGTATAAGCAACAAGCTGCAAATTCACATGTGTATATACTAATATATCATACACAATATATTACAGACTAAATATGAATGTTTAGACACGATTTTGTGATTAGTTTTGGATAGCTTATAAAGTTTTGACTGTAAAAAAAGACTACTGTCACATTAAATAGGTACGCTTTTGTTCACCAATTTCTGCTCATAGTTAAATATACTATATATTGATGTTTTGTCAAAAATAAAGTAGGTATATTGAATTATCAACTAAGATGTTATTATAGTGTTTGTTCCAATATTCAAACTAATGAATCCTTACCTTTTTTAATACGTATGATAAAATGTATAGTTTTTACAAAGAAATACACTTGAAATATTGTTAAAATTGTAATTGTTGTTGTAATTGTAACCTATTTGTAATTGGTTACAATTTCTAATTGTAAAATATGTATAGGCTATATAGATAATTTCTTTTGTCCTTGCATTCTTTGGGATCCTGTGACACACCTGTGTGAAAGGGCTAATTAATATGCAGCTCATTATGCGGCACATTATCCGGCCTTTGTCTTCTCAGGTGTGAACACGCCTCCACGCATATTGCCTTTCCAAACCAAAGGTCTCTAATAAAATTTAAATCAGTGTATGTGTTTGTGTAAATGATTAGGCAGGATGATTTTCAGATCATTTTGAAGCAAAAATTCTAGGCAACAATACTGATTAGTCACAAGTCTTGTGGACACATATTTAGTATGTGTTTTGTGGCCTTATTTCAGACACTTTAAGTTTTAGTTTTTTCAATAACCATGCATAAGCAATATTCTCTCAAAAATACAAACATGTTTCATAATTGTTGCTGAGAAATTACGGTAGTCCAGTTTGTGCTTTATTGAGTGAATTTACACCTTTGCCATTAACATGTTTATAAATAACTGAAAAAAGCACAAATGTCAGAGCATGTCAGAGCACCTCAAGGACCCCAAAAATCCTTAGACCTCAGAGGGTTAAAAATGCTCCAACTAGTTTAAAAGCCTAAATCTGGGCACATTTCGGCTTTTATGAACAACCTGGTAAGCACGACCTGGAGAAGACACATGCTGTGTGCGCTCATGTCACGCACAAATAGAATATGCAGGAGGTAATACCACTAACTTGATAAACCACGTTAGCCGTTTTCACCCCGAGCTGTTAACGCCTGGCAGAGTCTGACTGCTTTAGAGTAAGAATCCGCAGCCAAATAAATCATCCACCTGCCCCAATAATTTTCTCTGATTAAGTATCCACACCCTATGGTCAAATTACAATTATTCTGTGTTGTTACGCGTAATTATAAATGGATGATCGTGACCTTCAACAGCGGACTCGGCGATGGTAGATGCGCACATCTCTAATGGTAACATAATACACTGATGAATGAGCGCTGCTTTTCAATGAATATTTCTTTAAAACAAAATTGATTTGACAGAATTTCATTTTCTTAATGGCATAAACAGGATTTACTCCCTGTTTTTTATTAACTGGAATGTCACTGTTTCTGTCACTGCGACTTCCCGCTCAGGCGAACACGTACACACATACACACACGCGCGCGAACATCACTTTTGAAGAAAATTTTTAAATTGAGGATGCGGTGCATCGCAATGCATTGTAATATCGAATTGAACTGAATCGATGAAATGATAATCGTAATCGAACCGTGAGACCAGTGTAGGTTCACACCCCTAATAAATATGTGACGTTTTTTAACTTCTGTACGGATCTGAATAATTAAATAAATACTGTATGGATCTGAATAATTAAATAAATACTGTCAATAAATGATCACAACAACTGTGGTTCCCTTTCAGTCGTGAACATCAGACATAGTCGACGTCGACTGAATGGGACCACGCCAGGGAGCCAGTCATCTTCAAGTACTATTGAACGAGCCAATGGAATTTGGCATGTGTGACTTGCATCGCACACTCCACCCCCGCGTTGCGGCTATAAATATGGAAGTGGATGCACGCACTAGTTGCCTTTCGCTTCGGAGTCGATCGTTTGATGTCTCTGAACAACAAGCGAGTGTGTCGGTGTTCTTCTGGAAGACTCTCCCAGTGCTTGTGGTTTCTACAGCGCGAGTGCAGAGGTGATTGCGAGCTTTGAGCTCTCAACTGCTGTTTTAACAACAACAAATTTCTAAATGTTTGTGTTTGTTGACGGCTGGTTAGAGAGCGGAAAGGTGAGTGCTTCAATGTTTCAGTTCACTGTTCAGTGTTGCCGTGGTCATTCCCCTGTGTGCTCCGGCACTGGTGATGGGTCCAATTTCCTGAAAGAGCAACACGGGTGCGTTTGCGTCTTTTTCAAGATGTCATTCCACCAGTTCATTTCTGGATGTGGTCGTTCCCTGTTCCTCTCTGACAGTCACAATTGTTGCATCACGTGTCTGGGCTTACAGAACGCTGAAGCAGCTTTTGTGGACGGTTCATGTTCCCATTGCGGGAATAGGACTGCCGCAATGTTGAGATCGAGACTCACCTTCGTCCGTGAAGCTGAAGTCCCCATTACCATGCCCCACCCCCGGGTGCCGTGTGGGATGGGTCATCGGAGGATAGTGATGGATGTCTCACCCAGTAAACATTCCCTGTGACCTCCTCACTCCTCTATCATACTGCAGCCGATGGAATTCCTGTTGAATGTGCTAGTCCCTCTGTAATGGACCGATCAGCCGTTTCAAATGGGGTTCCCCCAGAAGATAAGATGTCGATAGCAGCATCGGAGGGTGAGCTGGCCTCTGGAGAGGACGACTCTGGTGCGTTATCTCCCTCTGGGAGGGTAACGTTGCCTGAACCAGACCCAGAAATTTCAGCTATGCTGAAAACGGGCCGTCAAGGCTGCCGGGCTCGAGTGGAATCCTCCACCGTGTACCACTCAGTCTCAGTTGAAGGATTGGTATCTCGGGGCGGGCCGGGCCGCACTGGTGCTCAGCTCGCTGCCCTAGTGCCTTTCTTTCCCGAAGAGCATGGAGAGCTTACCAGGTTGTGGACGCCACCTTTCTATGCCAGAAACTGCCTGAATAGCTTTATCCCCCTCACAACCCTTGATGGAGGAGTGATGAAGGGTTGCGAGGCTATCCCTCAAGTGGAGTGGTCTGTCGCGACACAGGTGCACCTGTATCCGGCGGCCACTGCCCTTTGGGGAGATCCTCGTCTCCCCCTAAGTCCTGTGAGTTCTCATCCGTTCCGACGGGCAGAGCTTACAAATCCTGTGGGCAAGCTGCCTCCTCTTGCGTGCCATGGTGCTGCTACAGGTCTATCAGGCCAGTGCACTCATGGACATGCACGAGGGTAGCCCAGACCGTGCGCTCATAGGTGAGCACCGCACTGCATCCGACCTCGCCCTCCGGGGCACGAGTGTCGTGGCGTGCATGATCAGTCTGGCGATGTCCACCTTAGTGGTTCAGGAGCGCCATCGTTCAGCCTGCTTGTTATGGTGGATCCGGACAAGGTTCGGTTCCTGGTCTCCCAATTTCCTAGGTTGGGCTGGTCGGTAACATGGCGGATACTGCGCCCAACAGTTCTCTGCCGCCCAAGAACAGCCAGAGGCCATCCGGCACATCCTGCCCCGGCGGCCCGATGCTGCCTCCACCCCGCCGCCGGTTGCAGTTCCTCTGTCTGCTCGTCGCCGAGGGCGTTCCCCTGCCACCGCTCCCGCTGGGCCTCCGCAGCAGCCTCCAGCCAGGCCTCAGCATGGAGCCGGCCGCAGTGGGGACGCCCAGCCCGCTCCAGGGGCTGCCAAGCCAGGTGGCAAGCGACAGCGAAAGCATTCCTGAGCTGGCCACTCAGGGATGAAGGAAGATGCTCTTGGAGTTGGCCACCAATCCACTCCCTCCCCCCAGGTAAGGGCCGGGTGGAGTCTTCGTTTGTGTGTGTGTGTCTATTCCACCGCTGGCTCCCAAAAAAGCGGAGCAAGCGGTACCCACACTTCAAAGAAAGAGCAAATTCCTCTGTTCCTGGGTCCCAAGAGGGCAAGTATGGCGGTGTGTTACCCTGTAAAGCCTTACACCCCTCAGCCCCCTCTTGTTTGCCAGCACGGCAGCTGGGTGCGGTTCAAGGACCCGGTCATCCGCCATTTCACGCATCCCTGGCCGTCTCGTCGAGACAGGTAAGGGTTTTGCACCACACTCAGAACCTGCTTCAGGCCGCCTCCGGGCCTTCCGAACCGGGTCCCTGTCCCTCACCTCGCTGCCCCATCTCGGGTACGTCTGTGGTTCCCTGGCCCCTGGCCCGGTTTGTAGAAGCCAAAAATGTTTTCCAACCAGTCCAAACTATACCATCAGACTCGGCTTGCGATTCCTTTTTGCTCGGATTCCGCTCAAGCCCAGTGATATTCATCACACCAAGGTGTTGAGCAAATATGCTCCAAAAAATAGTGACTTTAGTCACACCGAAGTGTTGAGCAGTGCACCTGTCTTGTGTTCGCACATCGCAGTCTACTGGCGAAGGACACAATGCAGCCGCTACCTCCAGCCGATATGAAGGTCGACTTCTATAAGCCCGTACTTCATTGTATCCTAGAAAGGTGGGTAACGACCATCTTGGTCATGTGTTTATTTTACACGACCATCTTGGTCCTGGTCCCTTTTTCAAAAGCGTCCGTTTAATTTGTTACACAGAGATGCATTTCCAAATGCTCCGTCCCCAGGATTTTTCTAGGGGTGTAAATCGGACAGTTAATCACGATATGATACGATATCGATTCTCTCAGCCAGCGATACGATATTTGCCGATACCTCAAAAAATTCTACGATAAGATTACAATTCGATTCGATTCAGGGCTATATCCATCGATTAATCGATATTTAGATATTATGTGCCAAGTGTACACAACCTATTACATTTATTAACTCACAATACATTCAAAAATATATTACATGAAAGTTTAATTAAACTCTTTTTAAAATTGCACACCCTCTCCCAATTGGGACATTTACAAGTTGTTTGTTAAAAGTTAAAAAAAAAACATGATGAAAAGGAACAAGAACGGGGTTATCTGTTTTTGCAAATGAACTCTTCTGTTATATTAAAGTTCATTTAAAGGATTTTTATATATATTTATAGTGTGGTAAAAGCAGATAACTCCACATTTCATGTTTCAGAGTTAAACAAAGCCAAGTAATAGTAATTGCTATGATACATAATAAAACACTTGGTTAATCTGTAACGTTAATCTCCTCAGCTGACATAGACGCGGCCTGTCAAACTTTGTTGTTGTGATTAACGTACACGCAATACAGAGAGCTTTTCACTCACCACTAAACGTGCTGTTTTAGCAAGATTCCGTGAAAAAGTTTCAGCTTTTATTTTCCTTTTACGAGCCGAAGAAGATACCACGGGTTCATGAAGTTCGCTGAAATCCGTCCTCGATCACTTTTAGTCAGCTTTGACGAAACTCCTCTCAGCTAGCGCGTCTTTTCAAAGTGACAAGCAGCCTTGTCACCTGACCTGAATACTGCGCACTGATTTGCTAAATCAGAATTTTCGGGGCTTGTCGTTTCTGCTGTAAAACATAAACTCGCGATGCCTTTACAGTGGAAAATACCAGCTTTTGTGACAAAGGTTTCAGTCAATTTGTCAGGCGTCTATTTCAGCGGAGAAAAGTTACGTGAGGATATGGAGTGTGTCAAAATAAAGGTACCGTACATCGATATTTTATGTGTGGTATCGATGCATCATATCGTTAGACATTTGATCGATGCATCGATCCATATCGATGTATTGTTACACCCCTAGATTTTTCTGCAGCGTTCGACCTGTACTTCAGATCTCTAACCTTCCGCACCTCAGGCCATCCTGTGTTCGTGTGTTTTCGAAAGGTGTGAAGTATCAGTACAAAGTCCTACCCTTCAAGTGTTCATAGCCAGTTGGGTCCTCAGGTCAACTTCGCATCTCTGAAAAAGAGGGTTTGGATGGTTAGTGCTGTATAGAAGTGAGAAAGGGTCCCACTGAAACTCTTCAGATGCTCCTGGGGCATAAGGTAGACACAGCCGCTCGGCTTCCTCCATATGAAAACCGCTTCAGCACTGACTTCACGGCCGAGTCCCGAGGTGGCCGTGGCTCAGTGTGAAAGCACCCTGGCTACCGCCAAACCCTCAGTCCGTTAAAGACCTTTTGTTTCTCCGGGCCAACGGTCCCTAGAAAGAGTGTCAATCAATACCGGCTGAGGGGACACATACAAAGGGCATCCAGTAACGGAGGTCTGGGCGGCCCTCCGACTGCATTGGCATCCATTGCCTCGAGTTGCATGCAGTTCATCTCGCTTTGAGACACCGCTACTCAGCGAATTTGTACTGGTCTGAAAAAACAACAATGCGACCGTTGCGCTACGCTTCCCTCGCATGTCACACTTGACCCGCCACTTCCTCCTCGGAGTCAGAAGCTTCTGAGGTCGCTTCATTCCATTTATTACTTCTGGCCTGCTCAATCGTGCCGCTGACGAGCCTCACGACAGCCTGTGGCCCAGGGAGAGTGGAGACTCCGTCCCCAGGCGGTCCAGCTGTTTGGGACCATTTCGGGGCCGCACAGTTACATCTGCGAAAATGAAACACTTTTTTTTTTTTACCTTTAATGCATGTAAACCTGTTTTAGGAGGAATTATTATGTAATTCTTAAGAGATCATCAGTCCATTCAAAAATAAAATGTTATAAATATTAAAAATAGTCTTGTTTTTAAACTCTACAGATGTTAGTGAGTAGCTTTGAAAAGGAGTACAATAGACTGAAACAGAATTTAGGAGTCTTGTTTTTAAAAGTTGTACTACTTTTAACATGTTACACCAAGGCCAAGATCCAGAAAAAAAAACTGGGAAACACCATCTGCGCACACAAAAAAGGCAGCTGTTGACAGATCTTTACCTTAAAAAATATGGTACTACCACTTTTGGTTTTACAGATTTAACTTAAATTTACAGCAAAATATGTATATTTTATTAACTGATAATGCTAATATACCTATTGAAGTACTAAAAACTGTTTTGTACCTTTTATAATACACTTAATATCACAAAAAAAGACACAGTGGGTAAATGTCACACATAGAATTTCACTTCCAAAAACTAATTAAATTAACAGTATTTTACTGTAAAATGACAAATTTCCAGGCTCTCACACAGAATCGATGGCTGCAGAAATCTGCAGAAAGTTCACAAAATTGGAATGTCTACAAATCACAAATTTACATCCTATGCCCCTTGAGTGTTCATGTATTAAATAATCAGGCTAATTTAATAATGCATTCAGCTAGTAATAAGTGTCTAGCACTCTCAGCTCCATTTAACACTTTTTACCATGTTTAAACCCATTCCCCATACCACCCCCCAGCCCCCGACCCCCCAATACAAAACGATAATATGAAACAGTTTTTTTTTCAATATTATATATTATTTTTGGCAATAATAATAATAAAATATTATATTGTATATTCAATTGTTTATGTACAAACATCTGTTAAGCATTACATCATGTAAAAGGTTAGGTAAAGTCACTAATAAAATCATTATAAGATGATCAAATAAAGAAAAAAAAGTATCAAATATGTTCTTTCTTCAGCTATTCTTCAAAAAACTGCTCCCATGATACTGTGTGAGCAGAAATATGCTCACCCTTCCAATAAAACACTCTCCTCTGTCCACAAATCTGAGACTACACACCACACACACTATTAGAAATGTAAGAAAACTGCCATCTGATTTGGCAGCCAACAAAGACATGAAATGAGCAAAGAAGATGAGGATGAGAGAGAGACAGAAAGAGAGGAATCCAGTTTTTATCTCATCTAAGCTTTGCCACCAGCTTTGCCTGTCTGGTAAAAAAAAGTAACTGCTGTTGGGTAGAGGGCAATGCCCATGATGCATTGCGCTGATGGCCAGATTTCAATCTATTGTCTCATCAAGGTGTAGAATTCACTGGCTCTTCTGATCATAACTGCGGCTGGGACAAAAATCCCTCAAAAGAGTGTATGCTTTACAATCCTCTTACTTATCGTTGATCTGTGGACACTGCAAAGCAAAACAGACAAAAAAAATCCTGATAATTTCCACCAAATGTCCCTTGAAAGCCTTAATTATCTCCATCTGTGCCATATCAGAGATGTTTTGCTGAGGCCATGAACGTAGAGGAAAATGAATCTGAAGAAGCTTTGTGTTACACATGCACAAAGGAATAGTAAATCCAATCATCTTAAAGCAGCACTAGGTAACTTTTCAACCTTCATAATATATTTCCAAGTCTCTTGTGATGGTACATCGACTTACAATAGGTTGAATGAGACGTCTGCCATAGCCTGACAGGGTCTGTAGCGGTTTTAATCGTACTTTTAACCCTCTGGGGTCTAAGGTGTTTTTGGGGTCCTTGAGATGTTCTGACATGCTGTGACATTTGTGTTTTTTTCAGTTGCTTATAAACATATTAATGGCACAGGTGAAATTACACTATATTTAGCACAAACAGGGCTACGATAATATGTGAGCAACTTTTATGTACATGTTTGTATATTTGAGAGAATATTGTTTATGCGTGGTTATTGAAAAAAATAAAAATGAAAGTTTCTGAAATAAGGCCACAAAACACATAATAAATATGTGTCCACAAGACTTTTGACTAATGGATGTTGTTGCCTAGTGTTTTTTCTTCAAAATGATCTGAAAAACATCCTGCCTAATCATTCACATAAAACTGTGAATTGGGTTTTATTGTGAAAAACTTTTTTTTGTTTGCCAAGCCAATATGCGAACGGGCGTGAACAGTCCAAACCCCATCATGAATAATTACCTAATTAACACCTGACCCGCATAATAATGAGCCTTTCATTCGGGTGTCACACAAGGAAAAATTGAAAGGACAACATACATATACATACATACATACATATATATATATATAAAATATAAATATAAATGAAAGTCAAAAACCCATTTTTAGTCATACCTGGAAACAAATCCTGGTCAAATAGGTTATATGGGTCATTGTATAGAATTGGTTCAAAGTTAGAGTTGGAAACATCTTGAAAAGAATTTTTTTTTCCATATAAAGTATTATAAGCTTGCATTGGATAACAGTTGATTAGTTTATTTTTGACAAAACATACTATATATTTAACATATGAGCAGAAACTGTCTAACTAATGCTTATTTGATGTCTATTTTATAGTAAAAACTTTCTAATCTATTTCGTCTGTAACAGTAGGCTATGCATCTGTGCGTTCGTTCGTTCACACACCCAGACACCCGATTCATATTTAAACAGTCTTTTTGGTTTTACAGATACTATTCTATATCGCGATTAGAACAAATCTCAGTAGTCTTACTAATGTAGGAGCGAGAGGGAATGAACGCACAGCGCGCGCGTCTGTGAATTTGTCCATTCATTGCACACAGACACGCATTTAATATTTAAACAGTCTTTGTGCAGTTTAGAGACACTATTCAATAACGCGATTAGAACAAAGCACTTAAGAATAAATGACTTACTACATCAGCTGAATCCGTGCTCCTCGAAATGAAACAGGTAACTGAGTTAACTTTTCCAGGAATTATTCCTCACTGCGCAGCAAGACGAGATAAAGGTTAGGGCGTTCTGATGTGGGCGTTTTCATGGCTTGCCTCAACATTAACGTTTGAATAGCGCGCGCTCTCAGTGGGCGTGGTCACATTAACACGTCATACGCTATAATTAGGTGAAAGGAAAAAGACCGACATCTCTCTCTTTTCATACAGATTACATCAACTGAGAATAGTTGCTTTTTTATATAAATTACTTCATTTAAAAGAAGAGAATTACAGCTTCATAAAGAGAAATCTTTCGTGTCTCTGTGACAAGTATTCATTGAGTTACAGGTAATTTTTCGGACGCGTTTCAGAAAGATTTTTGCGGAGACACAGTGAGCTGAAAGCGCACCCTGTTTATTTTATTTATTTTACAAAAACACAAGGTTTTGATGTTAATAAGAGTGTACACAAAAAAAGAAGACATTTAACAGTATTGAATGATGTGTAACACTTATATGTAAGATCAAAATCAACAAAGTATTTTGAGTTTGTTTTGCACTGATAAGAAAAAAAGTGAGCAGATCACGCCGGCGTGATTGCCGACCCCAGAGGGTTAAACTTCGGGTTTCGGGTAGTAACCGGCGAACAAAGAGAACTACAAAATTCGACTGCTTTACGGCATATACGTCACTTCCACCACCACTTCCTTAAAATTGGACGTGCGAGCCAAATGTTATAGTCATGGCTGAAGCAGCACAGAAAAACAAGAAAGCAAAGGTTTTATTGGAGCAAAGCAAAAAGAGAAAGTGAGACCGGCACATATGGGCTTCCATATTGGCCATGACTGCGGCTGTCCTGAGTGCGACGGGATGGATTTAACCACTCTGCTCGAGCCGCACAAGAAAAAGCGCCGTTCACAGAGGATGCCAGAGCGGACGGAGACAAGCGAGCAGAGACCCAGTCCCCCACCAGTCCCACCAGTTTTTATCTCGATGCGGCGTGGACGCACTTGGAAAAAAAAGAGCGCGTCGCACCGCGACCGCGTTGCTTCCATCATGAGCGCGCACACCGCGCGCCTACATTTGAAATCGAACTTGAGCGCGCAAAAGACGTGAGCAGTCCCTTTAACGGCTTTATCATGCTGACTCAATAGATTGTGTTTTCTTGATATGTTTTGTTTTTATTTGTACACTTGACCCATTTGAAAATAGCCTAAATAATGTAACAAAACGAAAATAAACCTATATGCGGTCCTACAATACAGCCTATTATTATTAGGATTGTTTTTTAGGCTCTTTGGGTTTTTTTGTGTGTTTGTTTTAAAACTCCTAGATCAGCTGGACAAAAGTTAACCCATAGCTTTGAAAGTAAAGAAGAATATACAGCCTGTATAAACGAGAGCTTTCATTTTTCATTGTGGCAGATAGCAGTTATATTTTTTGTAGTGTGTGGTGTGGTCAGGTGCGCGATTGTGACTGTTACTATAGACCTAGGACAGTGCTCCTCACTTTTTGCAGTTAAAAAAAAAATCGCTTAATTTTCAAAGAATTGTATTAATATTATAGTTTTATGTATTTTCAATGTTTTTTCGTTGTTGTTTGCTCTATGAAAATTGTTAAAAAATGTGACTAATCGTTGCGCAGGACAAGACTTTGGTCGACTAAGGATTTCTTTGGTTGACTACAGCCCTAGTTACTTGATTGTGTAATTTCCGATTATTGATAGCTACAGAGGCAAACGGGATTCTTGTCGCAATTTTTTCGGATGACGAATTTGGTTATTATCTACCACTCAAACATTGCATTGAAGTATCATATAGATTCAGTAAAACGGTAACCAATAGACTAGGCTACTATAATGACGCTGGCTTGTAAACGTGATCATCGCGACCATTTGTCGTTAGAAAAAAAAATAAAACCCATGAAATGATATTCATATGACATGTTGAAATATATGCCACTGTGCCTGGGATGAAGACATTTCACATGCGACGCAAGCAGAACACCTGCATGTGACCTCCTCCTACAGTGTTCAGGGCTATCATGGTTGTCAACAAATGCACGTGTACGTAGGATGACAGAGTTTACGACAGTAGTAGAGGACAATACTGTTTCCCAACTGTAGGGAGAGCAAAAGTTACCTGGTGTTACTTTAAAAGAATAGTCAAGGTTCAGCATCAATAAGTTAGTAATCAATAAACGAAATCTGTGACATTCTGCTGATTACCACTGGAAATAATTTCATCACATCCCTCAGTTGTAAAAACACACAAGGCACTTTAAGCAGAGGTCTAAGAGGAAAATTAGTAGGGTTTAAACACAGGATTGTACAGCTAGTATATTTGCTAAAGCATTTCTCGGTTATTGATGAAGTGCCCTACAATGTGACGTCACACTTCATTTAAGACTATATTTTTGTATGCTTGTGCAGTTATATGACCTCATATCAAGGCGAGACACGACAGCCAAAAACATAGATTTTTCATGCAGTGATCAGTTTTGAGATTTTGGGCTAGTTTACTCCTTCAATATGTGTTCTTTCAAGCTGCGATAAAGAAAACATTGAAAATATACATTAAGATGTTTATTTTATTACATTTTGTTTACTTGCGGCAGTAAATTTCTCCCGAATTTACCAAGAAGTTATAGCATTCCAACGCGTAATGCCGCGTTCCATCTGTTTACTGAAGTCTGTCATGACCGGTATCGCTGTAAAGCTCTGAATCTCCTGCACAACGCTATGTAACCCAAATATGGGCATTTCCTTTCTATCAGTAACCAATCGTGAATGTCCAAAGGGTGATTTAAAGCTAATGACGAAATCTCATTGGCTACTGCTGGTTTCTGCTAACGTGATTCGCTCAGACGTATCACGTGGTGTACTCTGCCAATGTTAATTCATTGAGTTACTGCAGTTGTAGGCCTTATATGCCTGCCATGTTATTAAATAATCTTGAAGCTTGAAGTATTATATATTATTATTACTAAGGGCCTCAGCATTTATTTTGTTTTTGAGTATTTTTTTTTCCAAAAGAAATGTATTAAATTCCCTACTTAAATCTTTAAATGCCTTTTTCTCAAAATGAGTTTTTTGTCATTGTCCAGTACAAATATCTCAGTATATGTAGCACCTATGTACACCAAACTTCCCACTTATACACTTAGCAGTATTCTGAATATATTTTCAGAGGGATTTGTAAGTAAATCATTCCTGGCCTGATTTATGTGACATTTTAATCAAACAAATATGGCGAAAATTTATTTTTTAAGGCTATGGACAGTATATTTAGATTTCCTAGGTAATGAAAGCATATATCCTGAACCTGAACTTTTTATTTCATCTTGTGTGTAAATAAAATGAAAAAATAATTTTGCACCTGGCTTTATCAAATGTTCAGATCTATCTACTGAAAATATATGCAAAATTGCGCATATTTAATGAGATAATGCCTCATTTGCATAATTAAACATACAAATTTCAAAAACTTATAATACATTTTGTATATATACTTGTGCAAGTAATCAACTGAGAAAGTTTCATGGTGATATCTGTTATTTAACAATTTTACCCTATTCACCTGTAGTGTCTCGCCTTAACTCAGATTGAATGAAATTTATACTTTGATTAATTTATACTTCAAATGATTAAAAATCATTTGTGAGATTGCAGAACTGCCAAAAGGTCATAGGCGGAGTGTGTGTAAGAAAGCTTAGCCTTCCTGGCAACGGACTTGAGACTAGCACTGGAATTTTCTCACTCAAATCACTGCCTGCTGCTGTTTCTGATTGCTTTTAGAAGGAAAAGCTGCCCATTACTGCTGGTCTAGGATCAGTTTTCTCAATAATAACATGTTAAATGTATTGTGAGTCTAGAAATGCAAAGCAGGTAAAGCCACATGTTGTTCATGTTTTATTTCAAATATGAAGATGATAACTCTAAAATTCTGAAATATGTTTTAAGACAATGTCATGTGACCTTAGAGAAAACTCTAGAATGTCAACTGATATTTATTCACATCTGATATTTATCCATTCAGTGTATTGTCTCTATTGTTTTGTGGTGCAAACTGCCCTATTCAGTTTCATTCTCTCCTGCACACATTCAAACCTTTCAGGCTAGGATATGGCTCTAATTATTATTCTTTTGTATATTTACTGACGTCTTACTATTCAAACTGTTTTAATCCCTCTTTTCTTTGATCGAACTTCTCACTTCACCTTCCTTGACTTTGTATCAAATGCCCTTCTGAAAAAAGAAACATTCCAATGATCTTTACTTTTCCAATGATCGCTCCTGGTAAAAAAAAAAAAAACCTTAAACTTAAAAAACGTAAAGGAAAAATGTAAATGTTGCCCTTGGAAATTAAATGAAATGCATAATTTGAAGCTGAGGTACTAAAATTTGAGGGAGTAAAATTTACAACTTGTAACGAGTGGAAATAAGGTGTGGCCCCTTTAAGAGCTGCGCGCTCCCTGTTGAACTATTGTATGTGCCGTGCGCCTCAAACACCCCATGTATGCGGGTAATTTCTGTTTGATGCTAATTTTTATCTTATTTTGTTTATTAAGTAACGATGTAGACGGTAGAACGTGTGACAGACAGTTAGACTAGTTTCCCGGAAAAAATAACAAACCGGGAGGGGTCCGGGAGATAGGGCTAAAAAACGGGAGAAACCCGGGAAAAACGGGAGTGTTGACAGGTATGAGCTAAGTTATTGTTAGAATACAGCTGGATTTTCGATGTTAACACGCTGTATTGCTGGTAGTCAATATCGATGCACTCCACTCCGTTTTGACTGCCTCATGTTTGGTTTCTTTTTTGCCGCCTCAAGTTTGGAATCTCGTGTCACGTTCGCAATGTTCAATTAGCCGACAATTAATTTAATTGAATCGAGTAAACTCTTGTCGACAATTAATCGATAATCGATTAAACGTTTGCATCCCTAGTAAGTACCGTACTGTTTTTGAAATAACTGGTAATAAACAACTACACAGATGCTGTCAATAGAGCCAAGCTTGCATTAAAGCCATATGCAGATATGAGAGAAAGTCTATAAAGACCTAAACATCTTTGAGTGACAGATAAAGAAAGTTTGTGTAAATATATCAGCTCTCTGAGGACAGTGGATCTGTCTTGAGTCAACATATGGGCTCTAATGCTAAGCCTCACTCTGAAGGGTATGAGCTGCCCCAGGAGAGAGGGCACACGCACCCTGGCAAACACACGTCCCACTGTCTGCTCCTTCTGTTCATTACAGAACAGCCTGACAGCAACAGAGCTTGCAAGAAACCCTTAGTCATCCATACATGTTATTTTACACCTTCTACCCCAGTTTACAGCAAGGAAGGTCAAAGTAGTAAAACATAGCATGCATGAAGATGGTGGTTGAGGAGTGATTGTAAAGCGCTTTTGGGTGTACAGTAGTACATGTGAAAGCAAAGCGCTATATAAATGCCTCATTCATTCATTCAAGATATTCTAGACTCACATCCACAACTCAAGAAGACCTTAGTACAATATAGAACTGAAAAATATCAGCAAAACTAAACTGAGGTCTGTCATGCAAAGTTGTACTCTCTTGGTTTATACAATCCAATTATCCAATTACGCCCTTGAGGGAAGCTGGCATTTTGAAATAAATGTCATCTAAATGAACCAACAGCTCCTGTATAACTACACAGCCTGTTGATTGTCATTATTTAAACACACATTTAAAACATTCTGGTGACATTTTAGCAGCCAGTACAATTGAGATGGCATACCACATTAATTGCTAGGGAGGCACCAATCAGGATTTTTACAACTAATACGAATATGTTTATTTTATCATTATTATATTTGAGGAGCTCAGTCATATCCAGTTATATGCAAGCTCTCTGCTTATGGTCACTGTTAACTTAATCAAAGTAATACTAAATCTGTTCAGTTTTTGTTAACAATAATACTGTAGATTTACATGTTAATAAAATAAACAAGAAAAAAAAGAGGGTGGCTAATAAAGGATATGGACTTTAGCCCTATGAGGAAATAGCATACAGAGCTTAATGTCAAATTGATATTATATTATCCAGTGTAAATAAACATTATAAGTTAGTCTGGTGAATGTATTCATTGTTTAAAGTAATTATTATTTGTCATGTTAATATATTTGTTATTTCATTATTTGTTTTATTTTATCTTTTGTAATATATAAATATTGGGTCACTCTTTAAATTACTAGGCGTCTTTAACTACCATGTACTTACATCAAAAATAAGTACAATGTACTTATTGTGTCCATGTTGTTTTTCAGAACACTTGTCCTACTATTGAGGTGGGATATGGATAAGGTTAGGGACAGGTTTGATGGTATGGTAAGGTTTAAGGGTGGGTTGAGGTGTAAGGAAAGGGTCAACAGTGTAATTATAGACATAATTGCAAAAATAAATTACATATGCAATTAAATGCAGGTATTTTTTTAAATATAAGTACAATGTAAAAACATGAATGTCCTAGGGCTGTCTATTTAGCACGTTCATTTAATTAATTAGTTGGGAAAATTACACGCCCAATTAGTTGTTGCGCTGAATCATGTTCGTCAACAATCAACTATATAAAATGTAAGATAAAGCTCGCAGCTCTGGTATTTTCCGAAAATACCAGACCTACGAGGTTCATCTTATATTTTATATAGTTGATTGTTAACCAACATGATTCAGCGCAACAACTCACTGCGCGTGATGTAGCCATTAGAAGGCAGAAATACCCCTGTGTGAGTTTTCTTATATTTATATCATGATAGAGTTGAGCAAACGAGAGTAACGAGAGCAAAATCACACTCGGCCAAATTTGATGTGCGATTAATTATATCAATTAATCAGCATGTAATTAATTCGCTTAAAAATTGTAATCGCTTGACAGCCCTTGTATGTACACAATAAGTGCAATGTATCAAATGATTAATATAAATATCATAGCATAGCAGTTAAAGACACTTAATATAAAGTGGGCCTAAATATTGTTAAATACACATAATATAAAGTGGGACTAAATATTGTATATGTAATTATGCTATTCAAATCTACATTCCCTGCCTTTTCATTTGGTTGGATCTTGGTACCATTTGTTCCTCTTTTATTTGTGGTTAATAAGCAGAACACTCAGTGAGGGAAAGCATGTGCGAGACTGAACAGCTGCTGCTGTTAACCCTCTGAGGCCGGCGCGATAGTCTCGCTTTTTTCTTATCAGTCCAAAAGAAACTCAAAATACTCTGTTGATTTTGATGTAACATATTAAGTGTTGTACATCATTAGATCCTGATAAGTGTCTATTTTTTTTGTGGACACTCACAATAAAAACAAAGTGTTGTGCTTTTCGCCAAATAAAGAAAAACAAACATGATGCGCGTTCTGCCTTCTCTCTGTCAGTGAAGTCCATTCTGAAACGCGTCCTAAGATTATTTTTAATTCCGCGAATACTTGTCATACAGGCACGAGTGTTTTTCCATAATGAAGCTTGAACTCTCTTCTTTTAAATGAGTTAATTTATATAAAAAAAACAAATATTCTTAGCTTATGTAATCTGTATGAAAAGAGAGAGATGTCAGTATTTTTCTTTCCAGCTCATTACACCTAATTACGCGTTAATGTGCCACGCCCACGGAGAGCGCGCGCTATTCAAACGCAAATGATTTTAGACAAGCCGTTCAAACATGCCAACGCCCACCAGCTGGATTATAAAACACATCGTGTTTAGTAAGTATCTTGTACAGCTGTGTACACAGCGTATCCTTTCACTGTGAGGAATATCTAACCCTGGAAAATGTACCAGAAGTGCTGGTAGTTTCATTTCGAGGAGCAACGGATCCAGCTGATGTAGTAAGTCATTTATTCTAGTGCTTTGTTCTAATCGTGATATTGAAGTGTCGGACTGTAAACCGCAAAAAGACTGTTTAAATATGAATTGCGTGTCTGTGTGTAGGCTAAATGATGAGTGAACGGCAAAGGCGCGCGCGCTTTGTTTACAGTTATACAGCGCGTGTCTGTGCCTTGTTCATTCACTCTCGCACCTACATTAGTAAACGTTATGTTTACATAAACACATCTTAGTAGGCTATAGCAATATAGTTTGTATGAGTAAAAATAGACTGAAATATGTTGAAATAAAATGTCTGTATAAGCAACAAGCTGCAAATTCACATGTATATACTAATATATCATACACAATATATTACAGACTAAATATGAATGTTTAGACACGATTTTGTGATTAGTTTTGGATAGCTTATAAAGTTTTGACTGTAAAAAAAGACTACTGTCACATTAAATAGGTACGCTTTTGTTCACCAATTTCTGCTCATAGTTAAATATACTATAGTATGATGTTTTGTCAAAAATAAAGTAGGTATATTGAATTGTCAACTAAGATGTTATTATAGTGTTTGTTCCAATATTCAAACTAATGAATCCTTACCTTTTTTAATACGTATGATAAAATGTATAGTTTTTACAAAGAAATACACTTGAAATATTGTTAAAATTGTAATTGTTGTTGTAATTGTAACCTATTTGTAATTGGTTACAATTTCTAATTGTAAAATATGTATAGGCTATATAGATCATTTCTTTTGTCCTTGCATTCTTTGGGATCCTGTGACACACCTGTGTGAAAGGGCTAATTAATATGCAGCTCATTATGCGGCACATTATCCGGCCTTTGTCTTCTCAGGTGTGAACACGCCTCCACGCATATTGCCTTTCCAAACCAAAGGTCTCTAATAAAATTTAAATCAGTGTATGTGTTTGTGTAAATGATTAGGCAGGATGATTTTCAGATCATTTTGAAGCAAAAATTCTAGGCAACAACACTCATTAGTCAAAAGTCTTGTGGACACATATTTAGTATGTGTTTTGTGGCCTTATTTCAGACACTTTAAGTTTTAGTTTTTTCAATAACCATGCATAAGCAATATTCTCTCAAAAATACAAACATGTTTCATAATTGTTGCTGAGAAATTACGGTAGTCCAGTTTGTGCTTTATTGAGTGAATTTACACCTTTGCCATTAACATGTTTATAAATAACTGAAAAAAGCACAAATGTCAGAGCATGTCAGAACACCTCAAGGACCCCAAAAACCCTTAGACCTCAGAGGGTTAAATATGAATTGCGTGTCTGTGTGTAGGCTAAATGATGAGTGAACGGCATAGGCGCGTGCGCTTTGTTTACTACAGTTATACAGCGCGTGTCTGTGCCGTTCATTCACTCTCGCACCTACATTAGTAAACGTTATGTTTACATGAACACATCTTAGTAGGCTATAGCAATATAGTTTGTATGAGTAAAAATAGACTGAAATATGTTGAAATAAAATGTCTGTATAAGCAACAAGCTGCATGTATATACTAATATATCATACACAACATATTACAGACTAAATATGAATGTTTAGACACGATTTTGTGATTAGTTTTGGATAGATTATAAAGTTTTGACTGTAAAAAAAGACTACTGTCACATTAAATAGGTACGCTTTTGTTCACCAATTTCTGCTCATAGTTAAATGTACTATAGTATGATGTTTTGTCAAAAATAAAGTAGGTACATTGAATTATCAACTAAGATGTTATTATAGTGTTTGTTCCAATATTCATGAATCCTTACCTTTTTTAATACGTATGATAAAATGTATACTTTTTACAAAGAAATACACTTGAAATATTGTTAAAATTGTAATTGTTGTTGTAATTGTAACCTATTTGTAATTGGTTACAATTTCTAATTGTAAAATATGTATAGGCTATATAGATCATTTCTTTTGTCCTTGCATTCTTTGGGATCCTGTGACACACCTGTGTGAAAGGGCTAATTAATATGCAGCTCATTATGCGGCACATTATCCGGCCTTTGTCTTCTCAGGTGTGAACACGCCTCCACGCATATTGCCTTTCCAAACCAAAGGTCTCTAATAAAATTTAAATCAGTGTATGTGTTTGTGTAAATGATTAGGCAGGATGATTTTCAGATCATTTCGAAGCAAAAATTCTAGGCAACAACACTCATTAGTCAAAAGTCTTGTGGACACATATTTAGTATGTGTTTTGTGGCCTTATTTCAGACACTTTAAGTTTTAGTTTTTTCAATAACCATGCATAAGCAATATTCTCTCAAAAATACAAACATGTTTCATAATTGTTGCTGAGAAATTACGGTAGCCCAGTTTGTGCTTTATTGAGTGAATTTACACCTTTGCCATTAACATGTTTATAAATAACTGAAAAAAGCACAAATGTCAGAGCATGTCAGAACACCTCAAGGACCCCAAAAACCCTTAGACCTCAGAGGGTTAATGCCGTTGTGTTTAAAAATCACATCGGTGATGACGTGAAAGTTATATAGAAGCCTTAAAGGGCTTGTGTCTTCAAGATGCAATTGGTATATGTGATTGGTCAAGGTTAGAGACCACAGATTGAGAACATTCGAGTTATTTGCTGATTCCGATCAGTGGCCAGTGAATCGAATATCCCTATTAATTGCCTACAACATAATTAAGTATTAAAGTTACTTACATTATTGTCCTGCTACATTCAATAAATCTTTCATTCTATATAACTAAATTCTATATAATTGTGCTGCATCTCATATGTTATGGTGCAGTCACATTATCAAAATTTTGTAGGAAAATATGTCTATTGTAAACAGGGTAGCGATGTATGAAGCACACACAGAAGTCACTTTCAAACAAAGCAGCTTTCTGTTAGGCTATACATTCACAGTGCAAACCTTAGTGCTCAATTCTGTTTGCCTTTTCACATTTTTTTATGTGGGAAATTTCAGATTCGGAATAACAAAGATGGTCATGGTCAAATCAGCAATGACACATTCATTTATAAGGTGATGTGCCATGAAAGCCAGCGAATTTGTGCCCAGGCGATGAGGATGCAGACGAGGATGAGGAGAAAGTGAGCAAAGTTATTCTCGTACAGTTTTCCCTCAAGTTTTGCTTGTATAGAGCTGTCACAATAATACTTATGAGTATAGCAGCTCACCGACTCTACACTTACAAATGTCGCTGATGTCTTTCATATTCACTGAGTGACCAAAGAACTACTGGTATGTAAAATCTTTGGAGTGACTTGACCGATATGACTGTTCAGACTGAAGTTGAATTGCAAAACATTGCATCTGATTTAGGAAGTGGCACAAATCAGAATTGAAAAGATCAGATTGCATGTGGTTTGTTCTGTTCACACTGTAATGAAAAAAAAACTTGAATGATTAATTGACAATAAAAGTTGAACAGTCACTTGTCGCCACCTACTGGTGTAACGTTGTAACGATACAGTCGTTTTTTGAAGCGCCAAGTTACTTTAAAAAGGTGATTTGCTCAATATGAATCGCTATCATAGACATCAGTGTTTATATCTTAAGTGTAAAATTTTATCGTAGTTTTTCTGTGATCATCAGAATATTTGTAACAGAAATAACCATACTGTGGTGTTGAAAAGACTGTTTGTGAAGCTGTTTCGTATCTATATAACTGCTTTCTCTGGGTCGGCGGCTGTGTGAACAGTGATTTAAATGTTCTGGTGTGATTAGACACAGGAGAATCGCTGTCATTTAAGAATAAGATCGCGTCTGTATTTAAATCGAGATCACAATCTTTTAAGCATCTCTAATTTGTACTATTATTGTATAAATTAAGTGAAAACAAATGATAACATCTAATGACAAACATGCATTTATAAAATCTTTCCAAATTAAGTTAAAATGTTACCAGCTGCCTTTTAAATAAAATTACACAAGACTAGGGATGTAAATTTTCACAAATTCCCATGATCGATCGTCGTTTAAATGAACTATCAATTAATCGATTAACCGTTAGCCTTAATACTGCAATATGCGTCTACTGCAGTGGTATAGCCAACAGCACGACAGCAAATGCTGCTTAAAACGCCATGTTATCAATGGTTTTTAAATCTAAATAAAGGGCTAGTAGGATTGTAAAAAGTTTCGATGTGATTGATCATTTAATTAAATTACTTATTTAATAATCAAATATAACGACTAATACATCATCACCGCTGCCCAGATGCGTGCTTGTCAGAATGTATACGCTCTTCCTGGAACAACGCACTGAAAACAGCAACTAAACCCAATGAATTCACAACTTTTTAATAAAATAGTGTTTTCATGTTATTTAATATGACAGTCCCAATGATTAGTCATGCATTGCTGTTTGAGCTGTGCGCGCTGAATGAACACCTGTAAAATAGAGAACTTTGCTAGGGCGTTTTTTAACTCAAAGAAACACATCCTAAATTAGATAAATCAGATATATACAAAATAAGCATAATATTACAAATGATATCTGCACAAAATGACACGAATGCACAAGTGAACTTGAACTAAGTTACGTGCCATTCAGAATGACTCATGTTGTGGACGCGCTCTTCCTGGAGCAACGCGATGAAACATGGCAACTAAACCCATAACTAAATCACAATGTTTTATTACAATATCGTTCTCTTTATAATGTTATGTAATTTGACAGTCCCAATCATAGTCATTATTAGTTGTGCATTGCCGTTTGAGCTCCGCGCTGAAGCTGATGATGATCACGCTACAGCATTAATTCTTAACCAAATGCATCATATATGAGATAAATAAAATATTGATAGGCCTACACAAAATAGTACAACTTACATTTGCACAAAACAAAAGGCTGCGAATGCACACGCAAACTTATAGTCATAATGAAGGTGTAAAATGGTCCCAAACATAACTCGATTAATCATTAACATCCCTGTACAAGACTATTATGAATTTCTACACACTGCATGGAACACAGCAAAAAAATGGGTTGTACATCCACATTTGTTTTTGCAATTGATATAAAACAGAGACTGGCTTAAACCCATCACTTCTGGACACCAGCACCACTCGGCTGTATGCTCATAAAAACTCATAAAAAGACATTTTTCTGAGATTTAGAAAAATCTGCCTGTCACCTCAAAGTGACGCACTATAATAATCTTATTTCGTCCTACCATTTGCACCACCGCCCACTGGCAGCTGGCATTTGTCTTATGAGTGATGGTGATTTTGAGGGTTTCTGAATTTAAGGAAATAAATGGTCACTCACAGACAGCACAAGCGGGTCAGGGGCTTGTTCTGCTGTTTGTGTGCATGCGAGCCATCGGATCAGTGCACGAGTGTGTATATGTGTTTGTATGTGTGTGATTATAGGCTGTGCACTGCAGGAGTGCAAGGAGTCCGTACCTCCTCTCGGCCTATAGTGCGATTTGCCACACATCACTAGATAATTGGATCTATCTTTTGGCCACAGACAAGCATGTGGGTGTATAAATTCATGTGTTTATGTATGTTCATATGTATACAACATATCTATATGCGGGGACTCATTTTGCGGGGACTTGATTTCTACATTGCTGCGACGCCTCAGGTACCCTGGTCCACATGAAAATTCATTGGACCAATATAATGCTCCTCATCTGCATAAAAATCCACCATGAACAAAAATAGACTGAAAGTTCAATTTTAGAAACAGACATTATATGACAAATCGCTCTAATTAAAACCATAGAAAGCATGCCTTCTGGTGAAGCATTCCCTAAATCGTGAAAGTTCTGTCCTCTATTTTCTTTTTCTATAGGGCTTTCCTGTAGCTCAAACAGTAGAGTGTTGGCGCTTGCAACGCTAAGGTCATGGGTTTGATTCCCAGTAGGGATGTAAACGGTTAATCGATTATCGATTAATTGTCGACAAGAATTTACTCGATTAAATTTAATTAATTGTCGGCTAATTGAACATTGCGAACGTGACACGAGATTCTCTCGCGAGAGACCCCACACAAACTTGAGGCAGCAATAAAGAAACCAAACATGAGGCGGTCAAAACGGAGTGGACTACCAGCTATATACAGCGTGCTAACCTCGAAAACACAGCTGTATTCTAACAATAACTTAGCTCTCCTTATTAGCTAGCCTTGCATGCTGGCTAATAACTTTTTTTAAAGCTGGGTCTCAAACATTAACAGCGCTGTGTTGGGCAGATTTGTGCAGCGGTGTTGCATGAGGGAGAGAGAGAGCGTGAGAGGTACGGGTGAGCGAGAGATAGTGCTGCGCGAATGCGCTACGGCACTCTGCAATCAAATACGATTAGTAAAAAAAAATATCGCAAATCAATATGTGGCGATCAGGGTTGATTTTGTGGCGGGCCTCCACAAATAAATGAACGTATGGAAAACTCTGCCCTCTAATTTTACTGTCAACTTCTTCAGGGATGATTTAAGTTGTGTTCAGTTCTATATTTGAAGTTTCCAGGTCTAGTAATTTTACTTTTACCTTTCTCAGACCAAGGGGGATTATAAATGCTGCTGCTAATGTTTCAAGTTTTTCATACAAGTAGTTTAGGCTTAAATGTAAGCTTAATATAGTGTAGGCTAAGCCTACCCATATATATTTTTATTTAAAATGTATTATATGTTGCTTAATGTTTCACATGCAACAGGTGAGCCAGTGCACAATTATTTTTTATGTATTTTAATTTTCTGTGCATAATTTATTTTGTTAAATTACATAAATGCCATTATCTGTACCGTATCCCAACTGTTACAATAAAACATCAATTGAGCAATATTACATGCATTTTTATTCAGTATATAAGCAATATTTTGCTTTTTATGTTAAAGACACTATTGATACCGTGAGAAATTTACATTATCAGGAAAATAGCCGCTTATCAGTTAATCGTTAATCGATCGATAAGGTCGATCAACTAATGAATTAATCGATAATTTGCATCCCTAATTCCCAGGGAAAGCAAGAACTGATAAGAATGTTAATGTTTACCTTGAAATGCAAAGTAAGTCGCTTTGGATAAAAGCGTCTGCCAAATGCATAAATGTATTTTATGTTACAGTGCATTGCATAAGAGCACAATAAAGGGTGTTTCCCAAAAGCACTGTTAGGCATTATCTGCACCTAGACCAACATTTGTTTTTGCAGTTACAGTAATATGAAGCAGAGCTGTCTCCTTCACTAACTTAAACTCATCACTTCTGGACACCAGCACCACTCGACTGTATGCTCATCTAAACTCATTGGACATTTTGCTGAGATTTAGAAAAACCGGCCTGTCACCTCAAAGTGACACACTACTGTAATCTTATTTCCTACCATTGGAACCACCGCCCACGGTCAGCTGGCATTTGTCTTGTGAGTGATGGTAATTTTGCAGGTTTATGATTTATGATAAATGGATAAATGGTCACTCGCATATGGCACAAACGGGTCAGGGGGTCATCCTGTTGTACAACATTGTTTGTTGGAACCATGATTTCTGGCAACACAAATTGTTGAACTCTCTTAAACAGCACTGCAAAGTTGTGTGGTCGGGACTACAGCTCTCGGTCTGTGGTTAAAAGGACATGACATGTGGACTTTAATAGATCATCCTCAGCTAAATAAGAAGGCTAACATGCAGTACAATCTTTTTCATTGCATAAATGAACAATTTCATTCTACATCTGTTAGAATGTGAGAGAATGAAAGTCCAGTTTTTTGAAAAGTGTGCATGTGTGAATATGCTCTAGTACACGGGAGAACCCCAGAGTATGACGTAAGAGCATTTGAAACAAATAACAAAGAATAAAAATAGCAAACTAGTCCTCAGATACAGTGTTAATTATTTACAGCAATAATCTGACATTAATTAGTTTGTGAAACGATTAGTTAGCAGAAGTTATTTCTCCAGAAAGACGTCATTAACGAGAGTTCTATATTGTTGAACCAACATGCTTTGCTTTCATTACTACGCTTTCGGGAAACATTCGTGACTACAATTTTTCCAACGACACATCGCACCACACTACAGTATGGTGGTTAAGCAGCGGGTTACGTTGTTGTATGGGAAAAGTGCCTCTGATTGGCTCTGTTTTGTGAACGCACATTTTTTGCATTCACTTTGGACAGACAAACTGATTGACGCTGAAATCTTGTTGTAACACATACACAGGAAACAGTTCAAGAAAAAGATATGACTGTGTCAGCATGTTGAGGTCTCTATGTGAGATTGCTCAAAGGCATCATTGATGAATGGTTAAAGATTTTGCTGCTGCATCACTCCACCATTAAAAAAACACAAGCCTACATTAGCTTTCTCCCTTTATCTTCAGAACACTATTCCTTCTCCAATAAACTGAACTACAAAAAAATATATATATATATATATGGCAGTATGAAAACCATACATTATGAATTACATTATGTTAGTCAATCAATTCTGTATTCTGAATTAAATGTCAGCTAATCAAATTAGTCACATATCAATATTTGCTGAGAAAGGCCTCCGAATGAAGATGAAGAAGACTTATACAATATTGTGGAAGACAAGTAGAAAAAAAAAAACCTGTAGAAGTCAATATATTGTTTGTTTTACTTTTGACTCATTGAACGCAAGTCGATCACAGTTATCAATTTTAAAATCGAGTTATTCAATCTTTCCAATATGGCAAACAGGACACGTTCTTGTATTCAGCTTGCACTACTTTCTAATTGCTGGTCTATGTACACATAAAGATTCACTTCTGCTGTTTTATCATGACTAATTGTTTATCAGCATTTAGTGGCATGGGTTTTAAGACACTGTGCCAAGCCAACTTAAAACTCGTTCAAGCTGCATTCCATCGGTTTTCGAATGAAATAATATCTGACTGCACTGCAGACTCACACACCACATGAAGCGTACTTCAAGCTTAAATTGCTCAAATGGTAGAAAAGTCCCTTTACAGAATCTATGTACAGATGTATGTAGTATATTTATACATAGTGTACATGTAGGGTAGATGGAAATCTCAACTTTACTCTTTGGGTGATTATTGCCTTTGGAAAACAGTGAAAGAACAGAAGATCTACCGTTCCTATTGTCAAAAGTTTGCCTGCCCTTGACATATTCACCTGCCCCCTCTCTGCCGTCTCTAGCGGGACTCCCACCTTTCACACTGCTCTTTCCTGCACTGCACTTTGTTCCAGTCAGTATTGCCTGTGGCTGTTTCTGCTTCCACTCTTACTCTCTTGAAATCAAGCACAGACATTCACTGTTGGGTTAGTCAAGGCAATGTTTTGAAAAGAGAGAGAAGTAATGTGATTTAAGCTGTTTACTCATAGCAAGGAGAGTTCATTATAATTATAATTTCAAGAATATATGTGTTAAATATGTTATCTATGGTCATCATATTATTTGGTCATTATTAGTTGTATTACTATGTGAAAACGTTCTGTTTTGAAAGAAGGCAGTCAATGAGATGCATTGCATAAAAAGTTATAGGCTACTAATGAAAAAAATAATTCTGGCAATAAAAAGATAAAGCAAAACAATAATATTTTTAAAAGTCATTTAGTGACTAACTTAGTCTGGTTGCCTTTATCAGTTAACTTGGTAGTGTCAGGATAACATTTCGATAACTTTAACAATCGTTGGCTTTCATGCAAATACCATCTAGTATGTCCCAACTACATGCAATGTGTAAGAATAAACAGATTATTAGACTATATGCACGTAATATGAATTTCCAGCTGACTGAAGCTAACTTGAAACCGGTAGCGCAGTCATCATCACTGGTAAAGAAAACTACGTTCTCATTGAAGACCAAATGGTCAGAAAATATCTTCCGTCAATGTTTCTTGTGTGTTCATAAAACATTTAAAACAATTCGAGAGATTGAACTGCTACTTTCTGTTAGTTTTCCAAATCACCTCACGTTTAACTAAAGCAATGTACCTCTTAAAATTAATATAGTATCTCTCTGTCCAGTAACGTTAACAACAAAAAAAAAATCACTTCAGTACCTGATCTTGCTGTTGAGCCGCTTTGGTCGATACATTTGACTCCTTTGCTGTGGTCATGATAACAAATTAACACAGACAGCAAGAGACATTCAGTTTGTGACGATACTGCTGGCGGTTACACAGAGGAGAGAAGATGCTGAAGGGGAAACGGTAGAAATGCAGCAAAATCCCAGTGAGACGCAAGATTTGATCTTTAGAGTCGTTCTTCTGAGGATTGGTGCGCCACGGTGGCTAAATTACACTGCAAAAGAGAGAGAGAGAAGAAGAAGAAGAGGAAAAGAGGACACGGAGACCACCGATCACAGCTTGGTTACCGACACCGGTCGACTGCGAGCACACGAGCTTTTCTCATCTCCCTTCACTGCACGCGCTTGCCGCCTCGGCACCCCCCGCCTCGGCACCCCCCGCCTCTGAGCACGAGGCGCACACGCGCGCCTGCCGCCTTTTCACCTTCTGAAGCGAGAAAACGAAAAAAATCTGGCAACTGGCAAGTGTGTACGTAACGTAAGCTACGTGTGTTTTGTACATTATGACAGTATAAGTTCTTGTTCGTATATGACAGTCATTATGTTACAGAAATTGCTTGTTTTGATATGCGCTTCCTTTATAAGCACGTATATAAACTGTCACTTGTAGTTAGGCCTAATCGCGATCTCACAAAGTTTCTTTAAAATAAATTAAGGTGACTGCACAACGAATCTCTGATTATAATGCTATACTTTATTATAATGGTAGGATTTGAAAGTAAACTCTCACACAAACTCCTGCGTTTTGAGCAGTAGCCTGTTCAACATCTCTGACAGGCTATTGCATTTAAAGAAATCAACAGAAATGTCTGTGACTGGCTATATTACACAACGCTGCAAAAACATGTAAATCTTTTATGCTGCGTTGCTAGATAGTGCGGTTTTGAATTTGATTGTGAGGGTAAAAATAGTTTGGGAGGGTGGACAAAATTTGGACTTGGTGTCAGTTCGGTGGTTTTCAAAAATCTAAGGGCCAGAAGATTTACTTAACGGTTACGAGAGCACAATTCCATAAAAGCGGCAATGGGAGTGGAAAATTCTGCATAATTCTGGTTGTGATCTACTGATGACCTGCAAATTAAAGAACACAGGCGCAGCCGGATCATTTCCATAATGAACAATGGAATCTACCAAGAGCAGCGCAAATTAGCTTCTGGTTTAAGACATGCTTTTTTGGGGCGTTAAATAACCCTTTATGGTACCGCGTTGCCATACAGCAACATTCCATTTCTACTCATGTCCTTGTTATTCAGTAAAAAAATACAATATATTGCACATTGGGAATTAAAAGGGCAGGCCTTAAGGTAGCCAATGATGTGCTGTTTTTAAGTCACATGACATTTGAATGTCCCCGAAACTCTCTTTCCCACTGTCACCCTCACATGGAAGACACCTGTTGAAATGCTCCAGAAATTGCTCTATTAACCTAATTTCTAAACATCTCTTCTCAAGGGGGATTTTTTGCAGCATATTTGATAAGTAAATTAGATATTTTTATTCACAAATCAACTCTGTTTAACATAGTTTTACTGTAAATTGAGAAAATATAAATGTTTCCATATGGCAAAGCTGTACCACTATGGAAAAATTGGTATGCTGCCGTATGGCAACGCTGTACCACAGTAGAATAGCAGTAATTGTTACATGTATGCCCTGTGTTTCCCCCGTTCTTTGTGTATTTGGTTCAGTCCTGTTTCCAGTTTCCCGCTCCTCGTTAGTGTTTAGTTTATTCACCTGTGTCTATGTCATTTGCCCTAGCTGTGCCTTGTTTCCCTAATCTGTTCTCTGTGTATGTAAACCCTGTGTTCTCCCTCAATCCTGGTCGGTTCTCGTTTGTGAAAGGTGTGTGTATGTTACCTGTGCATCCTTTGCCTGCCTGTATCAGTTTGAGTTTGATTTATTAGTAAAGTATATTGTTTTTGGAAAATCCTGATCTCCTCGTGCTTCCTGCCTACACCCAACCGTAACAGAAGAACCGACCAAAAGACAAGCGTGATGGCTGAAGACAGACTCTTCAACTTGCAGCAGAATGGCCGTTCGTTGGAGAGGTATGTAGAGGAGTTCCTGGAGGTTTCCCATCTAGTGAACTGGGGTGATTCCACTATTAACGGCTGCTTCCGGTTGGGACTGGACGATGATAATTTATTCCATTTCATCTCCGTGGAGGATTGTTATAAATCCGTCCCGGACTTTATTAATTATGTCCTAGAATTTCATGGTTCTGATTTCCTCGTTGACTATGCAGAGGATAGTCAAAATGATCGTCCAGTCCCCATCCGGAAGTATGTAGGCGCCCCAGTTCACCTCGATCCGGAACCCGCTGCATACCTCTCCAAGAACTCCGTGTCCCTTGCTGCACCCGAGATGCCCGAGCCTCAGCTTCCCTGCAGCCCTGCCGAGCCCCAGCTTCCCTGCAGCCCTGCCGAGCCCCAGCTTCCCTGCAGCCCTGCCGAGCCCCAGCTTCCCTGCAGCCCTGCCGAGCCCCAGCTTCCCTGCAGCCCTGCCGAGCCCCAGCTTCCCTGCAGCCCTGCCGAGCCCCAGCTTCCCTGCAGCCCTGCCGAGCCCGAGCTTCCCTGCAGCCCTGCCGAGCCCGAGCTTCCCTGCAGCCCTGCCGAGCCCGTCGCCTGCCCGCCAGAGCCCGTCGCCTGCCCGCCCGTCGCCTGCCCGCCCGAGCCCGTCGCCTGCCCGCCCGAGCCCGAGCCCGTCGCCTGCCCGCCAGAGCCCGAGCCCGTCGCCTGCCCGCCAGAGCCCGAGCCCGTCGCCTGCCCGCCAGAGCCCGAGCCCGTCGCCTGCCCGCCAGAGCCCGAGCCCGTCGCCTGCCCGCCAGAGCCCGAGCCCGTCGCCTGCCCGCCAGAGCCCGAGCCCGTCGCCTGCCCGCCAGAGCCCGAGCCCGTCGCCTGCCCGCCAGAGCCCGAGCCCGTCGCCTGCCCTTCAGAGCCTTCTCCGCTGGTCCCGTCCAGCCCTTCAGAGCCTTCTCCGCTGGTCCCGTCCAGCCCTTCAGAGCCTTCTCCGCTGGTCCCGTCCAGCCCTTCAGAGCCTTCTCCGCTGGCCCAGCCAGAGACTTTCCATGTCCCAGAGCCTGTCCCAGAGCCTGTGATTCCCCCCAAGAAAGTTTTGGGGGGGGGATATAGGCCGCCCGAAGGTGCGTCTCCGCCATGGCCGCCCGAAGGTGCGTCTCCGCCATGGCCGCCCGAAGGTGCGTCTCCGCCATGGCCGCCCGAAGGGGATTCTCCGCCATGGCCGCCCGAAGGGGATTCTCCGCCAGGACCGCCCGAGGGGTGGTCACCTACTCCGCCATGGCCCCCTGACCAGCCTGCTCCACCCTGGAGGCTTCCTGCTCAGGGTAGGCCACGCCCTCGTCAGCCTCCAGGGCGCCCGCCCCCCCACCCCTATTGAAGTTATACGGCGCGAGGACGCGCCTTTTTGGAGGGGGCGTAATGTTACATGTATGCCCTGTGTTTCCCCCGTTCTTTGTGTATTTGGTTCAGTCCTGTTTCCCGCTCCTCGTTAGTGTTTAGTTTATTCACCTGTGTCTAGTTCATTTGCCCCAGCTGTGCCTTGTTTCCCTAATCTGTTCTCTGTGTATGTAAACCCTGTGTTCTCCCTCACTCCTGGTCGGTTCTCGTTTGTGAAAGGTGTGTGTGTATGTTACCTGTGCATCCTTTGCCTGCCTGTATCAGTTTGAGTTTGATTTATTAGTAAAGTATATTGTTTTTGGAAAATCCTGATCTCCTCGTGCTTCCTGCCTACACCCAACCGTAACAGTAATGTATTTCCCAATTGGAATTTTTTTATAGATGGTAGCATCAACAATATGATTGCAGTTATTTATTAATTTGAAGTGTTTATTATAGCATAGTTGTATTTATGTATAAATAACAAATTGATTTCCTCTTTTCAGAAAATGAATACAGCAATATTTAACGGAAAGGACAAATAGGAAGAGTGCAGAGTTAACTCTTCCATGTGATGAGAGTGATTATGAGTTAGCCAAATGTATCAATCTCTTAAAGAAATTAAATAGAAAAGAAAATCATAATTATAGAAAAACAACTTTTTTTTTTTTTACCATTTTTCAATTGTGTACCATTTCATTGGCAACGTTTCCCTAAGTACCCCCCAAAAATATGTTTTTTTTTTTTTTTTTTTTTTATGATTGAAGCTATTTCGTGTAATAAAAACCTATTTGAAAAAAATATTTCATGGTTAGAACATAATTCATACCATAGAGGAATAGTGGCACAAATACCAAATTGACGAGCACAAACTTTAGTAAATCACCTTGCATGATTCATTTAAATATTCTCCTCCCATAAATTTTGCGTTGACTCCAACAAATTCATATGCAATAAGGTCAGCTGCAAAAATAACTATCCATGCCTTTTCAGCGCTAATTTTTCACTGTGTCTTTAGTAAATCCTTACATTTTTTAACACCAAAAGAGGTTTTGTGCTGGCACAAGCTGTTCGTAAATCTGGCCCTAGATCGTATAGGCTAATTGGTTGGTAAACAAAACTCGAGTATGCACGCACTTTTGGCCAATCAGCAATCAGCAGGCAGACGTGATCATTCTTGAGTGACGTTTTTTTTAGCGTGATAACTTGTAGCTGTATATTCAAATGATAGCCATGCCAATGTGGCATAAATATACAGTAAGTTGTATCTACATTAAAGAGGGAGTTACCCAGCTGGCAAAATGTTGGATTACACCTGTGGTGGGAGATGACAAGAAATAGAATATGGGACGACTCCTGTCCATCGTCATGTGCACACTGTCCTGATCAGGACATCTGCAACTTAAACCGGCTCTCCAGAGCGGACACAAATATGCAATGGATCGTTTGCCAACCGGTTTCACCAATATGCTATTATTATAACAATATAATATGCATACAGAGAAAACTGATCCTAGACCAGCAGTTATTGGCAGCTTTTCCATCTAAAAGAACTTTTAATCATCCTAACAACAAACAGAGCGGTGCGTAATGGAGTGCAACAGAGCAGCTTCAAGAATATCAAAAACAATGCATTGAATCTCTTATTTTCATCTACAGTTTATTTGCTATAATGACAGGATCGCAAAAGTGTAGAACTCCGTGAGCTCATTTAATCACCTCTGATTGGCCGCTGCGTTCAACAGACATGTCTGCGATTGGTTACTATGCTCAACACTGCAAAAGCACGTTGTAAATACCTTTGATGCAAAGGGAGAACATATACATATATTGCTGCAATATGCACTTTTCATGATTAGGTCATTGCAGCAGCTGTAATCGTATTCAAAATTATTTTTCTGATTGATTGTTAAGCTCTATGAGAAAGACAATTTAACAAAACATTCGGGGCTGTACTAAAAACATTTGGGGCTTAACCCTCCTGTTATGTCTAAAGTTCAGCAATGTTTTTGTGTGGGGACAAATGCCCCCAGACATCACCGATTGGGTGTGTGTACAGGCATTTTGAAATCTCTGTAACACAAGATGTGCATGTTTTTTAATTATTCTAATAAATACAATTAGCATATTTTTCAGAGATGTCAAAGTTGCTTTGGGGCCAATTTGACCCCAGACATTACAGGAGAGTTAAGCCCCCTTACCCCACCCCTAGTGGACCCCACACTGGCATCAAAATGAGTTTACAATACCAGAAAGAATCCCTTTTAATGAAAATAAAGATCCATGTTTAATAAAAAATTTTCATGAAATTAAATGAAAATTCAGTCAGCGGAGGCTTGTGGTGTGAGCAGGCGAAATAATAAACGAGTCTTAAGCCTTCCCCAACCTTACACATGCTCCTACTATGCATGAACTTAATCTGTAGTTATTTTGCACCTGTTTTCTGATTCTTGCAGATAATCCATTCATACTGTGCCACTGTGTCTCAATTTATTTTTTATTATTTCTTCCACTGTAATTTCTGTCAAGGGATTTAACAGTATCCTATGTCCTTCACATCCAGCACACACGCCGACGGTGACACCTTAAACCACTTACAAGTAGCTTTGAGAGTGGCTCAACTGCTTTCATATCAATGTAGGTGTTAACAGTAAGAAGCTACATCGCTCGAGGCCTTTAATGTCACATTAAAATGTCAACCTGTGTCGCACATGCTACGAAAAATTTGGTCTGTGCAATGAATAAATTTACCACTGTAGCATGCGTGATATTTGAATGTGTGCGAGAAAGAGCTGATTGTTTGTGTGAAGTGAGTGTTTGTTGTGTGCTTGTTTGTGTTTGAGGTTAATCAATCTTAGTGTGATTCTGAGATCGTAAAGTTTTAACTAAAGTATATGCACAGCGTGTTTCATGGTGAAGCGCACCACTGTGATCAGAGCGGATTGATCGCTGCTCCATCTCTGCAAGCGCTGTGAGTTTGAGTTACATTCACTTTAAATGTGGATGGCTCTATTTTAGAATTTCAAACAAAAATGTAAAAAAATTGGGTGGGATATTTGATGCTAATTTAATTTTTGATCCTCATGTCCAGAACACTGTCAAAACATATTTTTTTCATCTTAGAAACATTGCCAGACTACGTCCTATGTTGTCATTTCCAGTGACTGAAAAGTTAATTACTCTACTGGCTGGGGGTTCAAAAGCTACTCTAAGCAAATTACAGTTTGTTCAAAATTCTGCCACCAGAATCCTGACAAGACAAGGGATCACATCACTCCTATTTTGGAATCCTTACACTGGCTCCCTGTCAGGTTTCGTGTTGATTTTAAGATTCTCATGCTTACCTATAAGGTGGTACCTTACATGGCTCCTCAATATTTGACAGAACATTTAATCCCCTACATCCCAACGCGTGATCTCTGCTCCTCTGACCCTGGTCTTTTAACTGTCCCGCCAACTCATCTAAGATCTATGGGTGATAGCGCTTTCTCTTTATTTGCTCCAAAACTATGAAAATCTCTGCCCTCTGAGATTAGGCAAGTGGAATCTCTTGGGGTTTTTTTTTTTGTTAACCTTCCCTCAAAACATACTTTTTTAGGGTAGCTTTTATTTGTTTCTCATCCTGCAATCCGAATGACTGGAAAAGTCATGCAAGTTGGTCATATAATGTGGGAAACCTAAATGCATAATAAAGACCATTTAACCAAAAGCAAGAACACCATAATGTGCCATATACTGTACCAAATATTGGTGATTATGAGCAAGTCATAAAGGAGATGTTCAAATGCCTTGTTTATTCTCTAATTCCTGATAAACTTATATGGTCCATTTTTAGGGATAAAAACTGTTCAGTCAAATGTTTCGCGTCTAACTAATTTAGTTAAACAATACAGGGTGACTAGTTGGGCGCCATTCTAAATGTTAATTAATTCTCTTTTTATTCCTCCTCAAGGTCTCTGATGTTCTGCTTCTTGAACATGCTTTGCCTTCTCTGTTAATTAAGGCCAAGGCAAAGTGTGTTCTTTTCACCACGCAGGCAAATTATTCCGGAATACCCAAAGGCATGGGGGTCATGTGATTCCAAAACCAAAACTCAGAGCGTGGATTTGCTCATATCCTTCAAGCGTGGAGCTCTGTGTTCAGGAACGCTGAGGGAAATGGCAGTGCCATTCGGTGCCATCTCTTAATTAATACGCGTAAGGCGCTTTATCGTTATCCCCTGCCGGCGGAGGACAAGAGAGAAGCCCATATGTGCCCAACCGCATGCTGAGCAACACAAACTCAACTGCCCGTCCATCAGCATTAAGAAGGGGCTGGTACTTGACACGTATTTTGAGTTCAATAGCAGGGAGTTCAATGTCAACACACTGTCCCTCTTAACATATGTTATTCAAATGTAGCTCGAGAGGAAAAGGACACATAATTTTGTCATTTGAGATGAGTGGCTTGAAGCGTGTGAAGCCGAGCAGGCTGATCAACCCCCCCATGAGCTCACATTCACTGTGCCAAAATTCAACGGTTTTGCCATCCAAGTTCTGCTCTACTACTTGTCCTTCAAATCAACTCTTATTTTTCATCAACTTTGTGATGGGTGAAATGAAAGATCTCTTCTCAGCAAATCAATCACCTCCAAGCTAATGGCATTCGTTTTGGTCACAGTTGCCAGTAGCATGCTGAAGGATACAGCCACTCTGCTAGCCACATAATAGATGTTATTATGCTGCGGTAGGGCCCGGGCAGTGTATACACAGCCTTATTGGTAATACTGACAAATAACAATTCAGAAAATGATAGATGACCTTGGTTGGCAGGTCTTTAAATTCACATTTTGCAGAGCATTACAGATGAACTGGCTGACAAAGGGAGACAGGAAGGAAGTCCTCCCTAGCCTAATTACTAAACTCCAGTGCCAACCTAAATGGTTTGCACAGTTTTAATGAACCCTTTGATGCATATCCAATACAGTGGATGAACCATTAAAAGCCATTTTAACCACTAGGTGTGCATTTCCAAAAGAGTCGTTCGGCAACTATGATTGCAAATTATGTTGTAACTAACATTGTTCAATGATTCTTTGTTTCCTGAAACGTCTCGGTTACGGATGTAACCCTCATTCCCTGAGTAGGGAACGGAGATGTTACGTTGTGACGACGAATGGGGTTTCGCTTAGAAAGCCCATTTGTCATCACGACGTAACTCGTAGTGACTACGAAAGGGAACCATAGTTCAAACGAACATTCACAAACTTGGTTGATTGGTCACTACATTCAAGAGATAACCAACACCACAAACACATAGTAAATAGAAACATTTGATGTTTTCTAGAGCACAAACAAAAATACGCACTGGAGCGTTTACCGAATCTGTTTTTTCAATGTGATATTACAGTATTAACCGAGGGTGCTCTTGCTTTCGTTTGAGCACTTTCAAGCACCCCTGTAGAACTAGGCCTTCCTGTATAATTTGCTCTTTCTCTTTTTCTTCTGAACCAGTTTCTAGTTCAAACATATATGGCTGAATTAAACCAATATTTCCACTTGCCATTGTGTATGATTTACTGCAGTTGAGTGGATCAGGTAGTCTGAGCTGGTGAGATTGAGTGAAGGTGAGGACTAATTTGCATATTCATGAGTCTGCATATACTAAATGAATGCAAGGGTGTAGAGTTACATTCAAGCTATTTTAAGGCATGAATAACTTTATTCAAAGAATTTTTTTTTAAGTATGTCATTTTGATGATCAAATGAGTTTTAAGGGATAGCTACAATTATTTACTGCAGTACAGTTGTCAAAAGTACCGACTTCGGTACCAAGGATGAATTTTACAATTTTTAAATTTAAAAAAAATGTGATACCAGCATTTCCCTCAAGCATTTTGAGCGCTGTTGAACGGATTCTTAAAGGCACAATATGTAAGATTTTTTCGCCACAAGAGGGCGCAGTTTCCAACAATAACAAAGGCGTAGGTTGATGACGCAGTGATGAGCTGAATGATGGGACTTGCTGTCAAGCTGATGGATCTAATAATGTTTATGGATGAGTGCAAACATTCATGTTTTTTAACATTTCAGTGGTATGAAGCAGGTCGCGATTGCTAAAGAGACATATATCACACACGAGTCCCGCGGATATAAAGGAATAAGGACATTTAATTCTACCGAACTACCCGCAAGTGCTGGATTACTCACACAGGACAGTTTATTAGACGAATTAAACTTGTGAGGTAAAGCAGCGCTACTTCACTTGGTCTAACGTTACACTATCACACTAAACGGCATTTAAATGTGTGTTGAAAGTTATAATGTTATACTACGTGTTAGTTTTTTTTGCTATACGAAACTAGCAGTAAGCTAGATCAACATTAGAATAACATACTGACCATATTCTAACATTTCATCATGTTTAGCTAACGTTATTTAACATTGATTTGTTTTATGTACATTTGCTCACCTGTCTAATAAAGCTGTCAAGTCGTGACTCGTGAAGCTCTGTCAAGTCCAAGTTAGTCGCAGACGTGGAGCTCTCGGCATCTCAAAAACGCCACGCTGATATTGATCCTCATTTTAGTTCTCCTTGTTTGTCCCAAAGTCTGCTTGCCATGGTCTATGTTTAAAAGGAACAAGAACTGCGTGCCGCTAAACGTTGCGCACTACGCAGTTGTCCACGTCTGTCGCCATGGTTACGTCATGGCTATGGCAGTATGAACGGAAACCGAGGATAGCGCGGATATTGCGTCATTGACAGGCAACATTTTTTTCTGGGACGGCCACTTATTTAAAATTGGAATTTCTCTGAAATAATAAATCTTTGGAGACTTTTGGGATATTGTAGTAACCCTAACCCACAACTGCAAGAAATATATCACACTGTGCAAGTGATTTTTGGATATTTTATTACAAAATTCTTACATATTGTACCTTTAAACACCTCTGATTGGCCACTGTGTTGACGCACTCAACATATATGTCTCTGACTGTGATCGTCTATCAGCTGATATATTAGGGATCTGCTGATAGACGCCTGCTTTTAAACGCTCCCGTGTGCCTCTATGTAAGCGTTCGGTGAAGAGTATCAAAGATGTCATCGATCATTGTACCCAATCAGACATGTTGAGCGTGTCAACACAATGTCCAAACAGAGGTGTTTAAGAATCTGTTCAACAGCGCTCAAAATGCTAGAGGGAAATGCTGGTATCGTCACAATTTTAAATTTCAGTACCGACTTGGTACCGAAGTCGGTGCTTTTTTTGAAAACTTTAGACTGCAGGGGAACTTTAAAAAAATCTTCAAAAAGTCTTTATTTTTGATTCACAGAAAAAAAGGAAGAAAAAAAAAACATCCAGCATACAGGTGTAATTAAAGACTACATTTCTATTTTTGGGTGAACTTTAATAAGGGCGTCAACTTTTCAAGCTTGGTGCCTGATTTGTATGAGCACTTTAAGCAAATGAAGAACATGCACCAGAAACTGAGAGATTCAATTAAAGAACAGGGAGGGTTGGTGAAGTTAAGTTCAGTAAATGTGTGAAAGCGTTTTGAGTGAACCCTGATTAATACCCCCAGCTACACAGTCTAGCATTAAATCATATTTCAGGAAATTGAAAGCCAGCTCTCTTTATTGCGTATGTTCACTGGAACTTTCATCAAGTAAGAGGCCGTGAAACAACAGTAAGGCCATGGTCAAACAGGAAATTACATCACACCCTCGGGAAAATCACTTCTAGATATAATTGTTATCTCTTTTAAGAGAACTCCCGACACTGAAAGGCTGCTGAGGGTGAAATCCTGCAATAGTTAAAAGGAGAAACTTTTGGCCTTTTTTCTTCTTTGCACCTGCTGAAGAGCAGCAGACTGAGAGGTAATCCAGGCTTTGAGCTTAGATAGTACTGTCATTCCTTTGTTGGCTCTTAAACGTAAGATTTTAATTGAGATTTTTAAAGATCTAGCCTTTCGAAATCCTACCCCTAAATCCACCAAACGCCCCAGAGCTTTCCAGATAAAGGCAAATCTGCTGTTGATTTCAAAGTCTGAGGTTTCCTCTTCCTCACAGCTAAGTCAACTGTCATCCTCAGTGCCTCATAAAGTAAAAAAACAAAGCAAAAGTTAGAAAAAGAGCTACATTTATTTAGGAGGAGCCTCAAAACCTTGATCCAGTCTATAGAGTGTCTGTCAAACAGGTCATACTGCATTTGGAGATCCAGCTGATTGATTCAATTAATTAAACATACAGAAAGAAAGAACTCTTAAAGTATTTCTCTATGGAATTTGATGTATCAGTAAGTGTCTGTCAGTGTGTCTGCTGTTTAAGACTTTCACATTGCGCTTAACCTCATTAAGCAACGTTTTAGACTTGTAATTTTGAGAGTTCTGTAGCATCAGTTTTGATGTTGAGTTATGAAACACTTTTACTGCTAATATCAAATTGCAGAGCAGAAAGTGAAAAGATCAAAGATGCAGTGCAAGACTGCTGTATTCATCCAATCAATGTCATTGACCTCATAAATACGCAAGAACGTTAAAAAATGTATGGTTAAAATCTTGATACTGACTTAAACTCAAATGTGAAGGGATATATAAAATATTTATACAACAGTTAGTTCTAGTCCTCGGATTTGATAGCTGAGAGAACAGTCAAACAGCACTTTTTTCTGCTTGTCTGTGTTTGGCAGTTCCAGATAGACTGTCAGTCTGTGAATTTAGTGGTGGGGATTTCTCAATGATGCTTTCAGCAGGTTACATTGTTACTGTTATGCATAGTTTCGCTATCTGTCCAATCTGATAACAACAACATTGTGACTTAAATGTAATTTACTGCTCTCTTTTTTTAAACAGTCTTAACATTCTTTAAACTATAAGTGCAATTGCCACAAGTGTTTTATAGGACATCGCAAATCTATGGCATTTCTGCGAAATATAGTAACTCACTAGAAACATTAAAATCATGATTCAAACCCCAGCTATTGTGTACGTAAATTGGCCAGTGCCACCAAAAAGTTAAGTTGTCATTGTGTGAGCCCTAATGGTCAAAATGTATAGATGTTGCAACATGGCAGTCAACCAAAGCTTTCTTATGCAAATTTAATTTGTATTCTACTTTTTTGTTGACTGCTTACTATACTAAACAAGCATGCAATTTTTTTCTAGATTAATGCTATTGTGTATCGCACTGAGCTTTTACAGTGAAATACACAGGATAAAAATATATTGGCATATATACAGTACATTTATTTGGGTAGCATTGTTACATGTAAACAGAATATTCATATTTGCATGTCAATTTTTATACATTTCTTGCATGTAAACTCCTATGTAGTTAACAGAAAATTGCTACACAATGACTTCCAGGCTCCATATATGTTTACAGACTTGATTGTTAGATTGGTAAGATTCTGATTCCTATTTCATTACTATAACAGCGCAGTCTCATCCCAAGACGTCAACCAACTGACGCTTTTGACCATACGTCAACATCCGACGTTTTAGGGTACCCTTAAATGTCAGTTAGATGACGCTATCTAATCCTAACCCTACCCCAGACCTAAACCTACCCGCGTCATCTAACTGACGTTAAAGGTAAAGCGTCAGTTGGATGACGCCCCAGGATCGTCATCTAACTGACGTTAAAGGGTACCCTAAAACGTCGGATGCTGGCGTATGGTCAAAAGCGTCAGTTAGTTGACATCTTGGGATGAGACTGTGTTAAGGTCATTTGCCAATTTAGCAAACATCACAAACAAAGATTGCATTAAATGGCTCAGATGACGAATGAATGTTTAGAAGTCGTGAAGAGTTTGACCTTTTTATTGAGATTTTTGCTCAGCAAGCCATGTGCATTTAGAGATCTGAACTTATTTTTTTAAAGGGGTCTTATTATGCTTTTTAAAAAATGTTTGTACTGTTGCTGTTTGAGCATGAAAATTGTCTGCAATGTTAAAAACATTTAACAGGGAGTTTTATTCCCTATATCAGTAAGAACTGTTTCTGAACTCCCTAAAACACCTTGTTTGTAGTCTTGAGATATGGGAACATAGTGCTAATTTAAATAAGTAGTGTGTAGTGTGTTGAAACTCAAGGTTATAGTAAGGGGCGTGTCATTTCCGAAACATGCTCAAAAAGTGGTTGACCAATCACAATACTCTGGTCCAGCTGACCAATCAGAGCACTTTTCAGAAGGACGGGCTTCATAGAGACAGGAACTAAACAGAGCGCTACAAACAGACTGGGAAGATAGGTGCTGTAAATCTCATTAGAGAATTGAGCCAAAGATATTGAGAAAAATTAACTTCTGCTTTATTAAACTGTATAAAAGTGAAATCAAATTGTTGGTGTGAATATCAGCATAGCTGATTACCTGTGGCACTAAGCCTGCATGTGGATGAATCACAGCTGTGCTCATATATAGAACAACAACACTTTGCTTATGTGATATTGCTTAATTATTTTGTAGGGGATCAAGCTGTTTTCAAATGCCATGACTGGGAAAAAAAAGCCATTTCTTAAAAAAAAATAATCAAGCTCAATAGAAAATCGAAAATTTCTGAGATATATCACCCAGCCATAGTGTGAATATCCCCTTTATTCACTCACAATTTTTTACGAAGACAAAGTGGAGCTAGGGTGTTTACTGACACACACGTCTGTGGGGAAAATGAAGTTTAAAATGGCTTTCCAAATCATATTTCTCGCTGGTCTTACAAAAAGCTCCACACCGCTTCGAGGTGCCAAAGCAATCGCTCACTGTTACATTAGCTCTAATGTCAAAGTCTTCAGCTCAGCAAACCACCGGCACCAAGATTACCCAAGAGACCAGAGCGCTGCGCACTGAAACACAGACCTGATCGCTTCAGCTGGTCGCTACACAGAAAAGCGCAACACCGCTCCCTTTTAAAGCCATTAACACCGCACAACAAACAAAATGAGTTGCACAGAAATGAATGCAGCCCTGCAGTGTTGGAATCAGAGGAGATTAACCGCTCTCTCCTTCTATAAGGCTCCAGCTGGGGTTGTATTGTGCCGAGGATGTAAAGAACATCAGCACTGCTCATTGTCACTGCTTTATTTTTCACAGGAGGAAAACAAACTTCAACCGCTACAGTTGCTTAGAAAACAAACCCATACCACATGTCATCCTGTGTCAACAAAACTTTGCAGGAAATGCCACACATGTACATAAAGTTGTAACATCTGCCATTCAAATAGTTCTACACCAGGGGTTATTATTAACTTAACTAGAACTTAAAAAAGGAAACACTTACATGAACAATATTTCTAAAGCATTTATTATTGTTATTGTTAATCAATTATGTAATTCATTGACTAATAGATTTTTCCAGATCAAAACTTGTATCTGTTAATATTAGTTAATGGACTGGGATCTAACGTGAACATGAATATTTTCATTAACATTAACAAAGGTTAATTCGTTCAAATATCACTCATTGTTAATTCATGTTAATGTCCTGCATTAACTAATGTTAATAAATGAGACCTTGTTGTAAAGTGTTACAAAAAACTTTAAGGTGTCATTGTTTCAGTGTAATTATATATTTAAGTACTGAGTAATATTAATTGAGCGGGGCACAACCAAACACATTTTGGTTTTGGCTCAATTATTTAAAAAATAATTAAGTTAGATTCATCTTTTTTTTTACACAAGCAACATACACATCTCTGCTACATATGAACACTTAAAGTCTTGAAGTTTTTTTCTAGGAGCTTCCATTTCCGTACAGTTGCACTGAAAGTGACAGAAGTGCAAATGTTACAACCTACCCCATATGTGGGGTTAATTGTAACAGACAGAGGGGTTAGTTGTAACACTTGTGTCTAACACACATAATTCAGTACTATTTTATCTGTATAGTTTGATATTGTTTGTGCATATGTATAGATAGATATCCATACATCCATCCTTCATCCAATCATCCTTCTATTATGGATCAATCTCATGGATAGAGACATAGAAAAGGGCTGCACAGTTTTGCAAGCAATACATAAATAAATAAATAAAATCATCAAATATTGTAATTGCAATTGAATTACATTTATGTGTGGCAGCTGCATGTAAAATTATTATTATTGATAATAATAACAGTAATAATAATAAAAACTTAATAAAAAATTTTTATAAAAAAATTAAAGGGTTTATTGCATTAAAACCAGGCTATATTTAAAAAAAAAGAAACAAGTGATCAATGCATAGTAAACTAAATAAAAAAAATAAAAAAAATCCAACATTGTTTGTGAAAGTCCAACAAAGTTAAATATATAAATAAATACTCAAACCTAGAAGTTGTGTGGCTCCCTGTTTTCATTTGATTATCATTGTACACTTGGCGGCTTGTTTGTAACACTGTGCTACATCTAACTCCGCTGTGTAAAACATATTTTAAGCCTAGCTAACAGTTGCTAGGAGTTGCTGACATGTTTCAAAACGGTGCTATGTTTTAGCCAACAAGACAGTTATTAAGGCAATATAAAGTTAGATTTGGTGACGTACACACCCAACTCAGAAACCGAAAAAAACCTATGATGAAAAATTTTACTTGCATGGTGTCAAAACACTCTTTGTCCAGCATCTTCATGAAATCTTATCAAAACTTTCCGCAAATTCGCGGGAGACCGTCTTCTGGCAGCGAGAGAAAAAGAGTGGAAACGCAACCGGCTTGATCCCGACTAACTATGTAAAAGGTCCGTGTTACATTTAACCCCGCGTTAGGTTGTGCCCCGCGCTCCCCTACTCTAGGGTTATGGTAGAATTAGAATTTGGATGAGGGTTAGTTGTATGTAAATATACATAATTTACTGCTCAAACAAAATGAACTAAAACTATAGTGAATAAAAATTATTAATATATATATACACTCACCTAAAGGATTATTAGGAACACCTGTTCAATTTCTCATTAATGCAATTATCTATTCAACCAATCACATGGCAGTTGCTTCAATGCATTTAGGGGTGTGGTCCTGGTCAAGACAATCTCCTGAACTCCAAACTGAATGTCAGAATGGGAAAGAAAGGTGATTTAAGCAATTTTGAGCGTGGCATGGTTGTTGGTGCCAGACGGGCCGGTCTGAGTATTTCACAATCTGCTCAGCTAGTGGGATTTTCACACACAACCATGTCTAGGGTTTACAAAGAATGATGTAAAAAGGGAAAAACATCCAGTATGCGGCAGTCCTGTGGGCGAAAATGCCTTGTTGATGCTAGAGGTCAGAGGAGAATGGGCCGTCTGATTCAAGCTGATAGAAGAGGAACTTTGACTGAAATAATCACTCGTTACAACCGAGGTATGCAGCAAAGCATTTGTGAAGCCACAACACGCACAACCTTGAGGCGGATGGGCTACAACAGCAGAAGACCCCACCGGGTACCACTCATCCCCACTACAAATAGGAAAAAGAGGCTACATTTTTGCAAGAGCTCACCAAAATTGGACAGTTGAAGACTGGAAAAATGTTGCCTGGTCTGATGAGTCTCGATTTCTGTTGAGACATTCAGATGGTAGAGTCAGAATCTGGCGTAAACAGAATGAGAACATGGATCCATCTTGCCTTGTTACCACTGTGCAGGCTGGTGGTGGTGGTGTAATGGTGTGGGGGATGTTTTCGTGGCACACTTTAGGCCCCTTAGTGCCAATTGGGCATCGTTTAAATGCCACGGCCTACCTGAGCATTGTTTCTGACCATGTCCATCCCTTTATGGCCACCCTGTACCCATCCTCTGATGGCTACTTCCAGCAGGATAATGCACCATGTCACAAAGCTCGAATAATTTCAAATTGGTTTCTTGAACATGACAATGAGTTCACTGTACTAAAATGGCCCCCACAGTCACCAGATCTCAACCCAATAGAGCATCTTTGGGATGTGGTGGAACGGGAGCTTCGTGCCCTGGATGTGCATCCCACAAATCTCCATCAACTGCAAGATGCTATCCTATCAATGTGGGCCAACATTTCTAAAGAATGCTTTCAGCACCTTGTTGAATCAATGCCACGTAGAATTAAGGCAGTTCTGAAGGCGAAAGGGGGTCAAACACAGTATTAGTATGGTGTTCCTAATAATCCTTTAGGTGAGTGGACAAATTTAAAAAAAAGAAAAACTAATAAAAAAGACAAAAAACAAAAAATGAAAGTGAAAACAAGTGAAAACAGAATAAAAATATTATAAAAATAAAGTCTGAAAGTCAAAATATCAACTCAAATTATAATAGTATATCAATTATACTAAAAAGTGCCCCTTCCATGCTTATTTTTAAAATATGCTGGCTAATTTAATGAGAAAATTGAGCACTTTGCTCCATCTCTCATATGGCGGACAAACAAGTTATTTACTATTATTTTAATAATAATAATAATAATAATAATAAATATTATTTATTCATATTTTTTTCCCGTCTGCTGGGTTCGATGTGACATCCCAGCATAGTTCCAATGACCAGCCCCAAATCTATAGCATTTACGGCTCAGGTTTTGCAAAAACAAAACAAAAATCACTGGTTTAAAATCAGGAAAGAAAATGCATGAAATACCTGCAGATGTCTTAGCCTACGCATCAGTGACACACCAGCAACTTAATTTATCCAGAGATGTTTTTGTTGTTGTTTTAGGTTTTTTATTCATCACATTAAGCTGCAAAATGATCTCACAGTCCAACCAGCGTTATCCACCACGAGCAGAACCATTGCTACCGTCCATTTATCATAGACAGACAGTTTAGAAATGTATTTGTGCATATGCATCAGTTTTTCAGGTGCATTTGCACACAAAAAAAGCCACATTGTTTATGCGTGTGTGTGTTGGGGCTGATCCGTCACGGTGCAAAACACTGCTCCACACTCCACCACAGCGGCGCTGCAGCAAATAATGGGCAAATGGGCATATCAGTCCCGTGAGCGCCAAGCCATGAAATCTGCCGAATGGGAGTTCCTATGAAAGCAGCAGTGTTACGCACACACACAATCAGGAAAGAGACTGTGTTAAGACAGGGTTCCCCAACCTTTCTCAGGCCATGAACCAATTGTTGGGTCGAGAAATGGAGCAGAGATCGCTGTCATATGACATACAAAATTGATTTTAATTGTATTTTAATATTTTTTTTTTTTTTATGCTTACTGTTCAAAGCCATTGTAACTCAGGCCTGCATCATATTTGTTGAATGAAATTGTTTCTTACTTATTTTAGGGGTGCTGATTCCAAAAAATAGAGCCCGTTTTGCACTCTCACAAAATATGATGTGGATTATATAGCAGTTTTCCCTTCGAAAACGGCCTATAAGTCTTGTATTATCCCTTAATCACCAGAAAATAACTGCCACAAAGACATGAATCCTATCTTTCTCTGAGCCAGGTTAGAATTATTTTTAGCCATTTTTATTTTATTTTATTTGTTTTGCCAATTTTTACATGTATGACATTGTATGCCATTTTATGGATATTTTTTACTACATCCAAAGAGTGACAGAAACTACAGATTTTTATTAAAAAAAGCTTAATTATTTACAAATTTGTGTTTATGTAAAGTTCTTTGATATTAAATTAAGTATTCGAACATATTTTTCCACTCCTTTGCAGATTGTAAGTTAAATGATACATTTTGAATAGTTGTTTTTGCCAACCGAAACCTTTGACATTTGACTGTTTTTATTACATATCATTTGAAAAATCTTCATCCTTATTTTGGGGGGAAAACACACAAAAAAAACTGTACGTGACGTTTTATTTATTTATTTATTTTTAACTCAGCATCATCACATTCGGTTATATTCAGACTTTTGTTTTAAATCAACATTTTATTTTTTTTAAGATGCAGGGCTGTGTAATAATCAGTTCTGATGTACAGAGTCATATATATACACATGTTAATGTCTCACTTAGCTGGACTTCACATTTTTAACTTTAGCCTTTATATGATTTTTGTTTTTGTTTCAACCATATTTAAAATTATTTTGAGATTAAAACAATAATTGGCAGACCTCTAGTATTGATACGAATTGCCAAGTCATGGACACCTAATATGTGTGTATTTGGAGTGTGTAGTCGTCTGTGAGTGTATATGTATCGGACTGAAGTGTACAGTTAAATTGAACATATACATGTATTAGTTTAAGGTACAGCTGTTTGGCAGGTTTCAGTGTCACACCAGAGTCCTCCTCCTGCTAGTAATTAGTCCCCCCATAATGAGCAATCTGAAAGACCCCAGCTAATGAAACCACAACAAGTGGCCATCTCTCCATTCAAATCTGTCGCTCCATGAAAAGAAATAAGGCTTGATATGATTCCCTACTCAGGATAGTCATTAAAGAATTGTTGTCATGACAACTAAGTGCATATGCACCAGCGCGTGCTCTGAGCGAGAGAAAGCATTTGTCTGTGAGCATATTGTGCATTTCACTTCTAGTTTGGCTGGTAGTTTAGGGTCCATTTAACATCATCACAAACACCCCGAGCTCAGATGAAAACATGTCAATATCTTGATCAAACTAGGTATAACAAAATGTCAGCCAGTATTATAACCAGATTTCTTTTTGTTTGTTTGTTTTTGTTTATTGAAAAAAAAAATCTTCTTTCCACAAGAACCAAACAAAACAAAAACAAATTCACTAGCCAAGCGTACATCTTTTTGTTTGATTGTGTGTTTCTTGGCTGGAAAAAGCAAACCAGCATTTTGCTAGTATAGTTTTGATGGATGAGGACTGCATACAAGGTAAAGATGATTGCGGTGATGTACAAAAGTTGTACAGTAGGGTATAATGAGGCTAAAGGTGCTCCGGGGTAAATAATAATAATACATTTTATTTAGAAAAGCGCCTTTCAAGGTACCCAAGGACACTGTACAAATTGGTAAAATCAGGGAAATACAAAGAACTACTAAAACACAATGCAGCTATGTCCATGATTGAATTCACTGATAGTACGAACAGTGCAATCAGATTGGGATATAGACTACATACAAAAGTCCACAAAATGCCCAAATGCAGAGAAAACACAGACACCCTCAAAGGACATCCAGGAGTATACTAAGCACAAGGTGAAGACTTAGTGTAGAAAAAAGACAAATAAAAACAGGGAAAATAAAATAAAACAAAGATAAAAAGGGGCGAAATCAAGGGGCTGACAGGAAAGCTAAGCTAAAGATATGTTTTTAACTTAGTTTTAAAAATGGATATACTTGTGCTTTGGCGCATGTCACCCATGGAGCGAAGCCGAGATGCGGGGACTGCTAAGAGACATGTATCAGTAGAGCGAAGGGTGCGGGATTGCAGGTAAGGAATGAGGAGTTCTGAGAGGTAGGATGGGGACAAATTCTGTAGGGATTTATAAACAAGGAGAAGGATTTTATAATGAATACGGTAATGGATAGGAAGCCAATGCAACTGCTGGAGGATAGGAGTAATATGATCCCATATATGTGACACATGGGTAAATATTTTGAAATTGAGATGTATACATCATATGAAATTCCATTGATGTATGGTTTGTTAGGATAGGATAATATTTGACAGATATACAACTATTTGAAAATCTGGAATCTGAGGGTGAAAAAAATCGAAACATTGAGAAAATCGCCTTTAAAAGTTGTCAATTTATGTTAGCGATTTTGCTGCATTCACTCACAAAAATAAATGTTTCATATATTTACGGTAGGAAATTTACTAAATATCTTCATGAATCATGCTGCATGAAGATATTTAGTAAATGTCCAACCGTAAATATATAAAACATTTATTTTTTGTGAGTCAATGCAGCAAAAGTTGTACAGTAGGGTATAACGGGGCTAAAGGTGCACCGGGGTAAAAGGCGCAATTGACTTTTATTATACTTCTAACCACAAGAATTTTAAAATTATCAATTTTTCTTTTATGCCAAAAATCATTAGGATATTAAATCCTAATGATGTTTGGCATAAAAGAAAAATCGATCATTTTGACCCATACAATGTATAGTTGGCTATTGCCTCAAATATAACCGTGTGACATTTGATCCAGGGTCACATATTAAGTTGTGTGTCCACCTGAGATAATCACCATGGCCCGGTTCCCCAAAACGTTCTCATCGCTAAGTAGTTCTTAACCTATTCCTTAAAGGGTTAGTTCACCCAAAAATGATAATGATGTCATTAATGACTCACCCTCATGTCGTCCCAAGCCCGTAAGAGCTCCGTTCATCTTCGGAACACAGTTTAAGATATTTTAGATTTAGTCCGAGTGTTTTCTGTCCTTCCATTGAAAATGTATGTACGGTATACTGTCCTTGTCCAGAAAGGAAATAAAGACATCATCAAAGTAGTCCATGTGACATCAGTGGGTTAGTTAGATTGTTTTGAAGCATCGAAAATACATGTTGGTCCAAAAATAACAAAAACTACGACTTTATTCAGCATTGCATTCTCTTCCGGTTCTGTTCTGTTCATTTTTGGGTGAACTAACCCTTAACCTCTCTCTTAACTTTATGGCACGATTCCCGACACGTTCGTACGCTAAGTAGGCCTATATCTTCTGTAAGTCACACTTTCGTAAGGTTGGTCTGGACCATTCGTAAGCTCTCTCTTAGCGTTGTTTGAGCTCAAGACGCTAGTCGCTAAATTGGCAATCACTTTTAAAATAATCACATAATTAAAATCTGGCAAACAATTTGGCTCTAAATGGCTAAGATCTATAAATGGGTAAGCATGGTGGTGTCCAGTAAGCGACCAACTATGGCAGCGATCCAACGTGCCCTTGTATTGAATCAAAGACGGCGCCGGCCGCGGAGCCGATTGGTCCATGGAATAATTTTTTTATTCGGCAAAACTTAAACCCTTTTGACATTTTGCCTGACGTGGCTATATTAAAAAATGTTTGCCTACCAAGACAACTCATTATGGAGCTGCTGGACCTTCTCAGACCTGCGCTTTCCAGGCTAACGCGGCGGAATTTAGCTTTAAGCCCTTAAGCCTTTAACCAATGGCAATCAATACTGCATTAAACAGAAGTAACGGCAGCTGCTTGCCAATCAATTCTGATTGTAAAGTACCTTACCATTAATATAAAAGTGTATTACATAATTATTAGAAGTCGTTAAACCCATGTCGAGAAGCGGCAGAAACGGCACAATGGGATGAGGAGGGGATGGTTAGCGAGGGATACCCGGTTCGTCTACCCGTCACAACATATCGTGTGAACATATTACTGACAATTTGATGATTTAATTAATAGTCTATATTTTACCGATAACTTAAACTATGTTAAAATAAATGTTACTGGAATAATTTGAGGAATGTTTCATTTGCATAGAACGTGCCGTCTTTCTTGACGCCGTAATGCACCTTCGCGTGAAGTGGAAGATTGATTCCTGAGCAATCGATGCCAACTAATTCAGCACCTTCACTTGGGACAGCGCCTTTGTAACGTCGAACGTAAGAGGCAGCGTGTTAAGAAGCTTCCTAAGGGACACTTCGGGGAACACACTTAGGAACATAAACAACTTTGGTAAGATCTTCGAGTCTTCTTAGCGCGCTAAGAGTGAGCGTTTTCGGGGAACCGTGCCCAGATTATTAATGAAACTGTCATATTTAAAAATATATTAATCATTTCATATGATAAAATATCATATTTACTGTTACTACTTTAAAGCTGTATTAAATGATTATGGGGTCTTCTTCAATGCTTTCAGAAACCTAACTTTTTTTTAAAGTTATGTTCCTATATTTTTAAAATGAACATATTTTAATGACAGTATACTTATTGAACAAAAATGTATTTATCAAAATAAACAGAAAATAGTACAAACTTTTCTAAAGTGATTGTTTTGAACAAGTATTAACTTAGATATCATTCAAAACATATTATTTTAGCCCCTGTGAAGCCTTTTACCCCGTGTGTGTGGTAAAAGGCCCACCTTGCCACCTCATACATTTATACGCTTTTTAACAAGACTAACCACTTTTATGATTTATTTTCACATGAAATATGTTGCTCCATCAATGTTCAATAAAAACTATGCCAAGGTGTGCCTCCAAAAGGGCATGTTAGAACTACTAGTTAATGTAACCTCATCTATATCATGCTTGATATCAAAATAATCGTTGTATAGTACCTTACACATTGGTGTACTTCTCCTCATAGGATGCATTGTACGCTTGTTATATTAGTTCAGAATATGAAGAGACACAAACTGCCAACCCACTCTGATTATGCAAATGAGTCAGCTTCAAAACAAAGGAACTTTTCCCACTTGAAAATTTTACTTTTCTCATTTGTCAAGGTAAACTGAAGTTTGTCTTCACTCAACCCTGAATTGCAACTTCACCAGCATTGAATTACTGAACCATCAAGATTTTGTTCTGGGACTGCATCCAGAAGCTTATTCAGGAGTTAAGGCATTGCAAGTATATTGTGCATTTTATTTACTAAACTGAGGTTCAGTGTAAGCTGGAGTCCCCTTGTTAACAAGGTTCTTTGAACTAAGAAACTAACGGTTCTATTCAGGTGGTTAACTGACTCTTTTCCATAGCGGTCTCTGTTTCAGTTTCATTCCATCACTTTCACATTCCATTTTACCCATGTATGCATGATTGTGTGTATGTGTTTGTTTAGATTAGTTATGTGTCCGTGATTTATACATAAATAAAACTTTTGTGAACATTCATGTGAGTTTTGATTCTGGTCACTGCTTGTAAATCAAAGTCCCTTTAACGATGCGATCAAAGTATTTGGAAAGAGTTATTTTTCTGTGGCCACGAAACATATCCTTTCTGAGAGTTAATAGACGATTCATTCTGAGTATTCGTTGGACGGACAGGTTAATTGATTGTACTGATCGCACATTGCATTTATGCACAGACATATTTCAGTACATTGACGTTGTTTCCACACACATTCAGGGTAATGGTTTGATTTGTCATGTGTATGTTGCGGTGTTTAGTAATTCTGAATGGATCCGTGCATTGTATTAGAAATATGCAGTCAGGTCATTGCGGTTGGTTGAGAGGTTTTTTCTTTATGTGGTCCTGTTGGGTATCACAACTTAAGTTGTTTTAAATGTAAACGCTTTTTGCTGTTCCACTGTACACACTGTACAATGGTTTTGTACACTGTTTTTTATGTAATTGTTTTTTCATGGGTGCTTTGGTGTAAAAACATTTAGGAATTATATGGACTCCTCATATAATTTGGTTATTTGGTGTCCTTTTGGAAGTCTCCAATTGTTCTTTTTTTGGGAAGACACCTAAATTTAACTTGAACAAAGCTTGCAGAAAATACAGTTTTGTGAGAATCACACTTCAATCTGATGGTTTACTTTATATATAGCAAATTATGACAAAATGAACATGTTAAACAAAATAAATTGTGTATGCTTAATTTCACGATAAGTGTGAAAAAAAGGGTGTGATTAATCACGTTTACATTTTTTTGTTTATCTATTGACAGCCCTAACATATATAATTTAGAACATGCCAAATTAATTTAACATTACAACAAGGTTAATAACAAATTCATGTAAACGTGTTGTGAGTTAGGTGGACATTTACATGAACAATACACACAATTATTAGTGAATAAGAACCATTGTTGCTTTGCACAAACAGACAGACAGACAGATAGACAGATGCTATCTGGCTGTGAGCACCATACACCAACAACTTTTTCTGGACTATATCCAGTGACTGTGGATGGATGGATGGATGGATGGATAGATAGACAGATAGATAGACAGACATATATATAGAATGACTCAGATCAGAGAAGAGCATATGATGAGAGACAGGAGGACACCTTATTTGTGTCCATGCAAAAACACTCATTATCCTCCTTCGCCAGCCGAGCCATCAAACGTGATTAGTTCTGCTGTCTTCATTCAACACGCCAGCCTGTTATTCCTGCTCAGAGGCGAGGTACAACACAAATGAGCTTATTATTACAGCAGTGCTAATCTCTTCACTCAATGTAGAGGGAAAAGCCCTTCACATTGCCAGTTAATGTTTAAAGGTAGGTGACTATTTGTGACAGTAAATTAGGTATTCATATGTGCCAAACCACTGTATCAGTCATTTAGCTAGACATTGAGCTCTCATGCCAGTTTATAAATGTGTAAAACTTCTTACCCATCATTGTCTTAATAGCCTTTAAGATCTTCATACATTTCAATGGGTAGCAAAGAAGACATGAGTCTTGACATCTTAAAATATTGATTCATATTATTAATTGAATAGTAAAGTATATACAGTGTTTTGCAAGCTACTTGGAAAATATAGTGAGGTAAGCTAGCAGTCACTCTACATTAAATGAAGCTTCACTACACAGAAGCTACCCCCCTGGGAAATGTAACAAGCTAATCTACAGTGGGGAAAATAATCATTTGATCCCCTGCTGATTTTGTAGGTTTGCCTACTTAAAAAGAAATGAAGGGTCTACAATTTGTATGGTAAGTTTATTTTAACGGATAGAGACAGAATATCAACCAAAGAATCCAGAAAAAAACACATTATATAAAGGTTATAAATTGATTGGCATTTAAGTGAGTGAAATAGGTATTTGATCCCCAAGCAAAACATAATTTAGTACTTGGTAGAGAAACCCTTGTTGGCAAGCACAGAGGTAAGACGTTTCTTGTAGGTGGTCTTGTAGTTTGTCATTTATTTGTCGTAGGTCATTTCTTTGTAAGTGGGCAAACTTACAAAATCAGCAGGTGATCAAATAATTATTTTCTCCACTGTACAGCAACATAGCAAAAGTAGTTTACTACATATAAGCAATTTTTTTTATTAAATTTTTATATTGAACCAACTTCATTCCAAGTTAATGCTATCTCAGTGATCAATAAAACTGTCAGTCAAACAGATAGGCAGGCATATTTGTTCAGTTCAGTTGTTTATTCAACAACTGTTCCAAACCAATTTGGCAACAAAAACAATAACATAACCATAGCTATATAAACCATATAACTGTATAAAACCATAACTATAATAACTATAACAAAAACAGGTGTCGAGAGTGTGGGCACCTTTCCATCAAGTACATTTAACGTGTGTCAGCCCAAGGATTGGTACTATCCGGAGCAGATGATTTACTCCTGGGGAGACGAGGGAGGAGCCCGGCCTGGAGTCACCCCACAAAGCCCAGTACCTCTATGCACAAAGCCCCCCAGCAAAGTAGTTCAACACCACATGATCAAGGGGCCCTTCAGCAAATCCGCATAAAGAGTGGCTCCTTTTAGATGAGGATGTTAGCCTAGAAATCTAGACTCCCCCTAGCGGCAGCAAATTTTATTTTGCAGCCAGGGTGGTCTAGCAACTCTCCGTTGGATTTCGAACTGGAAAAACCAAACTCTAGTCAGGCCAATCACATCGTGTATAGAGTTGCGGGCGGGTTTAATATAATGACAACAGAGTTGAGACGGTTCCCTGATACTTGAAAACAAAGAATGGCTGCTGCTGCTGCTGGCGAACAGCGGTCTTTCGAATCGGCTTTGGCCGCGACTCTGGAGGACTTGGAGTTAAGCTTTTCTTTGAGAAAAGAACAAAGAACGGCACTTAAGTCATTCTTAAAAAAGGAAGATGTGTTCGTAGTTTTGCCGACCAGATACGGCAAAAGTTTAATCCATCAACTAGCTCCGTTGGTGGAAAGACACTCTGGTTGGTTGTAGCGCTATCCTATTGCATGCAGAGGGAATTTGAAAGACAACCGTTTATCCCGCCCCTTGGATTGAGCTCTGCCAATGGTGAGTTCCCAGACCCAACATCTTGATGTGGGTCTGGCTTGCCAGGCTATGAGGAAGTAGCTAGAATCATGTAAATAAACGACTTCAAGCAATGACTACCATCATTGTCAGCTATTTGACAAAGAGGTTCGGAGTTGAAGAGGTTAAAACTAGCAGAGCAAACTACACTATGAATCGAAGGGCAGATAAGATCCACCAGCTGAGGCAAGAGCTTTGTGTGCTGACGAAAAAGTTCAAGGCAGCTACTGAGGATGAGAAACCACTACTGGCCGAGCTTCGTAATATCATTCGGAAAAAATTGGTGACCCTTCATGGCGCAAAATGCCACAGGAGTAGAGGAAAAGAGAGAGCCAGGAGTGCTTTTGTGTCTCAACCATTTAAATTCACAAAGCAGCTGTTAGGGCAGAAGCGGAGTGGTCATCTGGCCTGCTCTGAGAGTTCTATCTAGAAGAATGACAGACTTCTAGACAGAATGTCTACATTGACACCTCAGTACAGAAAGGAGGCATCCTTGGTATGGAAGGGTGTCTGGAACACACAGGAGTCGTCACCTAGTTGATGAGGGAGGCACGCAAAGGGAAAGGAAACCTCATTGCACTTCGGCTTGATCTTGCCAATGCCTATGGTTCTATACCTCATAAGCTGGTTAACGCTACCATGTGCCTTGCAAGATCAAGAGCCTTATCGTGAATTACTATGGGAACTTCAGGCTTAGAGTCACCTCTGGGGAAATGACATCAGACTGGCATCGGCTTAAGAGGGGGATTATAACTGGTTGTACCAGCTCAGTTATTATATTTACCCTTGCCATGAATATGGTGGTTAAGGCAGCTGAAGGGAGTGCAGAGGTCCTCTGTCCATGTCTGTCATTTGGCAGCTACCCATCAAAGCCTTTATGGAGGATCTCACGATCACTACATCATCAGTGACTGGAAGCAGGTTGTTCTTGGACAACTTGGAAAAAGCTCATCGCCTGGGCAAGAATGAACTTCAAACCTACTAAATACTGTGTGATTTAGTGATGCTCCAGTAATTCAGGCTACCACCAAGGAGCTTGGGACTTTGTCACATCAGTTGACAAGTCTGGACTTCCTGCCAGGTTTAAGGCTTGGATTTACAAGTATGGGATTTTGCCTCAAGTCCTCTGGTCCTTGTTTGTATATTAAGTAACCCTGTCAACAATAGAGACTCTGGAGAGGAAGATCAGCACGTACCTCTGCAGATGGCTGGGCTTGCCAGGTAGCCTAAGTAGTGCAGCATTGTACGGAAGGTGTCTCATACAAGAGAGTCAATACTTTATCGGGAGTCCATGGATCCTAGGGTGGCATCAGCCGGTATCATGGTCAAGACAGACAGGATGTAGAGAGCTCAGGAAGACTTGGAAAGGGCAGAGTCCTGATTTAGGCACGTGTTGGTGGGTACTGTGGCGAGGGGGCGGGCAGGGTTGGGAGCCATAACACAGCCACGCTATGATAAGGCCTGCAGTAAGGAAAGATGTCAGTTAGTCCTGGAGAAAGTGCAGGGAGGTGTAGAGGAAGAACAGATTAACAAGGTAGTAAGCATGTGGCAAACAAGGTGCTTGGACAAGATGAAAGGGAATACTGCAGAGGAAGATCTCATGGCATGATATCTGGCAGGCAGAACCCCAGCGAATTACGTTTATGGTCCAGGTTATGTACAATGTCATTCCCAGCCCAGCAAATCTCCACAACTGGGGAATGAACAATTCTACAGCATGTTCGCTGTGCCGTGGAAGAGGCTCTCTCGAGCACTTACTCCGCAGCTGTCCAGTAGAGCTGGGGAAGGGACAATACTGCTGGCGACATGACCAGGTGCTGAAGGCAGTTGCAGAGGCTATCGCCAAATTTGTGAAAACCCACAGGAAGAAAAACATCATCTTTGTAAGGGCAGGTAAGCAGTTAAAGTCACAGCCCAAATAGCATCAGGGATGCTCAATTCTCCATCAGATTGGGATCTCTGAGTCAACTTGGGGAGGCAGCTAAAGTTCCCGAATTACATCAAGGCAAATATGTTGAGGCCAGACATGGCGCTGTCATCGCCTTCATCCAAGCTGGTTCTCCTAATAGAACTAACAGTTCCTTGGGAGGACCGAATGGAAGAGGCCAAGGAGAAAAATATATATCAAATATCAAGAGCTGGTGGAACAGTATCTGTGGAGAGGCTGGAAGGAATGCTGCAAGCCCACTGAAATTGGGTGCAGAGGGTTTGCTGGCCACTCACTCTGTAAAGTCCTAACTAAGATGGGCATTATCGGGGCAGCAAAAGGCAAAGCTATTAAGGCTTCTTTAGAGGCTGCAGAGAGGTCTTCGAGGTGGCTGTGAATCCGGAGGTGTGATTTGTGGGCGAGTGCTGCTGGGACACAAGCCATAGCCTGATCTAACCTGGCTGGGTCACCTGAGAGAGTGTGTATGATCTTGAAAGACCCGAAACACACAATGACCTCAGGAACATCACTGAAGATGTGTCCCAGCACATCCTAGGATGTATCTTTAATCATTAATTCATTACGTTTTTTTGCATATTTATATTTATTTTGTAGTGTAGTTGACTATTTATTAAGGCTGCGCGATTAATCGAATTTTAATCACGATCGTGATCGAGCTTTAAAAAGCATCATTCCGTTCACAGAACGCTCCGTGTCAAAGTTTTATTTTTTTTGCAAAGCCAATATAGCGCTCCGTAAACTACTGTCTGATCACGTGCCTCCATGAGCCTCAGTGCGCGAGAGACACCGTGTGTTTGCGCGCGAGCGACAGTGCACGAGAGAGACCGAGTGTCCAAGAGCGCGGTCGAAAGTGCGCGAGAGATACCGATTGTGTCTGCGCGCGAGAGAGACCGAGTGACAGTGCACGTGAGAGACCGAGTGTGAGCATTAGTAAATTGCATTAGTAAATTGGTACATACTACATAGTAATATGTAATTACTATATAAGAGGCATGCAAGTTCGATCAATGGACTCCAATAATCAGTACTACAAACGTCTTGTTTTGAACTATTGTTTAATAAATAGAAATAATTTGAGCACATAAACTTTCATATGGAGAATTAAATAAGATTCAATTTATGCAGTATGATTTCACAACTAATCACTGACACTGTACCACAACTGTTTACATTAAAATAACAATGACTCTGAATTTTATTAATCGAACTTCCATAGTGCATAGTTCTGCCTTGACATGTTCTCATTTGGTTACATTCTGTTATGGAATATTTGTTGTTTTATTGATTGTATATTTTGCGTGTTTTATTCACATCCATTATGCAGGTACAATGTTTATATTTTGCTTCCTAAAATATATTTATACAATGTAAAATGTAAAATAGTGCCCTGTTGAAGTTTTGCTACATTTTCTTTATTGTTTTATTTATTTTTATTTATTCTTTAAGGAGATGCACTGAATTTTGGTGAATAAGAGGACCTATTTTATTTTGATGCACATAGTTGTACATTAGCAGGAATGTAGCACAATATGGATGTGAAAGCAGTTATAATTAGCCTATGTGACAATACAATTTGTTTTGGTTAAAATCAACAGATAATCATGATAATTAATCGTGATCTCAATATTGATCAACATAATCATGATTATCATTTTGGCCCAAATCGTACAGCCCTACTATTTATTATTTATTATTATTAGTTAAATATTCGAAAATGTTTAAACTAAAAGCACTGTAAGGTTGTGGATAACATCTTACTAATAAATAAATAATAAAAAATCTTATTTGTGATGCCAAATAAATGAGCAGCCCTGCGTTCCAATGTCTATACTAGTATGTGAGATTAAAATAAGTGTGTCCCAAAGCATAGTTGTCACGATCCCTGTACTGTCTTGAGCTTTGTAGGACTTTTATGTTGAAATATATTCTTAGTTCCCCATTGTTTCTATGTTCACTTCCTGTGTGTGGTTCCTGTATTGCCTTGTACCTTGTTTGTCACCATAGTTACCCTTATTAGTTCCCATGACATCAATCAACAACACCTTTCCCTCGTCAGCCCCTTGTTAACTGCACTCTTGAACATTATATTGACTTAGCGTTACAGCTGAGCGGGCGGCCATGACGGGACGAGAATTCACTGTGGGAGTCGCAGTGGATGAATGTAGCATGCTCGTCATGGCTGCCATTCCTGAGCCTCGTCCCGTCATGGCCGCCCTTCCAGAGTCTCGTCCTGCCACGCCTGTGTCTTCGGACAAGATGGCTACCATCAGGCCTGTGTCTTCGGACAATATGGCCGCCGCCACGCCTGTGTCTTCGGACAAGATGGCTACCATCAGGCCTGTGTCTTTGGACAAGATGGCAGGATCTACGCCTTTGTCTTTGGACAAGATGGAAGCCTCTACGCCGGTGTCTTCGGACGTGGAGGATGTAAACTGTGACAAGATGATTGACATGCCAATTTACGGTGACATGATGCATGTAACTAAGCCTCAGAGAGCAGCCATTAAAGATGATATTTTATGACGTAATAGTGTGTCCCAACTCCCAAAGCTTGTCTACTATTCTGCTACACACTCAAAAGTATGTACTTTTTATTCATAAAAAGAGTACATACTTTTAGGGCGTAGTATAAGTAGGCGAAATGGGACGCAGCATATGACATTCAAAGTAATAATTTATAAAACTTTAAATAAGATAATTTGGTAACTATATTGCAACCAAAAAGATGTGCAACTTTATGGTTCGGAGGTCAGTTCTAAAAGGCTAAATCTGGTAATATCTTACAGTGTATTAGAAAAATAGAGCTATGTATTATTTAAATGCACATTTGGTTTTCTTTTTAGTCTTTCAGTCTGTTGCCATTTTCAAATTTCAACATGACATTTTGTATCTGTTTGTTTGGAACAGGAAAGCAGATTGAATCTTTTTTACAGAGTCAGAAAAGATTTAAGCAAAGAGCATGTGCAGTTGACATTTAACAAAATAGGCTATATATATATATATATATATATATATATATGTCCTCTCACATTCTACTGCTTTTTTTCCCAGCATATTTCTTATTGTGTGTAAATATGTGTTATATAAACATAAACAGATTCAACAACTGATAAATAAACTGAACAAATTTTACAGACACTTGGTGAACAGAAATGGAATAATAAGTCTCTGAACAGAGCAGGGGTCATAGATATTTCATATTTGGTGTGGCTACCGGCTGCTTTAAGTACTATAGAGCATCTCTTTTTGCTCTGGCCACATCTGTAGTCCTCATGACTTCCTGCAGCAGGTCCATGGTATGTTCACGCAGGTGATCAGGAACTCAAGGCATCTTTCTCCTGTTTTTTCAGACTCAGTAGAAAGGTCTCTTTACAGTGCCCCTATTATGCTATTTTAAAGGTTCCTAATTTTGTTTTGGAGGTCTCCTACAACAGGTTTACATGCATCAAAGGTCAAAAAACACTTTCATTTTCTTATAATATAGCCTACATTGTCCATCTCCTCATTTCTCAAAGACTCAAAAACGACTCATCCGAAGATTCAGCCTCTCTCTAATTCCCTCCTTTCCGCAAGCCTGCTCTGCTCTGATTGGTCAGATGGCCCAGTCTGTTGTAATTGGTCTACCGATTACGGAGCATTTGGAAACGAAACGTCCATTACCATAACTGAATTCCAGCTATGGAGGCTTCCTAAAGCTCAACAATTGTACACACTGTAAAAGAAAGTCACGATGGTGTCGATTTTCGCATATCAATTCGAAAGCAAGTCCGATAATTAAACATTTGAAGAACTAGTTATCCAACCCGTACCTACATTGCAAGGACGACTTGAGCAGGTCATTTCTCAGTGATAAGTTTTTACTTAGTTTGTCGTACCTTTAAAGATGTTGCAACTGTAATTCTTCTACATCAGCATTAACAAGTGTTTGTCCATCAACACGGCAATGTGTGTATTACTAATTGAGGTGCACATGTGGGAACTGTATTATTAACTGTATCAATGACAGTGCATACGTTAGCCGAGCATTAACGTGAATGACTGATGTAACATTAAAGTTTGTAACAAATCTTGCTCCATCCTTTATCATTACTCATAGTAAGAATGACAGACATTCTGCATTGACTGACATAGTTTTAGGTAATAGTTTGACTTCACATCCTCATCCTTTGAAAGTATATAAAAAAAGAGGTAACACTTTACAATACATGTGCACTAAAATACATTAATTCATGCTGAACTAATGCACAGATAATCACATGTTAATATATGATTCATGAAGAACTTAATTGATTAATGATTAATGACTACTGTATCAGCAACTAATAAAGAGTCTATATGATTAATAGATTAATGGGAAGCACGCTTGTGTTTTAAACTTTGTTGGCTGAAGACCAAAGTTTGGTGTGGAGGCAAAACGTGTACCAAGCACAATGTTCTCTCACCATTCATGATTTCTAACATGCATTCATTGCATTCGGCGTGGTCTTGCGGCTGTCAGAGCCGAAAACAAAAGCTCCTGCTCTCCGTATGTTTCTCCCGTCACATTCATATGTAAATCGTGACCTTATTTCGACCATTAGATCGAAAGATCTGTAAAAGGCCATACATCTACCAACCCATAGACCCTCCCCTCAAAGAAATCAGGACAGGCTAAAAGCGGACACAAGAGACGGATTAAAACACCAGGTTTAAATGGGAATTTGTCTGCCTTGTCTACCTGTGATCTGATCAACCAAAATGCATCTTAATAACAGGTGTAAACAGGGCCTTACAGACAAAAAATGTGCTCTTCCTCCAGCAAAGGATTGCGTTTAAATAAAGAGTGGCATCCTTTTATAATGCACTGTATATGGCACACAAACCTCAACAATGGTGACAACTGACAAATAATTTTCAGATTAAAAGATATACTCTGAACTTTACAAAACAAGCTGCTAAAAGTGACAACAAACAAAAACAGCACAGACATAATCCACTGGTAATATAACAAAAGCACCATGTAATTATTTCATACTGGGTGCCATCTGTAGAAATACAACATAGATACTGTACAAACACAGCTAATCATTTCAATTCTACAGCACAACTATATTAAATGACTTCCATGGCCAATTTCACAAAAGAAATATAGGAAGATCCAGTAAATTATTTGAGTGTACAACTAGTACTGTAAAATTACAATGAAAGGAAAGTGTCTAGAGCCAGGATTAAAAATTTGTATTACAGAGAATTCCTAGAAACCTTTCCTATGCTGATTTTAGTGTGTGATTGTTTGCTTGAAACACAAATAAAACAAATGCCTTATTACATTTGTTTCAAACTATCCTCCTGTCCACAAATCGCTGATGTAAATGTGTGAGTTTATGCCTCTGCTCAGCTGTGATGAGATGCGCACCAGCTGGAGATTACATTCCTTCAGCAGAGAGTTTTCTGTCTTCCCTTCTGTCATACTGAATCTGTCTGTAATTCCGCTCTCTTGTTCTGCTGGAGTTTGTACAGTATGCAACATTATTGGCCTTAACCTCAAACACACAGTTTACACTACTTATGCTACACATTTAGTGAATGAACAGAAGCCTTAAATGAAGTTACATAAACAGCTAATGCTTAAAACCGAAGATGCACTCCAGTTTGGCACTGCTGCATCATAGGAGGACTTGTGCCTGTTCCAAACATCAAAATGATCCTGCCTTGTATTTTATATATTTTTGGCTCGATTTATGGCTGCAGTGCACTGTGAAACTATCCACCTCCTCCAGCACCACCTGCCTAGATCTGCTATGGGGATATTATGGGCCCTATCATACACCCAGAGCAGTTATCATTTTCACGTCCTGCGCCACGTTTTTTAAATAGCAAATGCATTTGCGCCCATCTGTTCGCCCATGGGCATGCTGGTCTGAAAACGAGGTGTGTTCAGGCGCATTGTTGGCGCGTTGCTATTTTGAGGCAACTGAAACCTGATCTAAAGTCAATGGCGCAATATTTTTTATTATTTAAAGGGCACATTAGTAATGTGTGCCTAAAGGCAGGTCCACAGTGCGCGTACACTCTGCTTATTACACACACAGGGATGCGCAGCAGCACACAAACATGCCAAATATTACAAATAAAAGGATTAGAATGTAAAAGATTATTATTGTGTACATAAATATATGGTGAAATCCGGCTTGTCCCATAGATGGCCTACTAGCGTGCTTTAACCTTGCACACGAGCAGATCCGTTTCCGCCATGTAAATAACGAATCCGCCATGGCACGAGCACAACTGGCTTTTAAAGGGAATGGGAGATGAGACTCTGATTGGTTTATTGGTTTGTTTTATTTATACCCAAAACACACCCATTACTCATTACTCATTACCCTTTTAGACCATTTTTCCCGTAAAAGTGGATTCAGACACGCCCTAAGTGCACTTGCACCCTGCGCTTTAAACCATGTGCTTAAATCGTTAAAATAGGGGCCGATGTGTGTCTATTTATGCACAAGAATGTCTTACACGCTCACAGCAGCACGTATTGGCAGAAGACTTCATACTTGTTCTGCTCAAAATGCTTAACAAAATGTTTAACATTTCATATCCATTGTTTAGTTTAGCATAAACATTGTAAAGTTACTTTAGTATTGTAATGACTGAAATAACAATCCACATTACATAAAAGGTTGTATATATAGTTATTTATATGAGAAACACTTAAAATGTTCCCTTATTATGCCAGGGCACCTTTAAATCTAACAGGAAAATTAATCAAGAAAAATTGCAACTTAATTTGTCAGCTAGTGATTGTCATGCTTTTCAACTGTATTGAAAAAAAAAAAAAAAACAGCTTTGAACTTTTGATAATAACTAGTGGTGGGAATTTTGATACATTCAGAATCCGTCTTTCTTAAAAATAATGGTGGCACATTGCCCAGTCGGAACAGGCACAACACTTCTGAGTTTTTAAGTGGTTATTCAGAATGAAGATACACCTGAAACAGAGAACTAAAAACACAAAGGTGACTGCACAAAGTCAGTGAGGGGAGTGTGTATGGAAAACAATAAAATATCATCAGAGGACAATGAAGCAAGCATGTGGCAGGGGAAATGGGTCAGCGCAGCAGGAACAGGCAAGAAAATAGCTGTCAGTTCAGCAGTACACCAATAGCTCACACCATCAGCTCTAACAAGCATGCGAGAGGTGAGCGTTACAGTCCAATGGCTGCAGAGAGGTTCTGGAGGCCACCATTACCAATGCATCAAACACACATACAAGCTGGAAAGAGCCAGTCACTCTTTTGGCATCTGTTCAAACATGTCCTGGACTCAATTCCCTTCAGTTTACATGCAACCACATGAGAAGTCAAACTCTGAATAATACAAAAAATAAAACAAAAAAGCCCCAAAACACGACTGACTCCTTGTTAAAAGATAGTTGCAGTACAGACATGTTCCAAGTTGAATATAGCCGTGATGGATTTGAGTACCACAGGTATTACTTTTCATCCCTAGACTCATAATTTACTTTGTAAAAAAAAAAAAAACTGTAAATCACTGCAATATTAAACTATTGCAATGCACTTACAATGGAAGTCTATGGGGCAAATCCACCAAAATGTAGCTTTGTTAAAGCACATAGATGAATTATCCAGTATTTTTATTTTTTTTATTTAAGCTGTACAGTTCCGGAGTGTCTATTTACAATTCATGCAAACAAATCTCTATTTGCATTTACTGCACATAGTCTCTGCCATGAAGGTCTAAATGTACAAATTGTTCTTTTAGCAGAACTAGGCAGATGAACATTTTGTTCTAGGTTCTAACCTTTTGAGGCATTGCAGAAGAAAAATCTATAGATGGAAAATACTCCATATAAATTTGATAAACTCCATATTACTTTATAGTTAAATCTTAATACCACTTTGGAATACCATTGCCTTGGTATCAGAGTAGAGAGGATATGGTGGATGTGCATATTACATCATGTCACTTCTGGCATCCTTGTGCATGTCATACAAAAGTTTCCATATTTAAACCTTTAAATGGCCAAGACAAATTGAAATACTTGATATAAATTTACACAGACATAGTTAATAAGTGATTTGATCAAATAGTTTCTCATTGTGTGTTAACACACACAATGTTTAATTTCTGGGCTATACATTTGAAAGTGCAAGTGCCCCATAGACCTCTATGGTAGTAAGTGCATACATTTTTTTTTATTTCCATTTCATCCACATTGCATCCTAAATCAGTTTCAGTAAAAATTTTAATGTTAATTAACACAGGTAACAAGTGACTTCTCTCTGCAGCATGGGATCAACTTCACAAACTGAAAGCATTAAACAAAGCAATATCCTTTCAGAATATTTGAAGCACTTAAGTAGATAGAAGGTACCTTCAGTACATCTTAAATAATAACACAGTCTCATCCCAAGACGTTAACTAACTGACACTTTTGACCATACGTCAACATCCGACGTTTTAGGGTACCCTTTAACGTCAGTTACATGACGATCCTGGGGCGTCATCCAACTGACGCTTTACCTTTAACGTCAGTTAGATGAGATAAGTGCACTTTGTAGAGTGCACTCTACAAAGGGTAGGTTTAGGTCTGGGGTAGGGTTAGGATTAGATAGCGTCATCTAACTGACATTTAAGGGTACCCTAAAACGTCGGATGTTGACGTATGGTCAAAAGCGTCAGTTAGTTGACGTCTTGGGATGAGACTGCGCTGTAAATAACACACCATCATAATGTCACCTCCTACCGGCCAGCCCCACTAAAGACTTTGAAAAGTGCCAGAGAGGAGCTTCAACCCCAAAATTATCATACATGCATTTTAAATTCCAGATAAGCTTCTGCCTTGGCATATTCTTTTGTACGCAGAGAAGCCGGGATATTAAAAGGTGAGATTGCCGGTGGGGAAAGACTCTGAAGAGAACATAATAAAATAACTCATTAAAAGTCTTCGCCTCATATGGTTTGAGATAAGCAGAGGGATAAGCAGGCGAAATTCACAGAGACAAATCCAAAGAACACACTTCTGCAATTCAAATGTAGCTCTCCCGTTCACCCTTTATCAGAAACTGTGCGTATCTGAGAGCAGGAGTTTTTAATTGAGCTCCGATTTAATGCCACTAACTACTGTAAAAATGAGGCCAAAACCACGGAGGATGGGCATAAGACTTTCTTTGCTTCTCAACGTCCTGCCGCAATCTCCAGAAACTGGTGCATGAAGACTATTTCAGCTCACCAATTCACTGTGCCAAATTGACTGTCTGCCCAATAATAGCTGACTAATATGTCATGCCCGATGATGAACACATCAAACAACCAGCCAAAAACAAAACCCTCTACAAAGTGCACTTATCTCATTGCCAAGCCCCTACAGACAGCACTTCCCACGAATCAAGTTTGCAGCGTAATTGCGGCCGAGGCAGGTAGCCGAGAGGGAAAATAGGGCAGAGAGAGAGATAGAATGGATATGAGACAAAAACGAGCGAGAGGGAGGTAAGTGCGAGGCGAGTGGGACGAGACAGGCAGTAGATTTGGGGTGAGAGATGTGTGTGCAGGTAAATTTGCGCTGATGGTAATTGCCGTACAGCTGTCTGATTTAGCTGTGAAATGGCCTGGCGTGTCCCGCAGCTGGGAGGGCGGAGAGCCAGGTGAAGCTAATGGAACAGCAGTCTGATTGCATTGAGCTGTCCAGTCCCTGGGCTCCATGAGAGTATGAGCGCCCGGCCAGTCACACAAACACTTGACCTTTGCGAACATCTTGGATGGAGTCACTAACTGGAGAAGACGCTCGGCTGGCACGGAACATACTTGGCCAGATCATTTTTTCGATTTTGTTGTTAAAATGCCCCACGATGAATATTTATGCAGGCAGTCAAGAAGGGTTAAAGCAATTAAATGCAGATGACTTGAAAAGGTAGTGATCACCACATATCCTAACCTCTCACAAACACATATAAGCTCTGATCCAACCCCCACTGAGCTGCCTAGACAACATTTTAAAGTCACTATGAAATCGAGACTCTATTTACTTTCTTAATAATAGTCCCTGTGAATTGTGAATGTTCAATCAGTGATATATGACCTGCTGTGCCTCTGAAATTAAATTACTTTCTTTTTTGGCTGATGCCATCACGCACGGGTATCATTCACTAATTCAGGGGTGTCCAATCCTTTTCTTGAAGGGGACAGTCACACCACACACACATTTAGGTCAGGTTTCATTATGGTATGGAAAACCCTACATCACAAATGTATTCACAAACCAATCAAATTCTATTCAATTAAGTCACACCTTAATATTCTCACTGAACATTTTTCTTATTGAAAATTTTGTAGTATATCACATTAGGGAAGTGAAATGGTACATGCACACTTCTAAAAATTAAATAAATATAAAAAAAAACACATAGACATATAAACCACATTAAAAACTTCACCACAGGGCGTTTTTAAATTATGAGATGCCTTGTCAGGCCAAATTAAGGTAGCTTTGCATGTATTGGAAAAGGCAATATCAGATTTTATTTCAATGAGTTCAGTGGGGAAAAAGTCATCCAAGATTGGAGATGAAGTAAAATGCTAATTATAAATCAATATTTAAATCACATTCATTAATGAAAAGTACAGATTGAAAAAAGATATAATTATTTAATTATAAACGCATTGAAATTAGGAATAAATAAATAAATGAAACATTTATTATTACACATTTTAATTAGAAATTAGAAACACTTTGGAATACCATTGCCTTGGTATTGGTAAAAGTGAAGGATGGCAGGGTTAAAAGGAAGGGATTGAAAAAATAAGAGTTTGGTGACTTCAGCCAAAAAGGAAAGTCATTTCTGAGGTAAAGAAAGCTATAACATTTTGTTGAAAGATTTTTATGAAAGGAATCGTTCATAAAAAGACCAGGACAGCGTATACAGAAAAAAGAAAAAAGATTGATTTCATGTCAACTTTAACGCTTCCATTCCGTGCATAGTTAAAGATACAGAACTTCTATCCATTTTAGATGGAGAAATTAGACATATGGAAACCCAATTGTATCAGAGTTTTATTAATCTGCATGAGTGTGCATATACAGTACTGAGAAACATTACCAAGTAATCAACAAACCACCACTATCAGCTTAAGACAGCTGTGTACATGACAGGCCCGTGGCAACAGAGTTCTCCATCTCTACTCGTCTGTGTTTCTACACACTACAAATTACAGCAAATCAGTCCCCTAGGGCAAAGCCAACACTGAGCCACTGCTGTTTGTCTTAAATCCAAATGAATACATAACACACTGAATATTAAATCTGTCGGCAACTCATCCAGTGGGACTGAATGTGTTGCAGTTTATGAGTGGATCAGTTCTGATACAGTCACCTACCCCAGAACACAATTTCACCTCTCTGCACGCACAGAAGAGTGTGGTGGATGTAGATAAGGCCACAAATATAATCTACGCAACTACATAAACAGACGCAAATGCTTGGCCAACACGCAATCCTATGCTTACATGTTTATACTTTTTGTTGTTCTTTTGGCACTTTTGTGGTGACAAACTTTGGTACTCAAGGGAGCAATAGAGTTACCTGTAAATGTCAAACAAAAGCATGTGTGAAAACATAATTAAACATTTGCGTAGAGTGCAGGATAATTATCTAGCAGTGTGCTAAGTGAGTACGCTGAGTGGTTAGCTTGAAATACATTAGCATGGTCCATTTAGCCCCTGGTGGTACTTTTTTTAACCTTTATAGTCTGAAAAGTCCATTAAGGAAAATCTTGATAGTACAGGACAATATATAGTGTGCTGCATTTGTCCAATCAATATAATTGATACCACAAATATAATACAATAATATGACCCAGGGTTTACAAATATACAGCGTGAAACGTCAAATTATGAATACCAAGGAATAATGGTTAACCTTGGGTAAAGTATGAGTAGTGTGAAACATGAAACAAGATAACCCAGGATTACAATTACACAGGGTTTAGAATGCCCAGAGTTGAATATTTTAAGGGTGAAAAGCCCTAATCTGGAATCAAAAATCTTTATTTTTTTTCTATTCAAAGGTAGCTGTGTATTCTGGCTAGATACACTGTAGGGGTCCGACGCCAGCAGACCAACTGCAATTGAGATGAACGAGAATGCTAATCATTAGCTTTCCTTCAGGTAGACCTCCTTGGCTAAAAGTTACTAGTCCAACTTGCAGCAATTCTGGCAAATAGACCAAAATGTTGCATTATGAATTGTGTCCTGACACTTTTCGGTATGCAGCAACACATGAAATTGAGCTTGTGAAGCTGGAAATGTTTGGGTTCACGTACTTGCATAGAGTTTCAGGCCTGCTAGCTGCAAGTGATAAAAAAGAGCAATGGGTTCACTTGTAATACCTGTCATCTCTCTCAGTAATATCATATTCATTTAAACCCACACAACAACAAAAAAACTCTACTCATTTTCTGTCTGGAACTAAAAAAGAACACCAATTAAAGCAGTGTCGTTTGTGCCTCAAAAGCGCACAGAGAAAGAATGTTCCTGATTGTTCCAGAGATGTCAACTTCCGACTCATGTAATTATGAAACGACCATTAAACATCTGCAAGGCAGCAATCAAGAAAATTAGCCTCTCTGCGATAAAAGTGGATGTATGAGACAGCATGACACTCTGATGGGATGAAATTCAGTCTGGTCCGCAGTCTTTCATCTCCCCGTTCATGCAGCGCTCTCTCTCTCTGTACAGCTGCTTTAATTAGAGTGTCTGCGATAAATTGCAGGCGAGGGATACGCTACTGCACAGATACGTAACGCAGGAGTCAACAGGTACCTGTGAGAAACACACTGGTCAAGAAGCAAGATTCATTCAGCTTTTTTAATCAGTAATTCACAGTGGTTCATTTAGTGATAAAGGGATCATCCGCAATAGAGATGTTTTATTTTGAACATGAGTAGCCACAGCGCTGGACTACTGCATCTTCTGTGGCGGTGACAGAAACATAGGAGGCTGGTATGAGGGGCTTTATTCCGTGCGGTCGTCTCCGCCGGTCTTAAGACATGAATCCATTATTTTGTCGTATATATATTTATATTTGTCGTACATTTAACTCGTTTCTGCAGCGACTTTCAGCATGTTTCACGTGACAACGTCTGGAGTTTACGTTTTACGTGCTGTGAGAAAGTCACATAAACCACACGAAATCCGATCAGAGCGGTCAGACTGAAATGGATTTCCAGAAATGGGATTTGAAAAAACACATGAATGTAGATTTTTGAGTGCACCGTTGCACCGAACCCAAAACTACCTAGGAGGTGGGAAGAGTTTGTTTGCAATGGAACTGTAGCGCCATTGCATGAATGTGAAAGCAACTCGAACTCGGATCTGCACTTGCTCAGGAAGTAAATTAACCTGTACATGTATTTTAGCTGATGACAACATCATTAGTTCAACAAAACACATATAGAGGATGACAGTGGAGAGGATGTATCTTGGATGAGAGTTAGTGTGCAATGCAATCAGAGTGACAAATAAATGGCTTGCAGTCAGCTGTCTTTTCAGAAGAGTCCACAAAAAGAAAAGAAAAACAGTAAATACTGACCCGCATTCTATTTTCAATCATGCACTGTACACTTTTGCGGTGGCGTGCAAGATTAACGCAAATGCATGGGGTTTGATCGAATCAAGTGTGTGTGTAACCAGACACCACTGCAGGGGAGCCAGGAACAATCGTACTTTTGGACCACAGCAAACGTGCCCAGTGTGAAATCCCCCATAGTTTCTTGTTAGTATGACATGTGGACTTACTGCAAATAGCCAACATGATTTGCACAATGGATGTGGAACATTGTTACTACAGTTCTAAGAAACAGTCGTGACATGCTAGTTAATTTCTCCAACAATGCATTGTACTATGGTAGTTAAGCAGCAAGCTACATCATTGTATGGGAAATGCACCCACCTTGTTTGGGGCTGATAAATCTAAAATGACTGAGTGGTAATATATTAAGTGATCAACAGAGCTCTTAGTGCTATGTAGATTACTAACAAATAATAGTCAGTTACTAATTTAAGATTATATGGCGATAATTGTAATTTGTAATGTAATTCAATACATTGCATGTTAGATAATTTAATCTGACTTCTTTTGATTACTTTTAGATTACTTTTTCACATTGATTTGAATAGGATAATCTTGTACCATATTTATACAAAAATACAATGAGAAAGAAAATATATTCCATTTTTGTTATCAACTACATGAAGTGCAACGAACACCATTACGCCTCGGTTTCACAAACTGGGGTTCGTGAAGGGCCTCCAGGGGCGTGTATTGTAAACTGATAAAGCAAATAATTAATTAAATAATAAAAATCTTAAATATTTCTAAATAAAACGATAAAAATAAAACATTTTAACACACAAATAAACAAAAGTATGACCATCTGACCATTAACTGACATAAGAGAACTGCAAACATGCAAATGTGTTGTTAAATTATTGACTTAATTATTACCTTATTAAAGGGATACTTCAGGATTTAGCATTAAGCTTTGTATTAGTAGAAAACCTGTAGTATTTTCAAATTACCGTGCTTTCCACCATCATATCCCCCTGAGACGAGAGATTTATGTATTTTTTGTCTGGAAAAAATCCCCCGATGACGCAAAAATCGTCATTTTGCGTCATCGGAGGATTTTATGGCCAGAGGCTAAAGACTACAGCCAGTAGAAGGAGCTGTTCCGCATGTATTCAACCCGCCCATAGAGGGTGAGATCTCACTCACAGAAGGTACACATAGAGCATCACAGTCCCGCCCACAGTCCGAGAGAGCTTTGGTAACGGAAGTAAATTTCCCATTCATTTCTCCCATTGACGTTTTGGAAAATCCGTATCTAAAGAGTTTTACAGCATGTCTGAGGATTAGGGTTGCCAACTGTCCCGAATTAGCCGGGACGTCCCGATTATTGGGACTAATTAGAGAGGTCCCATACGGGACCTCTCTTGTCCCGACTGTTGAGTGCTACGCTGATCTGACTGCTGATACAACAGCAACACGACACTTGAGAATGACCACGACACCGGTCATCATCCAGTCACGCGCATCCGACCATACAAAAAAACTATAAATTGAGAATGAATGATCTAATCTATCTAGATATAAATTATTTATAAATATCCCGCATACTGATGCCCGTAAATGAGTTCAAATCTTCTGGAATCTAGAGCTGCGCATGCGAGACGGAACATGTGCGCCAGCGCCACACCGTGTATCGAGAGAGCGAGAGAGCGAGAGACCTTGCCTGCGAGATAACACAACCGCGAAAGAGCCTTTTGAGCGACTTCCAAATCTGACGACGGCCACGTGAACTTTTTCCTCCAGTGAATTTTATATAGTGAATCAGCAGGGAAACTCCTTTTCCTCGATTTACTGAAGCTTAAAACGCATTTTGTAGCTGCACAGCTAACACATTGAGCATCTGGCTCGCTCATAGGCTGTGCTGCGGCAACTGCACATCCAATGGCGCGGGCGCCTCTGATGTGCGACCAATGAACTAGCCCTACGTCATTACACGATCTCAGTCTTCACGGACCTTCGTGGGGTTTAACCAGACAGTTACACGACTTCCACCAACCAGATGCATCACTATGGGATTGTTCAGGATTGTGGGTAATGAAGTACTTATCCAAGACATCGTGAATAAAAGGCATTTATCTTAAAACAAGGTTAGTGCCCCATGAACTTTTGGCGTTTATATGAGCATATACAATGGCTTAGTAAAGCCGTAGCTGGTTTTAAGTCTACCATGTATTATTACGTTTTTATGGCTAATACCCCAACTGTCAATGGAGAAATTGTATTGAATTCTTACTTCCGGCACCGGCTGTGGGCGGGACTGTGATGCTCTATAGTGTCAGGCATCTTTTTTGGAAGCTAAGCTAGCAGGCTCTTGTTCTGTGGAGAAAGCTGAGTAACTTAGTAGGAGAAAGCTGAGTAGTAGGGGTTACCATTCATCCTCTTTTTCCCGGACACGTCCGGCCGTCGAGATCGTACAAAATGTCCGGGATTCAGCTTTTGCTTTCAGCAGTCGCCATTCATTGTTTACATGCACACCTTTTGTTTCAATCTAACTGAATTCATTCCGATTGGTGAATCTGAATGTAGTGTTTACATGAACGCTAAACAAGTGATCGGTTGATCGGTTGCGTTTTAACATTGCTAAGAAAATTCCCGCTCCTCCGTGAGAGATACCAGACCGGTGCGTCTCACAGGTGTCTGTCTTCAGTAATCACGCCCTCGGCCTAGTCTTGCTCACCACAGTAAACATAATGAATGACGACTGTAGAACGCAAAAGCCGAATCCCGGACATTTTGGGCGATCTCGAAATCCCGGGGAGACTCATCACGGAGACTCACTAGTAGGGCTGGGCGATATGGCCCAAAAAAATTATCACGATAATTTTTTTTATATCAGTCGATATCGATAATTATCACGATAAATATCAAATCTTTATTTCTTTTAAGTTTAAAGGCAGATTTTTGCTCCTATAAGTGAAAGTCGTAGAAACCAGAGCGTTAATTGTGGTTTTAAACTACTCTTTATTGTCAGAACATATCATGACAAACACTTGCCAAACAGGTGAACATTTCACAAATCTGAGGTAGAACATGCAAACATTTGTCATTTTTCCTTAACAAAATAAACATCTGAATAGAAAAATATTTCTTCAGCACAGTTTGCAATATTCAAATTACATGTTTTGTCTCAAAACGCTTATTTGACAGCGAGTTGACAGTAAATCTGCATCCTAACTCAAGCAAGTACTACTATGTTAAATTTATGTTCATTAACAAAAACCGTAACATCTGTTTAAAAAAAGAAATGTAACGACCACATTTTTATTTTGGTAAAATGTAATATTCTGACTGTTTGAGTTTTATTCAAATTAACCATTGGTCATCCAGTATCATGCATTTAGATCATGATAACCACAGATAAAACCAGGGCATAGCCTATAACTTAGCACCTCACTATCATGGCAAAATGTAACTTTATGGTTTCTATGGTATTTGTATGAAAAACAGTAGCCTAACAGTTAAATACATTATTAAATACTGTAATTAAATTCCATTAGTCATTTAATACATTGTCTACATTAATAATATAATACAATTCAATATGTATATCTCACATTTCATATTACTAGGCTAACGTTACAGTAAATCCATGGTAGGCTAAATGAATTCAGTATCAATTCAGATTCTGACTGTATCGTTCCGCACAGTGTTTCTCCTGTTTGTCAGCGCTGTTTCATCTACCTTTAAACTGGTTTGAAATTGACATTTGTGTTCTTCGCTGAATTCAAGCGCTTCTCACTGGATCGAGTCGTGAGCGAGACAATCAGAGTAAACGCGCATGTGCTCTAGTGAGCTCCCGTTTGGACTTTGAGCCGAGCGGATAAATGGTCCGTGTGGCGCGGGGTTCAAATGAGTTTCGTTCCGCTTTTGAAGCATACACATTATCGAACATTTATCGACCTCTTGATATCGTTTTATCGAGGAAAATTATATCGCGATAATTATCGTTATCGTTTTATCGCCCAGCCCTACTCACTAGTAGCCTAGACTTGTTGTTGAACTACTGCGCTGTTACCGGTAGGCGTGGCCTCCTAGGGCAGCGAAGCAAGTGCTTTCTGGAAGTTGTTGTCTTTCATCCACATAAGCCAAAAATACATTTTCTGGCTTTTCTCAGTCTAGAAAGCTCCAAATTCAAAAATAATTTCACATTTCTTCTACATAAATGACCCATTTTAAATACACATTCATCTTTCCAGAGGTGAAGTATCCCTTTAACTTAAAATCTCAGGGGCTACTTCAAGTAAATATATTCATTTGAAGATGTTCTGCTGATAAAAAAAAAAAAAACGTTTTGGAATCCCTCCATTACATGTATACTCAGTTGGTGGATTCTGATTGGCTGTTCGTCTGATCGTGAAAAATGACATTGATCCTCTTTTTCGTTATTGTTATAGTTGCGGTTTGGACTTATTCATTCTCATATCGTTATAGTTATCATTATAAATAGTAGTTAATAGTAGTAATATTAGTTATCTTTCTGGGTGTGAACGGCCCTTTATTGACCTTGCCACAGTCAATGGGGTTTTTATTTTTCTACATGTTGGACACTTAGAGCAGCCCTAGAGGTCCACTGTTCTGTACAGTTCAGCTCCAACCATGATGTTTATTTTTCACATTATCCATATTTAGTTTATAGATTGATCAGATGATGATAGACCCATAATTCATCAGATCTATTTAAACACTCAGCATGTTTCTCTAAGAAGGGTTTAATTACGCAAGTGAATCCTTCAAAAGCAGAACTGTAAATAACTGATTACTATAGCAAATTAGTTATTTACTCTTTCAGTGCGCCGGGAAACAGCATTTGAAGATGCTGGGATTGAGACGTAGAGCGAAACTCTGATGTTTTATTTATTTGAAATGTAATTCCAACCCACTACATAATTGCGGTGGCAGATATGCCTTGTTTTCCTTCTCATTGTAGCAAATACAATCTACAGGCTAATTTGCCAGAGAGGCCTTTTATATTTTAATCAAATATTTATGTAGTAATAACCCAGATGACAAAGGGCTCTGTCTTTGAGAGGAGCTCAAATAGCACATTAGTGTTTCTAGACATCTCTTTATGGAACTGTGACCCAACATGGGCAGAACAGCTACGGTACAAGACTTTTAACACGACACTACACAGCGACTATTCCAAACCCAATGCTACTTATAACAAGGCCCACATTGAATCTGCACGGAAGTCATTTACTCGCCCTCATGTCATTCCAAACCTGTATGACTTTCTTTCTGCTGTGCGGAACACAAAGATAGTCTGACGAATGTTGGTAACCAAACAGTCTTGGATACCTTAAAGGGTTAGTTCACCCAAAAATGAAAATTAAGTCATTAATTACTCACCCCCATGCTGTACCAACCCCGTAAGGCCTTCGTTCGTCTTCGGAACACAAATGAAGATATTTATGATTAAATCTGAGAGGTGGATGACTGCTACATAGGCTGCCTAAGGGAATGAAACTTGACGGCCCAGAAAGTCATTAAAGAAAATGTTTAAATATTCCATGTCGCAACAGTGGCTCAACTATAAGTTTATCAAGCGACGAGAATACTTTTTGTGCGAAAAAAACAAAAATTACGACTTTATTCGACTATTCTTTTTCTTCCTTGTAGGCCTGAAACGACACTTCAAGAGATTTCCACGACGCATGCGCGAGAATTGCGATCTGCTTCAACTACTTCAGTTCAGTTCTCGCGCGTGCGCGTCGTGGAAATCTCTTGAAGTCTCATTTCAGACCTACAAGGAAGAAAAGGAATAGTCGAATAAAGTCATTATTTTTGTTTGTTTTTTTCGCAAAAAAAGTATTCTCGTCGCTTGATAAACTTATAGTTGAGCCACTGTTGCGACATGGAATATTTAAACATTTTCTTTAATGACTTTCTGGCCCGTCAAGTTTCATTCCCTTAGGGAGCCTATGTAGCAGTCATGCACCTCTCAGATTTAATCATAAATATCTTCATTTGTGTTCCGAAGACGAACGAAGGTCTTATGGGGTTGGTACAGCATGGGGGTGAGTAATTAATGACTTAATTTTCATTTTTGGGTGAACTAACCCTTTAAGACACCCACACACTACAAGATAATCAGAGATGGTCCTCACTGCAGAACACGAAATCCAGGAGGAGGAGTTGGATCCAGATCCAACTCCTCCCACTTTACATATACCTAAACCTACCCATCTCCGCCCCTGATCCCTAACCCCACCCCTAATCCTACCCATCTCCACCCCTTAGATCTGGATCCAACTCTGCCCCCTGGATATTGTGTACTGCAATGAGGTGCTACTGGATAATCAGGCTGATTTTGGGCTCAACTCTCCCCTCCCGACAATCCTAGGTAAAGTCACGATTATCTTGATGGTTCTACAGATTATCTTATCAGATTTTCCTGTGGTGTGAGGTGTGTTAAGAGGGATTAAATCTGCTCGGAAGAACGTCGGGGCTGCGCCGATCTCAAATCGGAAATATCCAACGTGTTGAATATTTACGATACAAACACGCAGACACGCTGTAGATTGTCACGTGAAACAAAATGATACCCAATCAGAAAGTGAGCTGACAGAAGATGGAGGCATAACACGACTTCATGAATTTTCTGTAAAAAGCAGTCCAAATTCTATTATCGCTATTTCTTCTTGAGAAATGGAGATTCTCTATACGTCTGTGTTCAGAATGGAATGTACAAAAAATTATGTCAATACACAAAATCCAAGACTTTAAAGACAGTTCGCTCCTATTACTTATGAATGGGAGATTGTGCAACACGCAATATGGCAGAATATGTCCAGCCTTATAAAGAAATGAGCCAATTGGTTGTTGGTAAAGACATCACGTCACTGCAGCTGCCGTTAGAAGCTCCGGTTCCTATAGAACGCGCGTTTAGGACTGCACATACGCATTATCTTGGTCCAGCCTTAAAAATGCTGTTTTTTTGTCATGATTTAAGCATTTAGAAACAAAATTTATGAAACAGTTGTTGTCCGATTTCGTTGCCGATTTCAAAAATAAAATTTAATCACAAGCTTGGCGAACAGTTCTGGAGAATTTTATGTTTGCCCATTCAAAGAGATAGAGTTGCACTTGCATGCCTGAGAGACGTTTCAAAGATGTACGCCGAGTGAAATGACTTCTCTTAAAGGGACTTTGACATTATGTAGTGATAAACATTTCAAACCTCATGCTAAATAGTTACATGACCCTTATTATATTGAGTAGCAACCAATTATCATCATCTCATAAAAATAAAATACTTTACGTCTGTAATCCAAATTTGACTAAAAATGTTTTAACCTTTGGCAATCCGGTTATATAATGTTACGTGAGGAGTTAAAAATCAAGGCTGACATTACTTGTGGATCATAGTGAAAATGGAAGGTGAAGCCAAGCGCATTGCTTTGTTGAATACCGAATCAGAGATTTGTAGCAGATCTCATGAATTCTCTATTGAGAGATTCTGGTAGTGTGTGTCCTTCAGTGTCCTCACAGGAAGTGGTTTGGAATTGTGCATGTGAACGAGTGTCCAGGTCTGGCCTATGCACAGTGGGGAGCGAGGTGAGGTGAGCAAGGGTCAGAGGCAGACACGTTGAGGCCGCTGACTCGGCAGCCGATAAGAATATAATTACTGCTAGACGGACAGCTGTGCAGAGCTGTTGACGATGTAGAAGTGACGATCAGTGCTTCATGGCTGTTCGGGGAAGAATGAACGATATGCTGCTGATAAACAGCTGTGCCAGGCACAGGCTTTTCTTTGATGATAACAGACGGACTGCTCAGTTGTTCAGCTTTTACATGATGCCCATCAGTGATATGGGTGTAGATCTTTTCTACATCCATATTTCTACACCCAGATCGTTTGTAAATTTGCGTACCTGTAACAGCAGGAACAAAGCCAGCTGGGCTTGTGTTTGCCAATCAGGTATTACATTTAGCCTGTGTTTCTTTATGAGCGACCTACACAGAGGTCATATTGTAGCAACTACCCGTAAAACCCTAGAATACACTCCAAAAATCATGGCAACTGCCTTGCAATGGACTATTAAACCCTCAGAACACTGTTGCAACCACCAAGCAATTCCTTCGCAACCACCCAGAGCACCCTGTAGCCGTTGCATGGCAACATGCTAAAAAAACACAGAAAATGTCCTTTCAACCACCCAGAACACCCTAACAACCAAATAGCAACGCATTTAAAAGCACTCTGTACACCTTAACATGCACATAGAAACACTCTACCACCTTAAAGGATTAGTTTACTTCAGAAATAAAATTTCCTGATAATTTAGCCATTTGAAGCTACCCTGGGAAAACCCAGAAAACTTCAGGCAAATTTAGATTTGCTCTGCAAGTTAGTCTGGCAAAGAGCTCATTCAAGCCCATTTCTAATCCGTCGAAATCGCGGCACCAATCAGAAACGTTGGGGCGGGCTTTACACAATGACGACAGCACAGCGACGGTGAAGCAGATTTTGTACATTTACAAAGATGGATGCCGCCGTGGAACTAGGGGTGCGACGGTTATAGTTGAACACCGTCATTAGAACTCTATAACCGGCAAAACCATGTTATAAAAGTATTTTTTTCACAATTTTTCTTTATCATAGGCTGCATTTACTAGGCTATAATAGGCTGGGTCTTGATGCCCAAATCCGATTTTCTGACTATATCCGATTTTTTTGATGACCCGCCTACATCATCTTTTAAAAGTGACCCGTATCCGATTTTTGCATTTACACTGTACACTGCTGAAACAACCAAATGTAGACGTTCTGACCCGGAAAAGGAAGTAAAACAGCACGAAATGCAATGGATGCAGATGCGAATAAAATTATCCAGTGTTTATCCAGTGTCATATCTCGTGAAATGTCTTCAAACACAGATTTATTTCTGTAACAACCCTGCATTTTTGCCTGCACTGTCTCTTCACCCCAAACACTCACAAGACATGAAACCTCCGCATTGCTCCACTGTGTATCCTTCCTCCTCCATCGCGCCTTTAATAAGTCATGTGATCTCAGTTGGTAGTGTCCAACTGAGTTGACGTAACTTTTTTAATGACATACGACTCGCATTTACTGGGGAATATCCGATTTGTCTGCTTACATGGAACACGCAAATGCATGTAGCCAATTCATATCCGATTTATTACCACATGAGTGAGGCCTGAATCCGATCTGAGAAAATCGTAATCCATGCGTTTTTTTCCTGCTTACACGTTCAGCGGTCATATACGATCTGTGCCACATGAGAGGAAAAAATCGGATTTGGGTCACTTGAACCATGCAGTGTAAATGGGGCCATAGAGAATGTTTAAATACTAATATCAGCTTAAGAGGGAAACGGAGGCGGAGTTAGTGGTGCTTTGGAGGCTGCTACTGCTGGAGATGATTCGGGAGAGGTCTGTGCCACTTTACCGATCAGAGCGCGCGCTGACACGGAGTAAAGCCTTGTTTATACTCGACGCGTCCGCACGAGCGTGAAGGTGCGCACGGCAAAAATGACGTGTTGGGTGCGCAAGACCGGCAAGAACCCATTTCGCTTGGCTGTGTGCACGGCTTTTTTTGTAACAGCGCGCGCGGCGCCGCGTCAGAGGATGACCGACTTCAAGCCGAATCTGCCCGAGCGTGTACGTCTCACGCAGTTTGCACCGGCACGCAGGTTTTGTTTACTGTGTGTGATTTAATGGAAAGCAAAGCAAGTTAATTTTAAATAAACGTAGAGCAAGTAGCTAACCAGTATCTGCTCGTTTATTCAAGTTGTTCTATAACCGTCTATAACAGACGAACGTCGCTCTGCATACGTCATCTCCTTCATCGCTCTGATTGGTTTTAGGCCTATCCAATTGTGCCCAGAGGCATTTGAGCTACGTCCGTTGGTGATGCCCCTTTGGAAATCATTTGTCTATGAAGCTTTGCCATACCATAACTCAGTTACAACTGAGAATGGTCTGGTTTTAACCAGGCTACTTTGAAGCTGCATTGAAACTGCAATTTTGACCTTTAAACCGCTGTACCCAATTGGAGTCCACTATATGGAGAAAAATCCTGGAATGTTTTCCTCAAAAACCATAATTTCTTTTCGACTGAAGAAAGAAAGACATGAACATCTTGGATGTAGTGGGGGTGAGTGAATATGTTAACATCCTTTAAATATATAATTCAACAAAAAAATATATATATATTCTACCATTATTTACTTGTATTTACTTTATGTGTGACATGAGGGTGTGTAAATTAGGACAGAATGTTTCATTTTTAAATGAACTATCCTTTTAACCACAGTGAAACAACAATAGGAAAACGATTCAGATCAAGCTTTGTTGCCCTTGAGTTTTGCACATGGTCACTCACAATTTTTCATAGTTCTTAATGTTGTTGTTCGTCAGGTTTTATTGTGAACTCAAGAAGTATCCAATATTGTCTACATTCAGATATCGGAAGGATTTAGAGATTTAGAGACCTCTCAATCTCTGAGAATCCCAGCTGTTTCTTTCAATGTTCTCTTGTGTGGATACTGGATATAAACAATATCCTCCAAATCCGTCTTGCTCCCTTTTGATAGGTGCGGACCAGCTTTTTAAAGCATCATCATTTCACTTGCCAGATAAAAAAACAAGAGGGGTGGTATGACTCCTGTATGGAGGGAAACTAATCAATGTTGGACACTTGAAGTCCAATTATGCATATTTCTCTGAAGCATCTGCCTCTGAAATTGTGTGTTGTGATGTCTCTGCAAAAGTGTTTCATAGTATGCATAGAGCTTTAGACCCTGAATAGATGAAAATATTTGAGAAAAAACTTTTGTTGCATTCATATTTGTCACACTCGTACATTCCTTGCCCAGATCGTGGTGTAAAGCCATGCAGGTTGATTTAGAAAGTATTAGGATATTTTCGCTGAATTGCTCTGGTGCTGTTTTGAGCAAACGTTTCTTTTGTTTGTGTGGATCAGGGTTGTGTTGGCCTCTTTCCTAAAGTTGTGCTGCGATGGAGTGGCTATCTGGATATGAGAGCATGTCATTTTTTAAAAGTGTAGAATTTACTACGTAGTTTTCAGTGGATTTAGTATGTCATATTTAATCTGGGATAAGCAAGTCTGAGATTAACAAAAATGGACAATTGTGTGATGTCGTCTCAGCCTCAGACACCTACTGACATCGATGTTCGTTCATTTTTTTTATCTAGTTTTTTTAAACATATTTGAAAGTGCAGATTCGTGGAAACGAACCACTGGTGCACAATCTATGCAAAAGTAGCAAGAACATTCCAAAATCGCAAGCTCCAGTACAAAAAAAATTACACTGTTCTTTTTTAAAATTAGGTACTGTGCTGCAATTCATGGCAAAGTTTTGCATAGAGATTGTAAAGTTGATGGCTTTTGTGTGTGTCACTTATACTTGAGTAAATGAGATATCCACAATCAGAAAATGAAAGCTTTAGCATAAGTTCCGCCAGGAAGGCTTAATTACTACGCCACTTATTACATTAACATCTATCCAGTGTCCTAATACTTGCTGTATAAAAGATCGGCGCTTACACATGTTTGAGTTTGCAGATGCTGACGCAACAATTACCTCTATCCTCCCCACCACCTCCAGGATGGCCCAGTCTATACCGCCCCGGGGGTCGGCTGCGCCCTCGTCTTCAGGCAGAAAATGTAGATCCGCTACCCTCGGATTATGCACTACGGACGGGGCCAACGCCAAAGAACTTTATAAATAATTGCTTGTTGGGCTGTCAATAAATTAATGCTTTGTACATTACCCGAGTCTTTCTGGTAGAACTGAATATTCTGCTTTGTTTCCAGTCTGTGTGTGAAATAATCAGTGTTCATTCATTTTAGATGAACAGAAATATACACACATTATCTAATTTCTTCACAATTGTTGGTAGAACCACACACAGAGACTATTGTGCCAATGTTTGAAAGTACAAAAATAAAGTTCTTGCAATTAGACCATAATGTTTTAAAATGATCATCAGATTAGTTACTTTTTTATTGATTGCATATTATTCATACAATGGCAGCAAATCTAAACCACTCCTGGCAATCTTTTTTAAATTTTGAATCATCACTCAGTGAGTCATTAAACCTTGTACTGCTACTGTGTGTCTTTAGAAGCCTTTTGTCCGTCTTAAAGTGACATTATTTTAGAATATATTACCATATTAATTCCATGGCCATGCGTCAAGCTTGTCACAATAAACAGAACGTTATAATAATAATAATAATAATAATATGTTTATTTTTTATAGCGCCTTTCAAGAACCCAAGGTCGCTTCACAAAAAAAAAAATACAATTACGTTATCATGCGTTCATATAGACTACTATATTTAACATTCTTGGTGTCATTTTTTTATCGTGAAAACTTTATGGGCCCTATCATACACCCGGTGCAATGCAGCGCCAGGCGCGACGCAAGTGTTTTTTGCCAGTTTCATAATTGTCACATCCTGGGCCACGTTGTTTAAATAGCAAATGCATTTGCGCACATCTGTTCGCCCATGGCGTGCTGGTCTGAAAACGAGGTGTGTTCAGGCGCATTGCTATTTCGAGGCAACTGAAATAGACTGCGCCATTGACCAACAAAAACCTGGTCTAAAGTCAATGGCAATATTTTTTTGTTATTTAAAGGGAATGGGAGATGAGAATCTGATTTATTTCACGTTACACCCAAAACACACCCATTACTCATTAAGACAGTGGTCTCAAACTTGCGGCCCGCGGGCTATTTGTGTCCCACGGGGTGATATTTTGTGGCCCCCTACTTGACATTAAAGTTTAATGTTAGTGCGGCCCATCGTTGCGTGTGCCGCGTTAAAAAATAAAATAATTTTTATCCCTTATGGGCTACCATAGATAGTCCGTGACAGCTTACGGTGGGTTTGTTGTCAATAGTTATCATAGACAACCGCGAAGTACAAACTTACTGCGTCTGGAAAAAATTAGCGCGTCGCTTTAATTATGAGCGCGCTTGCCGCGCGCCTACATTTGAAATAACGAACTTGAGCGTGCAAAATATATGAGCGCGATATGTGAACACGCCCCTTGGCGAGCTACCACCAATCAGGCCACGAGCTACTAGTAGCTCGCGAGCGACGTGTTGGAGACCCCTGCTCTAAAACAATGTGAGAATAATCATTTTGAGCTTGTAATATGTGTCCAACAGGTTGATAAGAATGTTTGCTTTGATTTGTTCAAAGTCAGTAATTTGCCTGAGACACTACACATGTGTAGAAAGAATTCAATAAGACGGGCTGACATGACTGCAAATATTTGTATTTCAAAAGCAATACTTGTTTTTCTAAGTATAATAAAAGGAAATGTGCCTTCCAAAAAAACATTCAATATCATATTGAAAATAAAAAGGACATGAGCAAATTATATAAGAATCACAAAGATTTGTTCTAAGGAAAAGAAAAAGAATGTTTGTAAAATGAAGTATCACAAAGATGTTGTGTATATGGAAAAGACAAAGAAAGTTTGTAAAATGAACTTCAACTGTCAGAAGGACCGCTCATGAAGAACCAATCATGTACAGAAAGGAATGTTCAAATTCAGAGGAACAGTTCAGAAGAAACGTTAATAATAAAGATTGAGAAGATTAGATCAGTTGTGCTCCTTTTTTGGAATACTTGAATACTAATTTTTTGTGGAATACTTGATGCGGCCCAGCCTGACCCAGACCCTACCTCCAGCGGCCCCCAGTTAAATTGAGTTTGAGACCCCTGCATTAAGAGATTAGGGACAACCCTTTTAGACCATGCGCCGAGCGAGCCGACCATTTTTCTCGTCTTTAAACTAGCAAAAGTGGATTCAGACACGCCCTAACTGCACTTGCGCCCTGCGCTTTAGACCATTGCTTAGATCGTTAAAATCGGTGACAAACCAAAAATCAAGTCCCTATTGAAAAATCTTTTCAGGGAACACTAAAAAAAGAAAAGAAAAAAAGAATAGCACAACCAAGTACATAAATTGGCAGGGGAGAAAAAAGAAAAGCCATTTTCACTCTTGAAAATATATTAGGACACAGTGATCCCATCTGAAACTCTGAAGCGGTTGAGGGATTGATTTCCAAGAATAAACCCATCAGCCTTTCCACTGAGTGGCCACATTAACCAAGTGTGGTGACTGTTCTACTGGACTTACACTGAGAGTTATCAGAGCTGTAAAGGCCTTTGGGGGACATTCTGTAATAGGGATCTGCACAGGTGGCAAAATCTCGTTTAGACAACATCTTCTGTCCACCATCGTCACCCACCCCTTCTTCCAGGACTGAAAACCAAACAGGCATTAGACTCTCATGGCACAAAGCCTTCATCAGGCTCGATTTCCTTTATCGAGAGAGTGGTCTTTGGAGAAAAGAGGCACCTTTTACAAAAGGCTTTTGACAAACAAAAAAAAGGGAAAAAAGCAGATTGAAAAGGCAGGAAGAGAAGAAAAGAAGAGACCTGTGCTGGCAGAAAGGAAGAGAAAGAGAGAAAGGCAACTGTAATGTTTCAGGAGGTGTGGAAAAAAACTGAACAAAAAAAACTAACTGCCACAACTACCGACAATTACAGAGGGCGACCATGCATGAAACGCATTATCTGAAGCAGAGAGAAAAGATATAGAACAGATGTCTTCAGTCGGGGGATCTGTGGTCACCGCACTGAATTCACACATCAAGAAACCGCAAGATGGGGGAAAGAAAATGGAAAAAGTCACGGCGGAGTCATTACTCACCAAAGCGGCTGAATGTGAGTCAAACGAATATGTGTAGGTCTGTAATAAACAGGTTAGACGCAGCCACCCCGCAGTGAGTATTGGGGCATTGGTCCTCGCCGTTTCACTCCATTTGACAGTTTAAGTGACTAGCCAAGAAAATGCTGACAGAACAGGCTACTGATGAATACGGGTGAGCGGCCAAGCCAAAGAGCGGTTGAATAAAAGGTGTCTAAGATTTTAGTGTTTTATAACTGCACAGTTTCACAAGGAAATGTCACCCTGCTCTCAAAATGTTTCTCTTGCTTTAATTTTGTATGATTCCATAATTCACCTAATGTCTTCGCCGCATGTGCTTTTCACAAAATACCTGCACTGTACCTTTAGGACTTATCCCAAAAAAGAAATTTATGTCATCATTTACTCATCCTTATGTCATTAACTTTTTGAAATACAAATGAAGATTTTTTTAGTCACACCTGAGAGATTTCTATCCCTCCATTGAAAGTCCATTCAACCAAAATGTTCACAATTCCAAAAAGTTTAGAGAAACATCATAAAATGAATCCACATGAATCCAAGTCGTTTGAAGAGACACTGAAGAGACTCAACTATGCTTGCTTGGCTTTCTCGTGTGTCCGTTTGCCATGTTTAATCTGCCATCTTACTTGTGTGATTTTGGAGCATCAAAGTTTTGGTGAAATTGATTTTCAATAGAGTGGAAGAAATCTCTAAGGTTTAATTAATTTGTGTTTTAAAGATGTTATGGGTTTGGAAAGACATGAGTACATCAGGGGCCGTATTCACAAAGCATTTTATCTTACCACTAGGAGTAGTCCTAAATCGCACTAAAAGATTTTATCTAGGAGTTTTCTCTTAAAAGTTATTCACAACGCCTTTCAGACCTACTCTTAGTAAAGAAAAAATGACAACTCCTAAACTAAGAGTGAGTCTTCGTTGCTATGGATGACGTCATTACTCATTCACGAGCTTGACTGAAGTGACCACCTTGATTGGCTGATGATTGTAACGCGGGAATGATTCCAAACACCTCCCCCTACGATTATGAGTGACAGGGGACAGGTCTGAGAATGCGTGCGCTACACAAGTAGTGCGAAGGACGGAAGATGATGAATAACTGAATAAATAGCCAAAATGAATAAAGAGTAAGGAAAAACAAATAGCCTAGTAGCCTATTGAAACATATGGATTGATGCAATATCTTTGCAACAATATTGAATTAATCTGTCGGTATATTCCTCTGCCTACGTTTGCAAAGAGAAGAACATTTTAATTTGATTCACAATGAAACGTTACAATTAGTTTACATGCAGTGAGTAGCCTAGTTTTGGTTGTTGTTGGTGGCGTTATTGCATCCCTAGTTATGCCTACACTGTAAAAAAAAACCCTGTAAAAAACGGTAATTTTCTGGCAGCAGGGGCGCCAGAAAATGTCTGTTAAAAAACGGAAAAATACTGTCAGAAAAACACCCAGTAAAAAACAGTAAAAAAATGGTAATTTCTTATTCTATAATTATGGTTTATTACTGTTATTCTACACAAAAATATATTTCATTATCTGATATAATGTTAATTTACTGACCCATTGAAGTATTAATATCTGTTTTGTACCATAGTAATACACTGACAACCAACCATCGCAGCAATGATGAGTCACATGATCAATCAAAGCTCATCACAAGCAGCTCTTCCATTAGAGAGTTGATACTAAAATATAGAAACTACACAGTGTCATTCGCACAAATATTAAACACCATCATGGTAACACATGAAATTTAAAAAATGCAATAAACATTAGTTTAACAACATTAAATGTAACATAACACCCTAATATACATAACTGATTCGAAAAAAAAAACTAAGAAAACTATAAAGAAACATAGTTATTTCAACAAAAACACATCAAATGTGAAGTGTGACACTGCAGGGAATTGTGGGAATGTCAATTTACGGTTTTTCACTGTAAATTATACAATGACTTGTTCTTTTTAACTTTCAAAAACTGTAAATTTACATTAAATGTACCATTAGATCTATCACAGTTATTTACCGAATATAGTACGGAAACTTTCTGTTAACCAATTAACAGTTTTTCACTGTAGCATTTTTACAGTCTTTTAACGTTAAAATCACGATCATTTTTTACAGTGTACAATGCAAAATTGTTCCCTCGCGATTGGAAGCTCCTAGCCGCCGCATACGCATTTCAAAACATCGCAACGTGAAATGCCACAAAAAGCAGTTTGTGAATAGGTCTTAGTGAGTTAGGAGTCTTCTCGACTTCTTTTAAGCTGTCCCAGACTTAGGTGCTACTTTTAGGGCTAAAATGCTTCGTGAATTACTCTTGTGACACGCCCATTATTTTTAGGAGTTGCTCCTAAATACGCCAGTAAGGAGTTTTAGCCTTAAAACTCTTAAAAATACGGCCCCTGAACAGATTTTCCATTTTTGGGAGAACTGTCCCTTTTATGGTAATGTGCAAGTTGCAATATGTGTATTGTAAAGGGATGTAATAAATCTAAACACAAATCAAACAGTCTAATGGAATTGTTGGGGAAAAGTACTAAAAGACTAATCATTAGAATAGTTAAGAAACCAGAATTAACTCAGAATTATTATGATCTGTATACAGTACTACCATTAAAGATATCAAACAATATTGTAGTTTTAGCTACTTCTGTTTTCTTCATCATAAAAAAACAGGGACTTGTTTGGCTGGTTAGCTTTTTTGGGTCCATTTTTGCATGTAGATGACATAACACCATTATGCTTTAGCAACTGATTGCCATTCAAAATCGTCTGTGTATTCTAACAGAATAAAATCGTAAGAATCCGCAAAATTGTATTATTTGAGATGTTTTACCAGTTACGAATTTGTTTTGAGGGCTCTTATGTGAAATAGACTTCCCCCCCTGTCTAATAAAGTAGTCTCAAGGCATTTACAAGTAAAGCTCAAACGAAAGACTCAACAATGTTTTTTTGTACATTAAGCAAAGATGGCAGTCTTCCGCTTATTTACTTCTGAGGCAAGCAGGAACCTGTGAGGTGAACGGGGAGGATGGATAGACCTTGGTATAAATACTTTATAGATTCCTCTAAAACAAGGTCAAAAGACAGCAAGAGACCGACGTTTTGTGCATGGGATAATGTAGCTAAAGCAATGTTTTCGTTGTGAGATTGGGCTGATTTGAACTAAAAAAGAAAGTATTTTACTGACTGAACATTAAGTCCTTTACCAATTCAGGAGTCAGGGTCACGTCCTGGGCTTCTGTCCAGCACGGATAGATGAGAGGTGTCATGGTCTGGCTGACACAGCCGTTCTGGTCATTCAGGTAGGGGATATTTAGTGTTGTTCACAAGCAGAAACATCTGCTGCTGCCCTGCCACAAATGAGGGTCAAAAACAATTCGCATTCGACACATTCAGTGCCTATTACTTCTTATCTGAAAAACGCACACACACTGCATCTCTTTTGACTGACAGCTTGGTGTGTCACATGGAAGACACCCAAGCTGACACCTCCCTAAATTATGAGAGACTACTGTTTCCACAGCAACCACACGTCTTATTCGGTTTTTTCTACAATGCTGGATGGAAAACAGGTAATCGGTAGACAGAAAACCATCTCCCTAAAAAAAAAGGAATGTCTTTTGCAGACCAAGGCAAGCAATGCCACATGATGAGTGAACAAGAAAGATGACAACAGATGGGTGGAGGAAAAGTCAGCAGGGACTAACAGAGGATATGTGAGGTGGCAAGGGGACACTGGACGAGTCCCCAGGTATGCATTAGACTAGTGAGAGGTTGGTGCTGAAGAACTTAGCTTGAACAAGATGGATGTGACCTGAGTCAATGATCCCCAATGCACTGGACACTATAAAGGGAAGCATCAAGCTACAGCACTACACCCACACTGCCCAGCGGTTTTGCTCACGTTCAGACCATTTCAATAGTAATCTCATTTGTCACACATTTCAAAATTGACCCAGTGTCTATGCTGAGAAAAAAATGGCTTTGAAACAATTTTCATTCAAACAATTCTAGTAATTTTCTGTTTATTACAAAGAAACAGCACCTAACACATTTAATTATCTATGAAATTATGAAGTAGAAACAAATGTACTCCAATAATGTTTTTTTTTATTTACCACTTCGAAAAATACTTTTTTACAGTGTACTGGGCTGCTTACATGATGTATCATTTTACGTGGTTAGTGGCAGCAATCTAATTAGTGCTAATTAGTTTCTGCGATTAATATTTTCCGATGAACTATGCTATGCTATGCTAAAAAAATATTTTGGCTAGCATTTGGATATTTTGTTATTAGTTGTGATTAATCATGATTACTTACAGAAAAACGTGATTAATTCATTTTTTTTTTATTGAGTGACAGCAATAATGCTAATGCACATTTAATTGTCGCTATAGTGGAAAAAGAACCTCTTTATGGGCCATTTATTTGTAATGATTAATTTTGGGTTTTGAGAAAAGTAAAGTCACTCACAGTCTCTGTGTGGTGATATTTAATCATTGTAGACAACGAGAAAATGATCAACCACAAGTGAAACAGCATGATAGAAATGTTCATGAGAACACCAGAAGTGTGAGGAAAGCATTGAGCTGTTAATCATTTGTTCTCTCTTTCTCTCCCTCTCTCTCTTTGTGTGTGTGTTTTTTTTATTCGAAATGAGAACACACATTTGTATAATAACATTGGTATTACACTGGTATTACAAGGTAAATGTGGTTTGAGAGGACATTTCCTGAGTCCTCGTAATTGGCTTAAAAAGCATACTAAACAATGTTTTATTAAAAATGTAAAAATGCAAGTTTTCTGTGATGGGTATGTTTAGGGGTCAGGTTAGTGTAGAAGGATAGAATATACAGTTTGCAACAGTATAAATATTATGCTTATAATGTCTTCATAATGATAGGTGCACCAATGTGTGTGTGTGTGGTTCAGCTTTACCCTACATTATATACCCTACGTCCTTTTACTTGTGCTTATAAATCATACTACCTGATTTTTTTTTTATGTAAAAATGTAAAATAAAAATCATTATGTCTATGGAAAATCCCCATAAAGTGTGCGCGCTTAACCACATATTTAAGATTAATTTGAGAGCTAAACCTGACAAAAAGCATTTACAACATAACGAAAGGTTGTGATGCTGGAGGGAAAGTTCCCATTCAGATATCTATAAGTAAATTATGAAATATAATTATATTATTACAATTGAAAATATCTGTTTGAATTTACAGAAGCCATTACTCCAGTCTTCAGTGTCCCATGAGGTTACACTTTATTTCGATGGTCCACTTTAAAAACTCTACTATCTACTAAAAGTAACTTTGCAACTACAAGTCAACTCATTCTCAATAGTTAGTAGACTGGTTAGGTGTAAAGTTACTTATAGTCAGTAGAATCTCTGTTGAGGGACCATCACAATAAAGTGTCAGCAGATATTAAGCGAACAGTCTAACAATACTCTACTGAGAGTTAGCTGACATATAGTTGCAAAGTTACTTATAGTTAGTAGAATGTCTAAAGTGAACCATCAAAATAAAGTGTTACCTCACATGATCCTTCAGAAATAATTCTATTATGCTGATGTAGTGTTTAAAAATATATTTTATTTATTTACTTATTTATTTCAAATTGTTTATTATTTTCATAGTTGAAAACAGTAGTGCTTCTTAATATTTTGGTAGAAACCTTGATCATTTTTTTTCATGATTCTTTGATGAATAGAAACGTTAGCTATTGTTGTTTGTTGTTTAAAAGAATGGCATTTATTTGAAAAAGTAACCTTTTGCAACATTTCAAATGCCTTTACTGACACGTTCTATGAATGCAATGTGTCCTTGCTGAATGAAAATACTAATTTATTTAAAAAAAGAAATACTGACTCCCAAACTTTTGCTACCTTCTTAGCGACCTCATAAAATCGCTCTTTTGTGGAACTGGTTTGCAATGCTTCATGTGGAGACCAAAGCAATGCACAGCATTAGTCACATGCCTTTACTCTTACATAAAGGTTTTAGAATAGATTTTTTATATGAATCTATATTCAAGCTCTGTATTCCAGCTGAACTTTCTAATGTGGCTAATTGAGTATCCACAGTTGGGTTTTGTAATGAGCCCTGTGGGAATTCTAAGCTAATTCATTGTTTCATTGGCAATATCAAGAATCAGGATCCAGATCCCTGCGGGCCAGGCGCACGAATGACCCAGTGAATCACATTTTTGAAGGTTATTTCAACCTGGAGCCTTTGAAACTTTTTCAAAGGACTTCAAATGACTTTAAATCTAATTTCCTCTCACATTATGAGGTCAAAATGACTATAGAGTTACAAAATCAAGGTCGTGCTGCTGAAGGGACAGTTCCTAGCATGGATAGGTGTGTGTGAAAAAGAAAAAGACCATTAAGGGAGGGGACGTTTATGACCTTAACAACTGAGTTATATGATTATGGAGTCTGATCGCGACACTTGTGAGGTTAGGCTAGCAATACATCGAGGAAGGGACAGCGGGAGAAAAAGAGACATTACTGGAGCCGAGTCAGGAGGCCAGGAGAGATTATAAGGGAGGTGGACAGAGCAATCTTGTATCGTTTCCATCCAAGAGATAAGAGACTAAGATGAGGTCTTGGTTAATTCAGAGCAAGAGTCTGAGAGATCTGGCTTTTTCCTGAGCTTAAATTCTGTTGCAAAATACAAGTACCACCGTTCATTAAAAGATTGCATGCTTGGAGCGCTTACACTAAATCAGAAAATGCCATCAATAGATTAACGGATCAATGAAATATTGATTAAAACACAAGCGCAAAGTTTTTTAAAATTGAAATATTTGTGTTTATATTGAGTCCTCCTTAGGATTTGGTATATAATAGAGTTCTCATTCTTTTAATGAGCCTTTTTTTTTTCTGGACAGTTGTAAGACACCCGATATCCTTGACTTTACATTCCTAAAAAATATCAAAATTTCAATTAAATAAAAAAAGTATGTTTATTAAAGAATTTTTTGTTGTATCTGCATCTGAACATACAATATATCAAAATAAAGAACAGAGCAACTTCTTAAAAGCAACAAAACAACAACATTTTATTCTAGCTTCATGCATCAACATTTTAATGTTGGTAAGTAAAAAAAAAATAAAAAAAGAAGCAACATTTTGAAAAAAAAAAAGCTGAGAAATGTGCATTTTTGTCAAAGACTATGTCTGGATCGGATTCAGAACGATGATCAAAACATAGATTGAGGCAGCGTCTACATTAATCCAGATACATTTTACAACGGCGTTTTTGTTTAAAAACGCTCACTGTCCACACTAGCGTTTCAGGCGTTTTCCGACATTTCAGTGTGGATGAGAAACTTTTGGAAAATGCCTGAAACCGTTAAATTCACCTTACTGCGCATGTGTAAAACCTCACAAAAGGATAATTGACAGGATCCTTTTATTTAGCAAAATATCTCACCATTCACTGATGAGTCCAGGTCGCACTCGGTCACCATATGTTTGGTCTAAAACGCAACTGCTCGCATGTATTGCCGCAGAGTAGGATTAGGATCTGTGCAGGACTGTGATAGTGTGGACAAGGCCTGAGTAGATTGCGTCCATCAACAACCCCAAAGCTTACAAACCCATTGGTTCGACACTTCATTCGGTAACATTAAGCAGTTTTGATTCATATACTGTTGAATGTTTGATGATTGCTTTAGCTTACATGCGATGTCAGCGATCCTTTAAACGCTTGTTTCTGCTTCTTCTTTGCCTGTGTTTTGATCGGGAGATTCTGTACTCTTTCAGACGATGTGTAACAGCGGCCTCTACTGTATAACAGTGAAAACATGGATTGCTGGAAAATTCTGTCAATGGCAGGGAAAGAGTTAAATGTGGTTGTATGTACAGTGTGAATTGCATTTTTATTGTATTTTAGAATAAATGAATAGATTTTGACAAAAAAAAATGCGTCACATTATGCATGAAAAAAAAAAAGAAAAAAAAAAAGAAAAGAAAAAAAAAAGTGAGTTTCACTCACAAAGTCCAATTTCAAGAACTGTGATTTTTTTTATTCACATAAGGAGCTTATTCCACATCTCAATTTTATATATAGCAAGTTATTTTATGTTTGAATTGCACAAAAAGACTTCTATTCAAGCTTATTTTGAGCTGAAACACATCTTCAGTAGCACAATGATTACACAAGGGTACAATCATTGCTATAAATATAAATAGACATTTACAGATGAACGAAGCAGAGGTTGTGGTTGGTAATAGCTACAGGCTTTACATTTGCATGACTACAACATAACATCTGCTGTGATTAACCTCCTGCATTCACTGCTGTAAACAATTAGCCTGATTAACCACATTTAACCAACAAGCTGTTAAACAACCCAAGAACAGCGCATGAACAAACAAGTAGTAATTCAGCATGTAAGCCGTTTAGTCCCTGAATCGAATCTCTTCGACTGACACGCTCAAACTAAAGGCAGGAATAAAGCAGCACTTACCTTCCAGAACTTTTTGGCATTCTCTACCCTGGACCGTTTGCGCGGGAGCGATACTAGCCTTGCAGAAGACACATGGTCAAAAATCATGTTGAAGGCTAGAGGACTTGCACAGAATATATGGGGTGCGTACAGTGAGAATGCTTTATATGGCTCCCAGAACCCCTTCCAATTATCAAACACTCATAAACAATAAGAATCCAGCCCATCTGAGCAGGAGATCCCATTACACGCTAATGGAAGAGCAGACGGAGCTGCCGTCTAGTCTGGCAGGCATGTACAGCGGATGGAACAAGACAATGGATACAAGATCTCCAACTATAAGAGCTCTCCTTCCTGAAAAACATAATAGTTTCTCACCGGGGTCCTCACCTTAATGTGGGTTATCACTTTAATGAGTTTAGTGTGCTGGCTAATGTGATTCGAGATTACGATCACAGCAGAAATGTGAGCCTAGGTGCTGATATTAGCATAGGCCTCCAGTGGCACTCAATATCTCATTTAAAGAGCAAATGTAAGAGCACAAGAGATAAAAGCTAAAGAGGTTACAGAGCAGAGAGTGCATACACTCACAAACACGCGTACAAGCATACAATATTTAATAATGTTTTCACACCAGAGCGTTAATGGCAGACTCATCCGTCTGATGTCAGATCACCAGTAAACTGCATGTCAACTTGAAAACTGTGGTCTGGGGTGCACAACTTTATTTTAAGGTAACGTTGTAACATTATACTTACTCAAAAAAGTATTGAGTAATATTAATTCACTACTAATTAATTATGTACTTACTCTAGGGTTAGGGTAGGATTAGGATTTGTTTTAAGGGTCAGTTGCATGTAATTATGCATAATTTACTGTTATTAATATGGTAAGTACATGTAACGTAACAAGGACACTGTAAAATAAAGTGTTACCTGGTTTGGTTTAGGGGTAGTTACGTGTAATTATCCATAATTTACTGTTGTTACTATAGTAAGTACATGTAGTACCGTGTAACTATGTCACCTTAAAATAAAGTGTTACCAAAATGTGGACTTGAGTCTGATTCACAATTGGTATGGAAGCAATCTAGCATAAATTGCAAATGAACCACAACTGATAAATATGTTTCCTCAAGTATAGTGCTTTTGACAAACAGCAACGTAGTTATTTGCTGAAATCGCCAACTTTCTCCAAATCTCATTTGCACCCGTGATCAAGTCGAATAAGACGATTTGATGCCAATGATCATGTCTCATCATTGACATCAAACCTGGTGGATGCATCTTGAAAGGCCATATCTCAATTAAATGAGATCTGAGACCTATCATATGGCTTTAGAACAACTGGAATATAGATCAGAAATGATATATGGATCACTTTGTGGCGCCACTTATGGAACTCTCTAGCACCAGTCACCATTATAAATGCACTATAAACACTTGACAAAAAATCTTTGTTTGTAAGGACATAAAGGTGAACAGATTTTAATTTTTTTTGTGACAACTAACACATTAAGTTTTAGCAGTAAATCCAAACAGACAGAAATAAATAAAAATGAGATCCCCCTCAGTAGAAATTGCGTTCCTCGGTAGAAAGTTCCGGGGGGCACAGCGATATGACCGAAAAGGGCACTACTTCTATCCACAGATTGTTGATTGGATGGAGGCTGATTTGAATGTGAGCTTGAATCGAATTTAAGAAAGCAGCATGGTTTAAGCAGATGGTATGTTTGGAGAAGTCTGGAATAATGTCACCAGAGAGAAGTCTGGAATTTCACCAGAAAATCAAGTTATGAAAATCTGATTAAGAATTACAAGGTCAAAAATAGAAAATAAAAATGAAACAAGCGCATGGATGCATTTAGAAAATTGATAGGATGAATTTCCATTTCATGCCAGATTTAAAAAGGTCACTTCACTGTAGCTTATCTCCATTATGAGTAGGTTGTAGATTGGGTTTCAAAGTAGGTTCCCCGACAGTATGTTTACATGTACTTTAAAAGTTGGAGAAAATAATCACTTTTCTTTAAAAAAAAAAAAAAAACTCTTTAGTCAAATTTTTGATAGGTTGGACTAACAGACCTGAATAATGTGATTGGCTTTGTTCAGGATGTATACACGCTAATATAATTGGCCTCAGTGTTGTGTAAAATTTCCAAAAGACAGAGGTGACACGTGACATGTAGGCCTATTTATTGATTCAATTATTCTGTTCTAATGTGAAAGAGACCTGGAGGGGAGTCAAATCAAATATTGGTTCACAGCTCAAGTCTGATTTTTCTTGTTCTCACTATGCATGGCTCCCACTCAGCCAGTCATTCCATTTAAAAAAAAAGATGAAACTGCACTGTGACCCTCAGGTTAAACTCACCAAGACTCTCGTTTGATCTATGTCAGAATGCATCAGTCCTCATGTTAAAAAAGCCCAATGTTGGTTCTTCTCCATTGCCTCCTAGAGCTGACAATGAGGGCTTCCAGTCCCCGCTCTAGCCCCGGCCTGCTGGGCTCTTGAGGGCGAGGTTAAGTGACGGCAGGCACATCACACACATTCAGAACAAAGCCTACTCAGGAGACCCTTACTAGCGGCTAATCATAAAGACCCATGTAGCCTGTTGAATTAGCATTAACCTCCCCCGCTTCAACACTTCAGCTTTTATCTGTTCATCATAAACGCTCTAAATATCCTCTCCAGCAGCATGAGTGACACCCCGCGGGCGTGATTCAGCCCTAGATGTGGGAGTTGTTTTATTTCACGGACTGAAAAGCACTTGATTATTATTCACCTATGTAAACTGGATGAGCCAAATTCAGCGGCATCTACAATGACCGCATTGCTTGAGGAGACACGGTGAATTAATCAGACATTCAGACTCTGTTTTTAGTCGCCCATGGATCCTTGAGTCATTTGAGGTGTGAAGAACCCGGATGAGGCAGAGAGCCTCAGGGCCTGCTGAGAGTGCCACAACACTAAAACACATCCTAATGGATCAAATACAACAAGAACAAACCCCAACAGAGACTTGCACTGTGGAGACCAAACACCTGGTGAGGGAGTGATATAGATCAGTGTTACTCAACTGGTGGGTTGTGATCCAAAACTGTGCAAAAAACAAGTAGAAAATCATTGAAAGCTAAATTTCAATGTACAATTTAAAGGATTAGATCATTGAGAATGGAAAGGGTGGCGAGAGAACAGCTCTGTTTGAGTCCCTAGCAGGCTGGGTACACTTTAAGAACATTTTAGGCATCATAACACTAAAAAAGTACCATGAATACCAGAATACCATAGTACTTCCATAATTTTGTATATGGACCATAGCACTAGCATGGTTTTTGGACCATGGCATTTTCTGAAACACTTTGCATAAACATATCATGGTACATGGTAATCACATAGTATACCATGATGCTACCTTCATCATAAGTTCTCTGGTTTAATCATTCCTTTTGTTTTCTTTCCTCTTGTTTTGTCTCTTCCAAATGCGACCACAGTCTGCAATCAATGTGACTTCTCGTTATCGCTCACCTGTTTATCTTTGTCTCTTGATTTCTCTATATATCCTTTGTTTCCCTCTGTTCTCTGCCAGTGTGTTTTGTGTTTCCAGCCTATTTTGACGTCATTTTGTTAAGTTTGGGATCCCTTTTTGTTTTGTTTAGTTTTTATTTTGCTTACATTTTTCTCTTCTGCCCAGTTGTGTTGCGGTTGCCTGTTTGCCCCCCAGAACTCACCAGTCTTGGACAGCTCTCCTGGTTTTGACCATCTGAACTGGATCTAGTTTTGGAGTCTGGTTTCTCAGTAAACTGCTTGCATGCTTGGACTTGTCTTTTCATTCTGTCTATCAGCCTGATCTTGACTGTGAGTTTGGATATCTCTGATAATGTCTGCCCCTTGTTTGATCTCTCAGTTCGTCTGACCTCGACTCTCACCTCACTACTGGATATTATTTGCTGATGGACTGATCTGGATTTTGACCTCAGCATGTTTGACTTTCCTTCTGCCGATTTCGCAGAGTTGGTTCGGAGCCCAGCGGCTCATGCTGTTTTATATTCGTGTAGTAATAAAATGAAGCTGAGCATTTGTCTGCTTTTGGGTCTTTCCTTTCAGAGAATGTAACAAGAACAGTATAATTGTGGAAGAAGTACTCCTGACATGAAACCTTTATGTTTAAGCCAGTCCCATAAACTCATGGCTATTAGCTCAGTGAAATTTTTCATTCAAGACTGTGGATGCAATCAAGGACATTTTGAAATGTATTTATTCAGTACTGAAACATATAAAGAAAATAGTTCTATCTTGCCCAGCATTTTTTGTGTCCACTGTTGTTCAACTCTACCACTTGAAGTGGCACTGTGCAGACCGATCATTGAATGACATCCTAGTCAGGGTTTCCGCTGTCCGGTAATTACCGGACATTGGCCGGGAAAAAAATGAAATGTCCAACAAAATTAAATCTCTCCGGCCAAATTGTCCGATTAAAATTGCGCAATAATCCCGCCCCACTAACACAATATGAATTTAAGAATAAGCCTAAAATGTATAAAGCAAAAATACGCCGACCTCTGGCTATGTTATAAAAGAACAGGCTCTACCGTTTGAAAGTTATTAAACAACATCGCATGCTGCATTTCAAATAAAGCGCACGCCTAAAACGGCTGTGATATAGACCTAAACAACGAACGATTGAGTGAGACACTTCAAATATGGCCAAGCCCAGGGAGGCTAGCCTTAAAAGGTGTTTTCAGAAGCCAGACGCGACGGACGATGGTGAATCAGGAGCATCTCATTATATAGATCATTCTAATCCGCGCACTCGTACGTAGACTACAGTTTATTTTTTCTCTCATCAAAACTTAATAGCCTATGTTCATCAGTGGTTACAGCCTATATCAAGCAGGGACACGTTTGTGTGCATTTTATTTTGTGATTTCACTGGAATGAATAGAGAGTCTCCGCAACGGCGATAGATTGAAATGCGCGTCCGAGTGAAGATTGCGCAACTCGCGCAGCGCGTCGTCCATGCAACTGATAGCAGTGGACACGAGCCCTCAGCTTGATTTCAAAACCAACAGATTTTAACGCTAGATCTCTTATTTAATAGCGAACTTAATGAATGATCTGCTAGTTAACCGGAGATGTTTTATTTATTTGTATTAGGTACATCCGTGCCTCAATGTTTCAGAAAGTGAATGTGTGTGAAACCATAGTAAAAAACAATTGGTGTTGATTGACGCCAATCGGACGTTCATGTTTTTTTCTGTCTATTTGAAAGTTAGGCTACTAATAACATGTTGCATTCTATACGGCCTGATTATGTCATTTTTTAAGTTAGCCTGCCTCCAGTTTTCCTCAACTTGACTAATTAAGAGGCGATATTTGACCGGCATATCATCAAAATGTCCGTAAAACGAAACCTCTGCCGGTCACTTTGACCGGCACCCATTTGTTTCTAGCGGAAACTCTGATCCTAGTACCGAGAGAGCGATTTGAAAGCATACAGAGCATAATTTACGGAAATTACGACATGGCGTGAATGCAGCATAACAAGACAAAGAACTGAGGAAGGCTTAAATACACAGATAGTGTTGATTAATGGAAGAGGAAGCAAGTGAGAACTAATTAGGGAGTATGACAACAAATGAAAGGACTAGAACTCAGGCAAAATAGACAATGAAGACCAAGACTAGACAAACAAGACAGAAACTAAACATGACCGTGACACCATCATTGTACCATGTACTGACACATTTTTACCCCCTAAGAAGCAAGTTACTGAAGCTGCCCACAGACTGTAAAGCAGCTTACAAAGATTTATAGCAGAGCCAGCATGTCCACTACCCACTCACACAATCAGAAAACACTGAGAGATGTGGGAGAGAGATCAGGAGGGTTATTTCCTGAAAGGACAGCAAAGTGACAAGTCTAAGTTGCTGTGTGCAATGTAAGCACAGTATCTGTAGTGTCATTAATGTCTTGTCTGTCTTTATTTACTCAGCTGTCAGGTCAGAGGTGAAGAGGACAAATACAGTCTATGTGCTTTAACTCTACGCCCAGATTTACACTCTCTAACCTTCCTGATCCCATCCATAGAAGCATTGCTGATTCAAGCATTAGCGTCTAACACCCTGGCGCTAGTATCTGACACCCTGTCAATGGCTGCTGTGGAGAGAAGGGTCATGGTGAGCTGGGAATATGTATTCCTCATTTACAAATTTTGACACTCATGCATGCCAGCAACACAGGTCCCAGGGTGCCTGTCAGATTACACTTTCCCTAACACACAATCCAGTTCTCCAGGGCTGAGTGTATGGATTTTATACTCCTCAGTGCTCAGAGTGTAAACAAGTCATTCCGAGGTGATATGAGTGCTTTTTTTTTTTTACTCGTCTTGCTGATGCAAAAGCTCACTGTAATTTCCGAGAAGGCGGGGGTGATTGACTGATCAAGCTTCATTAACATAGCAAACACAAGAAACTCTGCGTAAGCACTGCAAACTTAGACACTCCGGCTTGTAAATAAACAGCAATAACCCAAAGAGGTCAAAGTCTTTCACAATAATTACAAGAGCAGCTAGCGTTGCAGGTGTGCCACTTTAGCAAACAAAATTTTGGTGCAAAATATGGTTTACTGGTATAGTGCGGTCTCATGTGTATTTAACACATTGTCATTCCCTTTTAGAAAATAAGCCTCCTTTTATGCAAACAAGGCTCATTATAAATTGCGCAATTTACACCATGTCCTAAGCAGACACATTTTGATGAGGCTGAACTACATTTTATAGGTCATTTTGTTTCTATTTCTGCGACATTGTGCCAGGTAGCCCGTCCACACTAAAATCTCATTAGATTTACATACTGCCTCCCTTATGTATATTAAATGACACGAACGTGGAGAAACTTATATCATATGTCAAATCCCTCAAAATTCCACGAGGAAAACCATAAAATCTGGTGAAGGATCACGGAAGTCATAAAAATACAAGCATTCTGCAGCTGCAGTGCAGGAACTGTTCTAATTGGCTGTATTTTGTGATTGTCTTGCTTCACAGGTGCAACCACAGAAACCGAAATTTCTCGGGACAGCAGCATGTGTCCAAATTTGAATCTTAACCGTTCTATTTCATCAGAAACGATCTTGAAACAGGGCTTTAAGTGTAAAATACCAAACTTGTCCTTTGAACTCAAAAACAATACAGGACAATGAACTGAACCAAACTCAGGAATACAAGACTAAGGGGGCTTTCACACTAGCACTTTTGGTGCGCACCCGGGTTCGAATGACGTCAGAGTTCGGTTCGTTTGGATGATGTGAACGCTGTCTTCCGAACTCGGGTGCGTACCCGTGAACCGTACTCGGGTCCGCTTAAAAAGGTGGTCTGGGGTACGGTTCATGTGAACTCCAGTACGGTTCTCTGCTGATATGAACGCAATCGAACCAAACCGCGGAAGTGAACCGCTATTGATGACGTATAATGTATAATGTGGTCGACAGGACAGTTGTCAGTGCGTGTGTGTGTGTGTGTGTGTGTACACTTACCTTGACGAAAAGCGGGATTGACGCACTGCAAGCAGAGAGATGATTTATGCTCGCCTCCGCAAAAATTGTCTTCGGCTGACAGCCAGCTGTCTTAGGAACGATTTTAGAACTTTTGCGGCAGACATACCCAAGTGTGTTTCTGTATCTTTTCTTTGAAAACAAAACCAAAGGTTAAAAAAAAAGAAGAACAAATGTGAAGCGAGCAATTCTATTCATTTTGACGCCTTTTCATTCATAGCGGCGCCGGTTACCAAGCAACATGTTTACGCGCCAGCTGCAGCCTGATGACGCAAGCGTACCGCGGTTCAGATACAAATAATATAATGTGAACACAGTCCATCAGGGGCAGGGGGAGGGGGGAGCAATCGAACTCGGGTTCGGAACAGGCAATCGAACCAAGTGTGAAAGCGCCCTAAATGACAAACTTAACCAGAACCAGGTGTGCAATATAATTAGAAACCATGACAACAAATGAAGAGCGGGAACATGGGGAACAAAGGAAACAGAAACAGAACACAGGAAAATGTGATACAAACTAAAACTCCATGAAACAGAATGTAAACCTAACGACAACTGTTTGATTATAATAATAGATGTTTCTGAGCACCAAATCAGCATGTTACAAAGATTTCTGAAGGATCATGTGACACTGAAATAATGGCTGCTGAAAACTCAAGAATATAAAGTACAGTTTAACATATATTAAAATAGACAACATTATTTGAAATTATAGTAATATTTCACTATATACCTCTTTTTACTGTATTTTGGGGAAAAATGCCACCTTGGTGAGCAGAAGAGACTTCTTTCATAAACATTAAACAAATCTTACTGACCCTAAACTTTCGAACGGTACATTTTCAGATTTATTATATTTTTTAGAACCTTTGGGCCTCAGGATTGAAACATGAACAAAACATTATTCTGTGTAAATTGTCCGTGAACCAATTCTGAGGTAAACTGTAGCATTGAATTGGCATGAAGTGAAATGTATTCTATGTTTAATACAATCCCATAATGCATTGCTAATTTGTTTCAATTGTTTGTAAAAAACACTCTTAGGCAAATTGTGGCACTTTACATAAGAATGGTTTTACAAATGATTTACACAACATTTGTTCTGCTCATGTTTCATGAATGAGACCCCTTGTGGGTAAAAACCTTGAGTTCCTGTTCGGAAATGTGTACCTCTCGTTGTTTTCTGCCATTGTTTTGGTGCATTTCCATGCAGAGAGGAAAATTGTTCTATGCAAACAGTAAGCAGCCTCAAACTTGTTGGCATTATGCTTAATCGTATAATTCCTGTAGTGAATCATGTGAAATCAATGCTATTAGCAGTTCGTAATTCATTCTTAACAAATGAATCCCCCCTTAGTGTCAATTTATTCAACCTTAAATAGATTCCCTGCTGTTTTCTTTTGCTCCACTGCATATATTCGCTGTACGCAACAACTTTGCACTGATTTCAAAATAGCTCTGGCAGGGGAGCATTTTTGCAAAACTATATATTGCTTTTGTTCACACAACAGAAAGAATCAAAGCTACGGCTTTCAACTCAGCTAGAATGAGATCGGCTTTGCAATTTAATATCTCAGAAATAAGCCTGTCATGGCGTATAGTAGACACATATGATCTTCTCTCTGCCCACCTATATTCTCTCCACTGCATAGATATATCTCATCATTTCATTTTCACAGACATTATTCAAGATTTACAGATGTCAGTGAACTCTGCAAAAGCAATAATGTTTGGCTGTCATACGTCAAGGTAAAGCCTTCAGAGCGGAAAACATTGACACAACGCAAACAGCCGGCGCAGCAGTCGACCCCGCTTCTGGAAAAGCGAATGACAACGAGGAGAACAAGTAGTAAGTCAGGTTTTGTAATGATTTTTTTTTTTTGAGAAAAACGCAATAGAAAAAGAGGAGAAGAACAGATGGAGTAAGCAAAAGAACAAAGGATCAGTTGAGAGATCCTCACTGGTCCACATAGAAGTCAGGTAGATGCTGTTAAGATCAGTCTTAAGCTGAGATATATAAAGCTTGTTGTGTCCTGACCTGAGTCTTGAATTGCAAACAGACAGGACAGGGATGAACCAGTAGTGTAGCAACGACCCACGGCCTAGGCGCCCTTGATTACATGTTTCCCCCAGATTCCTGATTGATAAAAAAAAAATAAAAAAAAATGATAATGTCTAATTGATAGATTGACCAATGCTGCGCTGTAAAACACAACGGCTGATTTCAAACTCATTGGTTTGGTTGACGTGTTGGGCGTAGCCTACGATGTCATTTTCTATGCGCGTGAGAGTTCATTAACATGCGGTAACAATGGCGGATGCACAAAGTTCAATATTATGGTTTTACAAGAAATCACGGAAAGGTGAGCAAGAAGGTCAAATGTGCCATCTACATCTGAGCCTACTTCACCTTTCCACAAGGAGACAGCGAGTGAAGCGACACCTGAGGCTTCCCATTTCCAGGACACTCATATTTCATCAGTGGACATCCATGACATAAATCTGCACAATGCCAAATGATTTTGTCTCATTATAACAGCTGAAACAACTTAAAATACTCCGTCATTTACGGGCATACAGATAAGAGGAAGACATCAAAACTCTTTTCAAAACTCAATTTGAAACTGTATAGGGTCTATTTTTATTTGTGTACACTCACAATCAAAACAAAACATTGTGCTTTTGTAAAATAAAGCCGGCGTTCTGACGTAGAACCAGGAAGAGCTGCAATGTGTTTACAAAGTGAACAGCGTCAGAGACTGTGACAGTAGAGAAGAAATTGTTGAATAAAGTCGTTATTTTTGTGTTTTTTTTGGGCACAAAATATTTGCGTCGCTTCATAACATTAAGGTTGTCTATTTTAACGATGTCTTTACTACTTTTCTGGGCCTTGAAAATGGTAATAACCTTGCAGTCTATGGAGGGACAGAAAGCTCTCGGATTTCATCAAAAAGATCTTATGGGTCTTATGGGTATGGAGCGTCATGAGGGTAATTAAAGAATAATATTGTACTTTTGTTTTTTGGTGATCTATGCAAATAAATATGCTACAAATAAAAATGACATATTGTACAGGAACATAAACTAAAGTTTAAAAGTTTGGGGTAAAAAAGATTTTTAAATGTATATATATTTTTATTACTTTCTGCTTGTCAAAGAATCCGGAAGAAAAACATGTTACAGTTTCTATGAAAATATTAATAAGCAAAGCTGTTTTCAACAAATGTTTCTTGATCACCAAATCAACATATTAAAAGGATTTCTGAAGGATCATGTGACACTAAAGACTGGAGTAATGATGCTGAAATATTAGTTTTACCATCACAAGAATACATTACATTTGAAAATATATTCAAACAGAAAACGTTTATTTTAAATCATAATAATATTTTACAATAGTACTGTTTTTACTGTATTTTTCATCAAGTAAATTCAGCCTTGGAGAGCATGAGAGACTGACCCCATACTTAGGCTGCATTTCTGGTCTTATCTAGCTTAAGCTGGTCTCCCAGGCTGACCAGCTGAAAAGTGCCTAAAATTCCTCTAACCCCAGACTAGTTTAATCTATAATTCAATTGATTCTAACAAGCAGAAACCAGTGAAACACATTAGGATGGTTCAGTAGAGTTAAAACCTCGGCTTTAACTGTGCATATCAAACATGCTTGTGTGATTGTTTTAATGAGCTCTCAACCTTGACAGAAACACAACCTGACAGAGATAATATATGCAGGTTTTTGTTTTAAAGCACAACAGGTGAATTCTTATTTAAAAGCACCTGTGTGGGCTATCATGCACTTATGCATTGTTCCAGACTTTTCTCTCCACATTGTTTTAAATTGAGCACCTACATCTGCACAGACCTTCCAAGGACGTTTTCTGAGTTATTCAGGGAGGATTACAGCAACAATGACAGAGAGAAATGGAGACATTAGGAGGCATAAAGTCAGGCTGACCATTGAGTAGGAAAAAAATGGAAAGGAAAACTCCAAGTTGTTTAAACAGGACAAAAGGACATTGTTCTGCAGAGAGAGAGAGAAGGTGTGGGGATGGGGACACAAGAAAGGACAAAGGAGAGCTAAGTCAAAGAGAAAAACAGAAAAAAATACTGTTGGATGGAGAGAGAGCACATGCCCTGCTGAAGGCTGTGAGTCCAATTAGAGCTGAAAAATCCAGCAGCACAGGTGAATCTAACAAGATTATTCTGTTTGAGTTAGAGGAACCCGTCCAATTAGTCCGCAGCTCTGTGCTTGTGTACGTGAGTGAGGGATTGTTTCGCACCGCTCACTGCACTATCACTGGACAGTGGCAAACCAGGAGATGATCAATTACTAGCCCCTGCATCTGCGGTCATGATCTGTCTCAAGCACGCTGCTTTATGACACATCAGACACCAGCAGCAGGTCATGATACTGCAGCTGTGTGTCCAGAGGCTCTGAGAGCGTCTCTGTTATATCTGTTTATCTCTTCTGCCTCTACCCATGTGGCTGCGGCAGGCATTGGACGGCACTGCCACATCATCTGCTGCACCTCAGATGGCTGGAGCTCATGTATTATGAATCAATGGTGTATATATATATATATATATATATATATATATATATATATATATATATATATATATATATATATATATATATATATATATATATATTTGACATTGATAATAATAAGAAAGGTTACTTGAGCACCAAATCAGCAGAATGATTTTGTAAGGATCATGTGACACTGAAAACTGGAGTAATGATGCTGAAAATTCAGCTTTGCCATCACAGGAATAAATCACATTTTGCATTGCATCAGAGAAATAAGCATGTTAAGAGTGTATATTCGCTGTTGGGCAAACAGTATCTCCGTATTTGATCTTTTTTTTTCATAAATCATTACTATTGGTCACCCTTTACATCTGTCTGTGGGATTTGCCAATATTTAACCAATGAGAAGTATTAAAAATAACTTTTGACTAAACCTCGTAGCTCAATTGGACCCTTAAACTGGCAGTAAGACCTCATAACTCCATCCCGCTTCTATTGTGAATGTAGTGCCGCACACAGTTTGGACCGTCTCTGTTTGTTCGCCTGCAATGCAAGGGTAAATAAAGAACTGGTTCTTTGAATAAGTACAGTGTTTTCTTTACTCAAAAAAACAAAACAAAACACATATATACAGACTAATGTTTTATGTATTTGAGAAAAGGAAAAGTGTCTCAGTCTAGCATCTGTCATCGAGTCATAGCCAATACTGTCTTAAATAGCCTGTGCAAAGCACTTTGTCTTTAATAACATGGCAGATATAATATTAAATAATGACAGAATTAACTCAGTGCCCACATTACAGTAAACTTTATAGCCTGTAAGTTGTTGAAAACGTAATGCAATGCACTTATTGCCTCAGATGCGGCCGTAACTCCATTTGAACTTGATGTTGGTAACATGTTCATAATATGATGACACATGCAAGTGTCTGACCTTATATAAAGCCACAATATCGTCTTTGACAATGCAGTGTTTAATTATTTTAAAAATACAGTACAGTATTTTATACAATACAGTTTTTGGAGATACCAGGTTTTCACCCAACAGGGACAATATAACATAACATTTTTTTGTTTTTTTGTTTTACATAGGCGTATCTCCTGATGATGAATGGTAAACTATTCTAACAGGCTGTATTTCAGTGCGAAACCTGCTTATTATTTGCATTCCATTTGCAATCTAAAGTAACCAGGTGCTATAATTGTTACATGTGTGTCCTGTGTTTCCCCCTGCTTAGTGTTTTTGGTTCAGTCCTGTGTCCCAGTTTTCCCGCTCCTAGTGTTTAGTTACAGCACCTGTGGCTTGCCTTCATCAGTTCTTTCACCTGTGTTCCGTCGATTACCTGATTATGTTCCTTTGTTCAGCCATGCATCTATTCCCTGTGTTCACGTTTATGTAAGGTGTGTGTAGTGTTAATGTTACCTGGTTTTGAGTGTGTGATTACCTTCTGCCCGTCATCCCTGTACTTGTTTGGATTTGATTTATTAGTAAATGTTTGAATTGGAGCCTTTTGACTCTGCCTCTCCTTCAACCTGCACCACACCCGTAACAATAATGGGCAAAAAAATATTATGTAATAAAATCAAATGTATGCACCCGATATATGCCTGACACAAATAATGGAAGTTGAAAGTTGGCGGTAAATAAAGTTTATGTAACAGGTATGTTTGTATATATTCTCATTCATCATTGCAGCAATAATGGTGGTAAGATCAATATTTTGTAATAGGCTGAAATTCCCTGTGGAAATTGCGAATCATTTTGTGTCCATGCTCATTATTTAGTAAATCAAGAGCTAAAACCTGCTAACAGCATATGCCAATAAACAATGCCATCATTCTCCCTTTTCTTATATTTATAGATTGCAGAGAAGGAAGTATAGGAAGAAAGAAGAAGCGGGACTGAGGCGACCAAAGACAGGCACAAAATTGGGTTCCCGAGCCAACAGCTATTATGTGCCCCGAGCTTGAAAGCGGCCCACCAGGGGGGTCCAGACACAGGGGGCTGCTAAAAGCATCATCTGGCAAACGCATGAATTAAGAACCCCCAGGTACTGTACATCACAGCAAGCAAAGTTTGAGAAGGAAGGTAAGATTTACAGTTAGTTCAGTATTTGCTGCAATCCTGCCTGAATTTATTTCATTTTTCTTTAGAAACACCACCAAAGAACATTATGACGATCCCAGATGGTGAGAGAGCTTTAGAGTGGTGCAGAGGGAAAAAGCCCAACACCACCTGTCTAAATCTGATTTATGAGAGAACAAATAAGGGCATGTGTTTGGAGGGAAAGCTGCAGCATATTGTGGCTGTATAATGCTTGAAATGTCGTTTTTAATGACTGGGTTGTCTGCTTCATTTAATTTTAACAAGCAAGTGATAAACTCTATCGACACCCAGCACTCACGAATTTTGGTCCAATACCACTATTAACATATAACTGTTACAAAGATAATTCATTTGCTTTTTAGTTGTATACGGTATATTCATATTTACACATTAGTCATAGTAGAGACAATTAAACAGATTTTGATGGAGACTTACTCTCATTACGTTGAGTCTGAGCACTGTCAGGGTGTGTAAGGTAGCAACATTATAAACAGCAGATTTTAGGATATTTTAGTGTATGTCCTTTATCCGTCAAAGCATAAAATCATAAGTACAATCTTAATAGCACCCCTCTCCTCGACAACTCTTCAGTTTAAGCTTGATGTTTTTTTCCCAGTGGCTGGAGCAGTACAGTCTCTTGTGGTTCACATTGAGAACTACACCAGACAGAGCTCAGAATCACCTCAGATGAAGAACAGCACACAGGATCAGACTAGTCAATGATGTATCTGATGAATATGTACTTGAGCTTGAATGACAGCAAAGACGCCCCTCTCTAAGAAACTCGCATAAACTCTGAGGATTTCAAAGGCTCTTTTGAGGCACACTGCTTTCATTGATTCGTCAAGATGATTAGCTTTCAAATCCATATATTACAGGACACTGAAGCTTCCAGCTGTCACTATAGCTCAAAGCAATGTTCTTGGTTTGGAGAGTGCATGTAAAAACACTGCGAAGACATTAAACAAGGTCACGAGTGATGTGAAAGACACCTTGAAGAGATCTGAGCAGGGCAACTATAGGGAAGTGCAAAACTACATATTTTAGATCTAATTTGATGGGTTGTCTGAAGGATTAGCTGAGTAAAAGATCTTCAGCAAACTTCAAAAGACAATATTAATATTAATACCAGACCCTGATCATATGCATTTGTTGGGAGGCGTTCACATGGGACATGTTTAAACAAAGCTAGATGGAGTGCAATGAAATGAAACCGAACACAAGGCCTCAAGATGCATTTATAAAAGTTGGTATGTTTTTAATTTGACACGGTATTTTAAAAACGCTCATGACGTGAGCCACTAATAAAAGCTGAGACAAGGAGACATGACGGCTAAAATGTCTGTAACTGGAAGTAATTGAACATTTATTGTTGAAGATGAATAATGTTATGTAAGTGGTGCTGTATGAGAGGGTTTTAATGTGCTGAGAATACTGAACACTAAAAATTGGCGCTAAAACACTCTCTGAGAAGTTGCTTTTCTAAATTCAACCCCTCTAAAGTACCGCTACTAAAAAATAATGACTAGTGGACCATTTTGCCCATCCCTGAGAGTAGGTGAATCATCAAACCTACGATGAGAAGAACACAAAAACAAGACTTTTAGCTTTTAGAGATCTCTCTAGGGGGTCTCTCTATAGTCGCCTCAAAGCCATGAAAATAGGCCATTTGAAACAACATCAGAAAAAAAAAAACACAAATTAATCTAAAAAGATTACTTGTTCCTTCTTTCAAACTGCTTTTATGTCTTACAAAACAGTATCATAGCTAAGGGATGAATACAAAATGCACTTGTGAGTCTACAAATGTGGCTGTTGATGCTTTACGATTCTCTCTACTGCAGTTTTTTTTCTTTCCATAAAACAGATCATTTCCATAAAACAGAAAGCATCATAAATTATTACTAAATAAGCACTTTGGCTTTAAAGTAAATGCCACACTGTCTCTAACAGTGCCGTAGAGGGAATTAGAGAGAGAGAGAGAGAGGCATGTGTATTGTTCTCTTTAACTTTTGTTCTTGCTGAGAAAAAAACATATTTCTATTGGTCAGACCCTTCAGCCACCTGAACAGAAACCCCACATGTATAGTGTTCGCTGTATCATTCAGTACAAAACAAATGAGTCAGAAAAAAAAAATATGCTATCCATCACATTTTGGTTGATAATACAATCTGGGAATGTGGATAGACTCCAGTTGAAATGCTCCATGCATATAGGATTCAACACATTTTTTTGGCATGCACGGGAATGACATCAGGAGACACCTGCGCATGTGCACATCTTATAGGAGATTATAGATCAGAGATCAGAGAATGGATGCATGCTGTGCAGGAGGGGGAGCTGTATCTTGCAACAGTGAGTGTGGTAACGGTGAACACAGACGGTGATGAATCTGTTTTAGAGAGAGATGAAGTTATTAACGTCTGCCATCTGTTTGTGCCGCTGTCAAAAGTCAATGAGACTCAAATTGAATCCTTAAAGCCGTCTGCTAAACTCAAAATCCTCTAATAAGCCATGCCAGGTGTCACTCACCCTTAATAGTCTAACATTTTGGTCCCAGTACAAATGCAGTATGGGTAAACATATTTTGAGTGTAAAGCACAAACTTAACATCCTCAATTTGCATAAAGCAAAAGATTGTTTTTAAGGTGGCTAAGGCACTGTTTTGTTTTGTTTTGTCTTTTTCAAAAAAAAGTTCACCTTTAAAAATGGGGTACTTTGTACACAGTGATTAGATGTTATTCCTATGTTATTACCCTGTTATTACTTTGAATTAAATTGGGACTGCCGTATAAAAACTATTGAATGTTCATATATATATACAGGAATATTCAGTACTATTCCAAAGAATCCCAAAGAAACATGGTATTTCCAATGTAATTTTTGGTTAGTGCAATGAAAGTAAAACTATATTATAAGAATGTATACTGTAATATGAATTTGAATTAATATTAACAAGTATTACAACACATACAAAGGCAACAAACCGATCAGTGCTTTATAGTTGAAGGTGAAGCAATGAAACTATCTATGAACAACCAGAGACGTTGCATACAGAGAACAATGATGAGAAACTAATACAAAGTCATACTGTAACGCTTCGATCCAATGAAGACGAAGGTGAAGATAGTATAACAGAAGGTTAATAGATAAATCCAAATAGACAGCCAACATACGAAACGGCCTGCAAATATGCAATACGAACAATACAGGGTACTGAACAGAGCACAGGCAGGAACTAAAATACACAGATATGATTAACTAAAAGACGAACAGGTATGGTGACTGATGAGTGGCGGAAAACTAGAACAAGGAACACATGTGATGAATGTAAACAAAACAGAAAGTACAAGAACCTAAAACAAACTGAACAAGACTGTGACATATACATTTTACCACACAGTGTATCATGCATATGCAATAAAGAAACATAGCATTCTTATATACAACGTCATCACAGTCTTGAACAGGGGGAAAAGTACTTATTTTCAGAGCCGGACAGTAACGGAGTACATTTACTTGAGTACAGTACTTAAGTACAATTTTGAGGGATCTGTACTTTACTCGAGTATCATTTTTGGGGAGTACTCATGACTTTACTCAAGTACGTTTGAGAGGCAAATATTGTACTCTTTACTCCACTACATTTCTATCCATAACCTTGAGTACCCGTTACTACTTCTAAAAAAAAATAGGAAAAAAGAAAAATCTCGGAAACCCTCAAATTTTTGTTTTTCCCTCTCAAATGTGATTGGATTGTGCAGGCGCCACTGATTGGGCGGACAGCCTATCAGCAATCACCTTCAGCTTTCCGCCAAAGTCAACTCCATGGTCAGATTTAGATAAGAGACGAAACCATGGACGAAACAATGGATAAAGACGCAGCAGGTCCATCCCGTGAATGTGCCAACCCGTGGCCCCACCTCGCCAGACTATTTCAATTTTCTGAAATTTCTGAAATTTTCTTAAATGTTAAATAAACCAACATGGTAAAAAGATGAAAATGACCTGATTTTACTTTCAATTCCTTTTACATTCTCCAAGGTATTTACTTTAACATTTTTCATAACTCCATGTAGGACGTTTCTGTACATAAATGTAAGCACTCTGGCAGTAATGCAATATTTAGAAAATGTCTTGTACTCTTGATACTTAAGTACTTTTAAAAACAAGTACTTCAGTACTTTTACTTAAGCAGACATCTGACTCTAGTACTTTTACTTGTACTTGAGTAGAATTTAGCAAGGGGTATCTGTACTTTTACTCAAGTAATAAAGCTGTGTACTCTGTCCGCCTCTGCTCATTTTTAGCAACAAAAGAAAAAACACGATTATTTAAAAAAATATGAACTTATCTCTTAGTTAAGAAATGTCTTGACTAAATGATCAATTAGAAAAACAAACAGTCAAGCACAATATATAAACATTTAAAGATAGAAACGATATCTGATCATTAAGTAGTTTCTTACTGAATAAGTATTTTTGATTTCTTTTTTCTGGATTAAACATTATTTATTTATCTGGATAAAAAAACTACTGTGTACTATGTTTTCAAAATTAATATAAAAATAATTTTCAACAACATTTACATGAAAAACAGGAAATCATTCACTGCTCTTAAATGGTTTCTTTGTTTTTATTACTGACTGTTTACTTGAATAATTGCTTGGTAAAGCAATTTTCACTTGAGTGTCAAGTATATGAAAGCTGCATGCCACTTTTTTAATATCGTTTGTTGGTATTTATTTAATATTTAATGTTAATAATTAAAAAAAAGTAATGTTTTCAGTAGATTATTATTTGCTAGTATTGTGTATCTCTTGTGCTACAAAAATCCAGGTACAGTGACAAATTGTCTAAAAACACTAAAAAAAAGAAGGTGATAAAACAAAGCAAACATCACCCCATAAGTGTTGTTTCTCTTTTTTTAGCTTTCATAATTTAATTTCTGATATCACGCTAGTTTTACCTCACCACCTTCCAAAAAGCCTATCAATGTATTACACAACTCATCTACAGCCGCTGACTCAAATCAGCTGAACGGTGACGTGTAACATAACTGTCCATTTACAGAGTTCCAGGCGTGAAAAAAACACTGCACCCAGTTGAAGAGGACTTTCTGCTCCAATGCTCAGCATCTGCAGGCCTGAGCCGGGTTAAAAGCAAAGACGTGAGGTTTTTATATGAGAAGCTGATTTCCCTTAAACTTTATATGCTGCAGATGAATAAAGCATATAGCAGCTTCCTGCCCCACTGACTGCATAATTCACAGCATAATTCAAGTCAGCTGACTAAACTCCTATGCTAGTTTATCACTACAAAGTGTTATGGTGCAAGAGAGGCTCTGCCAGTTATAAAATGCAAAGTGTTTGTCTAGTCAGGACGCCTGCCTGTGAAATCTATCCATATGTGATAAATGCACAGTCACACTTTATATTAGGCGTCGTTAACTATTATGTAGACCATGATGCATACATATGTATATATTATTAGTATGGATTTTCAAAGTAATTGCATTATTTTTGCTTATTTTATTTTTCCTCATATGTTTATATATTCATATATTTACGCAGTCAGTCACATACTCATTTAATTTCCTGGAGTACATATGACTTGTACTTATAACATCTATGAATGAAAGCTGGGGGAGGTTTTGTTTCTGACACTTATTGTAGAACTTATTGTGATTGTTGTTAATGTTTACGAAAACCTAAAGAAAATCAAAATAAAATAATTGTTAGGTTTCAATGTAAACTTTTGCTGCTCTTAAAGCGATACTCCACCCAAAAATGAAAATTCTGTCATCATTTACTCACCCTCAAGTTGTTGCAAACCTGTATGAGTTTCTTTTTTTCTGCTGAACACAAAGGAAGATATTTTGAAGAACGATTGGAACCAAACAGATGTTTGGCACCATTGACTTCCATAATAGAAAAAAAAAAATACTATGGAAGTCAATGGTGCCAAAGTTCCAACCGTTCTTCAAAATATCTTCCTTTGTGTTCAGCAGAAGAAAGAAACTCATATCATAATTACTCCTCAATGGATCGAGTCCAGACCGAACTTCCCGACCAAAAAATGTTGTGGGGTTCGGGCTGGCATCCAGGCTAGTAGATCTGTGAATTAGGTATTTTAAGTGTAAATGATTAATTAATAGACTTGCAACTTGATCGGGTACATGTTAAAGGTGATATATTATGGCCCTTTTCACAATATGTAATATAAAATATATGGCGTCACCAGAATGTGTCTGTGAAATGTCAGCTCAAAATACCCCCCAGATCATTTATTATAGCTTGTCAAATTTGCCCCTTTTTGGGTGTGAGCAAAAATGTGCCATTTTTGTGTGTGTTCCTTTAAATGCAAATGAGCTGCTGCTCCCCGCCTCCGTTCAGAAGATCCTTTACACGAACTTTGGATACTCCGGCAATAACAAAACACACACATCTCGTCCAAAATCTCAGAAATAACCAGTAGCGGATTACCAGTAGCGGATTTCTCTGCAGCCTTACAGAGAGACTCAGGATGATGTTGCAACTTTTAGACTGAACCTGGACGTTTCTAAAGTGGATACATGTATGTAGTTGTTGGGGAGTTACATTGATTCATCTCATCGAATTGCATGTACCCTCATGTTGAACTTTCACACAAGTTGACATAGTTCCCTGAGGTCTTTATAAGATAACATTTTTTGGTCAACTAGTGTTCTGTGCTCGTCTGTGCAGCCAACGACAGAACAGTTTGCATGCTTTGCTCCAACTTTTGCCATTGTTAGAAGTGGTTACACTATGGAGGGATTATTGGGTCAGATTGAAAACTAAAAGTCTAAAACTAAAAGTCTTAAACGAAAACCAAAAGTCTAAGTTTGAAACTAAAAGTCTAAGTCGAAAACTAAAAGTCTAAGTCGAAAATGAATTTGGTATTTAGGATTGGGCATTTGGTATTTAGGATTGGGCATTTGGTATTTAGGATTGGGCATTTGGTATTTAGGATTGGGTATTTGGTCATTTAGCCATTTAGGATTTAGGATTGGGCATTTAGGGATTTAGGATTGGGCATTTAATCATTTAGCCATTTAGGATTGGTCATTTGAGGATTGAGGATTGAGGAGTGTATGCAAATAAGGAGGCGTGGCCCAAATACTGGAGGCTGGTTTTGAAATGGCTGGTGCAGATGCACCTTATGGACAGCAGAGGGAGCTCCAGTGCTAAGGAGCACACTGTAATGAAACCAAACAGAGCGAGTGAGCAGGTCTGGAGCGAGGACTGTACTTTATAATGTGATAACTTCAACTTAATGATAGCGTTGTATAGGGGTACTGGAACGGTACATGTATTCCTATTGAACCGAAACGGTAGCCTACGGGCGTCACGGTTCGGTGCACGAATTTACACGAAGAATACACGGTATAAAAATAAATAAAACTCTAAATAGCGATACATTTCGCTCTATTCGCGTTTGGTGTGAACGCAGCATATGTAAATATTTGTAAAATTTCTCTTTACATTTTTGTATTGAATATATGTATATGTATACTGTATACACTGAAAATTAAAAATATTTATTATTCATTTAAATTGGTATCAAAAGACAACTTATGCAATGGAAGATTGTATGGGCTACTCAAACTGCAAGTAATTTTTTAACTGCATTACACAATTCAACCACTAGTTGTCAATATTACATACTGCACCTTTAATTTTCACCTTTAAATAACTGTTAGATTGTAAGCACACTAAACCCTTTTCAAAGAACAATGCATGGGAGAATGAGAACATTTTCAAAATTATAATAGCACATCAGTTCAATGTACAGTAGCAATGCTGACACATCTTAAACACCGTCCAATACTTTTTACTAGTGATGACTTCAGACGTGGCATTAGCGTTTCTGACTATGCTTCCAGTTATTTTAGTCTAATTATTTGGTGAATATCTGTCTGTTACTCCACTGAAGGGCTTAAGTGGCCATACCTCATTAAAATGTATTGGAATGTAGTGAATGTGACCCTAAACCAACTTTACATGGCTTCCATAATGCTGACTAGTCATTCAGACAAGTCTAGTAGCTTTATAAAACATGTAATTTTGTTGATCACACTACAACAGCTTTGGTCTTTGATTATTTTATATTGTCATATCTTTACTTATTCATGTATGTCAGTTGTGCTCGACAGTTAAAGCATCATTTATGACTTGTAACTATATCTGCTATCACTAGGGAAGAAATTTCCAATTTTGTGTCCAACAGCGTTTGAACAGTGATCTATTGTCTGGGCAACTCCTGTCTAATTCTGTCTTTATTGGCAAACAAAACCCAGAGCTGTGCCAGCTGTCGTTCATTTGCGTTTATTCGCAACATCTCACTCTGGCTCTGAATCACCCATCCCACGATACAACAGCTGCTCCACAGGGCCTGCCTCTCTCCAACAGCCACGCCAGCATCCTAATGTCTCTATTATTCTATTCATCTCCTACATTAGCGCTGTGATTTCTCTCCAACCCTCATGAATGTGAGAACTCAGACCTGGTTGTGGATGGCAGGCAGCTCAGATCTTTACAGGAACATTCATGCTGTGGTTCACCGATGCCTAGGTTAGACCAGGCGGAAGCCAGGGCCTCTCAAAGAACCACATGGGTCAAATTCTTTTAAACAGCTGGGGCACTTTTGTGCATAGTATTTCAATTCAAGACGCGAGTCTGTCTCATTAAGCACACGCAATCCAGTTTAGCCAGAGGTTTCAAACTGGGGACCCCTCTGGGGCCACAAGAGGGTTATAGGGAGTCTGGGAATTTGAGAGACAGGGAAGTAAATTATTGAGCTGCAGTAATGAGTCCTAAAAACTGGAAATGAGTTAGCATATTTTTTAAAAGGGTTTTTGGTTAAATGACTGAAAAAGGGTCTGTCTGAAATAAGCTCTGTGGTGAACACAAACTCAAGATTTTTTCATGTTTTTATCTACAATATGAAATACATCACTAATTAACCCTTGACAAGCTTTTACTCGTCTTAAAAAGGCAATTGATAACAAGTGGCCGAATGGGACTACACAGGTTGTTGGGAACATAAAACATCGTCACACCAAACGTCTACTCATGGTAAATGGACTGCATTTATATAGCGCTTTCACAGACCCAATGGCCACCAAAGCGCTTTACAATTTGCCTCACATTCACCCATTCACTCTCTCATTCATACACCGACGGGCGACGGCAGCCATGCAAGGCGCCATCCAGCTCGTCGGGAGCAGCTGGGGTTAGGTGTCTTCCTCATGGACACCTCGACACTTGGTCAAGTGGAACCGGGGATTGAACCACCAACCTTCCGGTTTGTAGACAACCTACATGAACCACTGAGCCACTGACGCCCCCTCATCTATTTACTAAGTCGCTTTCATAGCCTTATTACAATCAGTTATTTTAGTCAGTTTATAATTACAAACTATTCCAACTCAAAATTTCCAACTTGTGGATTTTACAGTAAGACTGAAAAAGGTGACATTACCATTGAACTTTACATTTTTACTTGTACTTAGGCTTCAAAATTGATAAAAAAAAAAAACATGCAAGAATGCAAAGCAGAGTGATGTTCAATTTTCGGGGAGGCCAATAAAACTATATATATACACTCACCTAAAGGATTATTAGGAACACCATACTAATACTGTGTTTGACCCCCTTTCGCCTTCAGAACTGCCTTAATTCTACGTGGCATTGATTTAACAAGGTGCTGAAAGCATTCTTCAGAAATGTTGGCCCATATTGATAGGATAGCATCTTGCAGTTAATGGAGATTTGTGGGATGCACATCCAGGGCACGAAGCTCCCGTTCCACCACATCCCAAAGATGCTCTATTGGGTTGAGATCTGGTGACTGTGGGGGCCATTTTAGTACAGTGAACTCATTGTCATGTTCAAGAAACCAATTTGAAATGATTAGAGCTTTGTGACATGGTGCATTATCCTGCTGGAAGTAGCCATCAGAGGATGGGTACAGGGTGGCTATAAAGGGATGGATATGGTCAGAAACAATGCTCAGGTAGGCCGTGGCATTTAAACGATGCCCAATTGGCACTAAGGGGCCTAAAGTGTGCCAAGAAAACATCCCCCACACCATTACACCACCGCCACCACCAGCCTGCACAGTGGTAAGAAGGCATGATGGATCCATGTTCTCATTCTGTTTACGCCAAATTCTGACTCTACCATCTGAATGTCTCAACAGAAATCGAGACTCATCAGACCAGGCAACATTTTTCCAGTCTTTAACTGTTCAATTTTGGTGAGCTCTTGCAAATTGTAGCCTCTTTTTCCTATTTGTAGTGGGGATGAGTGGTACCCGGTGGGGTCTTCTGCTGTTGTAGCCCATCCGCCTCAAGGTTGTGCGTGTTGTGGCTTCAAAAATGCTTTGCTAGATACGTCGGTTGTAACGAGTGGTTATTTCAGTCAAAGTTGCTCTTCTATCAGCTTGAATCAGTCGGCCCATTCTCCTCTGACCTCTAGCATCAACAAGGCATTTTCGCCCACAGGACTGCAGCATACTGGATGTTTTTCCCTTTTCACACCATTCTTTGTAAACCCTAGATATGGTTGTGCGTGAAAATCCCAGTAACTGAGCAGATTGTGAAATACTCAGACCGGCCCGTCTGGCACCAACAAACATGCCACGCTCAAAATTGCTTAAATCACCTTTCTTTCCCATTCTGACATTCAGTTTGGAGTTCAGGAGATTGTCTTGACCAGGACCACACCCCTAAATGCATTGAAGCAACTGCCATGTGATTGGTTGAATAGATAATTGCATTAATGAGAAATTGAACAGGTGTTCCTAATAATCCTTTAGGTGAGTGTATATATATATATATATATATATATATATATATATATATATATATATATATATATATATATATATTATATTATATGGAACACTTTACACTTATGAAATTAATGTCTAATAAAGGTTGGTTTAAAGGACGTGACTTGATTAATGCAATTTTCCCATTTTCCATCACTATTTACAGTTAATAAGTTGTTAAAGCGTAAAAAAAAACATTAACTAACTTTACATTTGAGCTAATTAAACAATAATATTGTTGACAACAGTGACAATGAATGAAGAACTCACTATTTGTATATAGCCTATTAATATATTAACAATGTAGAGACTACAATATATTAAATATGAATTAACTATAATAGTTTGCAAATGATATGTAAGTACTTTATTACTGTATACGTATATTACAAAGTGTTACCTTATTTTCTTTATTTAGTAATTAGGTTGTAAGTTAACTTTCCTATGTCATTCAGTATGAGGTAATCTTCAACATGTGTTAAAGGAGCATAGTTTGTGCTGTTAAGATACCAGCAGCTCACATTCAGCCACATTTGTTTCACTAATGAGGACATTAAAATTCTTTCTGGGTAAAATACTGCAAACTAGGGTCAGTGTTTAACCCAGAGCTTAATGTAATGTCAAAATTAGCCTCAGGGGAGACTGGATTATGCAATTCTGACAGTGGCTTTATTTGCTCAGCATGAGTTTTCAAACTTTTTGCCACAGACTCCCAAATATGATGGTCTTCTTGTGATGGAGCAAATATTCTAAAATATATTATATTATATTTTGATGCTTCTTGCATGTTTCCCAACACCTTCAAAGTGAAATGCCCAGTGTGTTTGAGATATATTAACATATATACTGTATATATATATATATATATATATATATATATATATATATATATATATATATATATATATATATACTATAACGCTAAGTAAACGTTAACTGCAAGTCACAAATCATTTTTAGTAAGAGTGATGGGCAGAATGCAGAGTTGTGTAAAACAATATACATTTAATTTCCATGCCATACTCAGTATTTTTTAACTTACATTTTAATTTTTAAATAATCAATTACACCTTTTTTGGGAACACCTGAGCATTTAAAGTTAAGCTGTGGTGTACAGTAAAATATTTCTCACAATTCCACTTCACAATGATGATAATAGAAAAAAATACAATGTGCAAAAACATTAAGCTGACTGATGAAATCTGATGTTCAGATATCAAGCCTAAAGGAAGAAAAACATGAAAAAGAAAAATACCCTTTGAGTGATACAATCTGTGAGGACAGCCGCCTTCACTGCTGTGACCTGCGCAGCGTGCCACTCATGAGGCTTTACACAACCTGACAGAGGAATGATCCCTCTCATCCGACATTCAAGTGTCTGAACCCTAAAAACATCAACATTTACATTCATAAAATCGGACTAATTGACTATTTAGCATTTTTATTGCTGCTTTGCATTTTCATTCATTTGAATATAAAGATTAAAAGGACTGCATTCAGTGCATTCAGAAGTACTTCCTTTAGTGCAACCCACACTCATTGAAAAAACATGCCTGTGGCGGTGCTTCTGTAACGTGATATTACATTGCCTCTTGCACGTTTTGCTACACTTGCAAAGTGAAATGTCCAGTGAGTGGCTATAAAAGCGTGTTCAGTTTTATCCGCAAGACCGCAACAGATAAACATGAATCTGGCAATGTTTTATTAGGCTGGTTATTGTACATATCGCGAACGTTCGGAAATGAAATGTCCGGTGAGTGGCACTAAAAGGTTAATGCTCCATCACATTTGAAAATAACGTATCACCTACCCTAAACCTATATTTTGTTTTTGGGCCGATTCAGCATGTTGAACTGGCGTCGGTGAGAGAGAGAACTCTTATTTGCTGTTCAGCGAGTCAGTGTACGAGAATAAATGCGAAAGTGATGAAAGCAAGCAATGTCAAGACGGGTTCTACGTCATCTTACCTGAGCATTCGAATGCACAAATCTGCAGTCCTAGTTTGGGTTTCCCTTTTTGAATGATGAAAATAGACTATTAATACCTGCTGATATAGACAGATATTTACTTACACGCAGGCGCAGAACACACGTGCTAGTTGACAGTCCCCTTCAGTGTGTGGTTTAGTGACTGTCCTTTTGGTGTGTTCAAGCATAGCTTTTTGGCCAACGACAGGCGACAACACAGTCTGCTTTTGTCACCGCAAGTCCTTTGACGTCGACTTGCTGTATCCCGGGCTTTACTAGGCATACACTTTCTGGGAGGTGTGTTGAGGCAAGTTGGAGCTAAACTTTGCAGGACAGTGGTAGGTTTGGAGACCCCCGGCATAAGGAGAAATGTATTAGTTTACAAATCATGCACTATGGTAAAAGTGTTTTGAGGTCATAACAGTATTGTGCTAGGAACTGCACAAAAATAAGTGCTTATTAATCAATATTATGACCCTGTAATTATAATTTATGTTAAAAGAAATAGAAGTTGTTGGTGTTTTACTGCATCTATAGTGTTCATTTCAGCTGGAATCTGAAGTGAAGAGTATGCTTATAGGTATGCTTTTGGAGTTTTGCAAAAATGTAGGTAGTGGTACTTTTTTTACAATGTTGGATTCTGTGCCTGTTTTAACATCCATCAAGTGAAAATTTTAACAACATACACAGTTTGAGCAAATCTTTCATGTCGGTAGCTCAAATGAGTTATGCACTGACTTGGGATAACGGTTAGTTCAAATAGTATTTGTGACGCTTGCAAACACCCTTAACAGGTTCAACACTTGCTGCATTCTGCTTGCATCCTCATCCTTTGTTATAATTCTGCTGCTTTAATTGCCTTGCTTGGAAATTAAGTCCCAATGGAGTTTAGCAGAAAACTAGACTGGTGCAGTCCTACTTTCTAGAGATCTGGAGAGACACCTGACAACATCCTAAACTAAAAAGAATCTTCATCAACAGTATAAGGTTAAAGTGACAGTGTAAAATCACAGCAGCACCAAATGTCTTTGACATGTTGTATATATGCAGCCGTAACCACATGGGACAGGAGAATAAAGATGTGAAGATGACAGCGGCACTCAAACACATCCAAACACACCTCATCTGCATTCAGAGCCTGAGGTGTGTGTGTTTAACTGTGTACGCAGCGAGAAAGATTTCTCGCAGAGGAAAGTTTGATGAGATTTTAATCAAAAATCTCTTCATGCAGAGACTTAGCGTTTGAGATTAAGCCGCCAAAGCCTTCGCATGGTGTATTGACAAAATGGGATTTTTGCACAACAAAAGCTGAAGCTCAAGTCGCATAAGGACATAATTAATCGCTTTAAATGCATGCATTTTTTTTTTACACCCACGCTAATTCCACCACGTAAGCCACTCGCGGCCAATAGCCTAAATCAATAGACTTCCATTAGCCTCAGCTGGACATTTTCAGTCACGTATTAAAGGTGTGTTGACGTTATGAAAGGCCGTGCTTTAGAGGCTGGTGTACTTGTCCTCGATAAGACCAACGAAAGGTGAGGTGACGCAACAGAAAGTAAAAAAATAAAAAAATAAAAATAAAAATGAAAGGTGTTCTGCTCAATACAGAGAGATTCAAAAGGTTTCCGAGTAATTTTCACTTACGTGCTTGGTTTAAATGCCAGCTTTCTAAGGCAGTAGGTTTAGAATGAGTAATTAAGGTCAGGTTATTCAATTATAGGCATGGCATTGAGAAACGCACATAGAAATTCGTCATACAACTGAAAGATCTACTGGAATCTAATATTATGAAATAATAATATATAATGTTTATTATAATATATCTGTCCTACTGAGAGACAGACATACTCAATTTTTATTTATTTATTTGCTTGTTTATTTGGGATTGTTAGTTGTAGAACTAAATGATGTTGCAGGCCGGACTCGAACCTGAGTACCACATCTTTACATGAGTATGTGTGCTAACAACTTTGCCACAATCACAATAGACTATAAATGTAATAGATGGGATAATCCAACTTCCATGTCTAGCCTATTGCAATCTTTTTAAAATAAATAATTAATAACATATAGTAATTAGTGTAGCAGCGTTTCTGGCAAGGGAGCATCAACAGAAAATAAAGCAAGAAACATAATTGCTAATTGCAAAAAAAAAAAAAAAAAAAAAAGTTTTACATTATTTAGACAGGTTAATTAAAAGTCAAATCCAACCCAACACTTTATAAACCACCAACAATTAGCTCCCACGTCTCTAAAGTGTGAAATCTTTTGAGAGAATTTAGTTAATTAAATGTTGCTCTCAAATATTTCTAAAATGCCCCATTAAAATCAGAGCAGTGCAGCAGCACCATGGACAGCTCCGGGTCACAAAATAGGCGGTGTGCTTCAGCACCATGGACAGCTCAGGTTCACAGAACATGTGATGTGGTTCAGCACCATGGACACCCCCGGTTTACAGAGTATGCGGTGTGACTCAGCACCGCGGACAGCTCCGGTTCACAAAATAGGCGGAGTGATTCAGCACCACGGACAGTGTCTCAAAAACACAGACCTCTTAGAAGCATGTTGTGACACACCACATTAATTATGATAGTATAATATGCCAACTAGGACAGGGCGATTGCTTGACAAGTGAAAGCAGCACTCGCTTTTATGATAACTACACAGTAAAATATGAATACTGTTCATTTTGAAGGTTTGCTGTGGTTTTAGTTGGTTTGGTGGATCTCACAGCATGGGCAAGCCAGTGTTCAGCAACCAAACCCAGGGTTGCATTTCCAAAAAGCATTGTTAGCCAACTATGGTCGCAAAATTCATTAATACCAGCATGGTCCAACGGTTCTGTGTTTCCCGAAACCATAGCTCCAACGAACATTTGCAAACAGCAAACTATGGCTCTCGACATGTGGTTAGAACCATAGTTTATTGTTAGTACAACATGTTTTGTGTTAATGTGACATTTCATGCTCTTGATCAAAACAAGCAAGCAACATGCTCTATATCTTTTCTTCATTCTAAATATATACAATTCTATTCTATGTCTTTAGTGTGGCAAGAGAATTAAAGTATTGTTTTTGAAGAAGGCACATGTGCATACCTGCACAAGTATGCCGAGGGAACCCAGGACTGAGGTAAGAGGGAACTTGCAATTGAATGCAATAAAACATTTTAAAATAAAGCAAAACAATGGAGAACAAATATTGCAAAGTAGTCTTCAGTTGCCATGTTTCTTATTTAAAGCAATAATCTGACATTAATTCGACCCAGAACAGATTAATTAGACGTTATTACTCCACCGCCTGTGTGATGTCATCAATTACACTATCAGTCAAAAGTTTTGGATCAGTAAGATTTGTAATGTTTTTAAAAGAAGTATCTTCTGCTCACCAAATTTATTTGATAAAAAAAAAGAAAAAAAAAAGAAGATATTTCACAATATATATATATATATATATATATATATATATATATATATATATATATATATTGTGAAATATTATTACAATTTAAAACAGCTGTTTTCTATGTTAATATATTGTAAAGTGTAATTTATTCCTTTGATCAAAGCTGAGTTTTCAGCATCTTTACTCCATTCTTCAGTGTCACATGATTCTTCAGAAAACATTCTAATATGATGATTTGATGCTCAAGAAATATTTCTTATTATTATCAATGTTGAAAAGAGTTATAAACATTTTTAGTTTGGGGTCAGTACGATTTTTTATTAAATTTTTAGGGGGAAATAAATAAAATAAATCAATACTCTTATTCATCAAGGATGAATTAAATTGATCAAAAGTAAATACTATAAATTTGATTAAAATATTTTTAATCAAATAAATGCAGCCTTGGTGAGCAGAAGAGACTTATTAAATAAAAAAAATATATATATAAAAAATCGTACAGATCCAAAATTTTGACTGGTAGTGTACTGTATATTATTAAACCAACGTGGTTTGAACGACGGATGATTTCAGGAAAAAGTCGGGACTAGAGTAGAGTTAGTTTCTCCAACGATGCATCATACTATGGTGGTTAAGCAGTGAATTACGTCGTTGTATGGAAAATGCACCCCAGATCTGCCTGACCAGTGGAAACCAGAAACCCAGCAGATTTTTCAGCAAGGATGTTCAGACACAAATACGTGAGAAAAATCTAGGACAACAAAAGGTCTCAACTGTGAAACTGACGTTCCGCGGGACATCATATATGTTGCACCTTTGGCTATTTTTAGAAGAGAATTGTACTCTTGAAAACAACTCCACAGGAAACTGTCTTCTAAAAATAGCGACAAGATTTTATGTAGCCCTGGTTGGGACACATTGTTATAGGACACAAGAATTTGTACAGACTATTTAGGATGCCAGCTAGAGCATGTAAAGAGATACACAAAACTGTGAAATCAAGCGTTGGTAATTACAGTAGTTTTAGCATTTCACTGCACTCCTCACTAATGAATAGAAATGATTGGATGGCAACTGCTGGTGACACTGACTGTTTCTCAAGTAGGGCTGCAATCATGGTCAATGGCTTAAAGCCAAACACATCACAAAATGCATTAAAACTTTTAACAGACTATAAAAGAGGCTGTCATTAAAAGCCAAGAGGGCATAGCCTTGCTGCTAAGTTACGATAATTTTACGTGATTACATTGAGATTTCTAAAGTTGGCAAATTATGTTGAAATTGAACATTCAGACTGCAACAGGACACAGAAACTGTAACACGAGCTTTATAACTTTATAACTTGAAATAAATGTATATATGTGTGTATATCAGAATATATATATATATATATATATATATATATATATATATATATATATATATATATATATATAAACAAGGACACAATAGCAGCGGGTACAGATTTCTTTATTTATGTTTCCTCCCTCGTAACACAAACCCTAACTTTTGAAAGGTAGCATATATTTTCTTCAGCACATGTAAAAATGTAGTTAAAAATGTTCTGACAAATATATTTTAGTTATATTTGATGTACTTATTTATTATTGACATAATAATGAGAGCATTATCAAAGGCTCAGACTAAAGGAAGAAGTTCATGGTTCAAAATATATATATTTTTTTGCTAATATGATATACTGTCATATAGTGTCCTCATGACAACAGAATTATTTAGAGCGTTTTTTTTTTGTTTCCCATTTATATTAGTGTCTATAAGTGCAGGTTCTTGTTATTCAAGATGAAATTGCACCTGTCATAAAACATCAAGACACATTGTAATTTTTCTTCCTAATATCATTTTTCTTTTTCTCTGTATCTGACATTGATATATGTGTCGCTCCATGGAGTTCTGGATAAATAAAAATACATTTTAAAAAGTTGTTAAGAGTTTTTAAGAATAATAAAAAAAAAGTTGTTAAGAGATGTGTGAGTTGTGACAGTTTGGTGTCACTTACATTAGTGATGATCAGACTATCATTCTTGCAATTTGTTTCAAATTATTTATAACCATGCAGTTCCTAATAAAGTTACCACTTGTGAGTTACAGTTGTATCAAATTATTTAACTGATTTGGCACCTGGAAAGTGTTAGACCAAAGGCCAGATTTACTAACAGCTTGTGCCAGCGCAAACCCTCTTCTATCAGCATTTACTAAAGACACGCTTTAAAAAACGTAAAAGTTTTGCACGCTGAAAAGGTGTGGACACAGATATTTTTGTCTGACCTTATTGCATATGCATTTGTAGGAGTTTCCCTTTCAGACACAAAATTTATGGGAGAAGAGCATTAAATGAAAAACCAATGTCATTTACATGAAAAAGTTAGTTAAGGCAAGAACTTAAAAAAACTAAGTAAATTCTATTAGTACTCAATTCAACCGTGCAGAAATGAAAGCGTAAATATCAACGTTATAAAATTAAGAAAAATGACTTTTCTGATACTGGTGTTCCCGTCATGCACTGGGCCTTGAATAATTAATGAGGTTGATTGTTCACTGTTTTCCAGCTGTATTTACACTGTGTTATCATTGCTTTGATGTTAGGATTAGTAACTTGCCATTTTGTGACATTTGGAGTTAATTTTCAACTCAAAATGACACATTCAAACACAAAAACGATCCATCAAATGTTACAGTCATTGTGTATTGTCTACCAAGTATTGAGGTCTCTGTGTTCACATGATGCGCAACTTTGATATGTAGTTGTCTTTTGTATGTTTTACTTAGATGTTTCTAAGTAAAGCATATATTTTAAAAGTGTGTTTTAATTCAATGTTATATTGTTTGAGTGAAATGTATAGCAAAGGAAACCTCAGCTAAATAGATATTACTCAACCTTTTAGCCAAGTTAAAATTACTTATTTTCTTTATTACTTTCACTTAACTTAGTTAAGTTGAGTTTACTTAATTTTTATTTGGCAAGTTTTTGCATGCATATTTTTTAAGTAAATTTACTTTTGTTTTTTTCAGTGTAAGGTTTGTGCTAGTCAATTTACTGGTATTATTTACCGGCCCCAAAAAATCATGTCTTAAACCATATGTTAATTTGCAGTGTTCTTGGTAGATTGCGTTGGTCATTATGGAAATGATCCGACTGTGTCTGTGTTCTTTAATTTACGCGTCGTCGGTCGTCAGAGCTTTCTACTCCCATCTGCGTTTTTTTGGAATTGCGCTCTGACACTAATATGCCCTGTTTGTGTTTGGTAAGTCAGGGCCCCTAATGTGAGTCTGACCAGTGTGGGGTCTTCCCTCCTTCTACCTGACTAACGCCGCTTATCTTCCTAGAAAATCGTTTGTACAGCAAAGCCATTAGGAAATATCACAAGATATGGTCTTATCAATTGTGCACTGTGTGCTATAGGAACGCTGATGTTGACAAAATGATCTTTAAGCCCTCACACTCCACACACAGAAAGAGCCGATGAAGATCCAAGGGGATAAAAAGTCAAACAAGGAGATCGATAAAATTTAAATTCAGAGAGTAAGAGCCGAGGTGATGGGACAAACATTTCTCAAGAAGACTTGAGTGAGAGTCTTACATGTCCATTCACTTTGTTCACGTCCATCCACTGAGTTTATTTAACCTAAAAAACTACAGAAGATGGGGACGAATGTCTCTAAGCCAAAAACAAGGACTGAGCGGATAGAGCCAATGACCTTATTCAGGATGATTTCTCATATGTGAATAGTGCTGTTAGAGACTATTATGAATCAATGCCGTCATACAACTAAAGAGTGACTTTCTGCAATTGTGCATCCATCTTAACTGTGTATTTCCATCCTTTTACAGTGATCACAGGAAATACTAGAGCGCCTCCATGTGGCCAGATAAACCTCAGCAGAATCATCTACACAACTAGACACCTAAAGTACCAGTCAAACTTTAATGTATGTTTCTTGTGATCTTTAAAACTTTTGATCTAAAGACTCTCATATTCCATTGAGACTGACTTTACTGAGGTCGCAAAGATGTCTGTGTAAAGTAATACTAGTCATTCAAAAATGAACCTCAAATTTTCCTGCTCCACTGTTCAAATCAAAACCCAGAAGGCAGCTTTTGTTCACGCTTTATCCCTCTGTTGTATCACAAACTAGACATACAGATATAAGAATGATATTAATGCCACTTCTTATTCATGTTTTATATCTGGGGTCTCCAAGATCCCAAACAAACAGTCATTTATTTGTATTATTTTTTTTGTTCATCTCTGAAGGATGTTATAAAGTTAATAAACTTTGTCTATAATCAGTTCTCATAAAATAGGAAAAGAAAAAAGTGTCATGTTAAATATATTTGACCAATTGAAAGGACTTTGAAATGGCCACCTATAAAACATTGGTGACACTTTACAATCAGGTCGAATTTGCATTAACTAACATAAACTAACAGCAGGCAATACATTTTGACAGCATTGATTAATCTTTGTTAGTCACAGTGCATTAACTAATGTTTAGTAAATGTTGATATAATTAATATGATTAGTAACAAATGCTGTAGAAGTGCTGTTCATTTTTAGTTCATGCTAACTAATGTAGTTAACTCATTTTTTTTTATATTTTATTATTAATACTTTTTTAAAAAGATGACTTAACGATTTGGACACACTTCTAATTCTGAATAATAATCTTTACTGTATTATCTGCCCTGAAGGTTTCATTAGGTTAAAACAAACGCTTGGCAGTGGAAATAATGAAAATGTCTCACAAGCACATAAAGGGAAGTTAAAAACATGTGATATTAAAACTAATACATTATTTTTCAGCAATAATCAGTTTAGCTACGTTTTTACAAAGTGTACCATGGCACAGTTATAATTCTGATGATGTGTTTTTCTATCACTCACATCACGCAGTAGCAAACATATAAAAAATATGGTATTACTATGGTACTATGTCCAAAAAAACATTGTAATGTTTGAATGATTTTTTTTACAGTAATTTGCAATAATGCGAAATGTTTCAAATGAATCACTGTTGCGCGTACACACACATACACACACGACCTCAGGCGGTCTGTAAGAGGAGTAAGGACATCTGCTCCATCAAACATAATCAGTCTCTGAGAGATTTGCATATGCAAAGGCTCGTTAAATGATGCATCACTCAGAAACACCTGCAGGGATGAAGTATGCATTTGTAAACGTGTTAAAAACATTGAACCGGCCCAAAATTTCAGCTGGTTATAAAAGGAACAGCGGTGTGCCTGACTGACTTTCAACAAGAAACACAGAAACAAAAAGACACAAACAACCCATTTATTTTCATCCCAAAAAAACATTGACGTGCAGGACAGCCCATACATTATGTTTACCTGTGACGGTTTCATTTGCAGGGTTTGTAAAGAGTGAAATTGACTATTCCTGTTTTCTGTCTGTTTGACGTTAACTTCTCAGATCCGGGGGTTTGTTTTAGCAACGTTGCCTGTACGCGAAAAACGCAAAAAAAAAAAAAAAGTTTCCGTTTTTTGTACATCTTTGTCGCGTAAACGTAACCTGAGTCAGAGGGCTTTTCCAGATATTAGACCTCCTTGAGTGGATCATATTGATAGTTAAAGGGATAGTTCACCCAAAAATGTAAAATACTCACGACTCAAGTTGTTCCAAACTTGAATGATTTTCTTTCTTCTGCTGAACACAAAAGAAGATATTTTGAAAAGTATGGGCAACCAAACAGTTGATGGACCGCATTGACTTTCATAGTATGGAAAGAAAAAAAATACTATGGAAGGCAATGGGGCCCATCAACTGTTTGGTAGAATGATAGAATTACAAATTGTGGGAGAACTATCCATTTAATGTGATGAACTACTGTACACCTGTGGTTACTCTGCTGTGTGAACTTGAGGAGAACTGGCTTCATTCATCCACTTAAAATCATAAAAAAACATGATTAAAAGTCATTGTTCAAAAGGCCTCAGAAAAGATAATTTAGCAGCATTAGAGTGCAGATGCTAATTGATTTTCTATTTGGATATCTAATTGAATGAAATACGGCGTTTTTAAGCATTCAAATGCTTTGTGAGGCCACTGTATCAATTCCACCAACTATACTTTTAAAACTTTTTCAAAAAAAAAAAAAGAATCAACACTGTCATCTAGTGGGTGTATAATTTGTCCTTAATTTGCCAGCAAACTTTATATCCTTACAATCCTCTAATGCCACTTTCCTTTAACTGCCTCCAAAAGTCTGTGCCTAAGCTTTATAAATGAGGTGGTTGAGGAAAACAAGACAGTCAGTGGCTGTTTTACTCCTTGTTTTGAGGGCCAATCATCTCCATCTCACCACCCGGCTTGATCTGCCCGTTCTTGTTGGATGCATCATTCATATCAGACAGTTCTCTCCAGCGTAATAGGCATTTAAGGTGCCCTCCTAATATGACGGATGCTCTCTGGAGGTGAGTACTATACACCAAACACATTTTCTGGACTATATCCAGAGACGAACGATAGAACGATAGATAGATAGAACGATAGATAGATAGATAGATAGATAGAACGATAGAACGATAGATAGATAGATAGATAGATAGATAGATAGATAGATAGATAGATAGATAGATAGATAGATAGATAGATAGATAGATAGATAGATAGATAGATAGATAGATAGATAGATAGATAGAACGATAGATAGAACGATAGATAGATAGATAGATAGATAGATAGATAGATAGATAGATAGATAGATAGATAGATAGATAGATAGATAGATAGATAGAACGATAGATAGAACGATAGATAGATAGATAGATAGATGACGGTTCAAATTAGCCATATGGAGCCTTTTTATGATTATTTGGCACTATATTTTTGTGGGTTTTTTTCTGCAGCTCGAAAGCCCAGCCCTAAAATGAACAGTTTGGACAGTCTCTTAGGGGCTGTTTACACCTGGCCACTTCATGCGTTTTCTGTGATCGGATTGCCATCCGATCGTGAAAAGATTTTGAATTTGATTTTGAAATTAGCTGATGATCAATAAAATGCAGCTCATATGCGTTGCTATCGGTGACGTGCACTCCATTAAATCTGCATATAGCACGGGAATTGAAGATCGGATTTATATCCGTTTTGCAAAAACACATTTATGTGACCAGGTGTAAATGGAATCGTTTTGATAAATCAGATTGCTATCCGATCTGAGAAAACGCATGAAGTGGCCAGGTGTAAACAGCCCCTTAGACTTCTGCCCTGTTGAGCTGGTTTGGATCGATATGAGGGTGAGTAAATGATGTCATATTTGTATGACCTGTTCCTTAAAAAGTGAATGATTCAACTCAAAAATGTGCTTAATTAACATTCTTGGTAAGGGTTTTGAGGGCACCTGTGGATGAGTCAGTTCATCATTGATGTTGAATGTGAAGAACAGCCACAGAAGAAGGAAGATATGCTTGACCTTGTTGATGAAGGGCATGTACTAGAGAGTGGAGAGAGACAGAATGGAATGGCTGGAGAGCAGGAGAGATCACAAGAATTCATTCCTTTGCCATTTCTAAGCCACAATACTTTGATATACCGTAGCCTTCATATGTCCAAGATCAATATGGCCATTACTTGGATATTTCACTTCCCTTTCAAGGGAACTTCGAGCTGCGTCAAACGCTGCGGGAACGCCCCTGCGTTGTGCGTCATGAAGCACGTATGGAATCAGCCCAATGGAGAGATGAAACGTCATAGGCGGGTGACGTCATCGACCAGGAAACTATAAAGCACCCCAAAAACACAAGCGCATTAGCTTCTGTGCTTTCAGTCGCGCTACATGTGAATCTGTCCCTGTGTGATATTGTCTGTCTTACATACCCTGCACCACACAAACAATTTATCATATATATATATATTGAGAGATTATGGCGGACGAACAGCAGTTTAGAAAGTGTGTTCCTCCCTGCTCGCGTTATTTAACGAGCGGGGATACACATGATCTTTGTGTTGTTTGTTTGGGAGTTCAGCATGCCCAGTTTGCTCTCGAGGGAGCAGACTGTGAGCATTGCGAGCGTTTGCCGTTAAGGACGCTCCGCTCCCGCCGATCGCTCTTTGAGGAGAGCGGTTCGGTGCGCGCTCCCCGGCCAGTGACTAGACAGGAGTCTGTTTCTAAATCAAAGTTGGATGAGAGATTTTTGCCGTCACGTGTGCAGCCTCCACGCCGGTGCCTGCCGTTTTTCCATGATCTCCACACCGAGGTGTCGAAATCATGGAGAAAACCGGTGTCATATAGAGTGTTTAGTCCCCAGACTTCAACATACGCTAATATTATGGGAGCCAAGGCTCATGGTTATGGTGCTTTGCCTCGTGTGGAAGAGACGCTTGCGAGCCATCTCTCCCCCGAAGCAGCATCATCTTTTAAGGCACCGGCATTACCCACCAAGCCTTTAAGAAACACTTCGGCTTTGGTGGGTAAAGCATATTCGGCAGCAGGTCAGGCTGCGTCATGTCTGCATACTATGTCAATCTTGCAGGCATACCAGGCTGATCTGCTAAGGGACATGAATGAGAGTGAGGAGGTCAGTACTGACGTAGTTCGAGAACTGCGTCAGGCTGCTGATTTATCTCTGCGTGCCACCAGAGAATCGGCCAAATTAATGGGTCGTTCTATGGCAGCTCTGGTGGCCGCAGAAAGACATTTGTGGTTAAATCAGACTAATATTAAAGAGAGAGAAAAAGCTTTTCTTTTAGATGCTCCTCTTTCTCCCATGGGGTTGTTTGGTGATGCTGTGAATTCAGTTATCGATAAATTCCAAGAAGAAAAGAAACAAACTGCAGCTTTTAAAAAGTTTCTTCCCCTTAAAGTTCATGTCCCTGGGGCTGCTGGGCGGGAGCAGCCCCGGCCGTCTATGAGCTCATCACATAGAGCGCAGCAGAGGCAGAGTGTCGCGTCTCGTGCTCCCCCTGCTGGACAGTGGGCTCAGCCGCGACACTCTCAGCCGAAGCCTTCTACCAGTAGAACTGATCTGAGGACAGTTATATTGGCTAAGAAGGCTTCGGCTAAGAAGAAGTCCTGACGCCAAGTCGTTCAGGATACTGAGGGTGGTCCCCACCGAGGCGGAAAGGTGTTCACCTCTTTTTACGGTGCCCATTCCTCCTCGGTGCCCTCAGGGGCTCGTTCTGCCAACCCCGCCTTTATGCCGGGGCACAGACGATCCCAGCGAGCGCTTTCCCGAGGGACGCTCGCTCCCTCTGAGGAGGGTCTCAGAGCGGTCAGACCAGTTGTTCCCTGCCGGTGCGCCGTTACAGGGCGCTGCGTCTGCTGCTCAAGTTACACCAGAGGCCAGTCTCGAGAGGCTGGTACCCTTAGTAGAATTTCTGGCAGAGTGGAAAAGCCTTCCAAAAATATCTCATTGGGTCCTGCAGACAGTAGAAAAGGGTTATGCTATCCAGTTCAGGTGTCGTCCACCAAAATTCAGAGGGGTTCTGCACACAGTGGTGGGCCCCGAGCAGGCTCTGGTATTGGAACAAGAGGTGAAAACGCTCCTTCAAAAGGAGGCTATAGAACGGGTTCCTCCTCCCAGTTTGGAGTCAGGTTATTACAGCCGATATTTCATCGTTCCAAAGAAGGATGGGGGGTTGCGTCCAATTTTAGACCTGCGCATATTGAATCGCTCGGTAGGGAAGCTAAAATTCAAGATGCTCACTATCAAGCAGATCGTGTCTCAAATCAGGTCCGAGGACTGGTTTGTCACGATAGATCTGAAGGACGCATACTTCCATGTGTCCATCCTTCCACAACACAGGAAGTTCCTGAGGTTCGCCTTCGGGGGCGAGGCGTACCAGTACAGGGTTCTTCCGTTTGGCCTAGCTTTATCTCCCCGCACTTTCACGAAATGCATGGATGCAGCACTAGTGCCTCTGAGGCTTCAGGGCATTCGGATTCTCAATTACATCGACGATTGGTTGATTTTAGCTCAGACCGAGCAGATGGCGGTTCGGCATCGAGATGTCGTCCTCGCTCATATCAGAAAGTTGGGGTTGAGGCTGAACGCAAAGAAAAGTGTATTATCTCCTTCCCAGAAGACCACTTTTCTGGGTGTTGTTTGGGATTCGGTCTCGATGCGGGCGCGACTCTCTCCGACCCGCATCGCTTCGATTCTCTCAGCTGTGAAACAAGTGAAGCTAGGCCAGCTACTCACTGTCAAGCAGTTTCAGAGACTGTTGGGTCTGATGGCAGCAGCGTCCAACGTTATACCTTGCGGCCTGTTGTACATGAGACCGCTACAGTGGTGGCTCAGGACCAAGGGATTCTCCCCGAGGGGAAATCCGCTCCGCACGTTCAAAGTCACGCGGCGCTGCCTTCGTGCTCTGGTCATGTGGAGAGAAACTTGGTTCCTATCCAAAGGTCCTGTGCTGGGGGCTCTTTGTCGTCGCATAACGCTAACGACGGATGCTTCCCTCACAGGGTGGGGGGCGGTCATGAGTGGTCGCCCAGCCCAAGGTCTGTGGCAGGATCATCATCTATCGTGGCACATAAATTGTCTAGAGATGTTGGCCGTGTTTCAGGCTCTGAAACACTTCCTAACAGACCTGAGAGGCCATCATGTGTTAGTTCAATCAGACAACACGTCGGTGGTCTCTTATATAAATCATCAGGGGGGCCTGCGGTCTCGCCGGCTTTACAAGTTGGCCCGTCAGATCCTCCTGTGGTCCCAAGGGAACCTACTATCTCTGAGAGCAATGTATCTCCCTGGGTATTTGAATGTGGTAGCAGACTCCCTGTCGAGGCAGGGGCCGAGGCCAGGGGAATGGAGACTCCACCCTGAGGTGGTGGAGCTCCTTTGGTTGAGTTTCGGTCGCGCCGAGGTGGACCTATTCGCTTCCAGGGAGACCACGCATTGTCATCTGTGGTTCTCCATCAGTCATCCAGCCCCCCTGGGGTTGGACGCTATGGTGCAGCCGTGGCCGAGGTCACGTCTGTACGCCTTTCCCCCGATTGCTCTGTTACCAGGAGTTCTGGAGAGGGTCCGCCGGGACGGGGTCAGTCTACTACTAGTAGCCCCGTTCTGGCCGGCCCGAGTATGGTTTGCGGACCTCATTTCTCTCCTGGACGGTTCTCCTTTGGAGCTCCCGGTCAGGAGGGATCTACTCTCCCAGGCGGGGGGCACGATACTTCACCCCCGCCCACAATTGTGGAAACTGTGGGCTTGGCCTCTGAGGGGGCCTCCGGTCTCTCAACCGAGGTTGTTGAGACCATTCTTAACTCCAGAGCTCCATCCACGAGGAAGCTTTATGCCTTAAAGTGGAAACTTTTCACTTCTTGGTGTGGAGAACACCTGCAGGACCCAGTTAACTGCCCAGTGGGTGCAGTGCTGGAATTCCTGCAGGAGCGCTTCTCCACAGGGTTATCCCCCTCCACACTAAAGGTGTATGTGGCGGCACTAGCTGCTTACCACGTCCCTTTCAGTGGAGTTTCTCTTGGGAGACACCCGCTTATAACTCGTTTCCTCCGTGGCACTTTGAGGCTGAGGCCAGCAGTTCGTACGAGGGTGCCGACTTGGGATCTGGCCGTTGTATTAGAAGGTCTTTCCCTAGCTCCTTTTGAACCTATCGAAGAAGTTCCCGAGAAGTTTCTCACTTTTAAGACTATCTTTTTGCTTGCTATCTCTTCACTAAAAAGAATCGGAGATTTGCAGGCTCTGTCGGTTTCACCCTCGTGCCTGGAATTTGCACCTGGCATGGTTAAAGCTTTTCTGCATCCTAGACCAGGTTATGTTCCTAAGGTTCCTACTAATATTGTTAGACCTACGGTTCTGCAGGCTTTCTGTCCTCCTCCATTTATGTCATCGGACCAGGAGAAACTTAATTCACTCTGCCCTGTTAGGGCATTAGACGCTTATGTCCACAGAGCTGCCCTGTGGAGGAAATCAGAACAACTTTTTGTATGTTTCGGGCCACCCAAGAAAGGGTGTCCTGCGTCTAAACAGAGAATGAGCAAGTGGGTGGTCGAGGCTATCTCACTTGCTTATGAGTCGGCTGGCCAGCCTTCACCTTTGGTTGTCCGAGCTCACTCTACCAGGAGTATGGCTGCTTCTAAAGCTCTTTTGTCGGGGATTTCCCTGAGTGATGTTTGTGATGCGGCTGGATGGTCTTCACCGCATACTTTTATTAAGTTCTATGACCTAGACTTAAGCTCTACCCCTGGGGCACAGGTGCTCTTGTCCTCTGTGCGCTAGTCTCACATGACGGTCATTTGGTCCTATGGCGACGTGGGTATTCGCGTTCCCGCAGCGTTTGACGCAGCTCGAAGTTCCCTTGAAAGGGAACGTCTCGGTTACGTATGTAACCCTAGTTCCCTGATAGGGAACGAGACGCTGCGTCGCTCCGCCATACTCCCGGCACTCCCGTTAGCGCTTCCTTCAAGCCTATCAGAAGCTAATGCGCTTGTGTTTTTGGGGTGCTTTATAGTTTCCTGGTCGATGACGTCACCCGCCTATGACGTTTCATCTCTCCATTGGGCTGATTCCATACGTGCTTCATGACGCACAACGCAGGGGCGTTCCCGCAGCGTTTGACGCAGCGTCTCGTTCCCTATCAGGGAACTAGGGTTACATACGTAACCGAGACGATTTCTGTACTTCACAACAAAGGGACAAACTGAATTAGTCCAGACAATCCTCTCTATAACCCAACTGAGTTGAAGAAGCCAGCGTTGGCTTGTAGCAGATGGCTGCCTCACTCTTCTTCAAAATATTCAGAACTATTATGACTAGGAGTTGGAGTGATACAGCCAAAGGGAAATCCCACAGTATGGTCATTTTTTATAGTTATTTCCTGTTCTTTAAATCCAATTCAGATTGTGCTGATATAGAGTACAAGAGCACTGGGATGTTTCACTGTCGGTATCATTTTGCGTTGTGTTAGTTGTGTAAGTTCCAAAGTATGTGAGCGGTAGTTTACTATTATGACGTTATAATAATAATTGTTTTCTGGAATTTCAACAAAGAATGGTTTATAGTATATAGTACATATGATACCGCCTATATATTTCAGCGAATTAAGAACTTTACAAATTAAACAGTAAAGTAGTAAAACCATTTTGATTTGTCTAAGACACATTCCACTCTGCTTTACTTTACGTTTCTCAATCGCAAACCACACAAATATATCACAGTTTCAATGGTGTAGCAGTATAACAGTGTATATACCATTATAGTTCCCTGTCTTAGGTTGTGTGAGTGTGTGTGTATTTTGGCTCCGATGGAGACCCGACTGAATGACAGGGAGAGATTGAGGCTGCTGGAGCTTGACCGTGTTTGTCTAAAATCCAAACGGTGAAATTAATGGGCCCTGTTATTCTCATCCACCCCTCCACCCCTCTGTTCCAGCCTGTCAGAGAAAGACACACGCTCTGAGTGACAGCTCCATGCACCCAATCCCTCCCCTCTGATCGACATTCAGGGAAAAAATAATGTTCTGCTTTTGTCATGTAGAACGGGACTCTCAAATATGCAGCCAGTATGTAGGGCAAATGGAAACCCAATCCTATTAGAAACACATGAGATACAGTCCCATGTAAACACAAAGAAAGAAAGAAAGAAAGAAAGAAAGAAAGAAAGAAAGAAAGAAAGAAAGAAAGAAAGAAAGAAAGAAAGAAAGAAAGAAAGAAAGAAAGAAAGAAAGAAAGAAAGAAAGAAAGAAAGAAAGAAAGAAAGAAGATATGTATTCAATAATAATGCTGATAGATGGATTATTATCATTGTTAATATTTAAAGTCTTAAAATCATTGTATTACCATGGTATTAAAAACTCATTTTATAAAACAAGTCACTACTTTTTGGTACTTTCTTGTTAGTAAAAGAAAAAGAGTGTAAAATAACAGAGCTGTTGTATTTGGTGGTTGGTGTGTGTTGTGATATCTATCTATCGTAGTGTTTGTGTGCAACCCTTCATTGCTGCAGGACTCGACACATCAGTCAGGATTCTGCCAACCTCCTTTATTACTTGAGTTTCTAGAGCTGCCAGCCATACTGGACACAGCAAAGTTCCGCGTTATTATTTAGACCTCCACATGAAAGGGGAATAAGAACAAGAGATGCCACAGAGAGAAAGGAGGCAGTGAAAGGTCTATGAAATAGTTTGGGGCAACAAACTCACATATCGACCAACCCGATCTCAAGAAAACGCAACTACATTCATATTCTCATTCATATGAAAACGTATAAGAAACAAAACTAAGTATGAAAGTCCACCTCTAACTCAACCCTTAAACCTAAACCTCAGTGAGGCTTACGATATAACACTGCTAAGAGAGTGTGTTATATCGACTGATATCAATGAAATACAAATTTCATCATTAATATGGTGCCAGTATATTGCATTCCATACTATCTAGCTGGGCAGCTTACAACATATCGAATTCTCACGAGTGCTCAAATGTTCTCTGCATGCATCTTTTGCAGAAAACGCAAACCCATAATGCCCTGTTAAGAGAATAGACCATTCGAGAGTAGACATCACGGAAAGGTGGAGAAAAAAAAAAACAAGAAAAAAAAAAACTATGGTAACAAATGAAGGAAAATAGCTGAGATCCACAGAATAAGGAGAGAAATGTTGTATTGTACCTTTGGATGTCAGAACTGGAATACAAAAACAGATGGTCTTCATTTGCAAAAGATGTTGTCGTATAGATTATGGAAGCAAATAAGAGACATAACTATTTGAAATTTAACAGCCACTGAATACTTAGTTTTGAAATATTTTATTTTGAAAAACATTTATCTGAATTGATTTGCTCTGAATTCACCCCTTTGAAATTATTTTACTTTGGAAACCATGTATCTGAATTTACTTGTTTCGAATTTACCTCTGAAATTGAAATAGGCCTACGAAAATTCTTGATTTACATTTTAAAAACCTGAATTTCGATTAATATTTTTCAATGCTCACAAATTCAGATACAAAAAAAAAAAAAAAAATCAACTTACAGAATTTCAGATCAAATAGATTCAGGTTGATCAAATTCGACTGCTCAAATTCAGATCTCAAATTCCACTGCTCAAATTCAGATCGAAAAATTCAAGTTTAATATTCTCATGGTAACATCCGGGCTACCCAGGATAGCCCACGCCCACACCTGGGGAAAAACAATCCAACCGTCTTCATTGACTTTGCATTGCGAGAGGCTGCCTCCTTATCATTTATGACTTCTAAGAAAAAACAAAACAATGTCTAAAAGCTGTTGTGAGACAAGGTCTACAGCAAACAAGCTAAATAACCCAGACATTATTTTTTATAAGCTGTCGACCCCAAAAACGGTTTGTTTCCAAGACATAAAAGTGGATTGAGCCTGAGCCTTGAACTGAGAAAGAGCACAACTATTTCTCGAACTACTCTGAGAACTACGCCCACTGGACCGCGACATGATATTGTAAAAAAAAAAACGCACACAACAAACATTCATAATTTAAACCATGTCGATTGCTTATTTCACCATGCACCCTATGTGAACCTGATGCTTCACGTCTTACTGCCTCAGTAGCCTATCTACTTTTGTCTCCTTAAAGGCTGGCTTTTCCGGTTATAAAATGTATTTCTGTTTTTTTTTGTTTTTTAGCTTGTTTGCTGTGCACCTTGTCACACCGCAGCTTTTAGGCATTTTTCTGTCTTTTGTTATATGTTATAAGGAGGCAGCCTCTCGCAATGCAAAGTTAATGGAGACGGTTGGATTGTTTCTCCCCGGTGTGGGCGTGGCCTAAATACGCTCTGTCTCTACACAGGCTCAGCTGTTTTTCCAATACTGGGTAGCTAAGTTGATTTTTTTTGTATCTGAATTTGTGAGCACAAAAATATTAATCGAAATTCAGGTTTTTAAAATGTAAATCAAGAATTTTTGTAGGCCTATTTAAATTTCAGAGGTAAATCCAAACAAGTAAATTCAGATACATGGTTTCCAAAGTAAAATAATTTCAAAGGGGTGAATTCAGAGCAAATCAATTCAGATAAATGTTTTTCAAAATAAAATATTTCAAAACTAACTATTCAGTGGCTGTTGAATTTCAAATAGTTATGTCTCTTATTTGCTTCCATAATAGATAAACTAAATGTTTATGGTCGCAAGCCATTTAACTGACTGGACTGATGAATAAAGCATGAATTTGATGTAAACAATATATATACACAATATTCACCTATGCAGTTGTGAATTAGCCCTAGAGTTACAGCATGACATAACATTTTACATAGACTAGATAGTAATAGTAGCAGTAGTTAAAAAAAAAAACAGTTAATAGTCTACTAACCCAGACATGCAAGTGTGATTCGCCTATATACTGTGGTTAGTATATAGTTGTTTGACTTGTTTATAATAGCCCACATCTTGTATAGCTTCATTTTGTATCCTTGCTGCTGGCTAGGCAGTACCTCGGTCAGAAATGCACAAAAATTCAATGTGAACATGACCGCAACGTAGAAATCTTTATGCATCAAGAAACTTTGTTTCAATTGTCCACTTTAGACATTACACTAACTATAAATAACCTTGCAACTACATGTCTACTAACTCTCATTAGACTCACTCATCTCAGTGAGGATGCTACAAGACAGTTCACTAGGTTTTGGAACATAGCCATAGTGTGATGAAAATAAGTATTTTAAAAAATAAATCTGCTGCAGAATTTCCACAGTCGTCCATTATAATCCTGCCCTGAATGGAAGCCAGGAAAATGTAATTACGGACAAACCTTTTTGAAAAACTGCAGTGAGGCAGACATGCTTTAACTACTGATTATACCAACAATCCAGCGTTTAGAAGATTATACCTAAAAACAGCATTTTAATTTGCTGCATTGGAGACCTTATTCCAAATGCTTTTAGAGTTTGCTTTTGTAAAACAGACATAAATAGCAAAGATCAAGTTTAATTCAGCATAATTCATTACCCTGAACAGCTATTTTCTTCTCTTTTTTTTAAATTTCATATTCAGCCTGCTGAGAGGTAAAGTTGAATTAGTGACAGGACAGCAACAGGCTGCAAGTCAGTATTGATTTCTTTGAGCGGAATAATGACTTGAAGGGCAGAGAAATCTTCTTTAAAGACAAATGCATTCGTTCCGAGAAGGTCTCATAGTCTTTTTTCACATCTCTGACACTGCATTTGACAACATCTGTCATCTTTCATTGATGAAACATAAAAATGCAATATATTTATTTATTTTTATACTCTAAGGAACTTTTTTAGTTTATTTTGAAGGACGTTCTATTAGCTTGAATTCACACAGAACCAAGACTGTAGACCTCATCTCTCTTACCTTCAGACATCTCAACAAAAAAAGAAAAAAAAATGTATCTTATATTTGGAGGCTGGGATTGATGCTGAATACTTTTTGAGACCCCTGATCATCTTTCACAAAGAAGCATGACTCCATTGAGCGAGTACAGGTGAGAGATGGGCTCGAATAGGCGGCATTAGCTGGGAAATGAAACGTCTCAAGCTAAAGGACTGATGTTTCCACAGCACAAGTTTGATAGGAAATTCAATACTTCATATAAAACCTGCCACGTCAATATGTTCATGCCCAGAAATAAAACATGTACACCTCATCTCCTCATTTCAAAGTCCTAGAGTACCCAAAGAATGACCTCCAATAGTTTCCAACTTTCCAAAAAAAGATGAATTGATGATATTTACATAAGATTCAGAAAAAAATTATAGTAATTCCTTTGCATATTGATATTGACTTTAAACACCAAAACACCAGCGCCACAAATACTAAATCAAAACTCATAACTAGCGTATTCACCATGTCCTGAGTGACCCAAACCTAACATTAGTTTAATTTAATTTAATTTAATTTGCAGCGTCTGAAAATATATTACTTTTTTGTGATTTAATAGACCTCATCTTGAACACATTCGTTTAGAGACAAGCATCACAAAGCACTGCAAATAATACATGCCACCAAACACACTCTTTACTACTCCAGGATGCTTCCATTAACATGAAGAGAGCTTTTCCGTCCAAAATCACTGTGGTACAGAGCAACAGATGAGCATGACAAATATTTTACAAGCTTTAGCAATTCAGAGGCTCGACAAGTGATATTCTGTTCGGGGGGCAGATCTCATAATAACCTCACTTATAAGAACAGCACAGTACGATTCCTCTCAGACTTCAGTATTAAATGATTCATTCATCGTCACCGGATGTCTTTCCAAAATTCTAATTAGATATACAGCCCTTGGTAAAGATTCGGTCTCTCTAGAGAGGTAACCCAGCACAGCCCATCACTGAAAGTTTCTTACCATGTTAGAAGAGGCAGCCGTATCGATCTGTTGGGTGGCAATTAAGACAGACATGATTGAGATGCCTGTTCCTCTGCCCGTCTCCTGCTGCTGTCTCTCTATCTTTCACTTCAAGTCTTCAGGAAGTCCGCTGGGGTACGGAGGGAGGGGTTCTATATGCGACTCTGACTCGGGACCCCACGCCAGCTCACTACAAGACACTCTCCAACAAATCAATCGCCTAGTGGCACAACAAGAAGACAGTCTATCTATCCCAGTTTCATACTCTGTGGCTGTCTCGCTCTCCTTCTCATGCTTTCTCGCTTTCTCTCGGTCCCGTCTCGCTCTTTTTGACTACATCACCCCCTTCTTTTCCCACCCCCATCCACACACTGAACATGCCTCTTCATGGATGGAGTGCAACATCAACATGAATTCAAAACTAACCGACTCTATTTACTTTCCTACAGTAATACAATATCCTGTTCTTACTGAGCAAGCGTCTTTTGCACATGACACAGCGTTCTAAAAATGCAGTGCTCAAGTTAAAGTTATAAAAAACCTTGCGATTTTTTCCGTTCCACTGACCTGTCTCGCATTTTTAACAGCAAAAACACGTTCTGTGTGAACCAGCCCGAAAACACACGCTTATGACCGCATATGCACATTGGCTGTTTTTCATAATTTGAGCGTTTAGAGACAACATTTCTGAGACAGTTGTTGTTAGATTTCATTGGTGATTTCAAATATGAAATTTAATCTTAAACTTGGAGAACAGCTTTGGAGAATTTGAGGTTTCCCCATTTAAAGAGGAAGGAGCTGTACTTGCATGACTAAAATAGCCGTCCGAGAGGCGTTTCAAAGATGGCTGCTGAGTGAAATGACTTGCCTTAACGGGACTTTGGTATCGCCCAACACTATTTGGTATATGTGGAGAGTTTACTCAAAAGTTTGTGCAGGCGATGTTTTAAAAGCTTTAATATTAATTCATCTGTATCACTGAGAAAATCTCACATTACAGATGTAAAAGGGGTGGCTAATACCATTCCACGTTGACTCATCTCTGTTATTTTGATGGCTCAGTGGTTCGTCTACACCAAAGACTGTATATATACCAATATTTACCAAGAGGGTTCACTCATATTACTTGGAATAGGAAAAATAGCAGAAAAAGTTCTGCCTTCTAAGAGCCTGCAGTGCCTATTAGCTCTGGTTCATATAGAAACAATTAGATTCTTAAGACTCTAATGGAGTTCTAAGAATTGAACATGCTAGGGATTGCACATGTGCATTGGCAGGACCAACCCGAAACATATGGTTAAACGCTATTTGGGTTCAAGAAAGAACATTTTTGATATTTTAATTTTGTATTACTGATTTAAAATATGTTATTGAAATGTTTGGCAATCAGTTTTTGAGGCTTCAGCATTTCCCCATTCAAGTAGATAGGAGTTGGTCTGGAAAGAGCTGCCGGAGGCATTGCAAATATGTTCAGCAAGTGAATTGACTTTATTTAAAAGGGACTTTGGGGTATACTGCAATTTCAGTGTTCAGAAAGCTGTAGGATCCTGCAACGCCCAAACAAAAACACATCAGGCAATCAGGAACTTTCTAGCACTGAAAAGTAGTGAAGTGCTTGCCTCTATCCCCTCCTGATGCTGCTTGAGGGTGCGAGTTGCTGGAATATTTCCATCCATTCCACTAACATGAAATCAATCCGTTCAGTCGTTGTGAGGCTGGGATCTTTATGTGGCACGTCTAGCGTGCCATACCTGCTCCGCTGAATGGCACTGGTGCAATCGAACGCAACACTGGTTTATTTGTGTACAGCCAAAGTGTTACAAAGACAGATCAAATGATTTCTTTCCTCAAAGCTGTTCAGCTGACAATTATAGTGATCCAGAGTTTCAGTGCCATCACAGAACAAAACCTGGTCGAAGGGAACGAGTTTCGGAAAAATGACACAATGAGATGTGTCTGTTCCTGTCAGAATCACTTCAAAACAACACACAGCGCTCCCTCACAAGACATGGAGAGGTGCTGCTCAAGGACATGAGCTTCAGGATAGAGTCCGCAAGAGAGAAAAATCACACGCCAGATGTCTTCAAGACAGCAATGAGATTACATGGAGAGCAAATTGAGACTTCCGCTGAAACCCTCTGCTTCTCTTGAGAAAAAAGAACCTCGTAATGTTGCAGTTTCAGAGATCAGGTACGATTTCTCAGATAACAATAACAATTAGTGTCCATGATAAATACCGTAAATGTATTTTAAAAATCGAGTTTACATCATAGAAACTCATTTTTATTTATTGTATTATGAATTAATTAAACTCCTTTTTAAGGAGTTACACCACACAAACTAAACTTCCTTGTCATAAAAAGGTCAAATTATCAGATTGTATGTATTTGTTTATTTTTTTGGTCACACTACATGACTGTTTTAGCAGATAAATTCATTAAAAAGCAAACTAAATCACAGAAGAAGTGTTTTTTCATTAATTAATTGAGCAAGACAAAAAAAAAATGCTTCACATTATTGAACCATTAAATAATGCCCAAATATGAAATCAAACATTCGGAGCTCTGAATATGAACTCATTATAAAACGAAATGGAGCATTTCTAATCAAATTCTTACATTCAATTTCAAATGATCTAGGATGTTTTTAAACGTATAGCTTTATATTTGTACGTGCCAACAAATATATATTTAATTTGAGTCTATTTTTATTTGACCAAAGGAGTTTGAGGAGATATCTATCCATAGAATCTTTGGATGCTATGTATAATGAAAATAAAGATGAAAAACCGCACTCTCTAGTAGCATCTCATAAATATTTATTTACCATGTCCACACAGACGCGTTTCGGCCTAAGCCATCATCAGTGAGTGTGTGGTGTGAAACAAAGAGATTGCTTTTCAACATTACAGGTGAACCCCATTAACATCCAATCAGCAACATCAGGTGCATCAAGTTCCCAACATAAGACCACGAAAAACATGAAAATCAAATTAATAAACTTAAGTTACAAATTAAATTGTATTACAAAAAACAGTTTAACGTCAGTAGCCTACGTTATCAAAACGAATCATAAACAATGCTCAAAAAAAGAAGAAAAGAAAAAAAGAATGCTATGTATAATGAAACATAACGGAAAACTCAATTAAGTCTCATCTAACTCCAGTAATAAACTTCTACTCTGAATGAACCTCTAAGGGAACATTCACTTCCCTCATATCTTGATTTGTCTTAGGTGAACATATGATTGGTTAGTCGTAAATCAATGATGCTGCTGAGGGACATGAGCTGAGGTTATGGATCCATCAGAAAGGCTGGTCCACACATTCACACTGCGAACTCCCAGCAGGTCCATCTGACAGAGGTGCAGAGTAAGCATTTTTCACTGCCAAACACACACAAGCCAGAGTCTCGCAAACAATTACCTATCCGCTCAAGCTTGACATGAAGAAGCAATGATAAATCATTGCAGCATACATTGGCATGCAGTTAAGCATACAGCCTATTACACACTATACATGCTCTATAATGCTTTTCCAATTTAAAAAATATGTCAAGCAGAATGCAGCGTGAAACGATAAAAGTATCAAATAGTACTATATGCTACATGGTCTTATTACCTTGTCAAATTATTGTTTTAGAAATATGGAAATGTGTACTTGCATCTTGCAATCCACATTTGTGTAAAAATATGTTTGGCGGTCTGATGAAAAAGGAGTTAACTGTCCTTTTTATCACCTATTTTAGTAATCAAAAATAAAATTGGCCTATATCATTCAAAAGCTTAAACAACCCAAATTCATCCTGTAACAAACGTTTTGAAATTGGACATTGCATTCCTATTGAAATGGTACTTTACAACATTTTAACAGGCAACATTTTTGTGATATCAACTTCAAATTTGTTCCACAACTTGGCTATACATGTGGCTTTGATTTTCTAGCAAAAATAGTACAAATTATTTTGTATAGTTTGTATGCAATAATGTTTATTTCAGTGCATTTGCTTTACAGTAAACTTAAACTTCTATGACATTTTGTACACATTCATTTTTCTGACATTCATTTTTAATGCCGAGTGCCTTCTTTAAAAGAGACCCTAGGTCTGTATTCCAAAGCATTCATTAATTACAACCCCTTTAAGTTCAGATCTATGCTCAAAACGGAGGACGGCAGTAAACGGGTCAAGTAAGTATGAGGCGGGAGGGGAAAACTACATTCCAATGGTTTTGAGAGCGATCAAAGTCCATTGACACTGAATGAGGGAGCTGAGCTTGAGCCATGTATAGACACCAGACTATTACAAAGAGTTGGCAATGGCATGGTTTCTTTTGACAACCACCTACAAACCAACTCAAACATCCTAGCAACCACCTAGAAAATATTTAGCAACCCCACAGAACACCTTAGCAACTGTATTTCAACTCTATGCAGAATGCACAATGCATTTGACTATTTCAAAACTGGTATGCAATATGCCATTCTGAATATTCCCCATGACTCCTCTCTAAATAATAAAAGTCAGTTTCTATCACACGTTGTTTGCTTTTCATAATAAAAAAACACTGAATCAAAAGCAATGGATGTAGCAATGAGGGGTTCTTGCAGGCTGAGAATGCCGCCTCCAAAACGAGACAATTCAAGAGTCCCCCATGATGAGTTTATTTCATTATTGAACAATGCCTCCCCAATTCCCCACTTCATGAAGGAGGGATGAATTTAAAAAAATGAACAGGCTCCCAAAAGCCTGCAATAGGGCTGTCATCTAGCTGAGATTTGCCTCAAGCAAGATAAAATGAGTGCGTATCCGTCACTCCACATCAGTTCAGAGTACTCGACATAGACCAGAGCCATCTCAGTGATGGAAACAGAGAGGGCGGAAATTCATGCAAATTATGTTTGTTTGTTTGTGTTTATTCCATCAAGTGTCTGTGGATTTGCTGTTTGTCAATTTTTATAAATGCACACACAAAAGATGTTTGTTTGTTTCATTAAAACTATGGCTGGATACACCTGATGGTATTTATAATTGGGGAAGTGGCATTTTCATTTTTGAAAACGATTTTTTTTTGTAAAAATTTTTCATGATGGGAAACAGACGTACATTTTAAATGGATGACTGTCACGTTTGCATGGATGTACTATATGTCATGAAATATATTATTCTCATGAATATTAATTAGATTATGCACAAATCATTTAAATGATCTTTTACTGTTTTAATCAATTGTTAGTCTGTGACATTTTTCGGGAGAACAGTAGAATACTATTTTTTTATTTGCATGTCTGAAGAGAAATGTATCCAACTTTATAATTAGAAATGTCCCAAAAAAAAATCATTTAAATTACAATTTTAATGGCACACTGACTGGCCATTTTTCAACATAAAACGAGTCATTAACTCGTTACTCAGTGATTGAAGGGAGCAATAATTCTTGCTGACCCATTCGAGTAAATCAAAGGAACATGCAACATATTCAGTTTCATAACTTAATTCCTACATCTGCCACTATCTGTCCTGGGATTCTGTAGGTCCGTGGATAAACACAGTCCAATGGGAACATTTTGAACATTAAGTTTAAAAAGGTTAACAATGCCTTGAAATAAAATTTCACTCACATGAGATCACAGCAACAGCAAACCACACCATCTAACCATCCAATCAATTTCCCATTGACAAAATCAATTTCCGTCCTACATTTTTTCTTGTTTGAGAAGCAGTTTCATTTGGATGAATGTGAATGGTGGGCTCATTCACTGGATTAGAAGTTTCTTAACTGACCGCCCTCAGAGAGTCTTAATGAATGGGGTCTACTCAGATGAGCTTGTCATAAATACTGGAGCACCACAAGGCTGCGTGTTGTCACCTCTGTTGTTTTCAATTTATATAAATGACATGACTGTGCACAGCACCAATGTTAGTTTATTAAAGTATGCTGATGGCATGGCCTTGGTAGGACTTCTTACAGAAAATAATGCAGCACATGAAGAAGCTTATTTTAGCCAAGTCACTTTACTGCAGGACTGGTGTCAGACTGTTAAACTGGAAATTAACGTGACTAAAACAAAAGAACTTATAATACAAACGAAACCAAGAGGGGCCAGCAACATCACCCCTGTTGTGCTTAACAGCCGGCCTGTGGAAGTAGTGGAAAATTTTAAGTACTTGGGTACAATCATTGATTGCACTTTAAGTTTTAATGTTAACTCAGAGAGTATTTTTAAGAGAGCTAACCAGCGATTGTTTTTAATTAAACACATTCTGGAGATGGCATATAGGGGTCTGGTAGAAAGCATTTTACAGTTCAATATAACAGCTTGGTATGGCAACCTGAATGTGAAAGACAAAAACAAGCTTTCCAAAATTGTTAATATTGCAGGGAAGGTGATTGGCGAGTCACAAAGGCAGCTTGGGGATGTGTATGATAGGGCAGTCCTCAGGAAGGCCAGACAGATATCAGCAGACACCCAACACCCACTCAACTCAGAGTTTGAGTTGCTCCCATCCGGCCGTAGATTAAGGGTCCCAAGGGCGAGCCGGAACATCTATAAGAGGTCCTTTGTTCCCTATGCCATACAGGAACTTAATTTAAACTGAAAGCACCTTGTGTTTATAACTTCTAATCAGCCGCGCTGCTTTCCATTTTCTGTTGTTGTATGTTGACGGTGGTAGTGTCATACTTTTAACTGTGTGTATTTGTAATTTTAACTGTGGTGTCACTGATGTATACATGTTCGGAGAAGTCGAAGACAAATTTCCACTAAGGTGGACAATAAAGTCTAATAATAATAATAATTATAATAATAATAATGTACGTCACGTAGAGAAGAAAAGACTATCTCAACTTCCGTTTAATGCCGACTTTTAAAGGGGTGGTTGATAATGATTTCACTAACTTTAGTTAGTGTGTAATGTTGCTATTTGAGCATAACCAACATCTGCAAAGTTACAAAGTTCAAAGCAAAATAAGATATTTGCTTTTAAAAGAAATAGTTTTTTTAAGGACTACAACACATGACTGGTAGGGACTACACAACCTTCCTCCCGGGTTAGTGACATCACCAACCATCAAATTTACATAAACCCCGCCCCCGGGAATATGTACTCCATGTTGAGAAGAGGAAGAGTTGTTGTAGTAGAGCACATTTGTGAGTCTGCTCAAGCTGTCGCATCCGTCTTTTCCCATGCCATACAGTACGTAACACCAATGCATTAGCATGTCACTCTGTAGGCATCTTACAACAGTTCCCACACAAGCGATTTTATAGATTATCATGAAAGAATATGCTAATCAAAGACATGAAGATAGGTAACTCCACATCAGCAACATAAATTCATCAACTAACCATTCAGAAACGTCACGTTGCATTCTACATGTTGTCACTTCTTCTTGAGTCTCTCCATCATTGTCCGAATCCAGTTTAAACATAAAAGGCAGAACAGTTTCTGACATGTCAGTGCTTGTTGCGTGAGGTAATCGGAGCTACTAACACACAAGCTCTTGAAGCTCCGCCTTCTGTCTTACTTTATTTAAAGGGACACACACGAAGAGACGCGTTTTTAATGACCCTCAAAAAGGGACAACTTTAACATGCTGTAAAAAAATGATCTGTGGGGTATTTTGAGCTAAAACTTCACATAAACATATTGTAAAAAGGGGCATTATCCCACCCCTTTAATAAATATTCTCTTTTCCATTTTGCCTGATATAACTTTTTATATTTAATAAACCAAAGCTGTTGTTATACTGTTGTTGAGACTGTGACATTTATTTTCAGTTTTGGTAGTGATTTCACTGAAATGAATAATGAGCTGGTACAGCTGTGAAAAAGCAATAGATCAGAGTGTGAGTCTGTATGCTCTTCTGTTGCCTTCACCCACTGATAACAATTGCCATGAGTGCTCAACATAGCATATTCCAAATTAACAAATTGCATGACTGGATCGCTACTCATTATGATACAAAAAAAAACAGAATGAAAACCAACTCCCACTCACAATTGGAGAACCTTCTGAACGTTTCCCTTTTCATGCCCTGTTTCATACAGTAAGGGCAAAATATTCTGAAATGTGCATATCTGTTAAAAGCTTTTGTCAACTTTCAGAAGTATGGATGTCAGCTACTTCTAAAAAATCTAATGGTTAATTCATTGCCCTGCAATTACATATCACAATATAGTTGTTTTTATAGATTTTTTATTTCATTTATTTTTATTAAAGATAAGAACAAAATGGAAATTACAAATACAGCAGAGCAAAGATGCAGATGGAATACTTTCAAGTACTACAACACTGTGGACATGTTTTGTGGTCTGTGCCGAGTGCCGACTTGTGCATATGATCTGATTTGAACTGTCGTGTCTCTGGATGAAGGTTCACGTGACACTCCTGTTAAACTAGGCTAATCACACCAAAGGAAACCATATTGATCGATTAATTTTTTTTCCATACAAAGTTGCACAAAATTTGAATATCGCATTAAACATATGCGGATGAAGCACCATTTCCATCCCATGTGTTCAAGAGACCAAAATGCCTGGGAAATTGGCACAAAATATCTGTAGTAAAAATGGAAGTTGCTGCAATCGGGGAAGCCAATGTCGCTCTTTTTTCCCTACATCATAAATGACATGCGTCTCAGAGCATGCAGACGAAATGCAATAGATGCTGTCATGTTATCTTGCATTCAGATACAGGTGTTTGGGAATGCAGTCATATGAGACGCCTCTTGGAGGGAATTAAACCAAATCATTTTGATGACAGACTTTTGCCCAGAAATTTCAGAATGATCAAACCAACATTTGAGATGGTGTGCAATGAAATTAGTCTGCTGGTTAGTCCAGTTATCCAATCACATTCACTGTTGAGGCAAAGTCAAGTCAAGTCATCTTCATTTATATAGTGCTTTTAACAATGGATTGTTCCAAAGCAGCTTTACAGAGATAAATATATAATTTAAGGTAACAGAGATTGTTTTGGCTTTATAGCGGTTCTTGAATAATGTTATTTCAAGCTAAAGTTAGTTTTGATTGATTCACCTCCATTGAAATGATCATTTGTTATTAAATTAGGGACCACTAAGACGACGCCGTTCTCTCTAAACAGACTTTAAACGCAAACCTGTGATTAACGCTGACGGCGTTCACATGTGTTCACATGCGCATTAAGAATTAATTCTATAGTTATGTACTTTTGAAAATATGTGCGCAGGTTTGCAATTTCATACAACCCATGCCTAAACAAACTACTTGTCTTGCCTATAAATTTTGATACAGAATTTTGTTTTATTTGATCACTTCGGGGTACGCGAGCCGGATTTTCAACAACGCTTTATCTGTAGAGTGGGAAAGGGATCCTCCATAGGGAGAGGATAGTTGACACTTCAGCACTGCATTGTCATCGGGTCCAGGCAAAGCTTCCTCGTCAGATCTGGACACGGCCTGGATCCGGCAGGCTGCGGGAAAACCTCAGGATAAACAAAGACACTAATATTAGCGTAGATGCCATTCTTCTTATGATGTAACGAGTACATCAAGATTTAAGGGAAGTGTTCCCAGTTCCGGCTGACCTAATCTATGCAGCCAACCACCCAGTAGAGCATTACAATAATCTAGCCTTGAGGTCATGAACCCATGAACTAATTGTTCCGCATTTTTCAATGAGAGCATATGGCGTATTTTAGATATATTTTTAAGATGGAAAAATGCAGTTTTACAGATAAGTCTCATGAGTTTGTTTGTTGTGCATTGAGGGATTTATTTGGTAAATGTGTTTTCCTCGTATAATTTTTTTATGCACATTTTTTGAATTTATGCACATCTTGTTGCTTCCATCTAGAAAATGTTTTTTGTGCAATATCCCTTAATGTGCATAAAAATAGGTGGATGGAAACAGTTACTGTCTGAATCGTTCAGACCCTCTTCTTTTTCACGACTTATTGCATGTTGATTTTCCATTGTGTTCCGCTTAGGGATGCTAACGATTAAAATACAATAGATTATTTGTCGATAATTTAATCGATAAAACTTTTTCATCATTAGAGTGTGTAGTTTTGAGGTGCGTGTGGCTTATGCGCAAAATACGTGCAGCAAACACACAAGGAAAAATGAAGCGAGCGCACCGTACTTATGTATTCTAAATGTATTAATGTCTTCAAGCCATGCAAAGGGTTAGTTAGGCTAGCCGTTTATTGTGCAACATAATTAACCAAGTGTCCAAAAAAACATCCAAACAAATGATTTTACTGAACATAAGAACTACTTGTGTAAACACCACAACAAAAGTACATAGAATAAACAACAAGTAATCATATCCTGTATGATGAGTGATGATCTTCACGCGCTGTTTCAACTGTGCGCTCCTATTCCATGGTGCATGGTCAATCAAGACCTGTCAATCTTAGCAATCTTAGCAATCCAATAGAGCTACAGCTGTAAAACATTGTCCGATTGGTCTCTACACATTGTCCCTACCCAATATACCAGAAATCCAGTTTCCATTGGTTGAACTTTCAAATGACGTTAGAAAACACGGCATCAGTTCTACAGCTTTAGCCAAGCAGCATTTCACAAGTTCCCTCTTACATACACTGAACAAAATTATAAACGCAACACTTTTGTTTTTGTCTCCATTTTTCATGAGCCGAACTCAAAGATCTAAGACATGTTCTATGTACACAAAAGGCCTATTTCTCTCAAATATTGTTCACAAATCTGTCTAAATCTGTGTTAGTGAGCTCTTCTCCTTTGCCGAGATAATCCATCCACCTCACAGGTGTGGCATATCAAGATGCTGATTAGACAGCATGATTATTGCACAGGTGTGCCTTAGGCTGGCCACAATAAAAGGCCACTCTAAAATATGCAGTTTTACTTCGGGGGGGGGGGGGGTGACCACCATTTGCCTCATGCAGTGCAACACATCTCCTTCGCATAGAGTCGATCAGGTTGTTGATTGTGGCCTGTGGAATGTTGGTCCACTCCTCTTCAATGGCTGTGCGAAGTTACTGGATATTGGCAGGACCTGGAACACGCTGTCGTATACACTGATTCAGAGCATCCCAAACATGCTCAATAAGTGGCATGTCAGGGGAGTATGCTGGCCATAAAAGAACTGGGATGTTTTCAGCTTCCAGGAATTGTGTACAGATCCTTGCAACATGGGGCCGTGTATTGTCATGCTGCAACATGAGGTGATGGTCATGAATGAATGACACAACAATGGGCCTCAGGATCTCGTCACGGTATCTCTGTGCATTCAAAATGCCATCAATAAAATGCACCTGTGTTCTTGTCCATAACATAGGCCTGCCCATACCATAACCCCACCGCCACCATGGGCCACTCGATTCACAACATTGACATCAGCAAACCGCTCACCCACACAACGCCATACACGCCGTCTGCCATCTGCCCTGTACAGTGAAAACCAGGATTCATCCGTGAAGAGAACACCTCTCCAAAGTGCCAGACGCCGTCGAATGTGAGCATTTGCCCACTCAAGACGAGCTGCAGCTGAGCATACAGATGATCTTCCCTGAGACGGTTTCTGACAGTTTGTGCAGAAATTCTTTGGTTATGCAAACTGATTGTTGTTGCAGCAGCTGTCCGGGTGGCTGGTCTCAGACGATCTTGGAGATGAAGATGCTGGATGTGGAGGTCCTGGGCTGGTGTGGTTACACGTGGTCTGCGGTTGTGAGGCCGGTTGGATGTACTGCCAAATTCTCTGAAACGCCTTTGGAGATGGCTTATGGTAGAGAAATGAACATTCAATTCTCAGGCAACAGCTCTGGTGAACATTCCTGCAGTCAGCATGCCAATTGCACGCTCCCTCAAAACTTGCCACATCTGTGGCATTGTGCTGTGTGATAAAACTGCACATTTTAGAGTGGCCTTTTATTGTGGCCAGCCTAAGGCACACCTGTGCAATAATCATGCTGTCTAATCAGCCTCTTGATATGCCACACCTGTGAGATGGATGGACTATGAAAGAAAGTCTTACGAGGTTGAAACAACATGAGGGTGAGTAATTTCTGACAGAATTTTCATTTTGGGTGAACTAATCCTTTAAGGTTAACGATTAATCAATTAATTAATTGTTAATTTAAACAACGATCAACTATGGGAATATATGTAAATTGACTATCCTAGTTCTGCTATAACAGAATTGCAAAACACTAGAGGGACAGAATAAACCATCAGTAAAACATTGCATATGCCATTCTCTTGCACATGAAAAAACTAGCAAAAGCAACAGTTTGAACAAAAAAAAAAAAAAAAAAAAAAAAAAAAAAAAAAAAATCAGTTCTGGCCACAAACATTTTATTTGATAATAATCGGATTTTCCCTGAAGCCTTTAATAACTGAAAAACATCAAGCACTGTTTACTTCATTAGTCTCTTTGTTTCTTTGTTCTTTATTTAGTATGGACTGCTTACTTGAATAATTATTTGAAAACATGAAACAATGTTTACTTTATTGAGAAATACCTGAAAGATACATGCTATTGTCTTAATTTTCAATATATTTTTTTTTATTAGGCATAACATTTTTTAAATATTCACTTTTTAAATAAGGGAGTGTGCTTGAATACATTTTAATTTGTCTGTTGTATTGTATTGATTTTAAGAATGGGAATGTGAACTTTAACTGTCAGCAGCCATATCACCCTGTAGCCCAAGACTGGTTGCCCACTAAGGCTAAGCAGGGCTGAGTCTGGTTAGTACCTGGATGGGAGACCTCCTGAGAAAACCAGGTTGCTGCTGGAAGAGGTGTTAGTGAGGCCAGTAGGGGGCGCTCACCCTGTGGTCTGTGTGGGTCCTAACGCCCCAGTATAGTGACGGGGACACTATACTGTCAAAGAGCACCGTCCTTCGGATGAGACGTTAAACCGAGGTCCTGACTCTCTGTGGTCATTAAAAATCCCAGGATGTCTTTCGAAAGAGTAGGGGTGTAACCCTGGTATCCTGGCCAAATTTGCCCAGTGGCCTCTGTCCATCATGGCCTCCTAATCATCCCCATATATATAAATGTAATGAATTATTATTATTATTAATTAACTGGTATTGATTATTGCAATGTTGGACAACCTATTTAGAAGTGCACTTGCATATAGACACCATTTAAACACAAATATCAGACATTGATTGACTATAATCCAGTATGCAAAAAAAAAGAATGCTCAACTTTTTCTAATTTCATTCTGCAGCAGTAAATGAGTCCTTATACGGATGTGTGGTGTTTAATAACTTAACATTCAGCGACCGACTGAACTATTTAGATAAGTGATGTGCGTGTTTTGAACACCCACAGGCTTTCTGTGCCAAATTGTCCCATTCCTCATAATAAAAGAACGCCTGATGGCGCTTGACTCTGATATTTTATTGTGTGTGTTATTAATAGGACTGCATTAGAGTATCAGGAGAAACAAGAATGAAAATAGATACGAAAAAAGAAAAAGAAAAAAGTTTTGAACAGAGAGTCTCACGTGGCCAAACAGGATGGAGTCTGAATTGCTGGTTTTACATCTTTGTGACTTTACAGGGTTACAGCACATGATTGACATGTCTTAAGTATCTATTTACTGAACGTCCATGGGTGTGTGTGTAAAACAACACACTCATACTAGAGCATAATAATGTTTATCTCTCTTTGGCTTGATATCAAATAGGGCCCCTATTTGCATATAAATGAATGATTGTCCTCTGCCGTTCATTTATCATAGTATTTCATGAAAAAAAAAAAAAAAAAAAAACGTGTTCCTCCACACTTTCATAAGCCTGTCAAAAGAGGTGAAAGGTTTATAAATAATAAATAATGAATGGAATAAATGTTTTAATACAGGCCTCAGTTTATGTGGAAGGAGCTAAATGGCTCATGTTGCTGAGTTTATAGGCTAATAAATAATGATGTATGAATTTCACTGATTACTGCACCCACCTTTCACTGATATAGATGTATTTAAAGTGTCATATTATACATTTTGTAGCATTTTATTTTTCTGCGTCCCACATATACTGTTCTACCAGGTTCTTTCACTAGAAATAGTCATAATTTAGTTGTTCATGTCCTTTCCAGGAAGTTAATTAACAGAACTGTATCAAGGGAACAGTCACAACCATGTGAGTTTGACAATGAACCATCCACTGCTTTGTGATGTACTGTACACCTAATCACTCAGCCCATGAACAGTCTGGTTTGTTATTATTAACTTTCACTGTAAAGAAAAGAGCAGCTTGGTAATGTTGCATTCTGCGAAACATCTCCTTTTCACTCTTAGAAAAGATAAGGTTCAATGGGTTTCCATCTCAACGTGATCTCACGAGTAGTGCTGTAAAACGATTATTCCGATTAATCACATCCAAAATAAAAGTTTGTGTTTACATAATATATGTGTGTGTACTGTGTATAAATATTTTGTATATATAAATACACACACATGCATGCATATATTTAAGACATATTTTAATATACTGTATATATACAGTTTTTATATATAATTTATATTATAAATATAAATATGTTATATACAAATAACACATTTTGCCTAAATATTTACATGCATGTGTGTGTATTTATATATACAAAATAATTATACACAGCACACACACATACATTATGTAAACAATTTCTGTTTTATTTTGGATGCAATTACTTGCGATTAATCGTTTCACAGTCCTACTCATGAGTATTCATGTGTATTTGTACGTGAAGTGTGGTTCTACTACATTTACTTACGTTTTCATATGCACTGAAACGTACAAAATATTGACGTATTGACAGCACTAAAACATTAATTATTTAGCTTTACAGATGTACAAGTGTACAAATTCTTATTTATGAATATTAAATTCTTGACATATTGTTGTCACGGTTAAGTTCAGTTATGTTCATTTTTAGTTTTCATGTACTTTTAGTTAGTTATTCATCACATGTATTCCTGCCTGTCTTCCGTCTCCATGGTCACACATCATTATGGGTTTGTTTGGTTACGCATGTGTTTTTGAAACTACTTAAGTTCCTGCTTCTCTTATCTTCATTGTCCGGTCTCGTATACGTATGGTTGTGTTTGCTTTACCTGTATTTCTACTCTGTGGGAATATTATTAAATTACATTGGAACCTTTCGTCTTCATCTGCGCGCCTTCTTCTGCAGAGCAACCGTTGCAACTGTATTCAATTTCCATATCAAATATGTTTTCAGTTGCATTTATTAAATGCAGTTTTCTCATCGGCTTCATTTAAAATTATAACATTTCGCTCTGTTCGTGACTTTTTCGAAAGATTACATAATGTTAAACAAGACTACATTTTAAAACCTTGAAATTAAAAACATTTCTGTAATTGTTTAACCATTATGTATCATGTTGTAATATTTATTTTGTTAGACACAAAAGACATTTTCTCATATAGTCCTACAATAGAACCATAAAATACACAAAAAACGCAACATCAATTCAAAAAAGTCATACATTTTATAGATTCGCTGTAATCCAACTATTTAGAATCTGTACAAACGTGTCCAAATTCATATCTTTATTCTGCAATTTTCATCTCCATCCTCAACAGCGACCGTAAACGTTAAATACCACACTCGTTGTGAATTCAAAAATTGCTCAATAAGCGCTACGAGACGTTTTACGCCAGTGATAACAAATGCACATTGGCTCTCGCCTGCTTCGTCACAGATGTGATTTTTTGGTTGTTTTGCATTTGAATCAGAAATGCATGACTTCACGTAGTGAATCGGGGTAACATTTTCAGCAATTAATACATTCTGCTCTGTACCTCATACAAAACTATTATATACCACCAGTCTGCAACACATCGTCATTTGGACAACTTTTGGTACCTTTTGACTTTTTTTTCAATAAATAAATTATTGTGATTCCACTTGTCTGTCTGTTATGGTTTTCTTTATAACTACACATTTTGAGGAAATGTTATTAGAGGGGGATTAGCGTCTCAAATATTTTTTTTATATTCTCTATAAATGGTTATGTTTATGTGTGGGTTTTGGGATCTAAAAAAAATTCTATAAAGTGGTAAATGGACAATTTTACAAATATCTTTTAATGTTGCCAAAACATACAAAAAAGTATGTTTTATACCTATAAATGTTGCGTATTAATGCCAATGTATTAACAATGAGATCAGGCTGTCTATATAGAACCTTAATGCCAAAAAGGTTATATATATGGAGAAGTGTCTTAAATTATTGCATACAACTTTTTCTAGTTATAAAGTAGGTATACAAGCTGTTTAATTCATAACATTTTAATTAAAATGCAATCCATAAAGTTACCATGGGAACCCCTAAAAGGTTCTATATATGAAGCACCCGGCAGAACGCTTAGTTACAGTAGTTCACCCAAAAATATGGGTATATGGGTAACCAAACAGTTGATTTGACATCCATAGTATGGAAGAAAAAAAATACTATGGAAGTCAATGGGGCCCATCAACTTTTCGGTTTCTTACATTCTGCAAAATATCTTCTTTTGTGTTCAGCAAAAGAAAAAAATTCATACCGGTTTGGAACAACTTGAGGGTGAGTAAATTTATGACATAATTTTCATTTTAATAATAAGCATGCTTTAATAATGTATGTCTTTTAAAGCATGTTCTCTTGCCCTTCAAAGCATTGACTTACATACTCTATGTGATGTGTGTTTATTAAAGCCAATGTAACGCCTCCTTAAAGACGCTGCTGTCACTAGCAGAGGGGTTGTGAATCAGCATCTGTAAGCTGTAACCTGCCCGGTATCACTAGCCTTAGGGAAACAAAGCACAAACGTACAAATGAGAAAATGAGAGGCCACTGAATAACTGAATAATAGGCCAGTATAAGTAACCACCCTGACAAATCTAGCAGCCACCTAGCATGCTAAATTACAAGCACCATAGAAAATTAATTGCAACGCCCTGGCATCACCCTACTACAAAATGGAAGTGTAGCAGTGGGTTTTGTAGGCAAGCATCAATCACATTTTCTACAAAAAAAAAAATGAAGGATGGATCTTTTAAATATATTCAGCCCATCACAGTTGCACTTTTCTTTGGTAATTCATAGTTATTATGCTTATTAATTGTAATAGTTAATAGATTTAGTAAAACCCAGCAGAGTCAGATATAAAAAAAATATGTTTCAAGTGTTTTAGATCACCACACATTTCTACAACTCACTTTATACCTCAGGTATTGGTTGAACTGGTTTTACTAAATAAGACTGTTAAGAATAAGAAAATTTAGTACATTAAATGTACTAAAATTGTTTATTAGACAAAAGTTAACAATAGAAATGCCTAAAATGTATTGATTTATTTAATGTTGCAACTGAAATGTGATTATGAAATGTACTAATATTACCATGAACTAATGTTTCCTACAGAATGCTGTTTTTTTGTTGTTGGTTTTTTGCTGCAACGTTTGATTTATGATTTACATGAATTTTGTGATTTGTTTCACAAACTTTATGTACACAAAACTTTCTTCATTCTCAGACTGATATCAATGAAAGCAAGATGTTTGTGAGATGGTTCATTAACTACTCGGTGAAGCCAGTAACTATATACAGATGATTTGTTGTGATGTGCTCAAATCATGTAGCTTTCTTTTGAGAACCTCAACTGGCTATTTTTACAGTGGAAGTGTTTGGTTTCTAAATGGCTTTTGAATTGTCCTGCTCTCAAATATTCACCACACATTGTGGTTGACACAAACCATGTTTATCTTTATTTATTATTATAGTCTGGGTTGAATTGATTTTTAAAGGACGAACGCACGTCACTCAACCTATGATGGTATCTTCCAAATTTGACTAATTTCTACCAACTGACACATGAATTTCCATCAAAATACTGTAGAGTTTGATTGGACACACAAAGGGCCCTATTATAACGATCTAAGCACATGGTCTAAAGCCCAAGGCGCAAGTGCACTTAGGGCGTGTCTGAATCCACTTTTGCTAGTTTAATGACGGAAAAAATGGTCGGTGCCCAACGCCTAAAAGGGTTGTCCCTATTCTCTTAATGAGTAATGGGTGTATTTTGGGCGTAACGTGCAATAAACCAATCAGAGTCTCATCTCCCATTCCCTTTAAAAGGCAGTTGCGCTCACGCCATGGCGGATTCGCTATTTACATGGTGGAATTTAGAAGCGGATAGACTGAACGCTTCTCCAGAGAGGAAACGGATCAGCTCGTGCTCGAGGTTAAAGCGCGCAAGCAGACCATCAACGGGACAAGCCGGATTCCACCATATCTTTATGTACACAATAATAATCTTTTACATTGTAATCCTTTAATTTTTTTATATTTGGCTAGTTTGTGTGCTTCTACGCATCCCTGTATGTGTAATAACCAGAGTGTACGCACATTGTGGACCCGCCTATAGCGCACATTACTAATGCGCACATTACTAACAAAAAAATATTGCACCATTGACTTTAGACCAGGTTTCAGTTGGTCAATGGCACAGTCTATTTCAGTTGCCTAAAAATATCAACGTGCCAACAATGCGCCTGAACACACCTCGTTTTCAGACAAGCACGCCCATGGGCGAACAAATGGGCTATTTAAACAACGTGGCACAGGACGGGAAAATGATAACTGCGTCGGGCTGAAACTAGCAAAAAACATTTGCGTCGCACCTATGATAGGGCCCACAGTATTTGGCGTCAACAACAAAAAATATGGGAAGTGTTTTCACCTTCATTTATTTTGATATCCAAACTATGCACGATTATTTGGTAAGTGGCAGTTGATTATTTGCATTCAGCATCAGAACAGATCTGTGGGGCATTTTTGAGTCACGACCCACCAGGTCGGAACCACTGATGTAAAGGCTCAGTGACCACATGAACCAAAACTGTAAAACAGCAAACTCTAAGCTCATCTCCCCTGTAACAAATAGAGACGGACATGAGAGGAACAGCGAGGAGCGGCACTCATGCGGAGCTGCTTTCCCTACGGACCGAGACGCCAAATGTTTTTCTGCACTGATTGGATCCTCCAGGCCAGTCTCACTCCCCTGAGCTCACAGAACGACAGAGCGAAATGACTGTCTCTCATGGCACACATGGATGGGGCTGAGATGGGGTATTTGGAGAGACATCCTCCTGGATAAAAGCCCACTTCAGTTACAGCCTCATCCATCCGGACGTGGGCAGTGTTCATAAACAGCTGCCATTACGCCCGCCAGACACGCACTCACAGGGGCCACAGTGGCCCCGACCCCCACAGACACAAACAGCTCAGCTGTGTTTACTTGACTCTGTGCAGGTGCCCATGTAAAGCATAACCTGTTGTTATTGTATTTCAACACCCCCGTCCACTGGCAGTGATCCGCTGTAGAAAAGGTGTTTCATTTTCACATGTGTAACCCTGCTGATCCGCCCGATATCTGTTTTTCTGAGTGTGATAATGTAAAAGATCTACAGTTAAGATCATCTTACAGCTTATTTCACACCGCTTGATTGGAGATCTCTTCTTTTATAGTGTATTATGTAGGTACATAACAAACAGCTTACTTTTGACCATTGTTAAAGGACGACTAGAAAAGAACATTTCTAGAAACCAGAACAGACTTGGGCTGGGATTTTTTGACTAAACAACTATCTAGCAACCACCAAGGACACCCTAGCAACGGCACATAAATCAATTAACAGTAAATCAGAAAAACACCCTGACAGCCAGTAAATGAATAAGTAAGCACATATATGTTTAATATAGAATTTCCTATGGCAAAATAACAATTATATATAATTATTTTGCTGCTCTACTGTATTATTCAGACATCTTCCACAGTAGATGTGTTCCACAATACATGTGCCCACCATGCATTGTTACAAGTGGCCATAGCACTGTATGCTTGGGCCCATCAAATTCAAATTTGAATTTGTTTCTTTTTTCTCAGTTTTGTTCAACCCATGCCCATTGTAGCATCAGTTTCCTTTTCTCAACTGACAAAAGTGGAGCTTCGGTGTCGTCTTCTGCTGTAGCTCATCCACTTTAAGGTTTGATGTGTTTGCCTTTCTGTCAGCTTAAACCAGTCTGCAAATTCTCCTCTGACCTCCTTACAGCACTGAAGCTAACTGAATGTTTTTCGCCATTCAGTCATACCTGAATAACCCAAACAACCTCAGTCACTATGGCTTTATATAGACAGGCAGCGAAAAAAGAAAAAGAAAAAGGCATATCAGACTAAAACCGATTTACTTGTTTCAAGTATTAACAGTGGAAAACCCACCCAAATCCATATGCTTACAACCAAAGTTTTGCATTTAGATTGTTCCATCATTGGGGATGTGTATATAACTTACTGCATAGAGTGCATCGATTTCTTATCTAAATTCACTCATTCACACTCACATTTGACAGTTATTCATTATATATTAAATAATAAACCAGAAAGCAGTTTCAGGAAACAGCATAATGCATAAATACAGTAATACCTATGGTGTTTATGCCATTTGCACTACTGCGATGGATATGGGCAAGATTTTTCGTCATCATTTGTTGAATGCAAGTGTTTCTTTGCATTTTGTTGATGCGTCAGTCATTACTTTAGTAAGTGTTGTAAATACAACAGATATTGACAACAAACAGATGTGATTTCATCACTTATAAAATAACAGATTTGATCAATCAAATTTATGTGCCGTGTAATCTACGCCTCAGATCACTTCTTCCCCATTCCGATGTTTGATGTGAACAACTGAACCTCATGTTGTTCTTTTGTATATTGAGTTACTGTCACATAATTGGTTTATTAGATATTTCCTTTAAAGGTACAATATGTAGGAATTTTTCGCCACAAGAGGGCGGAGTTACCAACAATAACAAAGGCGAAGCTTGATGACGCTATGAGGGAGAGTTGAACGATGGGAGATGTCGTTTTCACCATCCAGAGACGTTATGGAATTAATGAATCATGATCACGGATGAGGTAATTTATTTGTTTTACCTGTACGTCTGATCGCAATATTTTATGTCGCCATAATGAATTAACTGCAAAGAACACGAAATGTTATGCTATATTATCCTGCTATTTGTCAAATGATTTGTTGGGTTAATGCTGCGCAGGTTTACGTGTTTATGGTTAATGCCGTGTTGTTTTACGTGTTATAACCAATCGTACTCAAAGTAAATTTGAACGAACATTTGCAAGTAATGGCTAAATATTGTTTAACAACACATATCCGATTGTATTTAATTGCACTGCCATAATCTCTGGCTATGGCAGTACGAGCGGAAACCGAGGAAAGCGCGGATATTGCGTCATTGACAGGGGACATTTTTTTCGGGGACGGCCACTTCTCTGAAATAAAAATCTTTGGAGACTTTTGGGATATTGTAAGTACACAACTGCAGGAAATATATCACACTGCAAGTGATTTTTGGATATTTTATTACAAAATTCCTACATATTGTACCTTTAACAAGCAGATGTATCTAAAAAGGTGGCCACTGAGTGTATTATCTTCCACAAGAGCCAACGTTTTTTTTTTTTTTTTATAGGCTATTGGGCACTATATGAGTGCTAGTTACATCCCTAATTAAATGTCTCGCCTGTCAGTAGTACAGAGGAAAGATGAAGCTGGTCATTGATAAGGAGGTAAAAAGTAGACCAGTCCATTGCCATATCCAGTGCCTTTGAAAACGAAATGTTACATGTTCACATTTGTATTCATTTAGATCTTGGAAACATTTTCATTGACATTTTACTAGTTTTTCAAACTCAGCATTATCTGACACAATCCACACAGTGTGTTAAACTGCAGTGTGTTAAAAAGCATACTAAACTGCTACTGGGTCAATGACAAATACTGTAAGTGTCATTGTTATATTGTATTTTTCTCTTACTTGCTATTATGTGTTTTGTGTAATGTTTTTTCAATACTGTATGTAAACATAATCATGCCAATTTGTACAAAATTTAAACCACACAATTCACAAATCTTATACTTTAAGGGAAAAAAAAAGTCTTAAAACGCACTATATACTGTTTATACTCTATGGTCCAAAGATTATAACTATGTTTAAATTAAATAATGTAGTTATGTTTGTCCATTAAAATGAAAACTGATGTGTTGACAAAATTAGAAAAAGTAATATTTCAAATGTACACAGCTCAAACTAAATGATTTAAATGGATTTGTGATTCTTCTGCAGTACAGCAATGTTTGCACATGCGCAAATGGAAAGCATGTTTAACGCTCATCCTCCAGCTCTCTTTAGACCAACACCATTTTGTGGGAATCAAATCACACAAAATTCACTGTGCAACTACACGACAAAAGAATCCCCATTATAAATAAAATTGGAGTAGAGGTAATATCAGTAAGTAGATATAATTCCGAGATTTAATATAGAAGAACCAAGATTCGATTTAAATCAGCAGATTGGGATACATTCAAATATATATGTGAATAAACATTTAAGGAGTTATGAGTAGACAAGTAGATGAATTGCAAAATCAGTGGAATTATGTGTAAAACTGCAGAAGAAGTGATAGGAAAAAGCAAAGGTAATAAGAAAAATAGCAGTACCATGGTGGACAGAAGGTTATAGAATGGCTTTTAGAGTCAGAAATAGATTATTAAGTAAAGTAAGAAATACTTTTTCATTTACAAAAGAGCTCAGGAAAATGTTAGGAAAAAGGTTAGAACAGCTAAAATAAGTCACTGGAAAAAATTGTGCAATACTGTAAAGGTGAGTGAGAAAAATTGAGTTGTGTAATAATATTCCTGGTTTTGTAGAGTATTTTGTGCACATTAATATGTAAATAGGCAACTGTAGTTTTGTCTTTGTTAACTTACTGTAGCCAAGCATTAAACTGCTAGCAAACGTTAGCATGCCCTTACTATAGTCACTCAAAATACTGTATGCTAAGGACATCATTATTATCTATTGTAAAGTTACAGAAGCAATCAAAGGGAGATTATATAACTGACTGTGGCAAGCAGTGCGGGGCTGTACGAGTGTAAATGAGCGTCACCTGCACGCGACACTGGCCTCAAGTCCCATGGAGGAGCTCCGGAAGGATAAAAGTGACGGCCAGGCCTGGAACATTTGTGTTGTGTTTTATTATGTTTATATGAGGCAGCTTCAACACTTTACTTTCATTTTGTTGTTTGTTTATTTTATGATTAAACTTTACATTGTTCCCACTTCCTTCTTCCGTGAGCTTTGAACATTGTTACAAGGACAATACAAGATAGTGTGGGAGACTCATATTCAAAGATTATTCAACTGATTATGGAATGCCACAGGGAAGTGTTTGAAGCCCTATTCTTTTTAATAAAATGATGAGTGATGTTTTTTTTTTAAAGTACAACCTGAGATCTATATGGAAGATCAATATACGCGGATGATGGCAAACTGCTGAGAATTTAGATTTTCAGTGTCTAAAACACTGGTAAAATGCGTCTCAAGAAAGAAACAAATAACTAAAGTTAAATTAAAAATCTATAATTATATGTTAGAGCAGGTATCTGTGGTAAAATACTATGGATTGTGGATGGATTAAAAATTGCTCAGAAAATTGGTAATCTGCTCAGACTCATTTTCTGTGTTAGTAAGTGTAATGAACGGGAAATCAACATCAAGACAAGATAAATTATTAGAACTCCTACCATCAACATACAGGTTACAAAAAACAAGGAAAGTATTAGTATGAGTACCATCTCATTGTGTGGTGGAAGGGAAAGAGGAAGCAGATGCTTTAGCCAAAAAGACCGTAGACAATAATACTATCTATAAGTATTCCATTAAGAAAATTTAAAAAGAAAGGCAAGAAATGTGGGATAAGGACGGAAAGTGAAGACACTTGTACAGTATACAAAGGGAAGTAACCCATAAGAGAGTGCGGTTTGTGGCAATCGAAGGGAAGATACAGCTATTTCTAAATTGAATTGAATTGAATTTCTCATCTCCGAATGGAATATAGTACTCAATCAATCTTCACATTTCATTGGAAAACATGATATAGGCTTCTGTAGCACATGTACCTGTAGACATCCAGAGACAGGAGCATGTTTTATTACAGTGCATCAGATGAAAAATGAAATGTAAATGTTAGAAAATCAAATCAATTCATAAGGTGTAAATGGATTGTCAATACATAATTTACTAAGAAATTACACATTTCCAAGGTGTTACTAAACTTTTTAAAGGCAACAAATCTAATTAAAATAATCTTTTTTATTTACTTCACATTGATGCTCCAAACTCCATCTCAGAAAATGGCGGAAATTCAAAATGTGTTTGCTTGTCATCCTCTACTAAATTGAAAGAAGAAGAAGACAAAGACAACAAAAGCAAAGTTTTTGACTTTATTTGGACACACAGGTGATGTATTTTACTTCTTATGCATTAAGATAGATTCTAAGTAGATAAGAATAGTTAATCGCTGATAATCTTATGGATTATTTGGGGGTATTTTGTTGAAGTTTCCATATTCCTCTGGGAATTTCCACATTATTGTTAGTTCCCTATCAGTCGGTCACTCTCGTCGTGACCGGCGAATAGTAATCTCGCTACAGAGGCCAATCTACTTTGGGTGAAACTAAACAAGCCAATGCACATTGGCGTGCAATCATTTGCATCAGCTGTTCAGCCACACAGCGCGGGTATATAATGAGCAAAAGGTGCGATTGCACTTCAGCTTTTTGCTTCGGAGCCGAGCACTTCACAGCTGGTAAGATCACCAGCAAGAGAGACAGCGCACGACAGGTGCACATTCCTGTCTGTGTTCGCTGTGACCGTTCCCCTGTGTGCTGCAGCACCAAAGAGAGCAGTCCCTAAAAGAGTTTACACGGGTAGAGCGTGTCTTTTTAAAGATGTCACTCTATCTGTGTGTTTCTGGATGCGGTCATTACCTGGGATCACGGGATGGTCACGAGCGCTGTATCACGTGTCTGGGCATTGAACACGCTGAGGCAGCGTTTGTGGATGAGTCATGTACCCATTGTGGGAAGATGACCATCTCGGCGCTACGGTCAAGACTCTCGTTCCTGCAAAGGGGCGGCCTCCCTGCGCCTCCGACGTGATCTAACCCTCCTTCGAGGCTTACTTCAGGCGGTAGTGCCGGTGACCTGAGGATCAGGTGACCAGGGAACCAACCCCCTAGGAACGCTCATCCCTACCACGCTCTGCAGCCAGTAGAGCCGCTAACGGAATGTGCTGGACCATCCACGAGGTGTGTACCAGTCGTTTCGTTCGGGCCTCCCCATGATGAACAGATGTCGATCGCTTCATCGGAGGGTGGGTCAGACTTCTCTGCGGATGACGAATCGGCACCGCTGCCCCCTTCGGGTGTGGCAGTGGTGCCCGAGTCGGACCCGGAGATGATGGCCGGAAAACCGTGTCTCCCTTCCCGGGCCTGTAAGTACTCATCGGACTTAACCGGCAAGGCTTACAAGGCCTGTGGGGAAGCCGCCTCTGCCATACACGCAATGGAATTGTTGCAGGTCCATCAGGCCAGGGCACTGAAGGACCTGCACGAGGGTGGTCATGATCCACAAGTTCTCCAAGAACTTCGTGCCGCAACAGACCTCGCGCTTCGTGTGACGATGATCACCGCGCGGTCAGTGGGTCGTGCGATGTCCACTATGGTGGTCCAGGAACGCCATCTCTGGTCAGGTTCAAAGTCAGGTTCCTTAACTCCCCCGTGTCCCAGACCGGCCTCTTCGGCGACGCGGTCGAGAACTTTTCCCAGCAGTTCTCGGCTGTACAAAAGCAGACTGAGGCAATCAGACACATCCTGCCGCGATGGTCAGCTGCTGCCTCGACCCCATCGCCTGCGGCCCCTCAGTCTGCTCGTTGCCGAGGGCATCCTCCTGTGTCAGCCCCCGCTCACGAGCCGCAGCAGCAGCCTCCACCTAAGCGGCGCCGAGGAGCCAGTCGCAAGCAGTTAAGTGTTTCACAGCACACTCAGACCCTGCTACGGGCCGCCTCCCAGAGAGAGCATCCCGAGCCGCGTCCCTGTGTTCCACCTTGCTGCCCCACTGGGGGTATGCCTACGGTCCCTTTGGTCCCGCTTGTACGGTTAGCGCTCGCCAGTCCGTCTCGCTGGCTCATTCAGACCATCAAGCTCGGCTACGCGATTCAGTTCGCCTCGTTACATTAGTGATTTAACTTTTATACGTAGTTAACTTTGAAAATATTTAAATGTCTTTACTTTTAGTTTTATTAAATTGCTAGTTAAGAGTTTATCTATTTACATGTAAAGGGATTGTTCTGTGCAAATCAAGCAGTTAAATCAAGTTGTACCATAAATTTTAATAACTGCCAAATGTTAACTCTCAAACACTGGAAGACCTAAATATAGTAATAAAGACATGGGAATAAACATATTTGACACTTAAATACGATGGCATCTAGCGAAGTAATGAAAGCTTGTTGGTTAGGTCATCCTACATTATTTAACTTTCTTTTTATATTGTACAAAGTTCAGTAATTGGCAATCTAAGAACTTTTATTATTATTCTTTGGTGACTCACATCTATTTATTTTTCCTCACAGATTTTTGTAATCCTGCTTTTAGAGTCCTGCATTTCTCACAGATCCAGACCAAAGCTTTTAGGACACTTCAGGTATGGACACTATGGTCACAAACACGTATGTCCATGTGCATATTCTTACAGTCCATACACTTTTAAAACCTGGAATGTGCTGCATTTGACTTTTTTTAGGATGTTGAACATGATGAAACCCTAACCTCGATACACAAGACCACCCTGGGAATCTATGTGGTCATACATGAAGGGCTACAGACCCTTAAAAAAGATGTTGGCATCATCTTTGAAGACATTCTAAATACTTGAAAAGAGAACCTGAACAAATGGCAAATGAGTGTTCTATGATGCTTAAAGCATTTTTAATATTGACCATGTTACTCTCCTTTCAATACTGGCCTGGTTTTGAACAACTGATGCATTGTTTTTAAGGTGCATTAAGTGATTTTGCAAAAACTTTTATTGAAAAGTTGTCTGACCGAGCACCACGACAAATGTGTAGCCAATCAGCATTAGAGAGCGTATGATGGTGGAGGAGAGAGAGTTAGCAATAGGGAGATTTGAAGAAAGACTGTTGAAATCTCAGAGGAATATCACTGGCAAAAGAAAGGTTATAGGACCCGTGTTAATGCTAGAAAAGCCTTCCAGCGCTATAGAGAGACCTAAGCGGTTGAAAATATAACAGACAAACAAGCGTAACACCAACAATTTATTCCAATATAAAGCAGTACCAAAGCAGTCCAAACGACAATGTGTTGCACTCTAAGTACTCTGGTTGTATACAAAAGTTTTGTATGAGCTAAAAGTAGAATTTAAACATATCCTGATCCACTCCGTGAAGGCACACAGAAATTTCATTCAAACGCACAACCACCTAACACGGCACGCAAAAGCCAATGAGCAATTGATGTAAACTTATGTAAAATCACTTATGTAACACTTCTTGACGCAGCAAATTTTTCATTTTTAACGAGTGCTGGATTTGACTGTTAGGATCGAGCTACTGAAGATGGGGACGAAGATTAAGGCTATATTGAATAAAGACTTGAATACCTTTCTGTTTCTTACACAAGGGAATCATGGAGTCCGAAGATTTTGATTACAGCGCACAAATTAAATACTTTTATGATCATTTTTATGGTGTATTTTATGGTAATTTTTTGAGCCACAGCATATTCATAATTATGTCCTTACAGTATATGTTCCATGTCAAACAAAATAAATATTGCATGACAATTAATGGTTACATGATTACAGACTGTTTATTCACTTTAACATTTTAAAGTGTATCCTTGTTTAAAATTATGAATGATCTTTAAATGAAAAGTTATAATTTCAAATTAAGTAAATCAATCAACTCCCTTAAACTGCACTCAATTATTCTGTTATTCAAGTATACATTTACTTATCAATTATTCTCAGTATGTCTGCTCATGAGAAATAATCTTTTGAAAAAAAAAAATCAATTTATCTTTTTCAAATGTGGTCACAAGCCTAATTTGGGTCACACACCTCCCACCAACAATCAGCCCTAATGTTGTTTGCCGTCATACATGCTGTTCCATCATTGCCCAGCTAAGTTTAAGGGCATATACATTTTGGCTTGTTTGTTTGTGAACCAAATGTGCCCAGAGGTAACTTTATTCTCAAACTTGTTAACTTCCAAATATATTTGCCCATAAGAGGCTACAATGCAAAACAAATGGCATGCAGCTTCACGCCAAGTATAGAAGAAATACAATCATGTGATTCACAACTAGTCTGCACTTCATTAGTTGCAGGTTTAGTCAGCTTTTCGTTGCAAACCCTACAATGTTTAGAAACACATTAGTTGTTCTCTCATTTGGATGAAGACTTGTTTTGTTTACCAGCCGCTGTGGCTAAAGTCAATATTCCATATTTATTGCTGATTTCTGAACACTTAATAGGGACGGCATGACAGACTGTAGAAAATGCAATCGTTTTATTGCCATCTCTGCACTTTTACACACTTTTTCAATCATAACTTCAGAGACCAGAGCTGAAAAAGCAAGATGAAGCAGAAATGCATATAGGGCAAATCAGCTAAGTGGGAGGAAGTGAAACAGTGTCAAGAAATATGATTTGATGCCGGAAAATATCAAATATAGAAATGGCATGATTGCAATCGCATTACAAGTGATTTTCAACCAGGAGGTCAGGACCCACGGGGACCTCAGCACACTTCCAAAGGGTCTGCAAGATGGCTTAAATCAAATGATGTATCATTCAAAAGAGTAAAAAAAAAAAAAAAAACAAGCTTTAACTTAACATAATTTAAAATCAAGATTTAAACTGAACTTTTAAACTTTATCTTATTTTGCCTTGCTATCTTAACAACTGCCATTTTTATTCAGGCCTCCAACGGTCTTGTAAAACCAGTACATGTGAGGGAATACAAATGTGATTTCTAAATCTGGAAGTGCCATAATTAATATGATATTAAAAAGACAAGGATATTTCTATAATGAATATTTTTTTTCTATAATGAATATATAAGTTTTGTCAAGCTCAAAAACATTTTATTACAAAGAAATTGCTATATCTATGGAGCCTCAAACATGAAATGCAGGGGTGGGTGAGGTGATAATATATTGTGACCGCAAATTAAGAATTTGTTCCTTCCCACGACTTGCTACCATATTTTCCGGAATAAAAGTTGCACCTGATAAAAATTGCATTGTTGAGACGAGAGGACAACACGCAAACACATACACACTTGTACAGTATATGCGGTTTACAAGGACTCTCCATGGGCGTAATGGTTTTTATACTATACAAACTGTATATTCTATCCCTACACTAACCTACCTATCACATAAAACTTTTGACCTATTTTGAATTTCAAAAAAACATAGTTTATATATTTTTTTAACCATTTGGATTACGCGGACACAGGCAGTGTCCTCATAAACCATGTTTACATTGTAATACCCATATCATTGTACACATTTGTAAACCATTTATACAATAAGACACACAAGTTGATGTGGTGTATAAATCATGTTATTACTACATTCACAAGTAATACATTTAAAAAAAATTAAACATTTTCAAACATTATAATACATTAATTCATTCCCTCATTTTAGTTAAACTGTGGCCATGTTGTACTTCTTTGTTCTCTTGTTTAATTAGTACTACATGGCCACGATTTAACTAAAACAAGAGAACAAATTAGTACAGTATGACCATGAATTAATAAGTCATTGGAACAAATTCTTAATTCATGGCCACAAAATCTATTTTTCCCCCTTCATATAATGCCAATAATGTCATGTGTGGTGCTCCATATACATTTTGAGTAAAACATTATTTAAACAACCTTATGTAACTGAACACTGAAAAGACTGGAAAGCTTATGTAAATTCATTGGCCATTGTGTTCTTCTGATTGAAGAAGACTCACTTTTTTTTACGTAGCCTACTGCACGGAGGCACGAAGAGTGAAGATCCAAATACAGCTTTATTTTAGAGTAGTCCAAAATCGTAGTCATTATAGCAGGCAAAGGGTCAAAACACATATAAACCATCCAAAAACAAGGACAAGGCAGGTAACTCAGGAAAACAGGGAAATCCGGGAAACTGAGGGTTCAGAAATGCAGTGGTAACATATACAAGTCTTCACAAAGAATGACTGACTGACACATGGCTTATATAAGGTGAGCTAACAGGCTAATGACACACAGCTGACAGAAATCAAGGATGATTAGTCCGGGCAAAGGATTATTGGTAATGAAGTCTTTGATGGAATGGCAATAACGTGTGATGGAGTTCCCCCTCAAGGTGGCTCTCACACTTGGTGGCTCTCAAGTGTAGACAGGAAGTTCAGGTACGACTTCTGCGTTTGTGTCGAAGCAGGCTGAAATCTCAAGGATGACCTCCGTGGTGGTATCATGGAAGACAAGAAACTCTGGGATTGCCCCCGTGTTCGCATTAAGGCAGAGAGGAAACTCTAGGGCAGGAGTGGTTTCTAGACCATGTTGACTGAAGGCTTTGGTGTGGCAGCCATGTTGTGACCAGGCGCTGGTGCGGCGGCCATGTTGTGGACAGGCTCTGGTGTGGGAACCACAGGACGGGAAGGTACTGGAAACACAGGACTAGCGACCATTATAACTGGACATGCTGGTGGCCATCAGAGCTTGATATGTGTGGGCTTGTTATCAAGGGCAATCCAGCTGGTGATCATGACAACTTTGTGACACTTCTGTAATTACAATTTTGTGAAATTGTATTATTATTTTGTTTAATAATTATTCAATAGATTGCACTCTTCTGTAAATAAAAAAGTGGTCTTGTCATTACAACAGATATATAAGAAATATCTTAGTCTTTGAATATTGTTTAGTACAATGAAGGACCTTGGAGTACAAAGGGTGAGAAAACTTCTTTATACAACAACTTGCCAAACCAGTCAGGGTTATGGCAACTTTGTAAAATTTAATTGCTAATAAACAGAGCAGAAAGTATCAGCAATGACTGTGCAATAGCTAAAATCTTTTAAATTGCAATTCAAGGCCAAGCAGCCCCAGTGTTTGATACTAGACATTCTACTACACAATGTCATCCTCCTTAACAACCGTTTCATTTGCATTCATGGGAGGGGCTTGGACAACCACATTAGCTCTGCATTAGAAATAACCATTAGCAAGAGATCATCCTCGCATCCAATTTGCCATCGAAAAATAGAGCCACTATACGCAATAGCCTATGAAGAGCTAATGAGCCACATCAAACTCTATTAGCCCTAATGGCAATGTGTCATTTTGGTTTAGAACTTAAAGATGACTGGATTTCCTGCTACTGAGCACAGAATAATTGAAAGCTGAACTGAAGTTTGCTAAAAAAAAATAAAAAAAATGTCCATGTGAGATGAACGGTATGTGCTATAATAGCATCTGTCAGCAAACACTAGCAGCAAAGGCGAGTGCTAGACAAAGATCACAAGCACACTTGAAGGAAATGCAGACAGTGGGCGAAGACAAAGAGCAAAGAGGCAGTGAGGTGAGTGATCTTGCTCAGGGAACAGCAGGACGGATCTGGTAAGTGTGGCAGCATTTGAGCAGGTTAAAGCTGATCTTTAAAAAGTGAGGAGAGCAGAAGGTCACGTAGCTCTGACAGCTCGGCCTCAGCAGTCTGATGTTTGATTAAATGGCGCGTTGACCTTTCAGAAGACTCTGGGGTTGGATATGTCTTTACCCGCAGGCTACAGTCAAGCTCTTTTAACAGTGAACATATCTATCAGTCAGAAAGGGCTTCACCGCACCTCAAGTGCTAAATTCAATGTCCCATAGTGATCTATGAAATACTGGGATGAGAAATATTTTATACAGAGGCAGATGTTACACATTTTAGAAAAGTAAAGAAATCTGAAAATGCAACAGTCCTTCAGATGTGGAAAACTAACAGACTTCAAGTACTGGCTGACATGAACAGCTCAAATCTGACTCACTATCTGACTCACTAATTGAGCGTCAGCGTCAGTTCTGGCAGGCCAGGTAGTCAAGATGCTGCTAACGCTATTGGCCAACAACACTGTTTCATCAGTGATCGCTCAGCTGAGCTGCATCAGCTGTTCATCTCCCCTCGCAGCTAATGACTACGCTCGAATCAGGGTGCCATATTTAAGCAGATTCAGTTCGCTCCTAACTGCTCATTGCTCGCTCTGCAATCCCTGCTCGATCTCTGCAACCCACCTCCTCCCCAGCTCCTCCTTGTCGTGTATAGCGTGGCATTTGCTTTCTGTCATCGTTGCTGCTCTGTTCATATGGGGGAATAGTTCTGCTCTCCCAGTACTAAACTGTGAGCGTTCCCTAATGCTGCTGCTGTCCTCTGACTCTCTGCTATTTCACGGTGCTCATTAAAGATCAGAGGACTCCCTGAACAGTAGTGTTCTAGTACTCGAGACCGGTCTTGGGACCACTTTTTGATGGTCTCGGTCTCGTCTCGGACTCGACCGCATTTGGTCTCGGTCTTGTCTCGGTCTCGGACATATGAGGACTCTGGATTTTTTTTCAAGACCAGACTAGACCATGACTGTGAAAATATCACAAATTTGCCAGTATATTGACAAATTTTTTTGTTAACATCCTTGCTTTTATTGTATGTAAAACGTACTGATTCAAATCCAAGCAATAACGAGACTCATTGGTCATTGCTAATTATGTATTTTTGTTACCGCTGCCTGTCACCCATCCCCGCCCCCTTTCACTCGCACTCCCAAGAAAGTGATCTGTGGTTGTCTGGGAGCGGGAGAAGGTGTCTGCAAAATCTTCAGCAATAAAATTCGGCTACAAAAATCATAAAGAATATATTTGCAAAACAACATCCAGAAGAAAGCATACAGCTTCTTGTAAATTCTGCAGTGCTTCGCTTTCAGAGACGGTGGGGACTACGTCAAATTTGTATCGTCATTTAGAAAGGAAGCACAAAGAAGGTAAGCAATGTGTAAGTGATGTTAGCAAAGCTGGCTAGCTAATGTTAGCAATCTGCAAGGGCGAAATTGTCAATCACACATTGGGGGGGACAGCTGTGGGACTTTTTGTGTTGGCGCATACACACATTTTTTTAATCAAAATAAAATAAATGTTTGTAATTGTATAACACAACAAGGAATTTTATTACATCTGATCGTCAAACCAACGTATACTCACCCTGTAATGATTACAGCATCGGCATTAATTACAAGCCTGAATTGACAACAAAGCGGCCAGTGATCTCTCTCTTATATTCTTCTTTAAACGTATAGTGGCAATAAACATTTTGATTAAATTACTGTTACAGGATAACAATATTCTAATATCAAGTCTTGAGCAATGATAGTAAAACAGTTATGTACTAATCAGGGAAAATGCTCTTTATTTTTTTTTATAGGGTAAAACCTCTTTTCCACGAGATATTGCATGAAGCCAAAAAATTATCCTTAATTTTGAATTTATGTAAAACGCGTTGCGGCAGCATACAGACATAGGCAAAGGTGGCTTGCGTGCCTATTGGCTGTCCTGCGGCAACTGCAGCAGCCTATCGAGAGCGGCCCTTTGGTGACGGTCCAATGGGGGCGCATATTTTATGTAGAGCTATATCTGTGTTTTGAATGCAGTAGCGGCGTGTATACAGTAACGTTAGCTAGCTGTCGGATAGCTTGTCAATAGTCCCTCCCATTCATACAAGCTGTATAGTATTACAATCGAAATTCACAAATTCTACAATTCGAAATTCTAGTGAAATTCACCTGGTCATTATCTAAGGGATTATGTCAGCCAAATACAGGATATTTACCATTCACTAACTAACTCTCCTAACTCCTATGCGCTCCTAACTCTTCTTCTGTTTGGTTTTTCCTACTCACTGACGGTGCCGTGCACGAGCTACTAAAGGTATAGGGAAAACATGACATGGATTTCAGGAGAAATAGCTTTTGTTAATGGATTTGGGAAATGGCCCGGCCGGGATTTTATATTTGCGGAGCTGGAAAGAAAGACGTATTTTCAATCACATCGACATTGCCCGCATAATCATACAGTATGATCAAATATTGGGGGGGACAAATCGTCCTTCTTTGAATATTGGGGGGGACGTGTCCCCCTGTCCCCCCATAGAATTACGCCTATGGCAATCTGCCTCGTACCAAATAAAATTACTCCTCACACAAAGAGATTTTGTCAATATCAGCTAACGTTATACATATTATAGGGATGGGAATTGAAAACCGGTTCCACTCGAGAACCGGTTCTAAGTTTTATGAACCATCGATATTGAATGCCCTCAACGTTAACGAGTCCTCTTATCGATGCTCCTGCTCCAAAGCTAATTTTTGTCCTGCCATAGTCTTATTTGATAGATGAGTAATGTAGACGAACTGCTGCGAGTGTGACAGGGCACATCAGAAGAACGAGCAGAGAGAACGCCCCGGTCGCGCGCGCGCTCTCTCTCTCTCTCTGTGGAGCCAGGCGAATGTATAAAGGCTTCACCGTCTCCTAAGCGCTATCTTACTCTCTCTCCCTGGCACATAGTAATCAAAATAAATCGACACGATGTAATGGTAAAAGGTCGGAAGACCACAGTTTTATGTGGAGCATTCGGATATATTTTTTCCTGAATTACTGCTGGGTGAATTGTGCTAAAATACCTTATCTTCTCTGAAAAGCGTTCACATCCGAGTGACAGTGCGCCGTGCGCGAGCCACACGAGAAAACACCGTATCCGTGCCACTGATCGCAGCGGCAACGAGCACTTTGATCACTTGATTTAAAAATCACATATCATGTACAGTTTTTGATGTATTAATATTTAGTAAAACACATATCAGTGACATGATGGGTTTTAACTTCATTCAGGAGATTTTGGGTAACTGCACAGACAGATGACTTTGAGCGCACCGCCAACGGTGTGTGTGTGTGTGTGTGTGTGTGTGTAACCATACCGCCAAAACAACCAACTTTCGGATCCTGCACTTAAGCTTAATTTCGTTTTTAAAAATATAATTATGTATTTAAAAGTTTCAGAATGCAAAATCTTACAAGTTATTGCTTAGCTTCAACAACACTAGTCTGTTTTTTTTCCCCTCCGGTCTCGACTTGGTCTCGACTTGATCTTGGTCTTGGTCTCGACTTGGTCTGTCTTGGTCTTGGTCTTGGTCTTGTCTTGGTCTCGATACCCTCTGGTCTTGGTAGTGTCTTGGTCTCGGTATAGCCGGTCTTGACTACAAGTCTACTGAACAGAGTCATACCGCCAAATTTTAATTATCAACTTGAATTGCAATTTATTCAATACAATTTCCTAATCATTCATTGTCATGTGTGTTCTTGACTTAATGGACCTGACAGAACTATGGTTTCTATGGAATCTGGTGTTCACTGTGCACAGGTTTTTATACTGCCTGGAAAAAAAAATTCATGGAGCATGAGGTGCAATATCTAATTGCTGGATTTTAAGAGTTTTGTTGAGTAAACAATATATATTTAAACAGTGGTTGATCACTTAGTCCAACTTTATTTGTTTTTTTTTGTTAGTTTTTTTTACAAATTTTTACAATAAAGGAAACTTTATACTTGTCATGTGTAAAACTATATGTATACTATGTGAGAAAAATAATGAGTTAGACATTGTAAGGACAACATATTGTAACAATTAAAGCTCCAGTCCGTAACTTTTTTGGGTTACAAATGATCCAAAATAAATTTTTGAGCAAGTACATAACAAGCCAGTGTTCAAAACTATCTGCTTGCCTTAGCTCGATTCAAAACGGTAAGCTGGTAATAATGTTTTTAATTTCAGTGGTACTGGTGGATTTCCACGGGAAATTCGAGCATGTCTTTGCGTCATTACGTCACACCTGTACACATAAAGAAGGAGTCTCGGCTAGTCGGCTATATTGCGAGTGAGGATGCTGGAGGTGGATATTTCTAGCCTTTTCTCACCCACACTTGATCTAATTAAACTTATTAATTTGATGGCGGATCCAGAAAGGTTCAAACGACAATCACAAGTGACAACTAGAGATTCACCTGTTGTAAAATGCAAAAGACTTTGGACTGAGAGTTTGGAAAAAGAGACTGCAACCGGGCATGCGGAAACAAGGATAAATATCTGAAGGGCTTCAAATGTAGTCACGCAATACTGATGTTGTTAACATTAACAATTTGAGAACAAAGTATAATTTGCACGGTTTGACGTCATATGATAAACGATCGTTAGATTTAATCAGCGCGATTTACTGCAATACTTTTTTTCAGTTAGTTGGTCAGAAGAACAGAAGTGGATGTTACTTACTTGTTCAGGTGACATTTTAGGGTGAAAATTCTTATGTTGGTCATCCTTCCAAAAAGTATAATCTGTGATTCTGAATGCCAGTATCCACACCGGCGCGGTGACTGACAGCCACACACTCTCCTCAAACATTGGATTCATTCGCGCTGTGCCGTGCCGAGGTACAACTCACGTACAGTTGATAATTCCGCGAATAACTGCAATTGCAGATTTCGAACAGAGATGGCGACAAAGAGGAAAAACTGCGGACTGCAGCTTTAAATAATATCCAAAATGAAAATTTAAATAATAATTGGCTTTTGTTTTGTCATTGTACTTAAACCAAAATAAATAATTAAAATACAATCCAGAAAACATTTCATTTGTATTGCGTTATAAGCAGATCTTTTTTTCCACAAACCATTAGTGTACTGTTTTATATAAACATCCCCAAAAATGTTTAGTTCAATTCAATTCACTTACAGTGCACTTTTACACTAAACTATTTGCTAAAATGAATTAAATTAAATTAAATTAAGAAAAAATCCTCATTATTTTTTTTTTATGTTAAAATGACTAATCACTGCAATCTGAGTCTTTATATGTACTAAAGGATAGTATACATAGGGTGAGGCTGTTACTAGACTTGGTTTAATTGCTTGACTCTACAATACCACCATAAGTACTTGCAACTGCGTTTTTATGCAGATTCTGTGCGTCTCCTAGGTGTTCAAAGAAGGAGTTAAGAAAACAGCTTTTACACTAACCAAATTTAGAACTAAAGTCTGCAGTACCCTAAAATATGTCACCACATAGTTAACGAATGAACTGAACAAACGTTCAAACAATGAGTTAGTTCCATTGCAGTTCAGTCACTGTGAAACAGAAAAATGAATCTCCATCAAAAACAAAAAAGCCACAACAGAGGAACATTTGGTGCCTTTCTAAAACCACTCCCACTTGTCAATGCCAGCTTTGTGCACTCTCCAACACTGCCATTTCCCATAAAACTCTGAGAGCCAAAGAGAGACAGTACTCATCTCCCAAAACCTGCTTCCTGTTTGAGGAAACCTAATTAATAGGTGTGCCAGAGGCTCATCGATTGCCAGGGAGCATCTGCCCAAACGGTTGGATTTGGAAAGGTGGATCGAGACGCCACAGCCTGCCATTAAGCAAGCATCAGTGGCTCTATGTGCAACCAGCACTTTAGGTGAGTGCGGCCGCTCACAGACGCCATGCTACGACCCAATATGGCCTGCGCTTTACAGTACACACTTCCTGTGCTCAGATCCCTCGCCAAAGCAGACTTCAAACAGAGATGGTTTCGACATCAATCAGTCAAAGCATGCATAAACAGTCGCTGTTGCCTCTATATGGCTTTTACAAAGATTTCTTTCAAATAAAACCCTTTGAAAGTGTTTTAAGGTCAATACCCGAGCTCGCTCGAGCAGCAGTTGAGATATTGCATGGCTGACGAGTCTGACAAACAGAACAGAAGACATTTGGAAGTCATGACTCTCACCTTTACCCCCCTCTCCTTATTATGTGCATATGATTGGCAAGGCATTAGATCTCTCCAGCACTCTGGAGGGGGCCCAATGCCAATTGAAATGTAGCACACATTCAGGCTTCAATCATACAGATGAATATGAAACAACTGAATGCTTCAGCAGAGAGGACCCATCTCACCTCTCGCCACTGATCCATAACGCACCCTCTGCGATCATTTAGTCCCATCTCTCCATTGATCATACTTGGTTTCAATGAGATGCGTTAAAATAGTTCACCCAACGTTGCCAATTTTGTCATTATTTACTCACCCACGTGACATTTCAAAACCATTTAGTTTTGTTTTTTCTCTGTTGAAAGGAAAAACATCTTTTTGTAGCTCTTTTCCATATAGTTTTAGAAATTTTATTTTTTAGTAAGAATAGTGTCACTGTAAAGTCAGTGACACTATCCTCACAAAAAAAAAGACAAAAACATGCAAATAGAAATACAAAGTTCAATCATGAAACTCTAGTTCCCTTTCGTAGTCACTCCGAGTTACGTCGGATGACGGAGAATGGGGGTTTCGCCAGAAAGCCTATCATCTTCGAGTATTATAAAACGAGCCAATGGCAATGAAATGCCATGGGTCTGCGGAATTTGCATAGCATATCTCCGCCCCACCGCGTGGGTATATAAGGAGAGACACCTGCAAAGGCAGATCATGTTTTCGCTTCAGAGCCAAGAGCATCTCTTCACTCCACAAGCCAAATCCTGAGTTTTCTATCAGTGACTTCATCTCTTCAAGACGAGCGAACTCTCCGGTGTTGGTGTGACGGCGGTATCCAGCGAGTGCACATTGCCTGCGATCTGAACAGTGGTCTGCCAGTCTGTGTGTTTCTCCCTGGTCGCCTCAGCATCGCAGAGTTTTTCCATAAAAGAGCTGCACGTGGCACGTCTTTTTGAAGATGTCTCGCCCGTGTTCTTCTGGGTGCGGTCGATCTCTGTCTTCCTTTGATGGGCACAATCGCTGCTTTGCGTGTCTGGGCTTAGAGCACGCTAAAGCAGCGCTTGTGGATGACTCATGTTCCTTCTGTGGGAACATGACCATCGCAACACTGAGGTCGAGACTCAATGATCTCATTCGAGAGAGAGTCCCCTCATCCACACCCCGATCTACCCCCTCCACGAGAGGTGGTACTTCGGCTGGTGGACATGGTGACTTGAGGGTAACGGTGTGGAGCAATCCGACGATGCGTCCTCGGACCACGCCCCCCTCTACAGTGTTGCAACCCGCGAGTGCTGCGGTGATTCAGGCGGGTCCATCTACAGATGCCCCACGTGTTTCATTCGGCGCTCCAGAGGAGGACTCGATGTCGATCGCGGCATCACAAGGCGGGCATGAGTCATCGGGAAGTGATGATGCGGCTGCGTTGCCTCCCTCGGGAGTGCCAGCGTTGCCCGTGTCAGACCTCGAGATGACGGCCATGCTTTCCCGGGCCGCCGCGAGCATCGGGCTGGAGTGGAACCCTCCGCCCTGCCCCGAGCACTCGCGGTTGGATGATTGGTTTTTGGGTGCGGCTGCGGCTTCACGGCCGCAGCCAACCCCAATGCAATTCTTCACGGAGGTGCATGAGGAGCTGTCGAAGTCATGGAAGGCTCCATTGACCTCCCATGATACGTTCGACAGCTTTCTCCGCCTTTCCTCCCCTCGACGGCGCGGTCGCCCATGGGTACACTGGGATTCCCCTGGTTGAACGCTCTGTTGCGATGCAACTGTGTCCTCAGAGTGCTTCTTCTCGCGGTATTCCTAAGCACCCGTCCAAGGCTTGTAGATTTTCGTCTACCCTGGTGGCGAGATCTCACAGAGCTGCAAGACAGGCGGTCGCCGCCCTGCATGCGATGAGCACCTTGCAGGTCTACCAGGCCCAGCTGCTCAGAGATATGCACGAGGGCAGGACTGACCCCGAGCTCTTTGATGAGCTGCGTGCCGCCACTGACCTCGCTCTCTGAGCGACGAAAGTGGCCTCACGCTCCCTGGGTCAGGTGATGTCCACCTCTGTGGCCCAGGAGCGTCATCTGGCGCTGAACCTGGCCGATATGCGGGACGTTGAGCGGACTCGTCTGCTCGACGCCCCCATATCCCAGGCCGGCCTCTTCGGCGGAGCGGTTGAGGTCTTTGCCCAGCAGTTCTCGACCGCACAGAGGCAGTCTGAGGCGATTAAGCATATTCTGCCCCGACGGCCCGCTGCTGCCTCCACCCAGCCGTCGGTTCAGACGCCGCAGCCTGCTCGCCGCGAGGGCGCCCCCCTGTGGCTACCGCCCCTCCCGCACGGCTCCAGCAGCAGCCTTCACCCGGGCCGCGTCGTGGAGGAAGCCGCAGGAAGGCGCCACAGCACTCTTTAGCCCCGCGCCCCGCTAAACGCCAGGCTAAGCGGCGCTCCTGAGACGGGCTGCTCAGTGATGGTTCCGTTTTTTTTCTCAGGAGTTGGTTGCAGGCCCCTTCCTTCCCCCGGTGGAGGGCCGGGGGAGAATATTTTGTTCTCCACTCCCCGCTGCTCACCCACGGGTGGGCAGCACCCTATTGTGGTCAAAGAAAGAACCGAAATATCCTTCACTGAGCACACAGAGCTGGACGACAGTGCGCGATGCCCCCGGGCCTCGCCGCTCGCGTTCCCCTCTGTCTCTGAGGGCGAGGATGACAGTGTGTGCCGTCTCCGGACCTCACCACTCTCGTCCCCCCCTATCGCCATACCACTGGCAGAGCAGACCCCCGTGGAACACTGGTCCTTCCCTGGTCTCCTCTGTCAGGACGCGGAGCATGGCCGCGCCCCCGCTCAGGGCCGCTATGCCACCCTTGCCTGGGCCGGTCACTCCGCTTCGCTGCCCCTCTGGGGGACGTCTGTGGTTCGGATGATTCCGTTGGCTCCATTTTTGGGAGCTTGGTTAGAGCTTCCCAACCTGTCCCGCTGGGTCGTCCGAACTATCAGGCTCGGCTATGCGATTCAGTTTGCACGGTCTCCTCCCCGCTTCAGGGGAGTCCGCTTTACTATGGTCGGTGGCAATGCCCCGATCATGAGAGCGGAGGTTGCCACCCTGCTGGCGAAGGGTGCAATCGAGACTGTCCCTCCAGCCGAGATGGAGTCAGGGACAACATATTGTAAAAATTAAATTTTACAATTAAATTTTGGGTTACAAATGATCCAAAATAAATTTTTGAGCAAGTACATAACAAGCCAGTGTTCAAAACTATCTGCTTGCCTTAGCTCAATTCAAAACGGTAAGCTTGTAATACCGTTTTTAATTCCAGTGGTACTGGTGGATTTCCACGGGAAATTGGAGCATGTCTTTGCGTCATTACGTCACACCTGTACACATAAAGAAGGAGTCTCGGCTAGTCGGCTATATTGCGAGTGAGGATGCTGGAGGTGGATATTTCTAGCCTTTTCTCACAGCACTTGATATAATTAAACTTATTAATTTGATGGCGGATCCAGAAAGGTTCAAACGACAATCACAAGTGACAACTAGAGATTCACTTGTACTTTTTACTTGTTGTAAAATGCAAAAGACTTTGGACTGAGAGTTTGGAAAAAGAGACTGCAACCGGGCATGCGGAAACAAGGATAAATATCTGAAGGGCTTCAAATGTAGTCACGCAATACTGATGTTGTTAACATTAACAATTTGAGAACAAAGTATAATTTGCACGATTTGACGTCATATGATAAACGATCGTTAGATTTAATCAGCGCGATTGACTGCAATACTTTTTTTCAGTTAGTTGGTCAGAAGAACAGAAGTGGATGTTACTTACTAGTTCAGGTGACATTTTAGGGTAAAAATTCTTATGTTGGTCATCCTTCCAAAAAGTATAATCTGTGATTCTGAATGCCAGTATCCACACCGGCGCGGTGACTGACAGCCACACACTCTCCTCAAACATTGGATTCATCCGCGCTGTGCCGTGCCGAGGTACAACTCACGTAAAGTTGATAATTCCGCGAATAACTGCAATTGCAGATTTCGAACAGAGATGGCGACAAAGAGGAAAAACTGCGGACTGCAGCTTTAAATAATATCCAAAATGAAAATTTAAATAATAATTGTCTTTTGTTTTGTCATTGTACTTAACCCTCTGGGGACCAGAAACGCGCCGGCGCGTTTTGCTCGATTTTTTTCACATAGCAGGAAAATAGACTTAAAATACTCATTTTTCAAACTACATTTTTGGTCATTCAGACTTAAGAAATATAAAAAAATAAACTGTTGAATGTCTATTTTTGTATGTGTCCAACATTGTGCCCAACAATGTATTTTATGTGTCCAACAATGTAAAACATTGTGCTTTTGTAAAATAAAGAAAATAAACAGGGTGTGCTTTCTGTCTCTCCATCTCCGTTAACCTTTTTTCTGGAGCACGTCTCTAAACTTAAACAAAACTCAGCGAATACTATTCACCCAAGCATGAGCAATATATCTTTATAATCATTTAAGTTTGTACTATTAAAATATCTAATTCAAAACTAAAATAAATATTCTCTGTTTATGTAATCTATAAAAAAAGAGAGAGGTGTCAGCCGATCTCATTATCGTTCTCTCAGCTCATTATTCTGCCAATGTGACACGCCCACGGAGAGCGCGCGGTATTCAAACGCAAATGATCTAAGGCAAGCCATTCAAACATGCCAACGCCCACCAGCTGGTTTATAAAACACATCATGTTTGATAAAAACTTGTACTTTACCTCGTCTTGCTACCTGTGAGGAATAATACTATCTAATAACCCTGGAAAATGTACCAGAAGTGCTGGTAGTTTCATTTCGAGGAGCAACGGATCCAGCTGATGTAGTAAGTCATTTATTCTTAAGTGCTTTGTTCTAATCGCGATATTGGATAGTGTCTGTAAACCGCAAAAAGACTGTTTAAATATGAATTGCGTGTCTGTGTGTAGGCTAAATGATGAATAAACGACAGACGCGTGCGTTGTTTACTTCAGTTATACAGCGCGTGTCTGTGCCGTTCATTCACTCTCGCATCTACATTAGTAAACGTTATTTTTACATGAACACATCCAAACTATATTGCTATAGCCTACTAAGATGAGTAAAAATAGACTGAAATATATTGAAATAAAATGTCTGTATAAGCAACAAACTGCAAATTAACATGTATATGCTAATATATCATACACAATATGTTATAGACTAAATATTAATGTTTAGACAAGATTTTGTGATTAGTTTTGGATAGATTATAAAGTTTTGACTGTAAAAAAAAGACTACTGTCACATTAAATAGTTAAGCTTTTGTTCACCAATTTCTGCTCATATGTTAAATATACTATAGTATGATGTTTTGTCAAAAATAAAGTAGGTATATTGAATTATCAACTAAGATGTTATTATAGTGTTTGTTCCAATATTCAAACTAATCCTTACCTTGCCCTACCTAATCCTTACCTTTTTTAATACGTATGATAAAATGTATACTTTTTACAAAAGAAATAATACACTTGAAATGTTGTTAAAATTGTAATTGTTGTTGTAATTGTAACCTGTTTGTAATTGGTTACAATTTCTAATTGTAAAATATGTATATATAGATAATTTATTTTGTCCTTGCATTCTTTGGGACCCTGTGACACTCCTGTGTGAAAGCCAGGCTAATTAATATGCAGCTCATTATGTATGTGGCACATTATCCGGCCTTTGTCTTCTCAGGCGTGAACACGCCTCCACGCATATTGCCTTTCCAAACAAAAGGTGTCTTATAAAATTTAAATGAATGTATTGTTTTGTGTAAATGATTAGGCAGGATGATTTTCAGATAATTTTGAAGCAAAAACTCTAGGCAACAACCCCCATTAGTCAAAAGTCTTGTGGACACATATTTAGTATGTGTTTTGTGGCCTTATTTCAGACACTTTAAGTTTTAGTTTTTTCAATAACCATGCATAAACAATATTCTCTCAAAAATGCAAACATGTACATACATTTTGCTCACATATTATGGTAGCCCTGTTTGCGCTAAATAGAGTGTAATTACACCTTTGCTATTAATATGTTTATAAGCAACTGAAAAAAGCACAAATGTCAGGGCTTGTAAAAACATCTCAAGGACCCCAAAAACACCTTGGACCCCAGAGGGTTAATCCAAAATAAATAATTAAAATACAATCCAGAACACATTTCATTTGTATTGCGTTATAAGCAGATCTTTTTTTCCACAAACCATTAGTGTACTGTTTTATATAAACATCCCCAAAAATTTTTAGTTCAATTCAATTCACTTACAGTGCACTTTTACACTTAACTATTTGCTAAACTGAATTAAATTAAATAAAAAAAAATCCTCATTATTTCTTTTTTATGCTAAAATGACTAATCACTGCAATCTGAGTCTTTATATGTACTAAAGGATAGTATACATAGGGTGAGGCTGCTACTAGACTTGGTTTAATTGCTTTAGTTTAGTTCGCACGGTCTCCTCCCCGCTTCAGGGGAGTCCGCTTTACTATAGTCGGTGGCAATGCCCCGATCATGAGAGCGGAGGTTGCCACCCTGCTGGCTAAGGGTGCAATCGAGACTGTCCCTCCAGCCGAGATGGAGTCAGGTTTTTACAGCCCGTACTTCATTGTCCCCAAGAAAACCGGTGGGTTACAGCCAATCCTGGATCTGCACGTCCTGAACCGGTCCCTTCACAGGCTGCCGTTCAAGATGCTCACGGCCAAACGCATTTTCGAATGCGTGCGGCCACAGGATTGGTTTTCAGCGATAGACCTGAAGGACGCCTACTTTCATGTCTCCATTTTACCTCGACACAGACCGTTTCTTCGGTTTGCTTTCGAGGGGCAGGCATACCAGTACGTGGTTCTCCCATTCGGGCTGGCTCTGTCTCCTCGCGTCTTTACGAAGGTTGTCGAGGCACCGCTTGTTCCCCTACGCGAACACGGGGTTCGCATCCTGAATTATATCGACGACTGGCTAATATTAGCTCACTCTCGAGATCAGGTTTGCGAACACAGAGACCTAGTGCTCCGGCACCTAGCCCGTCTGGGACTTCGGGTCAACTGGGAGAAGAGCAAACTCTGCCCCGTGCAGAGGATCTCTTTTTTCTCGGTATGGAGATCGACTCGGTGGCCATGTCCGCGCAGCTTACGAGCGAGCGCGCACACTCACTGCTGACTTGTCTTCGACAGTTCGAGGGCAAGAGCGCGGTCCCACTGAAATTTATTTCAGAGGCTCCTGGGGCATATGGCATCTGCAGCCGCGGCAACGCCACTCGGATTGCTTCATATGAGACCGCTTCAGCTGTGGCTTCGCGATCGAGTCCCGAGGTGGGCATGGCATCGTGGCACGTTCCAAGTCCCAGTGACTCCGACCTGCCGTCAGACCTTCACCCCGTGGTGGAAGCTCAGCTTTCTACGGGCCGGAGTTCCCCTAGAACGAGTTTCCAGGCATGTTGTTGTCTCCACAGATGCCTCTGCCACGGGGTGGGGCGCCATGTGCAATGGACATATTATATATGTATATGTCATATATATCATATATGTATTACTCCCTGACTGAGGGCACGCTCGCCACGGATGCACTGGCGCACAGCTGGCCGCGGGGCCTCCGCTTATATGCGTTTCCCCCAGTGAGCCTTCTCGACCGGACCCTGTGCAAGATCAAGGAGGACAGGAGCAGGTCATTCTGGGTGCGCCGTACTGGCCCACCCGGACCTGGTTCTCCGAACTGATACTCCTCGCGACAGCACCTCCTTGGCCAATTCCTCTGAGGAAGGACCTCCTTTCTCAGAGACGGGGCACCCTATGGCACCCCGTCCCGATCTTTGGAACCTCCACGTGTGGCTTCTGGACAGGACGAGGCAGGTTTGAGTACCCTGCCACCTGAGGTGGCGGCTACCATCACTTTCGCTAGAGAATCGTCCACGAGACATGTCTACGCGTTGAAGTGGAACCTCTTCTTCAACTGGTGCTCTTCTCACCGAGAAGACCCCAGGAGATGCTTGATCAGTGTCGTGCTTTCCTTCCTGCAAGATGGGTTGGAGCGAAAGCTGTCTCCCTCCACCCTGAAGGTGTATGTGGCCGCTATCGCCGCATATCACGAAGCAGTTGAAGGTAAGTCTCTGGGGAAGCACGACCTGATCGTCAGGTTCCTGAGAGGAGCGAGGAGACTGAATCCTCCTCGCCCTCCTCTCGTTCCCTCTTGGGACCTCTCAGTGGTGTTAAATGCCCTGCAGAGGGCTCCATTTGAGCCTCTACAATCAGTTGAGCTTAACCTGTTAACCGTTGCCAGAGCGCCGGCGCACTGAAGCGTTTTCTTTTTAAATAATTCAAAGTTACTATCATAATTTATGTTATTACCTTGACAAACTATACATCATTAAAAAGATATAATACTCAAGTTTCAGTATTTGACCGCTATTGTATTCTGAGAAACTTATAGTGACAGTTATGTCTTAATTGGTTTTAGGAGTTATGTAATTAAAAAATGAGTCGATACCTTTAACCCTCTGGGGTCTGAGGTGTTTTTGGGCTCCTTGAGATGTTCTGACATGCTGTGACATTTGTGTTTTTTTCAGTTGCTTATAAACATATTAATGGCACAGGTGAAATTACACTATATTTAGCACAAACAGGGCTACGATAATATGTGATATAATATGTAAGTACATGTTTGTATATTTGAGAGAATATTGTTTATGCGTGGTTATTGAAAAAACTAAAAATGAAAGTTTCTGAAATAAGGCTACAAAACACATAATAAATATATGTCCACAAGACTTTTGACTAATGGATGTTGTTGCCTAGTGTTTTTTCTTCAAAATGATCTGAAAAACATCCTGCCTAATCATTCACATAAAACTGTGAATTGGGTTTTATTGTGAAAAACTTTTTTTTGTTTGCCAAGGCAATATGCGAATGGGCTTGAACAGTCCAAGCCCCATCATAAATAATTAGGTGATTCTCACCTGACCCGCAAAATAATGAGCCTTTCATTCAGGTGTCACACAAGGGAAAATTGAAAGGACAACATACATATATATATATATATATATATATATATATATATATATATATATATATATATATATATATATATATATGAAGAGTTCAGATGCAAAAGCCTCTAAGTGCCATTTGAAATTTTCTTCTAGAATGATAATTTTTATCAAGCTTGTATATCTAAGTTCAGTAATTTCACTTAAATGGCAATGAAGATTACCTAATAATTGTCATTTAAGTGAAATTACTGAACTTAAAATGTACAAGCCTGATCAAAATTATCATTCTAGAAGAAAATTTCAAATGGCACTAGAGGCTTTTGCATCTGAACTCTTCATATATATATATAATCAAAATATAAATGAAAGTCAAAAACCCATTTTTAGTCATACCTGGAAACAAATCCAGGTCAAATAGGTTATATGGGTCATTGTATAGAATTGGTTCAAAGTTAGAAACATCTTGAAAATATTTTTTTTTCCATATAAAGTATTATAAGCTTGCATTAGATAACAGTTGATTAGTTTATTTTTTACAAAACATAGGCTACTATATATTAAACATATGAGCAGAAACTGTCTAACTAAAGCTTATTTGATGTCTATTTTATAGTAAAAACTTTCTAATCTATTTCGTCTGTAACAGTAGGCTATGCATCTGTGCGTTCGTTCGTTCACACACCCAGACACCCGATTCATATTTAAACAGTCTTTTTGGTTTTACAGATACTATTCTATATTGCGATTAGAACAAATCTCAGTAGTCTTACTAATGTAGGAGCGAGAGTGAATGAACGCACAGCGCGCGCGCGTCTGTGAATTCGTCCATTCATTCGCACACATACACGCATTTAATATTTAAACAGTCTTTGTGCAGTTTACAGACACTATTCAATAACGCGATTAGAACAAAGCACTTAAGAATAAATGACTTACTACATCAGCTGAATCCGTGCTCCTCGAAATGAAAGAGGTAACTGAGTTAACTTTTCCAGGAATTATTCCTCACTGCGCAGCAAGACGAGATAAAGGTTAGGGCGTTCTGATGTGGGCGTTTTCATGGCTTGCCTCAACATTAACGTTTGAATAGCGCGCGCTCTCAGTGGGCGTGGTCACATTAACACGTCATACGCTATAATTAGGTGAAAGGAAAAAGACCGACATCTCTCTCTTTTCATACAGATTACATCAACTGAGAATAGTTGCTTTTTTATATAAATTACTTCGTTTAAGAGAAGAGAATTTCAGCTTCATAAGGAGAAATATTTCGTGTCTCTGTGACAAGTATTTATTGAGTTACAGTTCATTTTTCAGACGCGTTTCAGAAAGATTTTTGCGGAGACAGTGTGAGCTGAAAGCGCACCCTGTTTATTTTACAAAAACACAAGGTTTTGATGTTAATAAGAGTGTACACAAAAAAAGAAGACATTTAACAGTATTGAATGATGTGTAACACTTATATGTAAGATCAAAATCAACAAAGTATTTTGAGTTTGTTTTGCACTGATAAGAAAAAAAGTGAGCAGATCACGCCGGCGTGATTGCCGACCCCAGAGGGTTAATATGAATTATGAGCGTCAGCCGCTTCCATTCCGAAAAAAAACTCCTGTGGTGTTGTCATGACAGCGCTTGACAAAACAACGTCCCTCAGGGCTTTTAGCTCAACAATGTGCAGATGTGGAGAAATATTGATCGATTCTCATAGGTCTAGATCAGATTTCTATAGACAGGAATAATATTTATTGAATTTATACCCAAATGCGTCGATGTAATCATGAGCGCTGGATACTCTGATGTACTGTGTTTTCAATCCATACTGGCAGCCTGAGGGCGCCGGCGCCCGCACAGTATAGTCCATATATGGAACACACGAAGAAGTGCCATAATCATGTGACATTCCAGGAACTGCCTGACAAACAAAGCTTTCAGAGATCGCTGTAACATGCAGATAAAGATGTTTTGAAGACAATAAACATGATTGCAATGATATTTGATTTACCTGTGTTCTTCGAGCCATGTCAGGTATTTTCATAATAGTAGATTATATTTATAATGTAATGCTAATCGATATAGACTTTATCATTGTACAGAATACTATAAAATCATATATTTTCCTTCTGATTTTTTATCTGAAGCCAAATTAGATAACAGAAGGTTATTTAAAACACTCGACTTGCACTATAAAGTAAGTTTGGAGCACAAACAAGGTTTTAATCTCATAAATTGTCGTGTATTGATGATGTGCTAAGCTAACATGCTAGCTAGCTCTAGGAGGTGCACCTGCCACCCAGCTGTTATTTTTATGCATTTTTCTAAATATAAATGCTTACTGAAATGTTTCTTTTTTCAAAAGGGCATTTGATACAGTTGCAAATGTGAAGTTAGAACTTTGTTAAAAGAGATTAGGGATTGAAACAGTGTGAATAGCCAGTCGTTAGTAATTATAATGCAGACAAAAGAAAAGCATATTTAGAGCCATAACCAGGCCGGAGAGGTGTGAATGTGTGCAGGGGAGACTGACACTGAATGGGGCTCGTTTGAACCACAAAACAATAGAGAAAATAGTCTGAATAGATGCTAGCAGATGACAATAAACATCAGTTTGCATTGTAGAGTCTAATCAAAATAAAGTCATATGACATGATCTTGAAAAACATTTAACTAAATGCAGAGTTTTAGACTTATCATCTTCAAATTTTAAATGGTACCCCGACTAGTGCGGAATGTTGGCCTTATAAGATTAACGTGGGTGTCAGCTATAAAAAGGTGATACAAAAACACTCCAAATGTTTTTGATTTTATTAAAAAAAGACGAAAATCCGTTCACTCGTAGGCCGCCATAGTTATTTACGTCTCAATGCATTCTGGTTAGTGACGTGTAAAGGTTGTAGCTAGCCAAGTTTTGACAGTAGCGAGATGAAGACGTCTGCCGTTCAGCCTTTTCAGTTTGAACTCAAGCTCACCGTAGGCTTAAATCAAGAGAATAACGCGGAAAACGATAGGTCTACTCAAGAGTTACATGAAAATGAAGATTATCAGAGAGTTGAAGAAGCGAGAGTGGGGCAAAATTGATGGTGTCTGCGGCAGTTTGCCAATGCCAAGCGAGAACGAGAGCGTTTGCTGTAAAGAGCTCCACTTTTTTTGTCAGCAGCTGTCCAGGGTAGGCTGTATAGATCAGACGATCGTACTATCGGTATAAATAATTTAATAAGTCATCTACCACCGTCGTTTGCTTTATTTTCCCTAAGCAGTCACTATGTTGAACGCATAGAAATACCCCCTAAGACCTTGTTTAAAATCCTGCCGTGCCACAGAGCACCATTTACATAGTTTTATATTAAATTTACATTTATTTGTCTCAAATCGTTGTTAATGTATACTGACTTCACCCTGCGCAGCAATATACATTTAGTTTTACATGTATGTACAGAAATCAGCTGGTTGAATGAAAATTGCTGATGTTACCGGATTTTCAGGTGATATTGTCAATTCATTCAGTTAACGGACGCTCTGAGGTAAAGTGAATTCAGACTGCAGACTAATAAGCAACGATTGTATTTAATTGTACAGTACAATCATAATACAGACATGATCTTAATTCCATAATGTCCTTCCTTAAACATAACAATATTGCTGGCCATAAACTGACAAAGTGCGCGTCCGATGTGCGATACCTCGAGTTGTCATAGACGCGGCGCTGCGCTTCTCGTCCGGACCCGGCAGGCCCGGAGTGGGTAATCGGGAGAATTCCCGGTGGGCCGCTTCACTTTTGGGCCGGTCGAGGATTTTTTTTTTTTTACATTTGTCACGTTGTCTACATAGACTGTATAAAATAGGTTGTCTATCTTCTATTGAAGGCTACACACGTTCCACATTCTAACACCGCAGCGCGCAGCCTCTGCATGGGTTGTACCATGTAAGGGAATTCTCCCCTCCTCTTCCAAATTAAGTTGGTTGGGTCCAACTCAATTTGCCCATCTTTTTCAAAACGTTTTCTCAGGCAGGTAGGGCTACCGATAGCTGGGCCGGCCCTACCATAACTGTACGGGTCAGGGAGGAAGAGGCCAGGAGGGGCTGAAAAAGCCAGGTTGAAAAAAAGAAAGGCATTGGAGGAGGATGCTGCCAAATGTGCCAAGCTTACAGATTTATTTTCAAGAGGACAAACACAAGTGGCAACAGGTAAAGAGAGATTGGCCTAGTAATGATTAGTATGTCAACCTATTCACAAGCAAATTATTAAATATAATTAAGGCGAGACACGGCAGGCAAAAACATCATTTTTTTACTGGTCAATTTTAAGAGTTTGGGGTATTTGTCTTCTTTCAGACTTGTGGTGAAAAAAAGTCCGAAATACACATTTAGGTCTTTATCTTACAACACGTTGTCTGTTTGCGTCTGTAGATTTCTTATAAATTCATCAAAAGTAGGCGTTCTCAATCCTTCCTCTGCTCCGCGATCGCTGTGTGCACCCTGTCATCACACACACCGCTAGAAAGCTCTCTCTCTCATGTACAATGCTGTCAGATCCAAATATGGTCATTTCCTTTTTATCAGCAACCAATCGTGAAAGTAAAAGGGGGGATTTAACTCTGAAGGCGCAATCTCAAGCCCATTTTCTCAAAATGACTTTTCTCTCATACTCCAAGTCCGAAATCTCCAATTCAGTAGCACCTATATACACCACACTTTCCAGTCTTGTACTTAGTTATATTATGAAGACACTTACAGAGGGATTTGTAAATATATTATTCGTAGCCTGATTTATATAACATTTTATTCCAAAAAAACATGGTGAAAATCATTTTTTTAAGGCTATTGACAGTATATTCTGATTTACAGGATAACAAAAGTAGATATCCATAAATCCCTCTGTAATTTTAAGAAAGAGCAGTATATGACGGTACATGATAAACCAAAATGTATTGTTTGTTCAGAAGTGGGTGTAGTAAAGGAGTAAGTTACCACAATTTGATACCCATGCAGAAAAATGATAATGACCATGATATTTTTTGTTAACTTCTCAGCTTAAGTGAATTATTATTTAACCTTTACATTATTGTTGAACCATGGTATTAATAAAAACTACACAATAGTAAGAGCTGAACAGTTGCTTCATTTATCCAATTTCCTCCATGGAAAAAGTGGGCCGGTCTTGGGCCTGAAACTCCCGGGCTGAAAAGTGGCCCCACTCCGGCCCTGGCCGACCCGGTGTGCAACCTTTACAAAGTCAACACTATTCTGCTCATCTACCTCATGTACATTTTCAATCTTACAATTACAATATTAATAATTACCATTGCACTGAATTGCCTTGCACTACATATTTAAAATCTTAAATCTAAGACTATAACGTTACTGACTATACTGATCTCTTTACAGCAAACGCGGTCGTTCTCGCTTGGCATTGGCAAGCAGTTGCCGCACAGACACCGCGTTATTCTCTTGATTTAAGCCTACGGTGCGCTCGGGTTCAAACTGAAAAGGCTGAATGACAGACGTGTTCATCTCACTACTGTCAAAACTTAGCTAGCTAGCCGGTACGTTGGAAAAACAATAAACGAAGCGGCTACAGCGGCTAGGCTCAACCGACTACAACCTTTACACGTCACTACCCAGAATGCATTGAGACGTAAATAACTATGGTGGCCTACGAGTGAACGGATTTTGGGCTTTTTTTTATAAAAACAAAAACATTTGGAGTGTTTTTGTATCACCTTTTTATAGCTGACGCCCACGTTAATCTTATAAGGCCAACATGCCACACTAGTCGGGGTTCACTTTAAATATAACATTTTCAGACATGTGGCTTTTGCAGCAGTGCATTTCTAGATTGATACAATGCCAACTTCAATTTTATTTTCATGAAGATGTTTCATAAAAATATATTTCTAATAACTTTACAAAACTTTGAAGCTATTTATAACTTTTTTTTTCATCATGACAACAATTATTTCTACATTTACAATAAACTGCCAGGTGTCAGCTTTCAAATGAGATCATACTTGTGCTTTTAGTACAAAGGGTTCATGAACTGTATCTGTTTCAGTTTGGGTATGCCATTTCTGGGGATTTTTCAAAAGTGGGGTTGCAGCTGAACAGGTTAAGTTCCTGTCAATGAAGACAGCGCTCCTGGTTGCATTGGCCTCCATCAAGAGGGTAGGGGACCTGCACGCATTCTCCGTTGACGAAGCGTGCCTGGAATTCGGGCCGGGTCACTCTCACGTGATCCTAAGACCCCGGCCTGAATATGTGCCCAAGGTTCCCACCACTCCCATCCGGGACCAGGTGGTGAACCTGCAAGCGCTGCCCCTGGAGGAGGCAGACCCAGCCTTGGCACTGCTCTGTCCAGTACGCGCTCTCCGTGCTTACGTAGACAGGACGCAGTGTTTCAGGACCTCAGACCAGCTCTTTGTCTGTTATGGTGGGAGACTGAAGGGAAAGGCTCTCTCAAAGCAGAGGTTGTCTCACTGGATAGTGGCCGCATTGCTTTGGCTTACCAACAGCAAGGCCGACCGTGCCCCCTTGGTGTGACAGCGCACTCCACACGGAGCGTGGCTTCCTCTTGGGCTCTAGCGCATGGCGCCTTGCTGGCAGACATCTGCAGAGCTGCAGGCTGGGCGACACCCAACACATTCGCCAGATTCTATAATCTCCGAGTGGAGCCTGTGTCCTCTCGTGTACTCGCTTCAGTCAGCTAGTACTGGACCCGCTCAGGTGTCTTCGTTTGCTCGCCATTCCACTCCACGGACTGGATACGTGCGATATTTCCTCTGGTGAGCCTTCCTCTCTGAAGCCCTGAGTTCCTCCAGCACTGTTGACGCTGGCGCCAGTGTCTATTGCCTGTGCGTCGGCTAGATGCCTCCGTGTGCATGGTTCCTCCCCTGAGTAACCCCCACACGTGTATTTCCACTGTAAGCCTCTTTGAGCATGTGTCTTTCCCTCGACAAGCCGCCTTGCCACTCCTGGAGTTGAAAGCTGCCACCCCACGGGCTGGTCACTCCAGTGTTCCTCCATATGTAGCCCCCTTGGGCCATATGTGTATTCTAAGTCCTCCCTACGGGTAGGCGTGCTGCGGCATATTTCCCCTGAGATATGCTTCCCAGTGTACCTTGGTATTCCTGTGTTAAGTAGGACTCCTTCATCCGTGCCTATATCACGACAGGGAGGTCAGACTTTCGCAGGGCACTTGAAGACAGCTGTGAAGGTGGGGTGATTTCACGGGGACCCCCATTCTCCGTCATCCGACGTAACTCGGAGTGAGTACGAAAGGGAACGTCTCGGTTACGGATGTAACCCTCATTCCCTGAGTAGGGAACGGAGACGTTACGTCTCCCTGCCACTTCCGCTGTACTGCTGGGTAGACGCCTGAGTTCAGTCTCGGCTCCTCAGCGAAGACATGATCTGCCTTTGCAGGTGTCTCTCCTTAAATACCCACGCGGTGGGGCGGAGATACGATATGCAAATTCCGCAGGCTTTCTGGCGAAACCCCCATTCTCCGTCATCCGACGTAACGTTTTTTTCTCAGGCTGATAGGTCCTTAATTCAATCTGCTAACAATTACATCATTGTCTAGATAGCGCAGCAGATTGGTTGCTTTTTTTCATCAGCAGTGAATTTTCTTCCTGCTCAACATTCAAATACTTTCCAGAAGTCTGTTAGAAGTCTACAGCGCGCTTTCAGAAAACATCTGAAATCAACATCTAAGATAAGAGAACGCTCTTTTACTCCATATCTTGGTGCATTTTGCGTGGTCTGCTATTAATTAACTAGGCACCATGTTTAGCGGTCTTGCATTCGATGCAGGAGTGAATTATTAAGTATAAAAGCAGCAGCGTTTGCACAGTTCTGTTTATGTAGCAGCAAGCAGTACTTATTAAAATAAGAGTATAAGGGTTATGTCAATGATATTATAACGACTTAAATTATGATACTTGCTTCAGGTTGTCGCTGGGTTTTCTTATCTCTGTTAGCTTGCATTGTGATATCTATTCTTAATGTGAACATTTAAAGAGTGCACATTTCAAGAGCTAAGCCATTTGGCGCGGTAGCCCAGGCACACATAGTCATAGGCCACTTGGGGGTAGATCTGCTTGTTTGGTGGGGTGTTCTGTCTTATCCTGTCCTGGATGATGTTCATCCATGTGTGGATATATGCATGTCTACCGATGCTTGTTTAAGCATGCATACAGTATATTAGCTTATATTGTCCATTTATCGTCTATCCTGCTTTGTTGGGGGGTTATTTTATGCATGTGGTTACTAGGGCTGGGTATCGTAGCAAAATGTTCGATACCGATACCTTGACTTCGATACCGGTTCCTGAACGATACTTTCTTCGATACCAATTTTATGTAATCAGTTTTAACAATAAAACATTACCAAATTTGTATTTTTTCAGTTTGTTGACTTTTTTACACTCATATTTTGAGTATGTAAAAAAGCACCAATGCTAAAGTTTTCTATGTTTCCTAATCATTTAACAAACCATCAGGTCTTCATCAGGCTCATTGAGCCTGATGAAGACCTGATGGTCGAAACGTTGCTTTGCTTTTAATACATTTTTTTGGAGCAGTACTTTTCAGTGTGCGGACTTCATACTTCTTTATTTTGTTTATTTCACTCAGTTGTCCTGCATCTGAGCCCAATTTGGGTTTTTGGGATGTGCACACCATTTTTTGACTCCTAATCATTTAACAACATGTATTCTTTACTTCAATGAGCTCATTGTTTCTGCCTAATGCATTGTTTAACAATGAAACTGAATGAAAATTAATTGAAATGCATTACACTGTCACCTCTGATAACAGATCACTCTAAATTGTAATTTAGACACACGCATTTTCTGTAAAGCTGCTTTGAAATGATATGTATTGTGAAAAATGCTATACAAATAAATGTGAATTAAATTAAATATAGGCTACTGGGGGGCGGGATATAGCCTATGCTTCGCGGTCAGCACACATGAAGCTTGCCGCAAAGCACTGGCAAAAGTAGCCTAATGATTAGGATGTGTCGGGAAACAATAGCAAAGAGATATTTTAATTGTTTATTAATGAACAAGTGTTTACTAATGGTGTGTTCACACCAAACGCGAATTGAATTATTTGCGCGAGTAGATTACATACAAAGTCAATGCAAAGACGCGAAAAGACGCATCATTCGCGCCGGGCGTCGTTGAAAAATTTGAACTCGAGCGGAAGCATCAAGCATCTAACTAGACGCGATAGACGCGTATTTGGAGCTCTATTCGCGTTCGGTGTGAACACACCATTACTCTTAAGTGTATTCTGTGCGCTTCTAAGTGCCTTGGCTTATCAGATTTACCGTGTTACCGGTCTTGGCAGCAATTATCTTGTCGAAAATATTGCATCGCGTGCTTCTGGCATCGAGTCTGGCACATAGGTACACTTTGGATCATTTCCACATATTTTCTATCTATCTGGGTTGGGACGCTTAGCCTACACACACACACACACACTACAGCCTCACGTGCGACGAGCCACGTCTCTGGGCAGCCGCGTAAACTAGTGTTTTTCCGCCACAGCCAATCATTCTGCATGCTTATTGTTTCACTGACGTTGACGAGATTAACCACTTAGGTACCGAAATTTGGTACCGAAAAACAAGACATGTTTCGATACTCGGTATTATCGAAGCAATTTGGTCGGTACCTAAAAAGTACCGAACTCGGTACCCAGCCCTAGTGGTTACAGTATTTCATGTATGCAGTTGGGACTAAAGGTTAGAGAGTTGGACTTGTCACCCGAAGGTCGCAGGATCGAGTCTCAGTACTGGCAGGGAATGTAGGTGGGAAGAGTGAATGAACCGCGCTCTCTTCCACTCTCATTACCCACAACTCATTACCTTGATCAAAGCACCTATATATAGATATATATATATATATCTTCATTTATATAGCGATTTTAACAATCGATTGTTTCAAAGCAGCTTTACAGAGATAACTTGCCTCACCCCCAATCACTCCCCGGGTGCTGCCCACTGCTCCGGGTGTTTGTTCACGATGTGTGTGTGTGTGTTTAATACTCACTGTTGTGTGTGTGCACTTAGATGGGTGAAATGTAGAGCACAAAGAGTATGGGAAACCAAACCATGGCTACACGTCAAATCACTTTCACTTATGTTATATGTGCAGCAGTCTTAAATACTCACAACAACATGTCTGTGGATGTATTGACAGTAGCAAGTCTCTGTACTTGTCTTTGTCTCTGTACAATAATCGTCAGCAACAGCAGCAGCATCTATTCCACCAAGACCAAATACATTAACATTGCAATGTCCATTTTCATGCTTATCTCTCTGACAGTTGTCATGACAGAAATACAAAGTTCTGTCATGAAACTCGAAGATGGCGCAAGCTGATAGGACCTTAACTAAATCTGCTAGCAATTAAATCATTGTCTACATAGCGCAGTTGATTAGTTGAATTTGCATCAGCAGCCAATGAGCTTGCTGCTTAACATTCAAATACTTTGCAGTATTTGCTGTTACAAGTCTACAGCGTGCTTTCGGAAACCCTCCAACTTCCCCAGCTCCACCTGTATAGATTTGCTATACAGGTAATTTCATATACTGTATGTTATATGTGCAGCAGCATGTCTGTGAATGTGCATGTATTGGCAGTAGCAAGTCTCTGTACTTGCACTGCAGCGGCAGCAATAATCAACAGCAGTAGCAGCATAGCAGCTCTATTCCACCAAGACCAAATACATTAACATTTCCATGCCCATTACCATGCTAATCTCTCCAAGAGTTGACAGATAATAAAATAATGAAGGTCCACCCCTAAACCTCAGCAAGGCGTATACAAAATATATCATACAAATTCACCGTCAATTTGCCAAAACTTAAAATGGTAACAAATTGCAACTATTTGCTCTAAAATCATGCTCTATATTCCAACTCTTCTGAAGTTTTGTGTGAGGAAAAGCCACAAATTTAACCTTTACTTATTTAAATTTTTTACCCCCAGAATCTATTAATCTATTAAATACATTAAAATTCACTTTACACATAAAGTGACCTTAATACATCTTCGATGAGCATGTAATCAATATCTGTATACTAATTTTCAGTTCCCTTTCGAGGGAACTCGAACTGCGTCGAATGACACTTTGGGGAACGCCTCAGGCGTGACAGGTGTCTGAAATCACAATCAAATCACGGCAATCACATTGACCGGCGAGAGCCCGTGAATCATTAATGTGAATGATTAACATGTGACCTGGAAGTATAAAAGGGCGCCTTGCAAACATGACAATATCCTTTTCATCTTCAGGGACTTTTTGTCAGGGGTTTTGTCTGTAACCGCTTTGAAAATCATTTAATTATGAAATGCTTTCAGAAGTGTGCAGACCCGTGCTCAAGATATCTGAAGCCGGGTGACACACACGAACTGTGCGTTTTTCTGTCTGGGAAGGAAAAGCGCGCACAGGCAGTTCTCGAGGGAACTGAGCTGGTTGGTGTTATGGAACGCGCCGCGGGCAGGCTGCAGCTGCTGTGGCTGCTCGTTGGGGGAGAAATCGCTCGCGATGAGAGCGTTTTTTCCCGGTCATAGAACCACCAGCTCAAATGACCCTTTCATTTCTTACCGATCTTAGACTGAGATTGAAAGGACGTGGAAGAACCCATACTCTGCCTGTATTCACCAACATCAGCGGGCTAGTCTCGCTGATATTGAGGGGATAGGAGAGCGTCGGTATGCGTCGATGGGACAATCGACACTGAGAGCTCCAACCCTGCCAGTTGAATGGTCAGGCCGATGCTACCCTGCACATCATGGCGGTGTTGCAGGTATACTAGGCCGATCTGCTGGGGGATCTCGACCAGGGTGTGGGGCCCCTGAGGCGGTTACTGAGCTGTGCCGCAAATGAAAAAAGTAGCTCTCCGGGCCACCAAACAGACTGCTGCTGCGATGTCCCAGTCGATGGCGACGATAGTGGCCATGGAGGGGCATTTGTGGTTGAACCTGGCCGACATCTGGGAGAAAGAGAAAGGCTTTTGCCTGGCCAGGCTGCCTACAGCCTGGTTTGCCTACCAGACGGACCATGTGCTCCCCTCACCGAGGGTCACTATGAGCAGGCGGAGTTTGATCAGACGGTCGTAGGCCTCTCGTGAGGCCTCCCAGTTAGATCAGCCCTTAGGCCTTCACTGGCCTCCTCAGTGTTTTGAAACACAAACACTGGGTAGATCCGTGGATCGAGTAGAGAAACTCCCCTCGGTGGCAAGGGTTGGAAATCACTATGCTGAGTCATACTCTCCGGGATATCCCGTCTCTAGTCCCTCGGGTTGGATGCCTTACCTAAAGGCATGTGTCCAGAGGCTCTGTCTTCGGACAGACAGGAAGTGGCCAGACTAAGTGTCTATGTAACTGACGCCAGGTCAGGCTGTCCTGGTGACATTTCGGGGTGAGTACGTTCCCCTGAATAGTGATTGGCTAGGGTTCCTTCGGGTTCCCTAGCCACATTTTTACTAGAAGGGACCCCTACTAATTGGAAGCTGTGGTTCCAGGTCCTGAGCAGGCCCAGGTAGGCCTTTCATTTAACCATGTTTATGGAGGTTTTCCTGCAAGGCTTATAGCTTGGGCTATGACTGTAGGGAATGCTGTCCCTGACAGCCCAGTGTGACCTGAGGGTGAGTGGTTCTAGCATTTCATTTGAATTTGCTGGTTCTGACAATTATCACTGCCACCTGGCATGCACTCCCCTTAGCATGGCGGCTTCGGTATATCGTTCCCCAAAGCGTCATTCGACGCAGTTCGAGTTCTCTTTCGAAAGGGAACGTCTCAGGTTACGACTGTAACCTATGTTCCCTGAGAACAGGCAACGAGACACTGCGTCTCCTTGCCATGCCTCGGGGCCTGCCTACCAAACAGTCCCTTCAGACAAAGGATATTGTCATGTTTGCAAGGCGCCCTTTTATACTTCCAGGATGCATGTTAATCATTCACATTAATGATTCACGGGCTGTCGCCGGTCAATGCGATTGCCGTGATTTGATTGTGATTTCAGACACCTGTCACGCCTGAGGCGTTCCCCAAAGCGTCATTCGACGCAGTGTCTCGTGCCCTGTTCTCAGGGAACAAAGGTTACAGTCGTAAACTGAGACATATTTTTGAGGGGCATAGAGTAAAAAATCGTCAGGGTGCTAAAAACGTCCAGTGATCATAATGAAGAAAATGTCTCATCAAAAGGAAATATTATGTGTTGTGGAAAAAAAGCATAGAGGTTTGAAATTGCATGAAGGTGAGAAAACGATGTCAGAATTTTCTAATTTTCAGCGTGCTGTGAACTAAAAATGTTTTTTTTCAAACATTTAAAAAGCAATAATTAATTAATTGCTCCAATGTTTATTTGCATCCAGCCAAAGAGATTGATAGAAAAGAAATTGCGCCTTTTTTTCCATTCAAGAAAAAATGTCCCAATGTTTCAGCAATACTTTTAGAACATTTTTAGACCAGTCGTAACAGACCATTTTTGTTAAACGGTCATTTTGTTTCATGGCCAAGTCCCTGACCATGCTCTGAACATGGATGAAACACACCCCAGGGAACCTTTATGGGACTGGACTTCAAAGCCAGGACATCAATCTTGTGTATGCGACCCTCGACAAGGGCCTAATTTTCATTCCCATTATCTTTTAAGCCTTTTGAGTGAATTCCTTAAGCAACAACAGACACTAAATGGCAGCGTGGCAGAAATGCAAGACGCTGCCATGCATTTATAAGTTAATTTAGATGTAGTGAGTGCTCCCATGATAAAGCGCTCTCATAATGGCCGGGGAATATTCTGTTCAGGGTCTAACAGGTGTTATTTAATTTTCTGTCTGACCGCCATGGAAGATCTCATTAAAATGCTATCCTGAAAGAGTGAGGACTTTATAGAGACAAACATTATATGCAAACAAAATAGTCATGTTGTATGGTCTGTTAAAGTTGAATGTTATTGCTGAAATCTAGTAATTTTAGTGCTAGCAAGCCAGCACTGTATTGAAATGTTTCCTTTAATTCTTTGTATTTCGTTTTCCTGAATTCATTTAGCTTAAACTGCTTACCATACAGACCCCATTCAAACTTTGTTCTGTAGATCATTTGACCTCTGTTAGATTAATCTGCATACTGAAAAATTATTAGGGTAAATGAAAAATAAGAGTGTCCATGGGTAAGACAAATATTTTAAAACTATAGTTTAAAGCACGTGACACTTTTCTTAAAAAGGTTGGTTTCATATGGTTTTGAAAAATATTTATACCATGGTCAAGGAAAATTTAAATGTAATGAGCCAAAAACTATAGCCTTACAAGTCCTTACAGTCCATACATCTTAATAATTTTTTTTTTATTAAATCTATTTTATGTATAAATTAATAAATATATAAATTAATAAATGTACATTAACAAACAAACAAAAATGGCGTTATATAACCTAAACTAACCTTAACCTGTCATAAAAAATCGAATTATGTAATATTTGATGAACTACTCATGAAAATATGTCTTATTCTTATAAATAATAATACAAGATTATGCCAAGACTACTTACATTTTTATTTCATAACCAAAGATGGTGTTGTGCGTTTATTTTCTCACAATAAGTGGCTCTGATGGAACATTTTATTTATAAAGGCAAAAACCCAAGGCTAAAACCTAAACTTCCTAAATAATGTTCTTTGGCTGCCTTGCAAACACTATTTCCTTTAGGACATGCTAGTCACAGCCCCAAATAAACGCATTGTGGTGCTTCAAATCAACATGAAACACTTTGGTTTTCTTAGCATTTCAAAGTTGAACAATATTTTCAATGCGAAAAGGTGTAGAGCAGTACCTGACTTTGTGTAATGGGAATTGATTGGATAATGAAAAAATCAGTGCATTCCAGAATGGAGTAAGGTGGTTGGAAGGGAGGGGTAATCAGTGGTGGAAAGTAACTAATTACAAATACTTTCGTTACAGTACTTGAGTAGATTTTTTTATTTTTTCTACTTTCTTGAGTATAATTAAAATGTGGTACTTTTACTCTTACTTGAGTAAAATAAAAATAAAGTATTCAACTTCTCTACATTTATTTTTCATAAAAAGTACAAAGTACTTTGCAAAGGTGCCGAAGGAGCAACAGGGCAAGCTGACATTTGACAGACACTTTTCAAACTACTGCGGTGGAGCCCTGGGCTTCAGCCAATAACAGACATATCTGAAGCAGTTCAGCCAATAACAGACAGGTCTGACTCGGGTGCAAAACCAATCAAAACCTCCAGTTCGGCTGGGGGGCGGGGCGTTCAAACCGCGCTTTGAGTTTGACATTCAATCACTGGCGCTCGTGTTTTGAATCAGTAGCGCTAACGTTTCAATATTTCAGTGAATGTAAGTGAGTATTCTGCTCATATTTAATTATGGCAACTACTGAAATGCGTCATACCATTGATAATACCAGAGCACTGAGCAGTTGAAGTAAATAAAAAAGCTTGGCTCATAACATGGACGCAGTTCTGCATGGACGGAGCAAGATCAATGTAAGAGTCTAAAATACATGCACACAGTTCAATTAATGGTAAAGCTCGCCCTGTTTAACAATACAGTTAAACAAAATATACGAAGCAAACGTTGTACAAAGCTGAAAAAAACAGTGAAATAAGATCGCATGATTTATCTGTCAATCAGATGCATGTAAAAGTGTAGTTCGTTCCTATAGTAACAGTGGGCTCCCAGCACATTTTCGGTAGGCTACAACGAAAAAAAGATAATTTAATTTAACATGTTAACCATAAGTCACCCCACTTAATTTATTTTTTTTTTTTTTACTGGAAATTTTTTTTTATACTGTTTTATTGTTTCGCATACCTTTTTTTTTTTTATCTGACCTCTCAATTAACCTTCTTTGCTTTCAATTATGAATGATTCAAATCAAAACATTTAAATGATCTTACCTGGAGTTACTTTTCAAAATTAGTAATAAAAAAAAATTGCTCTTGACAACAGAGAAAGCTAGTAGTCTATTTGTGGAGCACTTTTATCATGGATGGATGCACTTTTTTGGGCTTCAAATTTTCTCCAGTCATTCACTGCCATTATAAAGTTTGGAAGAGCCAGGCCATTTTTTAATACAACTCTGATTGTATTCGACTGAAAGCAGAAAGTCATATCTTCTAAGGTGACTTGAGGGAGAGTAAATCGTGGGCTAATTTTCATTTTTGGGTGAACTATCCCTTTAAAGACATACATCATTCTTTTGAAAATACCTGATAGTTTGATAAACACAGATATATTATAGCTATAATGTTTTTGTCTTCATGTTTCATCAGTCAAAACATCACTATTTGCATGTTATTACATACATTAAGGCATTTCCTGAAATGTGTAAGTTTAATACTTCTATGCATCAGTAGGCTACTAGGCCTTCAGTATGAATCAAACAGATGACATGAGAGTGTTTAGCGCTCCATTTCGCTATCATCTTCCCATTTTGGGTAAAAATAGAAAAATACTAAAGTACTTTGTAGCGTAGTTACTTGAGTAGTTTTTAAGCAAACTACTTATTTACTCTTACTTGAGTCATATTATTTTTCAGTACTTCTACTTGTACTCAAGTAAATTATTACTTAAGTAGCAATACTTTTACTTAAGTACAATTTGTCAGTACTCTTTCACTGTTGGTAATGAGAAGAGGAGCAAGTTATTAAAATGTGATCAAAGATTGCAAAGACCTTTTTTTCTTTAAAATAATTTGCACCCATAAATCACAATATGACTAAGAACATGTACTGAGAAAGTCAGAGGTGTCAAGTAACGCTTCGTTACCTTACTTAAGTAGACATTTTGGGTATCTATACTTTACTTGAGTAATTATTTTTCAGCCGACTTTTTACTTCTACTCCTTACATTTTCACGCAATTATCTGTACTTTCTACTCCTTACATTTTAAAAATAGCCTCGTTACTCCTATTTCATTTCGGCTTGTCATCGTTTAAAAAATGACCAACACAAACGTTTAATAGATCTGAGTCCCGCCTCCTGAACATCGCTAAACGGATTGGCTTTGTGTTTTCTTTCTAACTTGTGAGAGGCTGTTACATTTGGTTGTGCGAAGCGGCAAAACTCCTCCGAAGGAAATAGGAAACCTAGATGCGGTAAGTGAGGGAGAAATCAACCGTTTTCTGCTCAAGAATACGGGGAAATCTCGTCAAATATTGATTTGGGGACAGCCGTTTTTAAATGATAGAACTGACCATCCCGGGATAGTAAGTGGCAAACATAATCGAGAGTGTGAGTGTGTGTGAGAGAGAGAGTGCGCGCGTGTGTGAGTGTGTATGTGTATGAGTGCGTGTGTTTGTGTGTGTGTGAGAGAGAGAGAGAGAGAGAGACAGAGAGCGAGCGAGAGAGAGAGAGAGAGAGAGAGAGAGAGAGAGAGAGAGAGAGAGAGAGAGAGAGAGAGAGTGTGTGTGTGTAACCCTACACTATAGGATCAAAATATCCCCATAAAGATGGCAATATCCGAAATCCTTGAGTTTTTTTTTTTTAAACAGCTTATATCAGACTAAATTATGTTTTTTGAAAATGCAGAGTTATCTGTGATAGGGTTAGTGTAGGGGGGTAGAATACACAGTTTGTACAGTATAAAAATCATTATGTCTATGGAAAGTCCCCATAAAACATGAAAACATAATATTGCTTGGTCTGTTGAAATGAGAGGCCAGTTTAATCAAGTTGAAACCTTGTCATCCTATAGTCTTATCAGCGGGACTGAAAGAAGTTTCAGTGCACTTAGGACCCTGAAAACATGTCTCAATGCAATGGTCACAAGTGACACTTGACAGTATTGCTGTGTGTCATGTCCAACAGGACAAACTTGACAGTATTGATGCAAAACATATATGCCAACAATTAATTTCTGTTAAAGGGATAGTTCACTTATTTAGAAATGAAAATTCTGTCATCATTTACTCCCTCTCAAGTTGTTTCAAACCAGATTCTTTCTTCTGCTGAACACAAAAGAAGATATTTTGAAGAATGTCGATAACCAAACAGTTGATGGTAGCCATTGACTTCCATAGTATTTTTTTTTCCTACAATGGAAGTCAATGGGTACAATCAGCTGTTTGGTTATCGACATTCTTCAAAATATCTTAATTTGTGTTCAGCAGAAGAAAGAAACTGGTTTGAAACAACTTGAGAGTGAGTAGCCTAAATGATTTTCATTTTTGGGTGAACTATATCCTTTTAATGAAAGATGCAGACGTGTTTGGCTTCTTCAAAAAGTAAGGAACAAGACAATATTGCACTATTGCATTGCACTATGAACGGAGTAAGGTTAAGTCTCTGTTAAACTGCCTCCTACCTGTAACATTACAGAATTAATGAATTAACATATTGTTAAGGTCAATATAGACTAAAAACCTTAATACATTATCCTATTAATTTCCTGATTACTCCGCTTCTGTGAGTATGCCCAGTACCCACCAATCTCAAAATTAAACCTACTCCTTTAAAGAGAAGTATAAACATATACCATTCCGAGATAACATGTCTCTGAAGTTTGACTTTTTGCACCATTACAATACTTATAGGCAACTAGTCATCATATCTTCCGCTCCATGAAACACATGTTAATGCTCAGTAGTACACACAAATGGTTAGGGGTGTAACGGTACATGTATTCGTATTGAACCGTTTCGGTTCGAGGCTTCCGGTTCGGTACGCATACAAACCGAACGATTCCTTGGACCATTTTTCCTGCCGACAAAATTCGCGCTGGCGCGACCACCACAACGTTGCGCAACATCAAATGGCAAGCGAAATGGCAAGCGTAATGAAAGCGGAACGAAACTGCGCTACTCATTATGTGCTTCACGGATCGTTTATCAGTTCGGGCCAGCAACATCTGTGCAGCGCGAGCCGATCTCGATCAAGCGACACTGTTACAACACAGCGCTAAGCGATCCAGTAAAGAAAACATTTGAATTCGCCACTAAAGTAATAACATTGCTGCGAGATCTAGTGAGACGCATTCACATTTCTCCGTTATTAACCGTAGATCCCTATTAGATCAAACAGCGCTGACGTGGAAACCAGGAGAAACTTTGTGCCGTGAATGAACTAATACTTTACGTCCACAGACCAGCAACATTCACCATGGATTTAATATAGTAACACTAACTGTAACCAGTTTGGCTGGAATCAGTGCCGCCGCTCCCACCACGCGCATCACGCGCTGTGCGTAGGGCACCAAGTGCTGAGGGGGCACCAAAAATAGCCTAATGAAAAATCAATCATCAAACTTGTTATAATCAGATTCAGCGCGTTCTTCATCTTTCATCTTTAATCCGCAGCGGCGCCGAGCAGAGAGCACGTCAGAAACAGAGGACAGGGTGTGTGTGTGTGTGTTCTGAGCCTCATTGGTCTGTCACTGCTCGTCAATGTCAGAATATTTGAGATGACCAATCAAATCAAAGTAGGCGGGCTTTATGTTCACAGACGCTGAGCGCGAATTTTAACAGTGCAAGTTGCAACTCGACGCTACAGTGTACGGTCAAGTGCGAGATAAGATGTAAGTAGCTAAACTTAACTTTATATATTTGACAGGTTTTTCTTAGGTCATAAATGTTAAACGAATGACAAAAAATAATTAGGCAAACTAATATAGTTTTGTCTAATTTCGCCAAAATAGGCCTATGTAACATGTAGCCTAGTGTAATAGTTTAGGCTACTGTCATTGTGAGGGGACAAGAAACATGAACAAAGCCGTTTTCATTATGTTAGGCACAGGATTAATAATGAATGTGTACATATTGAGAATAAAATACAAATTGTAGCCTTTAGTAAATTAAAAAAGCCAACTTTAGGAGGGGAAGAGACAGGGCAAGATAAAAACAAAGAGAAAAAGAGTGTGATGCTGATGAGGAGAGAAAAATAATCAGTTGCCCACTGACATGGTTTTAAAGCTGTTGCTATCGAATTTTTTTTTTTTTTTTTTTTGCCTTCACAACATCTTAAAATGCACATCTTCAGAGAAATTCAAAATTTACTCGGGGAAACCCCGAACCCGCTAGCTAACCTGCCTCAAATTCGGGACCATAGTGACTATAAAACCATGCCATTGCATAGTAATGAAACTAGATAATAGTAAGCATAAGTCCCTAAACTAAAGTGTTACTTTTTAATTTGTAAAAAATAAAATTTTATCATACCCCCTAAATGAAAATCCTAAATGAAAATGTTTTTTTTTTTTAGTGAGGGAGGGGGGGGGGGGGGGCATCATAAAGGAATTATGCTTAGGGCACCAAAATGGCTAGCAGCGGCACTGGCTGGAATAGTGAAATGCTTTCAAGTACTTCACACATCTTTTTCCAGCACTTCAAAACTCATATAATATATAAATAAATTTATATATTTAAATGTTATTTTTAATGTGATGACCAAAACATTATTTGTTCATCCTTCAAAGATGACCCCCATTTATAAACCTGAAAGTTTCAAGATGTAGGAAAACTCAGTTATTTACAAATATTTTTTCTTTTAACAAACAGGACATTTCTCTGGCATTTTTTCTTTTTGCTGTATCGAAAACGTACCGAACCGTGACTTTAAAACCGAGGTACGTACCGAACCGTGATTTTTGTGTACCGTTACACCCCTACAAATGGTTCTTTAATGTATTTGCATTTTACTAAAATGGAAATTGGACTGAAATTCATTTTCTATGGGCATATATGCGGCTGAAACAGGTAGTGCATTCCAATTTTTTCAACATTAACATTTTAATATAACGTTATAGTGATGGCCTTTAGAAAACATGTTTTTTAAGGAGGTGGTAGTGCACTACATGCCCCTGTGGCGAGGCCTAAGCTTTTGTCCTTAATGGCATTTTTTTCCCTGCATTACTTTTACTTTTATACTTTAAGTAGTTTTGAAACCAGTTACTTTTACACTTTTACTTGAGTAAAAAGCTTGAGTTGATACTTCAACTTCTACAGAAGTCTTTTTAAACCCTAGTATCTATACTTCTATTTGAGTAACGAATGTGAATACTTTTGACACCTCTGGAGAAAGTAAATGGGGTCAATTTTGATTCCCCATTCCCTTAACTCATACAGCTCTCGGAAAACCTGTTAAAAGCTTGAAAATGGTTTTCCTCAGTATGACTACCCACAATGCCTAGCTCTGGGGAAGACACAAATGAAGAGTTCCATTAAAAGAGTTATACATCACAGAGAGACTTTCCCATTCCCAGAACTTCCCTCACTCACAGAGACAAAATGGTGTGTATAAAACATGGTGTGAATCAGCTGGCTGAAAAGTGTGTGTGCGTCTCTCTCTCTCTCTCTCTCTCTCTCTGCATGCTGGGAGTGAGTGGGCGGAGCGTGGTGAGTGTGGAGTGGTTGCCGACTGTGGCTGGTAAGAGTGCTTTTTTCAAAGTTTTTCTTTTTTCCTTGTTTTTTTGAGGTATTTCATTTTTTTGTACGTTTTTGTGAGGATAGTCTGCTTCCAGCACAATGGCTTATGAAAATTTACCTCGGCGTCATGGAGTGAAGATTGATTCAAACGCAAACGTGGAAGATGTTTGTTTGGCTGTAGGAGACGTTGTGGGTCATGAAAACATTTGTGTCCGCTTCGCGAATGAATAATGCTTTGTGCTTTTTTTGGCACTATTGAGAAGGCGAATGAAATGCAAAATGGTGTCGTAAATCCAAGGTTCACTCACGCCGGTGTTTCCTCTGAGTACTCCCGCCAAGAAAATAATGATTACAAACGTCCCTCCTTTTGTGAAAGATGAGATAATCGTGCAGGAATTGTCACGTTATGGAAAGATAGTTTCCCCCATCAAAAAAAAATCCGCTCGGATGTAAATCGCCTTTAGTGAAACATCTCGTGTCTTTTAGGAGACAGTGTTTATGATTCTGAAGAATGGCGAGGATGAACTGGACCTGGTTTTTAAATTTAAAATAGAAGGCTTTGATTATGCTGTCTTCGCATCATCTGATACGACGATCAAATGTTTTGGTTGTGCGAAAATCGGCATCTCAGTCGTAACTGCCCTGATAAAGTGAACAAAAACACAGAGCAGATTGATGCAGTTAAAGCAGGGAGCGCTGTGGATGAAATTAGCGTGTCCAAGACTAGTGTAGCGGCGATTCCCGCAAATACACCGATAGTCGAGCCACTCGAGGGAGTGAACAGCAAGGAGACGCGGGCGTCTGGTTCTCCTGTTGATGATGGAAGTCTGTGGTGGCAGAGAACGCGGTGGGGTTGAGTACATTATCTTCGGATAATGAAAAGGAAATTGTAAAGGAAGATCTGAGATTGAATGACTGTGAATTGGATATAAGTTGAATCTACTTTTTAAAAACTCCAATTAAAAGAAAAAAGAGTCGAAACGATAAAATCAGTAAACAAGTAAAAAAAAGTTACGCTGTTGAAGTTGATGATGATTCTGATTCTAGCGTTTCTGTGGGTTCAGAGTTTTCTACTTGTTCCCAAAATGAAGCAGTAAATGTGTTGTACAAAGCTGAAGACATTAGTGTTTTTCTTCAGGAAACGAAAGGGCTAAAAGGCGTGCAGATTGAGGATTATTTTCCTAATCGTGCACAATTTGTGAAAAACACCAGATATTTGATAAAGGTAGGGGCTTTCTCAGATCTTGAAGTGTACCGTTAACGGAAGTTTGTAAAGTAAAAAAAAAAACAAATTCCTGATAAGAATACCATGGTTTAAATCGCTAAGCTTGTTTTTTTGTTTGACCATATGCACAATCTCTGTTCCCTTTCAAGGGAACTCGAGCTACGTCGAACGCTGCGGGAACGCCTCTGCGTTGTGCGTCATGAAGCACGTATGGAATCAGCCCAATGGAGAGATGAAACGTCATAGGCGGGTGACGTCATCGACCAGGAAACTATAAAGCACCCCAAAAACATAAGCGCAGTAGCTTCTGTGCCTTCAGTCGCGCTACATGTGAATCTGTCCCTGTCTGATATTGTTTGTCTTACATACCCTGCACCACACAAACAATTTATCCTATATATATATATATATTGAGAGATTATGGCGGACGAACAGCAGTTTAGAAAGTGTGTTCCTCCCTGCTCGCGTTATTTAACGAGTGGGGATACACATGATCTTTGTGTTGTTTGTTTGGGAGTTCAGCATGCCCAGTTTGCTCTCGAGGGAGCAGACTGTGAGCATTGCGAGCGTTTGCCGTTAAGGACGCTCCGCTCCCGCCGATCGCTCTTTGAGGAGAGCGGTTCGGTGCGCGCTCCCCGCGGTTCGGGTCCCGCTTCTGCCGAGGCAGAGCGGCGGCGCTTATCGTGGGGATCGCAGATGGATCTCTCAGCGGGGGTTGAGACGGGCGCTGCCTTATCTCTCCCTTCACCTGTGAGATCCAGTGCCTCATTCCTGGGTTCGGAAGCACGCGCTGCGGTTTCTTCCGCTCAGGATGAGGCACCCGTACTACAGCTATCCAGTTCTGAGGAGCTGGATGTTGTTAGTGTGGAGGGAGAGACTGAGGATTCGCCACCTCACTCTCCCGAAAGTGATGAGCTTATGGAGGTTTTAACACGAGCTGTTGAAAAACTCAGTATTGAATGGCCAGTGATTAGACAGGAGTCTGTGTCAAAATCGAAACTGGATGAAAGATTTTTGCCCTCACGTGTTCAGCCTCCACGCCGGTGTCTGCCGTTCTTTCACGATCTCCACACTGAGGTGTCGAGATCGTGGAAGAAACCGGTTTCATATAGAATATTTAGTCCCCAGACATCAACATATTCAAATATAATGGGGGCTAGATCATATGGTTATGGCGCTTTGCCTCGCGTGGAAGAGATGCTCGCGAGCTATCTCTCCCCCGAGGCGGCGTCATCTTTTAAAACACCGGTATTACCCACCAAGCCCCTCAGAAATACATCTGCTTTGGTGGGTAAAGCGTATTCGGCTGCAGGTCAGGCTGCGTCATGTCTGCATACAATGTCAATCTTGCAGGCATACCAGGCTGACCTGCTGAGGGACGTGAGTGAGAGTGAGGCAGTCAGTACTGACGTAGTTCGAGAACTGCGTCAGGCTGCTGATTTATCCCTGCGCGCCACCAGAGAATCGGCCAAGCTAGTGGGTCGATCTATGGCAGCTCTGGTGGCCGCAGAAAGACATCTCTGGTTAAATCAGACAAATATGAAAGAGAAAGAAAAAGCTTTTCTTTTAGATGCTCCTCTCTCTCCATTGGGGTTATTTGGCGAAGCTGTTAATTCTGTTATAGACAAATTCCAGGAAGAGAAAAAAACAAGCTGCAGCTTTCAAAAAATTTCTCCCGTTAAAAATTCACGTCCCTGGGGCTGCTGGGCGGGAGCAGCCCCGGCCGTCTACAAACTCATCCCATAGGGCGCAGCAGAAGCAGAGTGTCGCGTCTCGTGCTCCCCCTGCTGGACAGTGGGCTCAGGCGCGGCACTCTCAGCCGAAGTCTTCTAGCAATAGACCTGATCTGAGGACAGTGATATTGTCTAAGAAGGCTTCAGCTAAGAAGAGGTCCTGACGCCGAGGCGTTCAGGATGCTGAGGGTGGTCCCCACCGAGGCGGAAAGGAGTTCACCTCTCTTTACGGTGCCCATTCTTCCTCGGTGCCCTCAGGGGGCCGTTCTGCCAACCCCGCCTTCATGCCGGGGCGTAGGCGGTCCCAGTGAGCGTTTTCCCGAGGGACGCTCGCTCCCTCTGAGGAGGGTCTCACAGCAGTCAAACCAGTCGTTCCCTGCCGGTGCGCCGTTACAGGGCGCTGTGTTTGCTGCTCAAGTTACACCAGAGGCCAGTCTCGAGAGACTGGTACCCTTAGTAGATTTTCTGGCAGAGTGGAAAAGCCTTCCAAGAATATCTCATTGGGTCCTGCAGACAGTAGAAAAAGGATATGCTATCCAGTTCAGGTGTCGTCCACCAAAATTCAGAGGGGTTCTGCACACAGTGGTGGGCCCCGAGCAGGCTCTGGTAATGGAACAAGAGGTGAAAACGCTCCTCCAAAAGGAGGCTATAGAACGGGTTCCTCCTCCCAGTTTGGAGTCAGGTTATTACAGCCGATATTTCATCGTTCCAAAGAAGGATGGGGGGTTGCGTCCAATTTTAGACCTGCGCCTATTGAATCGCTCGGTAGGGAAGCTAAAATTCAAGATGCTCACTATCAAGCAGATCGTGTCTCAAATCAGATCCGAGGACTGGTTTGTCACGATAGATCTAAAGGACGCATACTTCCACATTTCCATCCTTCCACAACACAGGAAGTTCCTGAGGTTCGCCTTCGGGGGCGAGGCGTACCAGTACAGGGTTCTTCCGTTTGGCCTAGCTTTATCACCCCGCACTTTCACGAAATGCATGGATGCAGCACTAGTGCCTCTGAGGCTTCAGGGCATTCGTATTCTCAATTACATCGACGATTGGTTGATTTTGGCTCAGACGGAGCAGATGGCGGTTCGGCATCGAGATGTCGTCCTCGCTCATATCAGAAAGTTGGGGTTGAGGCTGAACGCAAAGAAAAGTGTACTATCTCCTTCTCAGAAGACCACTTTTCTGGATGTCGTTTGGGATTCGGTCTCGATGCGGGCGCGGCTCTCTCCGACCCGCATCGCTTCGATTCTCTCAGCTGTGAAACAAGTAAAGCTAGGCCAGCTACTCACTGTGAAGCAGTTTCAGAGACTGTTGGGTCTGATGGCAGCAGCGTCCAACGTTATACCTTGCGGCCTGTTGTACATGAGACCGTTACAGTGGTGGCTCAGGACCAAGGGATTCTCCCCCAGGGGAAATCCGCTCCGCACGTTCAAAGTCACGCGGCGCTGCCTTCGTGCTCTGGTCATGTGGAGAGAAACTTGGTTCCTATCCAAAGGTCCTGTGCTGGGGGCTCTTTGTCGGCGCATAACGCTAACGACGGATGCTTCCCTCACAGGGTGGGGGGCGGTCATGAGTGGCCGCCCAGCCCAAGGTCTGTGGCAGGACCATCATCTATCGTGGCATATAAATTGTCTAGAGATGTTGGCTGTGTTTCAGGCTCTGAAACACTTCTTAACAGACCTGAGGGGCCATCATGTGTTAGTTCAATCAGACAACACGTCGGTGGTCTCTTATATAAATCATCAGGGGGGCCTGCGGTCTCGCCGGCTTTACAAGTTGGCCCGTCAGATCCTCCTGTGGTCCCAGGGGAAGCTAATATCACTGAGAGCAATGTATCTTCCCGGGTATTTAAATGTGGTAGCGGACTCCCTGTCGAGGCAGGGGCCGAGGCCAGGGGAATGGAGACTCCACCCCGAGGTGGTGGAGCTCCTTTGGTTGAGTTTCGGTCGCGCCGAGGTGGACCTATTCGCTTCCAGGGAGACCACGCATTGTCATCTGTGGTTCTCCATCAGTCATCCAGCCCCCCTGGGGTTGGATGCTATGGTGCAGCCGTGGCCGAGGTCACGCCTGTACGCCTTTCCCCCGATTGCTCTGCTACCAGGAGTTCTGGAGAGGGTTCGCCGGGACGGGGTCAGCCTACTATTAGTAGCCCCGTTTTGGCCGGCCCGAGTATGGTTTGCGGACCTGATTTCTCTCCTGGACGGCTCTCCCTTGGAGCTCCCGGTCAGGAGGGATCTACTCTCTCAGGCGGGCGGCACGATATGTCACCCCCGCCCAGAATTGTGGAAACTGTGGGCTTGGCCTCTGAGGGGGCCCAGCTCATAGAGTCTGGTCTCTCAACCGAGGTTGTTGAGACCATTCTTCACTCCAGAGCTCCATCCACGAGGAAGCTTTATGCCTTGAAGTGGAAACTTTTCACTTCTTGGTGTGGAGAACACCTGCAGGACCCAGTTAACTGCCCAGTGGGTGCAGTGCTGGAGTTCCTGCAGGAGCGCTTCTCCACAGGGTTATCCCCCTCCACACTAAAGGTGTATGTGGCGGCACTAGCTGCTTACCACGTCCCTTTCAGTGGAGTTTCTCTTGGGAGACACCCGCTTGTAACTCGTTTCCTCCGTGGCACTTTGAGGCTGAGGCCAGCAGTTCGTACGAGGGTGCCGACCTGGGATCTGGCCATTGTATTGGAAGGTCTTTCCCTAGCTCCTTTTGAACCTATCGAAGAAGTTCCTGAGAAGTTTCTCACTTTTAAAACTATCTTTTTACTTGCTATCTCCTCATTAAAAAGAATCGGAGATTTGCAGGCTCTGTCGGTGTCACCCTCGTGCCTGGAATTTTCGCCTGGCATGGTTAAGGCTTTTCTGCATCCTAGACCAGGTTACGTTCCCAAGGTCCCTACTAATGTTGTTAGACCTACGGTTCTGCAGGCTTTCTGTCCTCCTCCATTTATGTCATCGGACCAGGAGAAACTTAATTTACTCTGCCCTGTTAGGGCGTTAGAAGCTTATGTCCACAGAGCTGCCCTGTGGAGGAAATCAGAACAACTATTTGTATGTTTCGGGCCATCCAGGAAAGGGTGCCCTGCGTCTAAATAGAGAATGAGCAAGTGGGTGGTCGAGGCTATCTCACTTGCTTATGAGTCGGCTGGTCAGCCTTCACCTTTGGCTGTTCGAGCCCACTCTACTAGGAGTATGGCTGCTTCCAAAGCTCTATTGTCGGGGGTTTCCCTGAGTGATGTTTGTGATGCGGCTGGATGGTCTTCACCGCATACTTTTATTAAGTTCTATGACCTAGACTTAAGTTCTACCCCTGGGGCACAAGTGCTCTCGTCCTCTGTGCGCTAGTTCTCACATGGCGGTCATTTGGTCCTATGGCGACGTGGGTATTCGCGTTCCCGCAGCGTTCGACGCAGCTCGAGTTCCCTTGAAAGGGAACGTCTCGGTTACGTATGTAACCCTAGTTCCCTGATAGGGAACGAGACGCTGCGTCGTTCCGCCATACTCCCGGCACTCCCGTTAGCGCTTCCTTCAGGCCTATCAGAAGCTACTGCGCTTATGTTTTTGGGGTGCTTTATAGTTTCCTGGTCGATGACGTCACCCGCCTATGACGTTTCATCTCTCCATTGGGCTGATTCCATACGTGCTTCATGACGCACAACGCAGAGGCGTTCCCGCAGCGTTCGACGCAGCGTCTCGTTCCCTATCAGGGAACTAGGGTTACATACGTAACCGAGACGTTTTTTCCCATCTTAGTTTCTTGTTGAACCTAAATAAAACTATGAGTCAGCTAAAAATTGGAACTCTCAATTTAAATGGAGCTAGAGAAGTTTGTAAAAGGATGATGTTGTATGAATTTATAAATCAGAAGTCTGTTGATGTCATGTTTATACAAGAAACGCACAGTGATCAAAGAAATTAGGTGGACTAGAAAAGAGAGTGGGGAGGACAACTTTTTCTTAGTCATAAATCCTCTAGTGGAGGCGTTGCAATTTTATTTACTAAAAATATCACTCCAGATTCGCTGCAAAAGATGCTTTCTAACAGGTTTTGTCGTAGTTTTTGTCTCAAATCCAATTGACTTGACTTGGACAAAAACTACGATAAAACCTGTTGGAAAGCATCTTTTGCAGTGAATTTTGTGTGAGCATATCAGTGAACACCCCAGACCACTCGGTGAGATTCACGTCTTTGTAAACTAAAGTTGAATGCATTTTATGAAGGATTGTTCCAGTGCATCTATGCAACCAATTTGAAGGTGGGGGGGGGGGGGGACGCAACCACAGAAACCGAAAATTCTCGAGCCAGCAGCATGTGTCCAAATTTCAATCTTAACCGTTCTATTTCATCAGAAACGATCTTAAAACAGGGCTTTAAGTGTAAAATACCGAACTTGTCCTTTAATGTTACAAGAGAAATAACTCGATCATTGAATATTTTAGAGACTGAGATAGTTGATTTGTACAGTTTGTCTGAATCTACAGGCAAAAAAGAACATATTGAAGCTCTGACATCAAAGAAAACTGTATTGGCAAACCCGTTGGACATTAAGGCACAGGCTGGTTCGCTCACGTTTCCAGAAAGTCACACAAATGGATGCACCTTCCAAATTTTTCTTCAGTATGGAGAAAAAAAAATAGTCAAAGCTGAATAATTCATTCATTGGTCTCTGATACAGGACAGGAATTAACTAAAACTTCTGAGATAAGAGAAGTTGCTGTACAGTTTTATAAAAAATTATATACAGCTGATTTGATAAATGAAAAGATGACTATTAGTAGTTTTTTTTGAAGGTCTGCCAAAACTTGATGAAGAGAGCAATGAAAGTTTGCAACAACCTCTGACAGAGCAAGAACTTTCCACAGCAATGATGAGTATGGAGAATGGGAAATCCTCTGGGATTGATGGGTTACCGATTGAATTCTATGAAACTTTCTGGCCCATTTTAAGAGAAGATCTCTTATTAGTGTTTGATGAAAGCCTTATTAATGGGTTTCTTCCTCTCAGTTGCAGAAGGGCAGTTATCACTCTATTGCCCAAAAAAGGTGATCTTCAAAATATAAAAAATTGGAGGACTGTTTCTCTCTCTTGTGGTCAGAGTACAAAATCCTGTCCAAAACTTTGGCTACAAAAACTTAGGAGTAAAATAATAGGGAAGGTGATACACTACGATCAAACATATTGTATACCAAATAGATTGATTTTGATAATATAACTCTAATCAGAGATGTGTTAGAAGTTTCAAAGCTGTTTGGTATAATTATTGGCCTTATTTCTCAAGACCGAGACAAGGCATTTGATCGGGTTGAACACCTTTATTTGTGGCATACTTTGCAAGCTTTTGGTTTAATTCAAGTTTTATTGGTATGATCAGAACAATGTATTGTGAACTTGAGAGTGTGATCAAAATGAATGGTAGTTTGTGTGCCCCCTTTAAAGTAGAGAGAGGGGTTAGACGAGGTTGTGCCATGTCTAGGCTATTATATGTGCTGGCTATAGAACCACTGCTTTCTATGTTACGAAACAAGTGAAAGGGTCTAACATTGCCACAGTGTAATAATGCTTTTTATTTCTCTGCATATGCTGATGACGTTATTGCTTTTATAAATGATAGTGACGATGTTGAAATGTTACAACAAATTGTTAATGATTTTAAAGATATTTCCATAACTGGGAAGGAATGGCAGATGAAGTAACAGGACGTATGAAAAAATGGAAATGGCTGCTTGCTCAGTTGTCTTTTAAGGGGCGCACACTCATTCTCAACAGTCTTGCGGCTTCTTCCCTCTGGCGTAGACTTGCATGGGTTGACTCTCCTGTTGGTCTCCTACCAAAAATTCAAGCAGAAACTGTGAACTTTTTTGGGGACAATTTGCATTGGATTCCTCAAAGTGTTTTGTTTCTGGCTAAAGAAGATGGAGGCCAAGGTGCATTTGGCAAGCAGATGTGCTGCTTATCATCTTCAGTTTTTGCAGAAATTTATGCTGGGATCTGAAAGACTGGTGTGCAGACCAGTGGCTCAATGCATTTTACGCAGAATAAGTGGACTCGGCCTGGACAATGTTTTGTTTTTAATGGACTCTAAAAAATTAGATTTTAGAGGAGTTCCTGCTTTCTATCGAAGTCTGTTTAAGCCTCAATGGATGGAACCATTAATGTCCCTGTACTGGATACTGGAAGAGCCCATTGTGGAGCACGTCTCGATGTATCTGGGGACGAAATACCGGGTCTTGAAGATTTGTTGTACAGAAGTGGATCTCTACAGTTTAAACAGTTTAAATAAATAATGCAGGTCCTGATTTTAAAGATGTAGAAGCAGTTTCTGCCTTTTTAAGGTAAAATCTGCACGATACATTAAATGTTGTTTAGATAAACTGCAGGGGGCTTTGAATGTACAAGAAAGAATTTTACTTGATGAGTATAATAAGAAATGTATATTTCCAGACTGCAAAGATTTCTTTCCAGATATAAGTATTGTACCTGATCTTATTTCATTTAACGATAGTAATCCCTTGTTGAAAAAGGAAATTGATGTGCAAATTGACTTTTTTGAAGTTAAAGGGAAAGCATTGTACAGAAGTATTGTGAAAGTGATGAATATAAAATGGTTTAAGAATAGAAGTGATACTGTATGGAGAGACACATTAGAGATTCCTGAAACTGCAAAACCAGTGTGGAGGATTCTGTACAAACCTCCCTTACCTAAAAGAGTTGGTGATCTTCAGTGGATGATACTCTATGAGGTTATAGCAGTTTATTCTTTTGTGGCAATGTTGAACCCAAATGTAAGTGAGAATTGACCTTTTTGCAATGAAAGGGAGACTGTGTTTCATTGTTTTATGTTTTGTAACAGACTTTCTTTTTTGTTTAGCCTTCTAGAGCTTCTTTTTGAATCTTTTGAGGTATGCTTTACAAAGCAGGATTTTATTCTTGGTTGTGTGTATAATATTAAGAAAAAATACAAATGTCAATTGCTTAATTTTATTGTTGGTATTGCAAAATTAGCCATTTATATAACTAGGAGAAATAAAATTGAACAGAAAGGAGAACAAGAACTTATATCAGCTTTTTTTTAAAAATGGTAAACGACTTGTAATCGAGTTTAATTTTTATAAACTAATGAGTACATTGATTATTTTTTAAATTGAGTGGTGCTGTGATAATGTGCTGTGTTCATTAGTTGATAATGAACTGGTTATTTCGGAAGTGTTGATGTGAGATTTTTTTATTAGATTGAAAAATATGTGACTTTTGTTTTTTTGAAATATGTTTTTTTTTAATAGTCATATTTTTGTAATAAAAAGGATTGTCTAAATTCTCTCTCTCTCTCTCTCTCTCTCTCTCTCTCTCTCTCTCTCTCTCTCTCTCTTCTCTCGAGATGGAAAGTTAGGGAAGAGGAATTGCACAGTGGCTGTGCTTTCAACTTCTTTTTAATGAGATGCCTACGCAGAGACCGAGAGAGATGACAGGCTGACGTGTTGATTCAGGAGAAAGTGTCATCACATTAGTGAGCATCAAATGCACTTTTCAGAAATTCTGCAATTGTGCAAACCGTCAGCAATGTGCACGCATGTTTCAAGAAGTTCTTTGCAGTTTAAATCAGCAATAGTTGCAATTGGTTCAAATCAAGTATAAATGAACTTTCTGAAGGACGTGGTTTTCATTAACACAAAGCAAAAGACAAAGAAGTCAGAAAAAAGGGGGAGGAGGATAAATACCATAGATCCCATGGTTCTCTAGCATCTCATCTGCTGCTGCGGAAGATGAACAGCGATATCCGTGATCAAGGTTTTTGGCTTACAAAGGCATTATTTGAATGCCAGCTGAAGGTTAATGAGGAAAATACCAGTGAAAGCTGCCAGTAACAGAGGGACACAAAGAAACAATTAGTGTGACAATGCGTAGCATGTTATTGTCAATGTGATGGAGCGTGTTGGAATGTAATTCTTTTCTTATTACACAGTTACATGCAATACTTGAATGTGACAATGTAGGTCGGTATTCTGTGGTCACATAATGACTGCTAAACTGTGCTTTTGTTTCTAGTTTGATGCGTCTCGTATCACTTTGTGCGCTCTATCTTCGCAAATAAAATTCACATTCAAATCTTTCACGTCCATGTATTTATTTATGTGTTAAGTAAACATGTAATAAGTAGGATAATGTACAGTCAGTCGGTTATTATTGCAAAATGTTTTGTGGCAAAAAAATGCATTAATGTAACACGTTAAGCTTACAAATAACATTATCCAGTAACAATGCTTCAGTTTCAGAATGTGTGGGGTCTCTCTCCTGCACATATCACTCAATACCCACATCTCATTGGCACATTTAGCGCTTTACTCTGCTGTCACTCACCATCCGTCCCTCCTGACTGAGATACAGCCTGATCTGGTGGCTCCTGCATTGGGCCGTGGAGATTACACATAATAAGCACCTCCGGCTTTATCATTCAGTGGGCATAGGCCAGACTATGAAACACAATTACACTCAATGGTATGAGTGAGTGGTAGAGGGGAGCTTATGACAGCAGATTCCTAATGAGCATAGCAGAGGGAAATCATCATTAATGCTGCTCACAAGGCAATTTCTTCATCATGCAGCTGGACTCCACCCCCTCCACTTTCTCCATGTTAACACAACACCCAAAACCGTGGAACCAAACATAGTTGAATCAAAGGAGTTAGAGTTTCCTCTATGGATAACTCAGACTAGCCACACCTTTGTGAAAAAGAAGTGTGCATAATTGTTTTCAATGTGCACTTGTAGTTTATACTTCAAATCTTAAAAGTATATTTTAAAAACTGTACTTACCATTAATGACATAATATTATGTAATATTCATGAAAAAAAGGCCATACTTAGAGTAAATTTTCATCTTAACACACTGAAGTACACATTAACCCTCCTAATGCATTAAACCTGTAGACACCTTTTGCATTCCCGGGTGGAACGTAAGCTTATAAAAGAGTCATAACTTCATATTTTTCAACTAAAACCATATTGTATCTAATCAGTAACTTCTCATTAAGGAGTGAATGCACAAAAGTTTAAACATTTTGAATGCTGCATATTTTTACCATGCTATCACCTAATTTACCCACTTTTTATTAATTAAAAAAAGAAACAATTTATTTTTATGAGAAACATATTAATTGTATTTGCATAATCTTGTATTTTTTTTTTCTTTTTTTTTTACTACGATGAGCTTGAATCTCTTTATCATGCTGCAATGGTTCATTATTAGGTGGCAAAGTGAAATTTTCTTTTCCAAATCCTATTATTTTTTTTTTTTTGGTTTAAATAAATTTGCTCTACAAACATATAAAGACATTAATTTGTTTGTCATTTTATTTGTGCATGCGCGGACATGTTTATAAACCAAATGCAGCCCCAGTGGGAAGGAAACAATATGTGTGTGTGAGTGTCTAACTAGATCTTTAAAAAAATGTGTAAAGCAAAACAGACCCGAACGCAAAAGGTGCACAATTTAGTTGAAATGGTTATATCTCTTACTAAATACATAAATAAATGGTGTATTTTTAGAGTCTAAACACACTTACAAAAATCTTAAAACGATGGATTTAAACAAATATATATGTATCTCTTCCGTGTCAAAACGGAACAAATGTCAAATTTTAAGTTTTACACTTATGCGTACACTTATTTTGATGTGTTGACTAACACAAGTATAGTACTTGAACATAATGTATACTACTCAATATTACAATTAGCCTAAAGTTAATATATTGTAAATGTACTAAATTGCAACTTCACGATTGTGTAATTACAAACATATTTAAATACATACATTCAAGTTTCAATAGTAATGACAGTATGCTAAAGTGTACTTCTTTTTCATAAGAACAAGCCTGAACAAATTCTTCATCATCCTGATTTGTATGTCTGCATTACTTTCTCTATTGTTCTTGTGTGTAATACATTAATACATTAATAGTATAGCTAAATGTCTATCGCTTGACAAATTTCAAATGCAACAACATTTCTATTTCCCAGTGTACTCTTTATGTCTTCACACACCTTAATAGCTGCCTGCCAAATTTGCATCACTGTATAGGCTTCATTTTTTTATCTGGTAAGATAACATCTAAAAAAAGTTAATAATTGAAAATAATGAAAATTACATAAAATAGCAGGCTTATATAATGGTTATTTTAGACAGAAATTTCCTCAGTATTATGTCTATTAAATCACACATTAGACATATTTTTTTAAGCAGTAAGGAGAGGCCTGTGGAAAATCACTGTAGCACTGAATTATCAGTATACATATATAATGTGCAGTCACATGTTTTATATCTGCTGGCTGGCTGTGCCATAAAAATAACTTGATGCTTTATCAGCTTCTTCTGGATAATCTTATTTTGAGTTGAATGATTAACCTATAATAAACTATTGTTTATTTTCTTCCCTCACACCAGATGTTGTGAAACAAAGGACTACAACATAACATTGTATAACCAGTGTCAGTGGCATCCATAACCGTATGCATTACCACTAAATACCAAGTGGCATGAGGAATTCATTTTAGCAAAGCCTCAAGCCATTTGAATCAATTATAATGTATTACTAGTATCAGCTCATCTAATCTGTGTGTGAACATAAAGGCACAGGGTGAGGCAAAAGGCATGATGAAATATTCATCTATTGTAAACTCATTATTTTGCTTGCAGACTGGCCCACAGTTGTGTTGGTGAGTGGTGATGGATGGGTTTGGACCGGAGCGCCATTGGAACAGACAGAAATGGGCGGCATGGGGAAAGAAATGCCTTTATATGAGCAGGATTCTGTACATGGCACATCATCCATCCAATCCGAATAGCTCAAGCAGGAGAGCAAAGACAGACACCACACGGAGCAAAAAAACATCTTCCTAAGTTAGCTTTTAACATGAAAAACAAGGAAAACATTTTAAAAGTTCATGTTAATGATAAATTTTCTTCATGAGAGGTGATGATACAACTTTATAGATTACGTTTCAGAGTCATTGAAACAATAGACACACATTTGCAGGAAATATAAATCACAAATGAGATCTCAGTTGATTCGCTTAGACAGCAATGCTTTTCAGATCAATCAATCAAAAGTAAGAGATCTCAGCATGAACAGCATTTTTCATCGATCATCTTTCAAGACCAAGTTAGAAGTTATGCTATCCAAATGAATTGTATACAGCTCTATAACAATCGACTTTTAATTCCTATTTTTAAGAGAAACATCTGAGACAAAGTTGACTGAAATGAAACACTGCTGAAAACTCATTTAGATCTCCTGAGCTATGAAAGAGCAACATCTGAGACATACTTGTTAAAATAACCACTTCCTTTTAACTTTCAGCCAACTAGTCTCTCCATCTAGACTGTCCCAAAAACGTCATGCTTTAATCTCGGTTTCTCTTCATATTCAAATTAAGTAAAGCTTGCAAAGTATGCAAATATGCATGCACCACCATGGCGTGCAATAGCAGGCAGCACAATACCTCTCAACGAAACGTTCAGCATATGAAATCTGAACTGTTTTGAAACTGTTGAAGTTTACATTTTATATATATATATATATATATATATATATATATATATACACACACACACACACATATATATATATACTGTATATACACATATATATTTGCCTTTAGCAAATGCTTTCTTGTCTCTGATACAAGAATCTATGCACCAAATATGCACCTCCTCACCAACTGTTTGCTACTTTAGTTTGATGTTATGGTCTCAGCAGACGGGTGCTTTAAACATGTTTGGCTATTTTCCACGCCCACACTGTCATGATGATGTCAGTTGAAATTAAACGTTTTTTTTTTTTTTTCCAAGGCAGAGGACGTAATTCTGGTGAATTATTTTTTTTTATTTGGAATAATGTGCACAAATCTTTATTCTGTCAGTGTTTGCAATGTTACAGATCATAGCATGTAAATGGTCCGGACTGAAATTGGAGCGGGCAATGGAGCTGTGTGATTTTGCCTGGAGCAAAGTGTGGATTTTTGAAAGTCAAACTGTTAGTGTTTTCACTTGCTCCAGGAACGCTCAGAGCAGGGTTTCTCACTATTGAGAGCAGAGTGGGAAATGGAAAATCTGGAGTGACATTGAGTTCCACTCACTTTCTGTGTTCCTGGCCGACTTGGCGAAAACCAAAATTTGACGCTTTGGCTTTTATTGCAACAGTTGTATTGGTTGAGAAACAAAATACCCCTACAGTCAAATCACAGCTGTGTTATTGCATTATGTTACTGCTTAATTCATTACTAAACTCCAACAACTTTCCCTCATGAAATAATGGATTTTATTTCATAAACATATATTTTTTTGAGTGGGCTCATGTAGCCTGCAATGATGTGGGTTTTGATTGGAATGAGAATGATGAAAACGCTTTGAGATGCTAAGAAAGTGAGTAAGGACTCAAAATATGACTTTTACGACTGGCTAACAATGTTAGAAAGGATAAAAATCTCTCGGAGAGAAAATGACTGTGTGTTCATGCATGAAAGTCTGATGGTCGTGGAAAATAACTTGATATTTACGTGCACGTGTACCTCTTTAAATTGCATGCAGCATTGCATTGAGAAAAACATTACAGATGATGGATTCCAGCAGGCCTAATGAAACGCTGCGGATGCCAGATCTAGCTTTGAGAAATGACGACCCACTTAAAGGTCACTATAAATCACGGACCTCTTTCCCTGCTTGTGCGCTGCCCTCGTCCAGCGGGCCAACCCCAATCAAATAAACGCAAGCCTGCATTTACCAGCATTAACATGGCGCTTTATCTGGGCTTGTAGACATACAACCCTGTATGTTCTTCTCATTATATTTGTGTGTGACTTTAACTGACGCAGACATGTCACATGCTTCAGTCACACTGGTTATGTTTCAATCAATCCCAGATCAGGTGTCACGAGCTGCATGATACACACACACACACACACACATACATACATACATATATATATATATATATATATATATATATTTATATATACACACACAAAGTTGCTGTTCTATAACTATGCCAATATGCCAACTCGCTCTTCTTTGCCACTAAGTAACCAAAGTTCCCATAAGTGGCCACTGTAATGCTTCAATTATAGTAATCAAAGCAAAGTGCTGCACTACTACCATGTTTGTTCTATATGGGGAAAATAACTCACACAGCCAATCGGACTCAAAAGACAAACGACCTGTGGATATACGACCACAAAGGCACTCTTGACTCTGAAGAGAATAACGGACACTCAGACCATATTAATTCATGCTTGAAATCATATTTTTTTTCTGTGCTTTACACCAAGAAGGTATTAATACTGTATCCATTAGTTTTCACATTCATCTCAATGACATTTGCTTTGATGGCACATGCAGTACGCAATTTACATACTACTATCTTTGCTCATGTGCAGGAAAATTGCATCATGACAACATCAGACATTAGAAAAAATGCACCAAAAAAGAATTCATCACATTGACTTTATATATAGAGTAGACAGTCCTTCAGTCAAGGAATATATTCTAAACTATGTTATTCTTTTAAAAGAGCAACTTTACATATACTTTTATTCCTCGCACATGTATTAAACTATTTCTTAGTATAAAGTAGGCCTATGTAAATAACTTCCCATTTCAATATCAAATTCATTCAAATCTACTAATCAAAGTTGTTATCAAAATATCATCTGTTCATCAATCAGTGAAAAAAGTTGAGGCTTATTATTCAGTCAGTAAGGTTTGTCTTTAACCATCACCACTGATCAGACATCTCTTTAGATCAAGCTGAGGGTCTTTGTCTGAGAACACAGTGTAAGCTTGAGAAATTCAACCATCTCGAACTCATGAGCATAACAAAAGCAGACAGGTTGTCAGATAGGTACATGGCTCAAACTGACATTTCTCATGGTTTGCTGGACAAGGATCTTGTTCCTACATGAAGGGTAGAATAGTGCATCTAGTAGTAAAAGTGCATTAGTGTACGTCTCAGTGGAGGACATTCTTTAAAATGATGTGTTTTACAATTAAACAGCATTTTCTCTCTTTTAACAGTAAGCTTACAAACATGACACCAACAAGTATTTATTTCTTTTACAGTACATTAGTCCTGTTTGATTGTTGTAATATAATGAAAGAATCAAGTTCGGGCACTTTCAGAGTACATTTCTGTAAATCTTTTTTTCATTTTAAAGAGGGCAAACACTTCCATTTCTCTGGCATGGTTGCAGAGTTAAGTTATATCCAGTCTTTGGTATCAGATCAGTCTCAGTTTCAAGAATAAAGCCTGACAGACCTCAGTCTCTGCAGGCCAGTGACACATCGAACTTGGCGCTGCAATATCCCAATATTCCACTGTGCTTTAGGTGCAATCAAATTTTAATGAATTCTCTCTCATCTGAACCCCGGACACTAAAGGTCACCTCTGCGTTTAATGCAGGCTAAAGCCCTAACATGAATACTGCCCTACAAAGCAAAAAGGCAGTAACTACACAGAGTGCAGAACAGAGAAAAATTACTTTAAAGTTATCAAGTCATCCAGCCTAAGTAGTTGAAGGTAGATTATTGGACATGTGGCTGTTTTGTGACTTTATATTAGCTTATTCTTTGTACATATCAATCCTCATATTTAATTTGATATTTTACCCCTATTTTGCAGTTACTGTATTCTTGCTTTGTATTACTTACCAAAAACGTGGCACCAAACCAAGGAAAAAGGCAGTAACTAGATTCTCCAAAGACTATTTTGCCACAACTTGGGCTCTGTTAGATCGGGTTAGATACACTGTATTTGAAATAATTGGAACCATTTGGACAATATTTTTTTTCAACATTTTTGTGTTGCGAAACTAGTGTTGCGGAGCGGGTGTGTTACGGATACGTGGTGTAAATTTTTAGTAATCAAAAATCATGTCTAATTAATTGAAATCATGAAACTTTTATTATAAACTATTATTAAACTAATACAATATTTAAGAAATATTCTATGAATATTACAAATAAAATTTATAAAAATTCTAATATATTATTAATTATCCTACATTTCTTTTAATCATATGAAATTAAACAAACATTTTTTGTCAAACAACATGCTGCACAATGAGCTTTACTGTTAAAATTAAAACATTGAATAAAAATTTAGTTTTAATCTTAATTTATTTGTATTAGTGTTAGTATTATTATTACATTGAGACGTTTCTAAATTCTACTGTACAACAGTAATTGGCCTATATTTCTGTCAAGTTAAACCGAACTTTTATTTTGACGGGTTGCCGTGAAGACCTTAGTTTCTGTGTTTATGACATGACGATAGTTTTTCCCAAATGAAGCGTTTAAATGCTCACAAAGTGATTTTAAGAGCGGATCTAGAGTCTGGAGAGTAAGTTCATGCAGTCGTGTCCTCTTATATGCAATAAACAGCTTGAGCGTCACGTGCTTCAGCGCGCGCGTGTGTGTGTGTTTAATGAAACTGCGCGTCGACTGCCCCATTTATTCACAGAACATGTAGGATTTGTATTTAAATTGTACTATTATTGCGGTTTAATATTCACACAGTAGTCTATCACGATTTAATTTCAAGTGTACTGAACTGCTATATCGCGAAAATCATAGTAACCGCTAAACTACATGGAGCTCTTGCACCTTTTTTTTTTTCTTTCTGAAATATTTTTTTCATTCTTTCAGGGGAGGGGGGTAGTTTGGTAGGGGAACAATTTTGGGAAGTTAGAAGGGTGAAATCGCAAATGTTAAAATCGTCCCGTGAGGATGCCCGAAAATCAGCTGTGTTCACCATGGCAACAGTAACTACACTGCGCAGAAACACGGTTATTTTTTGTTAGGTAAAACATAACAAGAACACAGTAATGGATGTTACTGTACTCTTGCTTTGTTTCACTAGGGCTTTTTGCAGTTACTGTACAAACGACTACCATTTTTCTCCAAAACGACACACATTTGAGATAAGATGTTTTGTCACATAACAAAGGATGCCTTGAATGTCATGAAAATTATAATAACTCATTTTTGACAAAAAATGCAGTTACTGCCTTTTTGCTTTGTAGGGCAGAATACAATCCCACGTGTACTGCTTCACTTGACTTGAAACATGTTTAAATGTATATCCTGCAACAACTATTACAGTTTTCAATCATTTCTTATCTACTTAATACAGGCTGCAGAATCACTTGCCATTATTATAAATAATAACATAGAAACATACAAAACTGATATATATTATAAATAGCCTATAAGTTCTTGTAGCTCAGAGCACCAGCAATACCACTGTAATGGGTTTGATTCACAGGATACCTGTAAGAAATATATATTAGAAGCAGCACTAAGAACGGTATAATGATACTACGGCAATACCATGTTTATTCTTGACATACAAATGGTGTCATGCTTAGGCCTATTTGTTTTATATAAAAATGTCAATGTGCCAATACTGTATTTTTTTTTCTTGTCACTGTACTATGGTAGGCTAACATGTTGTAGCCTATTTTACCACGTTATTACTACGTTTTGAAATGGTACTATAATAACATTTGGATTTTTTAATATACCATGTCTTTTTTAACAAGGTAATATGTTTTTGTTATTTGAACATCAATATCAAGTTTATTTGACACTACTCTGGTAATAACGTGTTTGAACAATGGCAATGGCTTGTTTTTTTTAATGATTGATTGTTTGAAATCAGTCATAGTAATACGTTGGTATTCTTTGAAGCACCTTGAAGTACCACTTGGTAGGTAGTATAGTATTGATATGTTAATCATTAGATATCATCAGTCATGTAAGGATATATCATATTAGGACCACTGTACTTTTTTGTTACGGAGTGTAAAGTAGTAAAGACTGTTCTTGCCTTTGCGCGTGAGGAAAAAACAAACAAACAACGCCAAACAATAACATCTATTATACACAGAAAGTCACTTTCAGTATCTCCTCTGAAACGCACATCTGATAATAAATATGTTTCGCTTACCATCATATTTCCCTGCATTTTGGCCGTTTCGATTAAATTCTTCTCCTTCATTTTGTTGCTTCGGTCTGATGGATGTATGTGTCAGTGTCTGTGTCTCGGTTGGTTCCGCCCGGTCCGGTTCTTCTTTCTCAGCACCCTGTTGAGCGCTCCGACACTAAACTGCCTCTACAGTCATTCACCGTCGGCTGTTTTAGACGCCAGCAGCGGACGTTAGTTCTCAGCAAGCCTCCACTGTGGCGCAGGACGGTTATTTGGTCGTTTCAGAGAGGGGTGAGCGAGTGATGGTTTCTATCGCTCTCCGTGAACTCGACGCGAGAAAAGAGTGAAGCTGCACATGACAATCCCGCTGCTGTGAGAGGAACACACGCCTCGCGCCTGTTACGGGATCTATTGCTCCAACTTTACTGTTGAGGTCATTAAAATATCTGAATGAAAATCAATCGACGTATCACAAGAACAAAAAACAAATGAAATCAATGGGTTATTTTATATATTAGTAGTCTATTTTTATTATTTGAAAATACAAAATATGTTATTTTTAAATGAAATAGCAATTACAATAGCAACTTTATTTATATAGCACAATTAAAACAACACAAGTGACCAATGTGCTTTTCAATGTCACAGAAAAAAAACGAAAAAAAGAAAAGAAAAAAAAAACTCACAGAACATATAGCCATCTATGCTATTTGTTCAGAAACTGAGGATCTTGTTTTTACTGTATCTCATCATTTTAATTGGTGAATAATATGTCTGTGCTGGTCTACAGTGGTTTAAACTGGTGTAAGCTCTCAAAAGGACAGAATAAGTGTCATAAAAGTTGCTCTCAAATCTCATTCAAACATTATTCAGGTCAAAACTTTTTTTTTTCTCTGTCAAGCATAAAAAGATGAAATCAAAGTGCCCACAAGCATCTCTATTTCTGAGATCCCTGTTCACAACACCAGCAGGCACAGAATGAAAGTCTCTGGTCATGTTAGATGATCCAAAGTGGCCACTGTGGTGTTGCCAAATCTTTCAAGATCAAACAAAATCTCTTTTGCATAGGAGCTGGTTGTCTGCTGGTTTTTTTTTTTTTTGTTTTGTTTTTTATTAATAGCGGATGCAAATATTTCAACCCGGTCTCATGAGAATTTGTAAGTGTTGTAAAAGCTGGTGATTAATGAATTTGTGAATTGATGCATGACTTGTAGGTTCACTCAAACCAACCTGAAGAAAATGTATCTATTTTATGAGGTGGGGATTTTGAAATTGTACAATGCGATTTGTAAAGAAAATACAGACACAAGCATAACGTTAGAAAAAATAACATAAGCACCCACCGCTAACCCCACCCCCTAAACCAGGCATAAGAAAACTGTACAAAAACGTATGAATCAGATCATGCAAAATTTGCCACCAATTTGCCAAAATTTAAAATATTTATGAATTGCAACTTTATGGTAATGTACACTAAAGCGCCTTTTAGGCCAATGCTGAGAATTCAACACATAGGCTGCTTACACTATTATAAATTGCAGTTAGACAAAATGTATAAAATAAAAGGTTCACTTCTGGCCATCTAACACTGTATTCTTTATAGAGGACAGGCAACTTTCTAAGCAAAGAAAATGTTCCCACCACAAACAGGCTTTAAGCTGGTTGCAGTCAATTACTCCAGCAAAATTTTGCTACTAATAAGTAGGAGTTTTTCCGGTCCAACGACTGCATAGTCAGCCGTGCTGGGGCAGAAACTGGGCCACCTGCATAAAAGTACAACCTGTAAAGCTGAAGTGTGTAATTTCTGGGCCACTAGCATCACCGTATTGCAAAAATAACCAGTTTTCAAACAGTCAGGTGTGTTAGATTAAAGAGACTTCTAAAATGTGTAGTAATTTAAAGTGCAAATTTAAACATGCTGTATAAATATGAATTTAAAGGATAATTAACATTCCTTGTAGGGCGAGCAGACACTACAAGGAGTCAGAAGCAGCTTGTGCGCGTGGCAGTGAGATCCGCCGGACCTCTGGATGAATCTGCAGTGGCCATTTGTACTTAGTGTACGCCTGTACGGCAATGAATTGCAGACTGAACATAAGGAGCGATAAAACAAAATATAAGGGAAAAACAGCTTGGAGGACGTACTATCCTGAATAAATATTCTGTTGTTAACAAGGCTATTATGCTAATTTAAGAATTGAGGGACACAATCAATATATGGCAACATTGTGAAATGACTCCCTCAAGGACATTAATTACGTCTGCATACATAAAATAGAGTTCGCTACATGGTTGGTTGGGGGTTGGGGGGGAGAAAGACGATGACAATGAGAAGGGGATCATTTTGAAATGTTTCTCTAAATCTCATGGTTACAAGCTAAAGTTGACTAAGGTTTCTTCTGCAACAAATCATGTTGAATCCACCTGGAATTTCTGATCTTCAAGATTATTGTGGTAAGTAAGATAATATTAATTGAATTATGTCCAAATGCATTCAATTGAAATGTTTTGTTCATAATTGAAACAAAATAATAATAAAAAAACAAACAGTTTTTTCCAGTTGTATTGTCTCCCAAGTGAAAATTGTAAGTTAGCACTTAAGTAATAGCACACCTCTCCTCAACAAGCTGTACAGTTTAAGGTATAAAGCACAAAACATCTGATTAAATCAGCCAATCTCATTAGAAAAAACACGTTGCGTCGTGCACGTTTCGCGGAAGTTTCAAAGTGAAATGTCCAGTGAGTGGCGCTAAAAGCATGTTTAGTTTTTTCCGAAACAGATGAACGTGAATTTAGCAATATTTTATTACGTTGGAGTTTATCACCGCAGTTCTGAGTTGAAATGTCCGCTGAGTAGCGCTAAAAGCTCAATGCTCCATTTTAAAATAACGTACACTGAACTCTAAAGCTACCCGATAGAGTTAACAAAAGCAAACGTGGCACAAAAACGCAATCATAACCATGCTATTGTAGCTTGTTTTTGAGCTCTTTTGTTGTGACTCGTCTTACCCGAGCTGTGAAATCTGGTTGCATTACGCACATAATGCTGGGTACACACCAAAGGATTTTTTACATCTTATAAGATTTTAAAAATGTGATAAACCACACACATGAGGAGAAAAAATCCTAGATTTAACCGTTTTGCTCCTATAGTGTGTGGTGTGCCATGATGTGACTAAGACAGCACACCACACACGAAAAGATTTTCAACCAGAGTCTAGACTGTGAATACAGGAAATCTCGCAAAATCTAACGAGACTTCAGAATAAGCATGGCGACAAAATGCAAGAATAAATTGCTTTGATAGTGTTTGGAATGATTTTCACAGAAAATTCACTAGGGAAAAAAGAAAAGGGTTTGGGTGAAGTCGTGGAGATGGCGTGAATTTTGTGACTTGTTGTGGTAATGCACACACGCTGGCCCTGTCTCTATCTCCTTTTGAAAATTTACCATGGTTTTACTACAAATAAAAAATAAAACATGGATATTGTAGTTAAACCATGATAACCACAAATTAACCATAGTTTTGCTAATCTAACTATAGTATTTATTTGGTTATACAAATGTTCAATACGCCTATAATAAAACCATGGTTAATTTTCCATCTCTCTCTCTCTCTCTCTCTCTCTCTCTCTCTCACACACACACACACACACTAACACAGTCTCATCCCAAGAAGTCATATAACTGACGTCTTGGGACGTCTTTTGACCATACGTCAATATCCGCCTTTTTAGGGTACCCTTAAACGTTGGTTTATGACGATCCTGGGACGTCATACAACTGACGCTTTACCTTTAACGTCAGTTAGGTGACGGGGTAGGTTTAGGGGTAGGTTTAGGTCTGGGGTACAGTTAGGATCCGATAACGTCATCTAACCGACGTTTAAGGGTACCCTAAAAAGGCGGATATTGACGTATGGTCAAAAGACGTCCCAAGACGTCAGTTATATGACGTCTTGGGATGAGACTGCGCTGCACACACACACACATACACCTATCCTTATATGGAATGGTTTTTATACTGAGCTAATTACATTTTCTGAGCCACAAATCAACAAGCTGATCCTCCATCTCTGCTGACCACATCAATTTCACTTTGTACTGCGCTATGACTGCGTTTGTTATGCTTCCGTCTTTCATCATCTCGCTTTCTGATTGGATATTGTTTCGTTTCACGTGATAATCTCCAGAGCGTGCGCACGTTTGTCCTCGGGGTTCCCCCCACACATCAGGATTTCTGATCGTAAATATTCAACATGTTGAATATTTACAATTCGCGATCGGAGCGGCTCCGATGTTCTTCCGAGCAGGTTCGGACACTCTTAACACACCTCACATCAAGGGAGAATCTGATAAGATAATCTGTAGAACCATCAAGATAATCGGGACATACCTACGATTGTCGGAAGGGGGAAAATCGGCCCGAAATCAGCCCGATTATCTTTAGGTGTGTACCCAGCATTAGGAGAATCTTCACAGATTGTCTTCTTTCAAATCTCAAACCTGCACACACTACAGGATTTGAAAATTGTGGCACATCACACACTACAAGATTTTCTTAAGATAATCATGCCAGATTTAGCACCTCACGTGATCTCACAAGGAAACGGATGTAAACAAAATGGATACTTTGTCGCGGAAACTTGCTGTAGACATTATATGAGAAGAAAATGTAGTCGTGTTGTTTCCACATTTCGACCAGCCGTTCATCCATCACTGTTGTCCATCGGACATGTACAGCGGGGCTTTCACGTTCGCCATTTCAAAAGTTCCACTTCCGTCTCTTTTTTTAGACTTGTCTCTCATTGGCTAGTGTGTAGATCAGGCATAAATCGGCCTGAAACCCCTGTAGTCTGAGCATGGCTTAACACCATTGTTTTTCCAACTCCAAGTGTTTCCATTAATAAAATTTTTCCTAAAAGCTCAAATGGCTTGATTCATAGCACGTGCACTTATACACGTGTGATGCGCATAAAGATAGAGTAAGATTCGACAAGCACAGTCAACATTAGGATTCCAGTCATATGAGCGCTCAGAACTGATGGCTGTCTCTGCACTGTTGATTAACTGGCTCATGTGTGACGTCTTGCGGGGTTCTTCGGGAGTACTTTGTAAGTAGAGCCAGGGTAATTTAGAAGAGTCAGTAGCGCTGACCTTCCGTGTCGTGCCCCGTCAGACGTAGAAATAATTACTTCAGTTAATGAAGACAGGTGCAGACGAATTGTGCCCATATGTGTAGAACGAACGTGACATCATATTGCTCAAATATGGGGTCAGTTGATTTCCTACACTGTAAACCCTAACGCTCAAAATACTTAATTGGTTTGAGTAGGAAAAACTTAAATTAAACTAATTAGTTCAGTCAAATTAACTTTTATGAGTATTTAGCACTTTCTTTTTCTTTCAAGTTCACAGAATGGATATATTTTAAGTAAACTGAACTGTTTCATTGTTTTGAGTTTTATGAAATTATTTATTTTAATTTAGACGAACTTAAGTTTAACTGAAACGGTGGGATGTATATTTCCCAGCATGCTTTGCCGATGGCACTCGAAAGGGAGAGTAAATGCTAAAATTAAGTGTAATACAATGTTTTTTTGTGCAAGATTAATGTTAAGCGGGTGATTTAGTAATGATTAATGTTTCGTTATGCTAATTTAGAAGAATTTCTGTTAATGTTGGTTTTAGGATAGTTACCATCATGGTGACAAGTGGTGCATGAGCTTGATTTGAGAGCAAATAAAACCTTTATATTGCTGCAAGTGTTACTGTATAGCATACTATTGTTAAGATGTTAACAAAATAGTATGTTAGCAAACTAGCTTGTTAAAGCTAGCTAAGTTTATGCTAATAAAAGTGTTCACATTGAGATTACATGAAATTTTAAGTTAAATGTATGAATTAGTGTACTCAAACATTTCAAGTTAAGAACAATTCAAATGTACAAATACAAAATAAAAATATGTCAGTTCTGCTTACTTAAACTTTGAATTTCTTAACTTAAAAAATTTGAGGCAACTGATTGCCTTAATTTTTTTGAGTTGTGCCAACTTATTCGGGTTTACAGTGTAACAAGTGCTTTACTCTTATTTGAACATATTGGATCCCTGCCAGTCATATTTTGCCTTGAAAATTCTCTTTAAAAATGAACTGCATTCAAGACGAAACATGAAGAGTTAAACACTATGCATTGAAACTAATAACTATTCTGTGAAACTATTCAAAGTCCATGCACTATTTATGATTTAATGAGTGAAAGAACGAATAAGTCTTAAGCAATTACCAGTCTTTTAAGACACAGCCTGTTCCTCTGAAAGCAAAGCGCTCAGCATATCTGAATATTAATGGAAGTGTTTCCTGGGAACAGCAGACATATGCCATAAACGCATATTAAATCCATCATTTTAACCTGTTTTGCTGGGGAGATGAATGATGAGGTGAACTTCCAGAGCAGATGTTTTTCTACCTCATGGGCCAGGCTGACAGGAGAGAAGAACTTAAGGAAATGTTCCAGAAAAGTTGCCCACCCCAGAGCGGAGTCAGAACGGATGGCAGGGGAGGTCGTAAGGTGCTACACGCTTGGTGAGGAAAGATACAGCAGTTGTAGAGCTCATACAACAGCATTTGTTTCTCATTGTTAAACAGGTTTAAATTTAAACTCACTTTTAACCAAGGATAATGCCTAGAGAATACATTATCATTCATTTCAATGGCATTTTCTTGGCATTCCCCATCGGAAGAGTGCAACCTGCATACTGCCATTGTGGACACAGTTCTTTTATTTAATTTATTTTTTAGACAATCAACACAAGAACACACAGTCCCAAACTCTATCTAGAACTGTAATCTCAAAGGCTGCAGACGGGGAACATTTAGGTCAATGTAATGCTTTTTATAATCTCCCAAAAATCTGACACTGGTAAATTATAATGAAATATAATACTGGTCAAAAGGTTTTTGTTGGTGTTGTTGTTGTTGTTGTTGGAAAGAAATTGATACTTATTCAGCAAGGACTTGTCGAATTGATTAAAAGTGACAGTTAACTGTTGACAGTAATGTTTCTTAAGCATCAAATCAACATATTAGAATTATTTATGAAGGATCATCTGACGATAGTAATGGCTGATCAAATAAATGCAGCCTTGGTGTGCATAAGAAATATTATAAATATTTTTAAAAAAATCATCCTACCTCAAACTTTTATTTAGTTTATAAACTAAAGTATTGACAATGTTACAGTAGATATTTCTCTGGCCAGGCACGTGCACACATAGACATCAAAGGGGGCTTGAGCACCTGCCCTTTTTATTCCTGGAGAGAAAGTGCCCTTTTTTCTGGGGTGCTTTTTTTATTTTTAAAAAATAACATATATTCCGGTTTGCGCACAGCTTTCCTGTCAAACAAATATATTTATTGAATAGTGTATCTAAATATCAGGTCAGGAGTTCTGAAGCGCTCCCTCTCTGAAGCGCCGATCAGAGGAAACGCGTCTGCTCTAGTGAGATCGCGCTGCGGCTGCCGTTTGGACTTTGAGCCGAGCGGATAAACAGTCCGTGAGGCGCGCGCGCTTCAAATGAGTTTGGTTCCGCTTTTGGCACATAAACATTATCGAACATTTATCAAACTCGATATTGATATCGAGTATTGACGATATTGACTCGAACTTGATATCGTTTTATCGAGAAAAGTATATCGCGATAATGAATGAATGAGCATATCAATTTAAGACGTGGCTAAATGTAATTTATGACCTTGTATGGAAAATCCGGACGTTTTTATGACTTTTTATGCCCTAAAATTCCAATTATTAAAGTTAATGACTTGCATAGCCTACATCAAGAGACTTTCCCCCTGAAATGTAGAAATCTAAATTGGTGAATTTAGAAGAAATCTACAAATGCAAACAGATGGCGGATAGTAGGTTTAAAACAAACTCCATCTAAATGTGGATTTTGAAGGTTTTATTTGATGATGATGATACAGTCCTTCCTCAAATGTGAAACTAAGTCCATGTCACCATCAGGTGTATCAAATATATACTTGATTGAAACTAGTAGCATAGAAAACATGCACATTTTGGCATGGTTTCCTTTGCTGCTCTATAAACCTATGAATACTAAGGAGACCATGGTTTCTGTGTGAACTGATTATTTTGTAGACATCTTTTGAAAATGAAACAATTGCGTGAGTTTGAGGAAGATAACGTTAATGAACTTTTTTAATAGATTTTTTTAATATAATAATATATATAATATAATAATATATATATAGTTTTTTTTGTAAAAAAAAAAAAAAAAAAAAAAAAAACGTAATTATGAGAAGTGCCCTTTTTTTCACTTGAGCCCCTGCCCCTCAAAATGTCTGTGCACGTCCCTGTCTCTGGCAATATTTGGTATTTAATTGTGCATGCTTATTTCCTCTTTTTTACATTGTCTTTGTTGTCATCTAATGTTTATCATTTAAAGTTAATGTTTAAAACTAATGTTTATCGTTTAAATTTAATGTTTAAAATCCTTATAGTTTTCATACACCGTCAAGCCTATCGTTAGCAAATCTAAAAATAGACACATTTTTGCACATGTATGCCACATGTAGCATTTCAAATGATTTTGCAGTTTTAAAACTAGTTAGTTTTTAGTGTTTCATTATTTAGCTTTTTCAATATAATTCAAAGTAAACAAGCTGTGTTGTGACCTGTCCTGGAGGCGCAAGTGAAAAAGCTAAAATGATGGTGTTCAAGACAGAAAAATCAATTTCCACAATGAAAAGCTTTATACACATTTCATGTACATTAGGAATGTTTAAACTATTATTAACCAAGAAAAATCTATGATTGACAAGAGTGAGTTATTACAATTCCTTATGGCAATGAATCATTTTCAAGGTCTAACTAGATTTTAATAACTGGAGACAGAACCTTTTTCATACTCCACACAGATTATAAACTGCTGGAATCAGTTGAGAAATGTTAAAGTTTTTGTGCTTTCGGTCTTGAAAAAAACAGCTTCTCGTTTAATTGTATTTGTTTATAGAGCAGTCTTGCCCATTTCAATATGGCAGACTTGTTGAAGCATCGCAGCAAAGGGCCAAAGTGAGGCCGTCTATATATAGTATTAATATGTCTATGATCCTGAGGAGCTTGATATGCTGGTTCAGGTGTGTTTAATTACATTTGGATCTAAACTCAGCAGGACAGTGGGTCCCCCAGTGTAATGAGCCGGAGAATACAGGAGAAGGCGAGTATCTAAATGGAGGTGTTTTTAATAAAACAACACATTGAACAGAGAACAAAGAACTCAAGGAACAAAGGAACAGAACCAGAACCAGAACCAACCATTACAACAACTGACAATGGAACAAGTGAAACACAAGGGCTAAACATACACAGGGGCAAACAAGTAGCCTAGAAATCCTAGAAAAAAATGTTTTGCAGCCAGTGTAGTCTAGCAACTTTTATAAACATGCCTTAGAAAAAAACATACCGGTGTGCATCTTGAGACAAAACAATGTCACTAACATATTTTAAGATATGTCAGTGCAAGTTGCTATCAGTTTAAACAGCTCAAACATGAATTTTAGTTTGGGACTAGACTTAAACCTTGTCAGTGCCAGGGGTAAATATATTTTCTTGTGTCTTTAGAATGATCAAAACATAGATTGCGTGGTATAACTCTTTTTCTTCACATTTACATTGTTTCTATGTAATGTCAGGCCGTTTTGATTTATATGCTGTTGATTGATTGGTGCTCATGTTAGCTAAAACGACTTATATCCGCTCCTTTTGGTTTATGCATTTTTTTTTCTTCCCTTGTTTTTGGACCCAGAGATGCTGTACTCTTTCAGTAGATGCGTAATAGCTCCCAGTAAAAACATGAAATGCCGGAATAACACGTCAATGGCGGGGAAGCGTTTTGTAATAAATGACAGAAAATCAATGGCAAGGAAAGAGTTAAGAAAGTCATGATATTGGCTGCCTTCAGATGTTCTATTAACATGACACTCTCTCACCCGATCCAGACAGCTGGTCTAGGATTAAACCTCACATCCCCACCTGAAAGATGTAGTGCAGAAGAGAATATGCTTTATGGGCTGTTACTGGGGAGATATACAGCTCATAACTGATCCTCAAGGTGGTTTCTGGGGCGACTGAAAAGAGCATCAATCAATTTGTGTAATCTCATGGACAGTGCTTTGCGAATGCAAATTGTCGTCACCTTTACGAATGCTTATCCAAGCACCACACTTATTTCAAAGGTCTTGTAAATAATTAAGAATCCAGATGTAGGTGTCGAGGGTGAAGCAGACTCTTTAAAAAGGCTTTCTAAGACAAATCCGCCTAAACAGCAAGAAGTTAATGAAAGACTCCACATCTAATATAACTAAGTTTGATTTTCTATGCTGTTTTTGCAATGACTTCAAGGTAATTGGTGTCAAGGTGATTTTTATTGAATATATGAAATCAAGTTAAAAACTTCCTCTCAAAATCAGACTAAGATAGTATTTAATACCTGGTAAAACTATTTCCATTCCCTTTCATCTCTAAAGGTCTGGGTATACTTCATTTTCTGCATTCCACTCAGTCTCGTGCACAGTCCTGTCCGCACAACTTTCACGGATGCCAGCTAGCAAAGTGATGTGCAGGGAAACCTCGTTCCCTTAGCCTCAAGAGGTGCGCTAGCGACCTTTAGCATCCTTGTTAGTGTGCCTGCCTTCATTCTAGAAACGCCGGTTGGAATCCCAGGATTGGAGGGAGGTTTAGGGGGGTGAGTGTAACAGAGGCCAGCTAGTAAAGAGCCTCACTCTCCTGGCCTCAAGAGACATGTTAGAGGCTGCAGTAGAACTGGAAGGGTAACACTGGTGCCGTGACCCGGATTGGAATGAGGATTTGGGGGATGAGTGTGATAAAGGTCAGCTAATAAAGAGTCGGAGAAGTTACACATGAAATTGGTCTGCACGCAGACTGTGCGCACAGATGTCCACGGACACTCCTGATGACAAATACTACATTGTGCGGAACTTGGAAGGCTGAAGCATACTTTGGGCTTAAGGCATTTGTTTGACTTGTGTGTTACCAAGAAGTATGAGGTTTGACATGTACCATCATCATTACTCCTACACTGGAAAACAAAGACAATAATTAGTCAGAAAGTAGTCAGTACAAAGAATCCTCAAGTAACACATTGAATTAAACATGACATTTTTTAAATGCAAAAAAAAAAAAAAAAAAACTTTTCTTGTAAAAAAGTACAACATCGAAAAATCTTTTTTTTTTCAGTGCAGGCACACTTTATTCAGTTATCTGAAAATTATGCAATGTGACTAACCACGATGCGTCACAATGTTTTGTTTTCATTTTGAACACTATATTCTGCATATTGTTTTATTTCAAAACTCTTTCAGTAAAATGTTTTTACCTGAAAAGTGTGCTTGTGCTCAGTCTTTAAAACAAACACTTTTACCTAATGTAATGACCAAATACTGTCTGGGGTGACTGTATATGTCTAACGCACAACTAAAACACAAAAAGAAGACATTTATAGTCAAAGAAGTTAGACGATTTCACTGACATGGACTGATCAATGAATAAAATTACAAATACAGCATATATTCTGCAAACCCCCCAATATCTATGGTGACATAGATAAAATGCCTCTTCACTTTTGATACAGTGTCAATTGCTCTGGATCGAACACCTGTCTCATTATTCTCCAGATGACAAAGCTCTCTTTGTGTATTATGTAATTCTTTACTAGTGGTGCGCTTGACTAAATCAAGGCATTGACAACCAACACTGCAAGGTCTAACACCTGCTCATTATAACATTTAAAATCACCAGAGAATACTCTTTTCTACACATTGTTTATGTATGTAGTTATTTACTTTCTTTAGAAAAGGAACAAAAATGGTAAAGGAAACACTTAACTATCAAATATTATCGCTCAAAACAGAAATAGGAAATAATAGTAACTCATAGTTACTAGCAAAAAATTAAAAATAAACGAGATGGAAAGAAGAAATGAAAAGGGCATTACTGTGCTTGTGTTCATATTCAGCATCATTCTAAGGAAATTGTCTCATTAACTTATTTTTGACTTAATATCATAATTGACTCAGGATAGTGAACTTATTCACATTATTTGATAGATTTAACTGTTTAGTGTGTAGTGCAAAATGTCTTTTAAAACACACATTTCATTTTCATAAGGATATCAGAATATCAGCTATTCACCTCTATTACATTTTAAGTGCAAAACTGACAATGAATATTTCATGATGCTTATATTATATACTATCTCTATCAAACTCAGTAGTTCATCTCTGGAAGGTTTTTGTATATATATATATATATAATATAATGAGACTAACTGTAAATAATGCCATGTAATGATATTTGCAACAAAACAGTAATTTGACAGTTTGCCCTGTAACATTCAACCCCAAAAGATCAAAACTGTAACATGTTTCGTACTACTTAAACATTGGTTACAAAAGTACATTCAGCCCATGAAACGTGATTTTTTTTGGCAGCGGCAGTTTATGACATACATATATTTGATTGGAATGTTGTAAAAATGTGGTAAAAATTTGTAGAAATTCGAATAAAATGCAAATTAATGATAAATCATCAATAAAGAGTGAGGCCGTTCACGACTAGGCCATTAAAATTTCCATGTTGACCACTAGGTTGAACTTTACTTTTAGAGTATAGCACCTTAAGAGTTTAGCTGTTTGTGCTTTTGTAACCACACAAACGATCCTTGGAGCAATCATTCATAATGAATGTCAGTGAGTGATTTAAAAACATCTGATTGGGATGATTCTACACCCATAAAACCATTTTTATGTTCCATTGCGTGGCATTCCCTGTCACATCCAAACGACTGCTCATTTGCACTCTTGTACGACATGAGTAAGGTTTAAGTGTGGTTCATACTCAACAAATCATTTCTTTTAACGGCCATGGCCATGTGGGTTGTCTCGGCACGCACAGCAGGTTATTTGCCAGCCATTTTCAAATAGTCAATAAAACACTCAGCTGCAGTTATAGGAAGATGGCAACACTGTGCATTTCAATGAAAGGATTCCTATTCCAAACACTAAGCTGAGGAAGCACTTGGGGAATGATATTTGAGGTGAGACCAGGGGGACTGTACTGTGGGAATACTGTCCAAATATTTAAGGAGAATTTGTTAAATGCATCTGATATTCCTACTGTGAATAGGTCAAAGGGACTGTCACTGAGGCATAATGCATTCAGTGTGCCTGTTCAGACTGCCTTATGTGCTGTATGAGTGCATTTGATTGGTTAACAGTTTCACTTTGAGAACTTCCTGGAACTGTTGGGTGTATGGTGACTGGCTATATTTATTAGAAGATGGAAGGTTTTCTAAGCCTTATCTCTTGTTTATCAGTCACTTCAAATCCAGGTCGGCTTTGACGTTCCACAAAAAAGGATCTTTGATGTTTTTTGTTTTTTTACTAAATCAAAAAATTGGATGATTAAAGACTTGAAAACGGTTCTTAGACTAATTAGATAATAAGGCTGTACCTAGTTGTTTGAACCAAAGGAAACTTTAAAGGGGTCATAAAATATTTCCTGGGGTGCACTTATGATGTCAGTATGATTTTTACATCAAAAATTGTCATAATTTAGAAATAAAAGGCATTTTTCCTACCCTGATTGCAGGCCTTTTATCTGAACGCTCTTTTTAAGGGGTGTGTCTGCTGTAAAACTTCAATGTAAATGTCCACTGCTGATTGGCCAACATCTTTGCACATGAAATGGCTATGTGGAGCTCTCTCGAAAACTTTTAGCACATTTTACTATTACAGCTCTCAAGTCATGAAAAGTGTTGATTATAGCATTATATTTAGATCCTAAATTGGACACACATGCTGTTTTTGTTGATTTTATTCGAGCTTTTGACACAATTGATCATTGTCAACTGCTTTATGCTTTAGCTGGCATGAATGTCAGATGACCACTTTGGCTCAGTGTAAGGAGCTATCTGAGTAACAGAGAGCAAAAGGTGAAGTGGGGCTCCTGTGTGTCTAACTCCTATCCAAATTCAGCTGGTGTTCCTCAGGGGGGACTTATATCCCCTCTGCTTTTTGTCATCTCCATAAACAGCTTGGATTCTCGTCAGCCTCCTTCAGTAATTCCGGTGAAATATGCAAATTATTTAAAAATCACTGAATTTTTAAAGGGATCCTTATCAGGGTTAACTCAGAAACACTTGGATTCAGGACATGTAATTAGCAGAGGTTCTACCTTTAACCTGCTTGGAGTTCAAATTTCTTCTGATCTGTCATGGGACGCCCACATTAAGTACATGATTTCGAAGGTGCGTCCTAGAATCCACTGCGGTGCTAAAAACGCGGGTCTCCCTTGTGATATTCTAATGACTATATTTGACATTTATACGGCCAGTTCTTGGGTACGCTAGCCCAGTATGGGGTGGACTACCTAAAGGTCTTTCTGATGAGTTCCAAAAACGCTGCTGTCGGATATTAGGTGTTCCAACTTCTACTCTCCCATCACTGCGTGAGAGCCGCGACGAGGCCACTATAAGTAATTTTACTAAACTACTAAAGGACAGTTCATCACCACTGCATTGTTTCCTGTCTGTAGCTCCAACACCTTCTTATCTACTACGGCAGCGTAGGGAATTTGTTGTGCCGAGGAGTAAAACAAAAAGACATGAACTTTCTTTTATTCCACATGCTTTTAAAGTGTTTTATAAATAACTTACAGGGGTTATCGTAGGAAGCCTGATGTGTTTCAGGTTTTTCTGTGCATCTGTTTTACTCCACCTGTTTGTTTGTTTAATTTTTAATTTTTGAATTAGATACATAAGGTTGTCTTGAGTATGTGTTATGTTTGATACATTTCAGGGTTTTGCTCTTCAATATCCTGCCTTCTCAAACTGAAAATAAAACTAGCCACATCTATATCATCATATTTAAATCGTGGCATGAAAGGTTGCAGCGATGAGCATGAATGCAGTGATCTCGTCAGTGCAGCTCGATTTCTGCTATCTCACGAATGCTTTTATCATAACTAACAGTGCAAACACGATGTAAATAAGAGATTAGTTGATTATAATGGGAGTTTTGGCGAGAGTCCAGAACTCAGTCTGATAAACTCTTGCTGTTTGATTGACAGCTCCAGCGATTGTACAGGGAGTGTTCTTTGAGAGCTTTCTATATTTCTAATCACAGTTTTAATAACAGATTATTTTCATCCTATACTTTCATCACTGGTTTGATTTACTGACACAGACAGCATATAAAAGATTTTGAAACAAACAAAAAAAAACATCTGAAATCACTGGTCACTTGTGATTTTGATTAGACTTACAGATAATCAGTACATATCAAACAATCTGTAACAAAGCAACAGTGACACAGTATTTTTTTTTTTTTTTACCACATAAGTAAGTTGCGCCATTATTGTCAGATCTAACATAGAAGGCACAGCATTGTTTTTATTTTATTTTATTTCAGTCTCTCTGCAAATCCAGCGTCAGAAGGAAGGTTATGCAGTGACAGTGTTTTTCCACAACCTGGCATTGCACAACATTTTGCACTCTTATGGCATGTTAATCACTTAGTTGGTCAATCCAGTGTTAGGTAACAATGTAGGCGTTGATCTTCTTCTGCTGAGACGGTCTTTCGCCTATCTATCACGTCATAAATGGGCACATTCCAAGCCGAGTCATTCTATGGGCTTGGTTACAATAAAAGCTGTTTTAACAAGAAAGTTTTCAGTTCTGAAACTTACAAGATATTCGTAAAGTATGATGACCTCTTACATGTCAAAAGCGCAAGGAAAATTTGATTTCTCAATTCATGACCCCTTTAAAATAATTACATCAAGAAGGACAAATATTGGATAGGATACATTAGATATAGGTCCTATTTTGATTATATAATTACTGATTTCTTCATTAGCATTTGTGTCTATATTTTCTAGGTACAGAGCAATAATATTGCAGAGTATGAAATTACTTTAGCATTTTAGAATATAGAGTCTGTACTCTATGTAAACATCTGAGTGCTTCATGTTTTGGCAAACCGCAGTAAGCATTTTAAAGAAATTAAATATTGGTATTAGTAAGTTTAAAAAGTGCCTGTCCCTCTAAATGTGACTTGTAGCACTGCAGTGAGTTCCTCTCCTTGAGCTCAAGTCAACTTGAGAGTGTGTGAAATCACTGGCAGACGGACTGTCATGACCTCAGCGTTTAGTGGAGACGGTCGTTTACTCAGAGGGCAGAGAGATCTGTGTGA